>JAZKJV010004302.1:0-627619 GCA_037367405.1 Ottelia alismoides | reverse complement strand
TTTTAAAGCTGAGACCTACAACTAACTAAAGAGTAAAAATAAAAGAAAAAATGACCTCGATAGGCCAAAGGTCGCGAGATGAGACCTTGATGCCGGAGGCCGACGAAGGTGGTGGAAGAGCTCCTTAACTCGCCTGAACCCGCTCCCAAGGAGGTGGATACAAAGATGTCACCTAAGCCATACAGATTGCCAAGAAAGAAGGCCAAAGAGAGGGCAAAGGGAGGTTCAAACTTGGGATGGAAGGTCGGGTGCTGTTTTGTATAATAGACAGATGTGACGATAAGAATGTGGAATCCAGCTCGATTCGTTGATCCACAACCCAAGGAGAGATGCTGGCGTGAATCATCAATAATCGAGGAAAAAGATTGCATAAGGAATCATCCCAAAAGGAGGAGCGGATCTTTGGTGAAAAATCGAAGAAAACGGGTCAAAAATGCAGTTCTGATAATGGCATACCTCGGTCAGAGAGTTGACCGAGGTCAACCCACAGGGAGGTCTGGTTGGTCCACGTGGACCAACCAGAAAAATCCCAAGGAAAAAATTAGAAAAATCAATTTAAAATAATAAACGATTTTATTAATTTTATGTTATAAAATAAAAATTATTTATTATTTTTTGAAGTATTTTATGATGATTTTTATTTATTTTTTCAAGGTTTGGAATTACAAGTTACCTTTTAAGGGCTATATATAGGTATATTCATCTATGTTTTATGTATTTTATTTTTATTTTATATTTTAACTTTATTAATTTGTTTATTGTTTTATATATTTATCTTAATTTTATATACTTAGATATTTTTTATTTTATTTTTCTGATGTATTTTATACAATTAAATAAATAATTGTATTATCTGCATAGGTATACTTATTGGTAATTCATTTATGTATTTTATACAAGTATTTTTATTTTAAGATTTTCTTGATGTTTTTATTCCTGTTTTAATATGTATGTATATATATTATAAATAATATTTACAAACTTATAAAAATATAGAATTATAAAAATAATGAATAATAAATAAAATGAATATTTTAATCTATACAAGTATACAATAGGGGTCCAAAACCTAACTTTCAAACTGTAACTCCAAAAAATATGATAATACCTTCATTAAATAGCTTATTAAATTTATATACAACTAAAGATGATTTTAATATATTTCGAGTTTTTATTTGAGAGATATGGGTCTGGGAAGTTGGGATTTTGGAAATTTATTTAGATCATAACTTTTTATCTGTACATTATTTTTGTAAGAAATCAATTTTTATATATTTCTACATTTAATTATCTACAACTTCTATGTACAAAGTTTCTTTATTTGGAGTATAAAAAGTGGAACAAAAAAATAGGTCTTAAAAATGAATAACAATGAATCAAATAAAAGGATTTTTATTGTATTTTGGCCCTTATCTCCTCCTACTTTATTCCTTGTCGACCTAGTCATCGAGATGTATAGGTCTTGAGATTTCGGGTCATAAAATAATTTCAATATTTTATTCTTTTTCTTTTCTTTTCTTTATTCTATAATGTTAGCTTTAAAAATTGGATTTTGCACACTATTTACACAATAATGCATGAATGATAAAATGCATGAATTAAGGGTATTTAGACGCATTTATTAGGGTTTTTAAGGCTAAAATGATAGAATAAAGATGATGAAACAGAGATTCATCAATTTATAACAACACATGTAAATTATTCTACCAAAATAATTCATAAATATTTTATAAATATTGCAATCTTGCCACTGGAAAATTGTGAATCACATTCACAACCCAAAATAAAATGTGAATTACATTTTCAATTAATTGTCCAATGTGAATCCAATTCACATCAACATTTAATAAACAAATGTAAATTACAAATAGGCCTCCCTTATATATTATAAATCACATTTATAATATATATGATTAATATGGATAGTGCCATCCACATTATTCATATCCGTGATAGTTAAATTACATCTAATCATCTTGGATCTCTATTATCATGTGCCTAAATAATATGAATCACATTTACATTATTCAAATCTTTAATAATTAAATCGCATTTAATTATATAAGATAACTCTCCTTATAACATGAATAAAATTCATATTATTTGTGATAATTAAATCACATTTAATTATCAGTTTTCTCAATGTTCGGATATATAATATCAACATGAAATTATCCATGAACTCTTTCAAAGATAATGTGCTTTATCCACAGATACTTGGAGATAAGGACAAGGCGATTGTATTGTTCCACATATAGTGACTTAGATATTGAGATCACATCTCAAATCCAGATCTTGTGGATCTCTCATAGATGCTTTATTAAACCAAGACCACAAATCTAATGTTCTCATTGCATCTGAATCACATTCAGATCAGTGTCCAATATTTGGACCAAGATCACATCACTTCTCTACTGAGAGGAGCCACTAAAATCCATACTCGTTTCATCACTCCCTAGGAATGGAAGCATTATGGTTATACAATCGTTTATGATCACATCACCCTCAGGTATTCCCAATACATGTACATCCCTACATATTGGAAGACCTAGAATAAACCCGAAGTGTTAGATCAATTTTACACTGTCTACTTCATGGTTTTATCATTAATTTTCTCATTTGATCATTGGGAGTCGGTATCGATCATATACTTTCCAAAAGCATATATCATACCTAGGTCTTGATCACATACTTTCCAAAAGTATATATCAAACCAATAAATTCAGTCAAGCTTCCAAAGCGAGACGACTGTGTACGGAATTTGATTCTTCCTAATATCTCATGAGTGAGCTCATGTCTTCCGGTTCAGTAAATGAACATGTATGATCCCATTGAGAGATCGTATTACTCATGCCCTTGCATGCACACCAACGCACCAGTGTATAGACCTTGGTTATGTCATCAACCTATTGGTCTGTCAAATGTACATACTCAGACATATAGTAACACATCTGTCTCCAGTCAGAGGATGCAAGCCTATATCATGACAATATATAACATAGGTCTTTGGTTGTCTCGATCTCGTTAAGTCAACTCTTTGATCTAACTAATCTAACACCTCTGAATCACTATTCCTGTGTAGAGGACCTACATCAAGAGGCCGGTTTGAATTAGCCAAAGGATTGCCATCTCCTAATCACGCTGGAGATTGATGAATACCTGATTCTCATTCTTTATTCTTTTATTTTAGCTATTTATCTTGGCAAAGTATCATGTAAATAGATGTAAATACAATAGGTCAGCATTATGCACGCATTTGTTAATATTACATAATTAGCATGTATTTATGAAAAAAATAAAAGAATAAAGGAAAATAAAAGGAAGGATGTGTTTAGAATAAATACAGATGACTCAAACCTAAGAGAAGGTCAAGCATTGGCCTCATCGCCAAATAAAACAAGTAGAGAGAGATAGGGCCTAATCAATGTTTTACATATTATTTGTGTAATTAAATAATTATTTTTGGATGAAAAAAATAAAGTGTTATTTCTACCTCCTTGTATATAATCCTAAAAATAAAAAAAATCAGAAAAATTAGAATAAAACAAAAATAAAATTTTCTCTACCTTGTGTAAAATACATGTATATTTGTCTTGCCCTCTATTTATTAAACACATGTAAATAAATAACAAAAATAAATAAAAATTATTTTTACACTCCAAAAATTATGTTGTAAATAAATAAAATATAAAAATTGGGGTATTTCTGTAACAATAAAAATATAAAAATAATTGTACAAAATACATAGGTATATTATACTTGTATATAATACATTATACTGTATAAAGATTAAATTATTTTTCATAAAAATAAATAAAAATCATAGAAATATAGTTTGAAAACTAACAAATATTTTTCATTTTATAAACTTTTTGATTTAAAATCATTTATTATTTCTTATTGAATTTGTAAGTATTTTGTAAATCCTAATTGTCTGATTGGCCGACTGAATTGTTGACTGTCGGTCAACGACTCCTTCTTCCCGGGTCAGACCCGGATCCTATTTGTCGGAGCTTCTTCTCGAAATTTCCACGCATGACTCCGTATTACTTTTGCCTTGAAATTTGGACCCGATAATCTTTGGTCCTCCATCATCCCCGTGGGTCCTGTGGAAGATCTGATTGGCCCTAGGGTTTCACGCTTCACTCCGATCTTTCTGGACCCTCGACTCACCTATAAATTATCTCCTCCACCTCCATGGAGAGGTAGCACGTACCTTGCTCCCACTTCGACCGCTAGCCACCTCCAGTTGAGTGACAACTTCTTGGAGAACCCCTTGGAGCTCGGTTTGGTGCAGTGAAGATGACGCTCATCCTTCGTGGCTGGAGATCCGCCGCCAGTAGCCTCCCCTGCCTTCCGCATCGAGGTTGAGGCCATCACCCCATCATCCATCTTCTCCTGAAGCTCAGGAGAACTTCCAGGTCTTCAGGTATCCTTCACATCCTCTCCATTTCCTGCTTGGCTTCGATCTTTTCATTCACCACCACCGTGCGTTCCTTTGCTCCGACCAGCTGGTCGGAGCCTTGTTACCCACATCCATTCATTCCGATCAAACCCCCAACGCACACTCCACTTTGCACCGCAACCTGATCCCCCTTAAGCTCGTCCTTCAAGTCGAGATTAAGGCTCTGATATCCTTCATCGCCTTCACCGGAGATCGACCATCGCTCCACATCGCTTCTTTGCCTTTTCATCCGAATAACCTTCGACCGGGGCATCGGACCGAGTCAAGCTATTCTTTGCAGGTATTCACACGTGTTGGGAACCACAGTTCCATCCATCAATGAGTTCGTTGGAGCAACTCCAGGTTATCTTCGCTGTTACGCACATCCGGCCGTAGGCTCCTCCATCGGACCCGTCCAATCGATGCGGGGGACTTCCACGATCATTCCTGAGCCTTCAGATCGATCATCGGAGCCAAGGATCACCTCCTAGGCTCTGGTGAAGTTTGCCTCAACCTTGTTCGTCCAAACCCTCCCTCACACCGTCAGATTGGCCCTCCTCCTCCAGATTGAATCCAAGCCGCTGATCGCAGTGGCTTTCCAAGCCGTTAGATCGCAACTCTGACGCATCTGCATCCCACATCCTAGACAGTTTCTGAAGAGTCAAATCTGACACCTGCCACATCTGAGTCGCACGTCCACGCGCATTCAACAGTCACCACGTGTCCCCCACACGCATTGCACGTGCCTGGAAGGGTATATTGCACTATTTTCCTTGCACTTTTATGCTTTATTTCCTAGTTCGTTAAATAAAGTTGTAGTTTGAACTATTTACATATTAGTCCATGATGTTTTCAGTATTTACACTTTAGTCCTCCTAGTTTGAATACGCGCGCACGATCACGTGCCTTGTGGTGTTTTTGCATATTCTATCCTAGACTCTTTGAAGGTTCTGTTTTGAATGAAATATTTTATGTATTTGCATTTATGCCCCTGTGCATGGTTAATTGACATGTGCGTGAATTTCATGGGAATTTTGCACTGATATCCCTGGACTTTTTATAGATGTTATCGTTTCAACTGAAAAGTTTAGGTTATTTGCAAGTAGGTCTCTACAGCCTGTGTGACTAGTTTTAAATCAAATAATTTATCAAATTCACTTCAAAAAATCCCTAAAAATTAATAGTAGCTCCTTCTACTGTATAGTATTTTTGGTAATTTTTGTGATGCAATTTGATTTTATTTGATATTTTCTAAAAATAAAATCTCTTAAAAACTTATCTGTCTGTTTTATAAAATATAAAAATATAAAAATACCCCCAAAAATTCTATAAAAATTCCCATGTGTTTGTTTTAGTATGTTTTAACTTTAGTACTATTTTTGTTCCATTATCTTTTATAAAACCCCTAAAAATCATAAAAGCCCAAAACTCTTATAAATTCTATAAAAAATAAAAAAAAATGAGTTTTTAATTTCTGTAGTTAGATATTGTTGTCTATTTTAACATAAAATTGCAACCAGGACGTTTGGGGTATTTTAGATATTTTAAAGGTTCCTTCTAGTCCAGGCTGTACACTATTTTGCTATTTATTTCATTTTTATAAAATTATATAAAAATAAAAAACCATATAAACCACCATAAACACTTGCATATTTTAAAAATACAAAATTGTTTTTATTTCGAATTTTTTTACATTTTTAGTCTTAATAAAAAATTGTTGAAGTTTGATTTCCTTTGTCTTTTTATTCTTTTTCTTATTAAAAAAACATAAAAAAATTGCAAATTAAAAACCACAAAAATATGCCTTGTATTTCCTGATTCTCGACTACTTCGTACTCTTAGCTCCTGCTCCTTATGTTCGACCCTGATCGCTATACCAGGTTAAATAAATAGCAGAGACCGCTACATTCGATGTTTGAGCTTGATTATTTATTTTGTGGTCTTATTTTTCTTGCTGAGTTTGGATTGGGTGGTTGAGGTCGCAATGACCTTTGATATCACTTAGCCTCGATGGCCAAATTGCTTATCAAATTGGCGTCGTTGCTGGGGAGCACGACTTAGTAGTCAGTTTTCATATTCCCTTTCTTTTTGCTTCTTTTTATTCATTTTTATTCTCTATCTGTTATAATTGTTTTCTGATTTATTTCTGTTTCTCAATTCTGTATGAGGGACCAGTCGAGGAGTTTGCAGCTTTTGGTTGGAGGACTCGTGCCCGAAGAGGAGCAGGAGGACAGGAGGAACGTAGTTATATAGGATAGAGTAGTTAGTTTATTTTCAGCATGATTATTATTGTAATAATACAGGGACTTCAGATACTTTAGACTTGGCTTATATCAGGGTCTGTTTCGCCAAGCACCGGTGTGCTCGGGAGACCTCACCACAGTTTTCGCCGATTTTGATTTCTCGTCTTTTATTATATTTTGATTCTCGAAGAATTTGGCCCTTAGATTTAGTAATTTCTCTGATTGTGATGTAATTGATTAAGGCCCAACCCATAATTATTTTCCTGCACTTATAGTTCCTAATTAGACCTTATTAATAAATCAGAACAAAAAGTTAGTTTAATTAGACTCGAGTCCGGACTTAGTCTTATTAGCTAGCTACAGTTCTTCTTTTGTAGAAATTGCTCGTCTAAGGCCGTTTTCTTCTTGCATCTCTAGATTAGTTTACTTTCTATCTTTAAATTTATGCGCAGATCACCCTGGATGTAGAGTACCGGTGATAGGTACACATCTCTTACTTTGCATGCATCATCGTGTTTGATCGTGCATCGACTTTTTCGACTTCTCCCCTCGTTTTTGGATTTTAAATAATCAGGAGAATTGAAAAATTCGTTAGGCATTTGCTTGCTTATTGAATAATACCTAAAAAAGTGATAATCATAAAATTGGGACTGCTCATCAAACTTGATCGAGAAATACACTTCACATAAAAATCTGTCTTGGGAGAGCAATTCCCTCATTGTTTGGTTTGCTTGCGCGAGAGAATGACCCGCACACTAGGCTAGAGACATACATGAACTCTCGTTAGACTACTGGTCTTGGTGTTAGTCGTTCTCCAGTGAGGATTGCTCCGGTTTCCAGTAAAGCGGACTATGACATCCTTAACAAAGCGAGTTAATCGGGTAGCTGGTAAACGGTCCGCAACTTGTATTGGCTGGGAAAGATCTAGCTTTGGGATTGGGCCAGTCTCTTGGGAGCATCAGGTACCCCAACAGCTCGCTTAATCACCCTGCTAGACTGAATTTTCACCTAAATAAAAATTGACAAGATAAAAGAGCGAACTTTTACAGTCATCAGCTCTCAGTGTTGAGTATGTGAATTGGGGGTTTATTTGCTGATCTTGTTTGTTTCCAAATCCCATCAACCTTTTCACGAGATCACGATGATGGGCCAGAGGTCCCTTAGGCAGCCCTTGGCTACACCACTTTCGAGCACTCTGCCCCATTCATCTAGGTTGGTTCGTGAGAGCATAGACCTGCTCTCCGAACCCGAGTTCGATTCCACCATGTTCCCTCTCGACCACCCTTATTCCAGTTCCGAGGTGCCCAAACATAGACCGGAGCAGATATTCATTCATTTGACGACACCTGAGTTCAGGTCTTTTGCCTTTGCAGAGACCCAAGAGATGGCCATCAGTGAGGAGGCACAAATGGGCAGTCCCAGACCACCACATATGTTTTATATCAGTATGCCATCAATAACATCCTGTTAGCTTCCTTGGAGACGATGTAGAGACAAATTAGAGACCAGGGGGCCTTCATAGAAGATTTACACAGAGAGATGGCCTAGATGCGAGCTGACCACAGAGAGACAAACCAACCAGACGATGGAGAGATACCAGAGCTCGGAGGAGGAGATGAACCACATCCAAAGGATCCACAGGAGCCAGTCCGACCAGCCAAGTCGATGAGAGTTGCACAACCCTGGTACGACTCTTACACATCGTTGGATTCAGCTTTCGATGATTCTAGGAGATTTCAAGCTCCCCCCTCAGACGATTCAGTTGTTGTCCAAGTTTCATGGGCTAACCATCAAGGATCCGCATCAACGTCTTCAAGAATTTGAGATGATCTGCAGCACGATCCATGACAAACAGTGGATGAGGACACCATCACGATGATGGCTTTTCCATTCTCCCTGGTCGACAAAGCAGCCTACTGGCTGAAACATTTAGGGAGATATGTTACTTTGTAAGAACAACTCTGGACCAAGTACTTGAACAAGTATTATCCACTTGGTCGGACGAATGTAGCTCGATCTTTAATCAACAACTTATCCATGATCCCTAACAAGCAATTGCATGAGGCTTGGGATCGATTATGTGAGCTCATTGACCGGTGTCGACACCATGATATTTCCAAGCCCAATTCGGTACAGAGTTTCTTTTGTGGGCTGACACCCGAGCTGCAGGTGCTTGTGAATGCTTCTTGTGGGGGCTCCTACTTCACCAAGGATGAAGATTGGGTCTGGGCCATTGATGAATCCACATTTCATCATCTTTATTCTATCATTTTGGCACCAAAAACCCTAGCAAATGCCTGTAAATAGCATTAAAATCATCATCTTAGCATTCATGCATGTGCATTATATTAGTGTATAAAATACTGTATTTAAAGCCAAAATTATAGAATAAATGAAGAAAAGAAAAAGAATAAAATATTGCAAATATTTTATGACCCAAAACCCCGAGACCTAGGCATCTTGATGAATAGGTCGACAAGGAATAAAGTAGGGGGAGATAAGGTCAGAAATACAGATAATATACCTATACATTCTATTCATTCTTTATTCATTTTGGGAGCTATTTTTGGTTCCACTTTTTACACATCAAATAAAGAACTTTGTACATGAAAGTTGTGGATAATTTTATATAGAAAAGTAAAAAATTGATTTCACAGAAAAATAATGTACAGATAAAAAGTTATGGTCTGAATAAAAATCCAGAAGTCCAAATTCCCAGACCCATATCTCACAACTGACAACTCCAAATGCAGCATACTCATATTTAATTGTATATAGAAGAAAATAAGCTATTTAATGGCGGTGGTTTCGCATTTGGTGGAGCTACGGTTTGAAAGTTGAGTTTTGGACCCACATTGTACATTGTACAGATTAAAATATTCAATTTATTATTTAGTCATTATTTCTATGTTTTTATATTTTTATAATGTTGAAAATATTACTTATAATAATTATGTACATTTAAAGTGGCATAGAAACATAAATAAAACCCAAATAAAAATAAATACATAGTTGATACATAGGTATACTGCCTTTACCTATACATGTACAAAATACTCTTATATTTTATTAAATATACAAAATAAATCAGAAAAATAAAATAAAAATATATTTGTGTACATAAAAGTATCTTAGAATTTTAGAAAAGAATAAACAAAAATAAATAAATTAAAAAGACAAAATAAAAATAAATACTCAAATATGTAGATAATATACCTATATAGGGGTATAAAAGTAACTTGTAAAAATATACTTCAGAAAATAAATTAAAAATCATAATAAAATACTACATAAAATTTTAAACATTTTTTATTCTTTAATCAAAAATTAATTCGGCCTTTTTCTATTTTTAAACGAATTAATAAAATATTTTTTTATTCTTTTCCCTGGTTGGTCCACGTGGACCAACCAGGTGCGGTCTAGAGTTGACCTCGGTCAACTCCCTGACCAAGGCCTGCCACTTCTGACACCTTGATTTTCCCCCGTTTTCAAGAAATTTTGGCGCCCGATCCTTCCATTTTCTCGCCTCGAATCCTTCTTGGAACTTCTTCCCTGATCATCCCTCTCCCACGACGCACCTTCAGATCACGCAAAATCCTCATGATGCGCGCGTGGATCTCGCTTGAAGGAGACGCCACCATCTTCTACTTAAACAACCCGCCACCTTCGAGCCCAAGTTTGAACACCTTCGGTCCACCCCTCGCGCCTACTCCAAGCTCCAGAGCTTCCTGGAGGTGACAGCTCCACCGCGAAGCCATCAGCCAAGGCAGCCGAGGTCGGAGGCGCTTCCACTACCTCCCGCAAAGTCGCCGGTCGAGGTACCCTTCTTCCCTCTGGCCCCGGCCATTGAGGGCTCGCCCCGCTCTTTTATTCAGCCCTTTTCACTCCTGTTAGCGTTAGGATTAAAAGCCCTATCAAAAATCCAAGTTCCATCGACTATCTCAACCGATCAAGCACCTTGGCCGGAGTGCAACTCCGGCCGTGCAACCACATCTCGATTCGCACCTCTCCCCGACCATCCAAGGGTCCAGGCAGTTTGCCCTGGACCCTTTGACCATTTTTGCAGGTCAAAGCCGAAGTGAAGACACCTGGAGGCGAGTTTTGAAGCTCGCCGGAGCTAACGAAGCTCTCCAGCTCCGCTAGCCACCAGCGAGCACCACGGCCACCGCCGTGGCTTTTTGACGCCACCAGGAGAAAGAGGAGGACCAGAGGAGGCTCCAGCCTAATTTTGAACCCCAGAAGCCACCGGAGTCGGCCGGAGGAGCTCGAGGAATCTCGCCCAGCCAGGGCTCCACCTTGTTCTTCCAGCCGCCCTCGCCACCGTCCGATCAGGGCACCCCCTCCAGATTGCACCACAGCCGTTGGATCGAGCCATGCCTTGACCGTTGATCTCCCCCGGAGATCTAATCTCAGCCGCGGATCCACGAAGCGTCATCGGCCGTTCGAATCGCGCCACGTGTCAAGTGGCAACTTCATCGCCGTCGGATAGCGCGTCGAGGGTATTTTGCATCTCCACCCTCGCGCCTTTTGTATTTATTATTTAGTACTTAGACTTTCGTCTGTAGTGTAAAAACTTTGGGTTATTTGCACAAAGACCCCCGAGCTCTCCATATTTGCATCCAGGTCCTTTGCCACGTCACCTCACGTGACCTGTACACGTGAGGGGTGGGCATTTTGCACTGGGACCCTCGGTCTTTGTTGTATTTTGTTTTAGTACCAAAACTGTGACATCACGTGTTAAATTTTTGGATATTTTGCAAGTGAGCCCCCAGGATTTTGGATTATTACATTTTCGTCCTCGCCAGGCGCGTACAAGTCACGCGCCCTGGTGGGAAAATTGCTAGGACACCCAGGCGGGTTTTGTAATTGGATTTTGGTGCTATAAATTGAATATTCAGTTCCAACTTTTGTGGAAATTTGCATGTATGCCCCTGGAGGTTTGAGAAATTGCACAAATACCCCTGCCAGACCTGTTTAATGATTGGATGCTTGTTCTAATTATTTAACCTATCTTTTTAAGTCCAAAAATTCCACAAAAATAGGGTTTAGCTCCTATTAACTTGTACTTTGACGCTATCACTTTAGTTTTTGATTTTATTATATTTTCACATTTATTAAAAATCAAAAACATGCTTTTTGTGCACTGTCTAGCTTTGAAAACACCAAAAAAATATTACCTAGTGTCTATTTTAACCTATTTTAGTGTTAGTCCAAAAATCACTAAAAATCTCAAAAGAAAAACACTAAAAATTTAAAAACACTCAAAAACTTCAAAAAATATAGAAAATCCTAGAAAACTCTAAAAATACAAACTCAGTTCCTGTTTGTTCTTTATTTTATTCTCTTTATTTAAAAAATAGTGTGAAAAATTTTGATTGCTGTTTGCTAATTTTAATTCCCATTTTACTTACAGCCAGCACATTTTCCACTGTTTTCCCTCATTTCAGTATTTAAAAATACCAAAAACATTTGAAAAAATCCCCAAAAATCACAAAAACAGTAAAAAATCCTAAAAATACAAAAATACTTTATTTATTAATTTTTTGGATATTTTTGCACATTTGTATAAATATTTTATCTTGTCTTGTATTACATTGTTTATAAATTCAAATATTGAAAAAAAAATAAGACAGAAAATATAAAAATCAGTAAATTAAAAATCAAAATACAAAATTATAAAATTAAAAATTAAATAAAAAATATAAAATTAAAAACCCACAAAAACATCTTTGCTTGCTTGCTTAGTGTAGACATCACCCACATTTACTCACGCACATTTGTTTGAATTACCCTGTTTGCTCCCTGTGTTCGAACTCTCTGCATACTTGTCACTATACACCATTTGTGCAGAGTTAAAAATAAATTTTAACTCCACATTATTTCTAATTTATTGATCTTTAGTGTGGGTTAATTGTTGATTAATTTCAGATTTTGTGTGGTGAAACACCGACTGTTGACTCGCCTTGTGAGTCGATACAACCGCATCGATTTCTGAGATTATCAGCCATATACGAGGAGATGATAGAAAACTACACAGTTATGTCCCAGACCTGTATTTACACTCAGGGGAAGCCCCCACCCCATGCCGTGTCCTATCAGAGGATAAAACGAGTCTATGCAGGTCCATCGACTTCTTCAGCAACCACAAAATAGGCAGAGTTATTGACCGATGATATGGGCATCATCAACGAGAAGCTGGACCGCATTGAGATTATTGAGAAGAAGCAATGCTAGGACATGACGCAGATTGATCAGTTGGCACAGACATTGAGTGACCTGAAGACCCATATCATGTGTCTCTAGGAGGTACAAACAACTTCTCAGCCTCGTCTCAGGTTACAGGGTGATCCTAGCATCAACAGCTCGACCCAGCACCCCGCCCTGTACAGACAGGTCCACCATGTTCAGGTAGAGTTGTTCCAACAACCACAAGACCAGTACCTTCAGCCACCACCATCTCAGGACACTTAGATGGTGGTGTACCAGCAGGATCAGCTTCTGACAGTCCTTCCTCCACCCCCTTTAGAGCAGGAGCCGTTGATGGAAGTCAACGGGATTTGGTACAATCGACAGCAGCCCGGGATCCTTCGAGATCATCCCGGATTCAGGTGGTCGATCGGAGGTGCCTCATACCAGCAACAACCTCCAGGTCAGGGTGGACAATCTAACTAGCCTTAGCAACAACCTCAATTTCCTCACCAGCCACATCAACACCACTACCAGTTGGGTCCTCGTCCCTACCAGCAGGGACAACCGTGGAGGCAGCACCACCAACAGCAGCCTCAGCAGTATTATTAGTTTTCCCCTCATCCTTCCCAGCAGCAGTCTCACTTCCAGAGAGGCAACTCATCCGATTCTCATGGGCCAGCGTATGAGAACCCAACACTTAATGATCTAGCCCGCCTACTTTCCAACCAGTATGCCGCATTTAGGCGGGAGATGGACGATTTTCATCAGGAGATGAGGGAGATCATCAAGGGCAAGGATTCCATACCAACACATATTGAGCCCAACCCGACGACACCATGAGGATGCAGGATTGCCAGACGAGGAGGATAGTGGTGCTTATGCTACTCATGATGAAGATGATGGTGGTGCTGACGCCACTTAGGATGATGATCCAGCCGACGACACTGAGGGCGTCATTTCCCCATATGCAGAGGGTGGTACTGATGCTACCAGAGATCCAAATGCTGAGCCAGAGTGCGGTGCTGATGCTGCCATTCCTGATGTCGTGGGTGGTACTGAGTCCACCCCTTCTATTCATGCAGTATTTTCTCCAGTTTCTGTACGCCAGGACCATATGAAAAATACCAAAAAAAGTAATAAAGGAAAGGATTCTTCATCTTCGAATCCATATGTGATGCATGATGATACTTGTATGGATTTTTTTCCTTCTCAACGACAGGAACCTAGTCCTAGCCCTCTATCTGAGGAGGGCCCAACCATCCCCTTCCCTCAAGCACTCCTCTTAGCTAAGGGGAATAAAAAAGAAAATCCAAAAAAATCATAGCAGCTAGAGTTCAGCCAGCAGATGATTGATAGATTCCATATTCAACTGACTCTACAGGAGGCACTTGAGCACATCCCTCTCTTCCAGAAGAACTTGAGAGAGAAGACCACTATCCGTAGGAAGAAGAGGAACCATCAAGAAGAGATCCATGTGCTGACTCATGCCACCTGCCTCGCCATCCAGAACCATTTGCCAGCCAAGATATCAGATGTAGGAGCTCCCTATGTCAGATGCCATATTCGTGAGCAGAGATTTGATCGGACTCTATTAGACAACGACTCTTACATCAACCTACTTTCGATAGCCTTACTCGATCGGTTCAAGTTTGGCCCTCTTCGACAAAGCAAGACAATCCTTCAGTTTGTTGATAGATCTGTCAAGAGGTCGAAGGGGTTATTGAAGGATGTGATCGTCACAGTTTAGGGCCTGAAATTCCCCGTAGACTTCGTTGTGTTGGACATGGAGATCCTTGAGTTTGTGACCGATACCCCCATCATTCTAGAACGACCATTCTTGGCCACAGCCAAGGCGATGTCTGACCATGATAGTGGGAAGGTGTACTTTCACATCGAGGGTGAGAGTATAAAAATAGATACGATCAACGAGACCAGAGCACGAGATTCAGCTTGCTCAGAGCAGTACAACGACACAGAGCAGATGACAGAGGTAGAGCGAGGCATCCACCAGGAGTGCGACTTTGTGATCACTGATGATGAAGCCGCTTCGTCTGACCCTATTTCACGAGCCATTCTCTCACCTTTAGATTCTTTATATTTACAGATTCCAGCAGAGGAGAGTTTGGAGAGAACATTCTTGGCAGAGGACACATTCGAGACTGAAGACCGTGTTCAGGACAGCGAGGCAGAGTACATTTCTTGTAATTCAGATTCAGATCCCTCGGATTCAGACATAGACTGGACTGAATTTTATGAGCTGTTACCTTGTTTGATTCCAACAGAGCCAGCAACTAGGGTGGAGAGTATGCATCATCGATTATAGATACACCAACAGGGCCATCTTCACCAATTTTGCATGATCTGCGAGAGTTCTCTCATTCAGATCTGGTTGCATTCACTCAGACCTTTCAGAGACCAGATTTTCTAGCTCCCAATTGCCCTGAATTGAAGCCCTTGTCGCAGTCGATGACGTACAGATTCCTTGCAGATAAGCATGAGATGTACATAGTCATTATCTCAACAGATTTGACTGGAGAACAAGAATCTCGTTTGATGGAGATTATTGAAAGAAACCGCAAGGCGATAGGATGGAATGTAGCCGATCTCCAGGGGATAAGTCCATCTCTGTACTCCCACCATATCTATCTTGAAGAGGACGCCAAGCCATCGTGTGAGTTCCAACGACGGCTGGACCCGGATCTTAGAGAGGTAGTCATAAAGGAGATTTCAAAATGATGGAGCGCCGATTTTATCTACCCCATCCTTCGACTCCATGTGGATTAGTCCGTTACATGTGGTGCCCAAGAAGACGGGCATAACTACAGTTGTGAGTGAGTCTGGAGAGGAGATAGCTACCCGACTATCCACTTCTTAGAGGGTCTGTGTGGACTACAGATGATTGAATCAGGCCACCAAGAAGGATCATTTTGCTGCTTTTTATTGATCAGATTATAGAGAGGTTAGCTAGGAAGAGTCATTACTGCTTTCTTGACGGATACTCCGGTTATAATCAAGTGTCCATTACGTCCGAAGACCAGGACAAGACTACATTCACCTGTCCGTTTGGGACTTATGCTTTCAGATGAATTTCCTTTGGTCTATGTAACGCCCCAACGACATTCCAAAGGTGCATGTTGTCCATTTTCTCGGACATGGTGGGTGGATGTTTAGAGGTCTTCATGGATGACTTTTCGGTCTATGGCGATGGGTCTGATATGACTGCTTAGACTGCATCCTTTAGCGTTGCATTGAGGTCCATCTTGTTCTATCGTGGGAGAAGAGTTACATCATGTGACTCAAGGGACGGTGCTTGGTCATATCATCTCCAATAGGGGCACGGAGGTTGATCCGGCTAAGGTGGATATCATTATAAAACTCAATCCACCGTCCAATCTATGATAGTTATGGTCTTTTCTAGGGCATGCTGGTTTCTACCGACGGTTCATTCATGACTTCAATAGGATTGCCCGACCATTGACTGATTTCCTAACTAAAGACACCGAGTTCATTGTAGATGATAAGTGTCTTGCGTCATTCGAGACTCTCAAGAGCTTAGTTATTGAGGCTCCTATCCTTCAGTCGCCTGGTTGGTCTCTCCCATTCGAGATGTTGACGGATGCCTTCGATTTTACCGTAAGGGTCGTGCTAGGATAGAGGAGGGTTGGAGTACCTTTCGCCATTCACTATGCTGGCCGTACATTGGATACCGCTCAACGGAACTATATTGTCATGAAAAAAGAGATGCTAGCTGTAGTATTTACCTTGGACAAATTCAGATCATATATTCTTGGATCCAAAGTGACTATCTTTACTGATCATACCGCAATCAGGTACCTCATGCCTAAGAAGGATGCCAAAGCGAGACTGACTAGATGGATCCTTCTACTCCAGGGGTTTGATATTGAGATTAAGGATAAACATGGAGTCAAGAATGTGGTGGCAGATCGTCTCTCCCGATTAGAGAATCTTGAGGAATTTGAGCAGACTAATCCCATTTCTGAGACCTTCCCATATGAGGCGATTCTTACTATCGCCTCGCTCCTATGGTACGCAGACATTTTGAACTATCTTGTTGTCAAGAAAGTTCCACAAGATTGGCCCAGGCAGTGACTTGAGACCTTCCTTGCAAAGGCCAAGTCTTACCATTGGGAGGATCCCATCCTTTGTCATGAAGGAGGGGATAACGTCTAGCGTCGGTGTATTCCTCAGGAGGAGCACCATAGCGTCCTCACATACTACCACAAGCTTGAGGTAGGAGGACATCACTCTGGGAGGAGAATAGCATAGAAAGTGCTCCAATCCGGCATATGGTGGCCTACCCTCTTCAAGGATCTTGATGAATTCGTTAAGAGGTGTACTGACTGTAAGAGGATGGGCACTTGTGGACAGTGTGATATGATGTCGATGCAGCCCATTCACTTATGCGAGGTTTTTGATGCATGGGGCATTGACTTCATGGGTCCATTCCCTAAGAGTCAGGGATTCGAGTACATTCTGTTGCCTGTTGATTATGTAAGTCATTGGGTTGAGGCCATTCCCGCCCGAACCGCATATACCAAGTCTGTTTATAGATTTTGAGGAAGAATATCATTTCACGGTTTGCGGTGCCTAGAGTATTGATATCTGACAGGGGGTCTCACTTTATCAACGATAAGGTAAAGGCCCTTGCTAGCGAGTTCAGCCTAGAGCATCGAGTTGCCACTCCATATCACCCTCAGACCAATGATCTTGTTGAAGTATTGAACAGGGAGATCAAGACGATATTGTAGAAGGTAGTCCGCCCAAACCGAAAGGATTGGTCACAGCTTTTGGACTCGGTCTTGTGGGCATATCGGACTTCCTTCAAGACTCCACTGGGTACATCTCCCTTTCTTCTCATTCATGGCAAGCTCTGCCATTTACCTATTGAGATCAAGCATAAGTCACTATGGGCTATCACTGATATAATACTGGATCCAGAGAGTATAGGAGATCAAAGGAAGGAAGAATTGTTAGCCCTGAAGGAGTTTAGAAATACAACCTTTTCGAGAAACCTACATTACAAGGAGCGAGTGAAGATTTGGCATGATTCTCATATCAACAATAAGCAGTTTGAGCCAGATCAGAGAGTATGGTTGTTTGATGCCACGCTTGATTATTTCCAGGGAAATTGCAGAGCAAGTGGAAAGGACCATACTTGGTCCGAAGGGTGCGTGACAACGGTAGTATCGACATATCTGAAATGTCATTTGGGTCCACCTCAAAAAAAGATGTGGACTTTGACTCACATCAGTTGCATCTCGTGCCTGATTATCACTGTCTTTCGACTTGTATAGATCCAGATGTCCATATCATCTCATTCTTTAGGCTAACACACATCTGATTCATGTGATTATGCTATACTTAGGGTTCACTCTACCCTAAGTATGGAGGGTGTCAGATTCTTGATTATTATTTTGATTCTTTTTACCTCTGTTTTGTT
Source organism: Ottelia alismoides (assembly GCA_037367405.1). Lineage (NCBI taxonomy): Eukaryota > Viridiplantae > Streptophyta > Magnoliopsida > Alismatales > Hydrocharitaceae > Ottelia > Ottelia alismoides. The sequence goes on along the minus strand of JAZKJV010004302.1, from coordinate 609,282 downwards.
GTCTATACTTAGGGATATTTTACCCTAAGTATAGGGAAAGTAAACCATGAACATCCTTTTACTCAGTTTTCCCTTTATGTACAATATGCTATACTTAGGATTACTTGATATTAAGTATAGGGGGAACCACCGAGCCTCTTTCATTCTATTCTTTGATTCGTCATTGTAGTATAGCATTCCTTTTCACTTCCCTATACTAAGCACGAGTTATGTCTTCTCCTTCATCGCTCTTGATTCACTCTGAGGACATAGTTCGAGCTAAGTATAGGGGGGTGACATATATCTTACATATATACTTTAGCCATAACTCGTACTTTGTGTGAGTGTGTTAATAAATAAAATGGCTAAAATCCTACATTTAAAAATAGTATTTTTTTTAAAAAAATTCTTGTACATAAAATTCTTTCTTGCACATACATAGCTATATATAAAATTATTTTATTTTGTAAAAATGTTTTGTTTGTAAAACGTTTGTGAATATTTTTGGTATCAAAACTATGTATATAATACATAATTTTTGTAAATTATTTGAAAAAGAAAAGTTTGCAAAAACCCTTGTTTAAATGTTTGGAAATAATTTGTAAAATTTCGGCATTCATGCATACATTCAAATATTTTAAAACATTTTGCACATGTTTCAAAAATTTTGCATATTTTTCAAAACTTTTGCATAAAAGTATTTTTGTATATGCTTGTACATTTTTCTGAATAATAATTGCCATTTAAACTAGCTTAGAATTAAATTGGAAAATGGAGCTTAGTTAAGACCTTAATCCACCTAATTCTAAGAGGAACCTTATATGATTTAGGGTTGAGACTTTTCAGGTCCATTGATGACTTAATTCTTTGAGTCCATTAGGCTATGATCACATGCCATCTTGATGAGTCTAAGTAGAACACTTAATGACGCACACATGACTCTCACAGACAATGGCTTTACTTGCACCAACACCTTACACTTAGCTCTCTACGGATGAGGAGGTGAGGAGGCAGTTTCCTTTGGTTTGAGGTAGCATACGAGGGTAGTACTTCTAGTCGGAACCTCTCATCTTCTTTTAGTGAAGGAAGCGCGCATCAACTTCGTCTGGCGATGTTGAGGTCTAAAGACAAGAGTTGTGGGTTGCAATAAAGCTTCAAAAGAGGGATAGTCTACTGACTCAAGAGGAAAGAGTCCTTTGAAATAATATACATAAATAAGAACTACCGATAATACTTGATTCTTTTAAGAGGTAAAAACAAACGTATACATGTAGTCACTATTTACATATCATCCACCGTTGCTTTAGAGGATAAAACAATTTACCCCCCTCTTCCATACGCTTGTTAATACACTTATTTACCATATATACTTTTTATTGTGACTGCTTCCATAGGCATGCCTACTCTTTAGTTCGTAGTTGTTTCGACCTTGCATAAATGTTTTTATATGTTATACCGGACTATTTATTATTTTAATTAGGTCAGAAAAAATATTTATCAAATACTCCTTTTCTAACTCTTTGTGATGAAAAGGAGATGTTACACCTTTTCACTTTCATTCCCGAGAACCCCTGACATAAATGTTTCTGTTGAAGGTGGCTGCGGAGGACTTCCATTGTTTGTATATGATGAGGAGGTGATCGAACTAACTTGCTTGCCGCATACTTCATTTTGACCATTACCTAAGGAAGTTTCAAAATAATAGAGAAAACATGCTGAATGTGGTATCAGTGGAATCAGATTGTAAGATAAGAAGAATAAACTACAGGAATCAAAAGGGATAAAATAATTGATGAACATGCCATTCATATCATGGAAGTTGGAAGTATGTATGTATTTATTTGTTTTCTTATAATTACTCATAAATTTCAATCTCTAATTATTTAGAATTTTTAAAATGGAGGCTTATGTAACTTCATAAATGAAATGCATGGGCCAAAATTATACCCATGAATGACTGAAAGTAACTCTTTATTTTAGAAAAAAATATACTTAATACTATCATCTTTTAAGGACTATCATATCAATATCATTGTTTAATCACATAATACTAGCTTATATAGAATGGCGAAGGAGCAACACAATGTAGCGCTGGCAAAGATATTCTTCAAAGGTATAATTTTGGGATAATTACACCCATAACCCTGAGTAATTTGGCAATAACATTCATAACCCTGTATAATCGCGAATTACATGAGAAACCCCGAGTAATGCTTAACTCTTACATGCCATAACCCTGTGTTATGTTTCATTTAAAATGTCCGTTAAATTTAACGATTTCCGTCAGAAAAAGACAAATTTCCCTTAATCCTCATTGTTATTTGCAAATTATGCCATCGTGTTCTCTCCATCACTTTAGAGGAGCTCGCCGCCGTCGACCTCCGGGACTCACCTCCACACCTCTGCAAGGTCCCCTCCCGCGATTGGCGTTGACCTCTGCGAGTTCTCCCATCCCAGCCCCCTCCCGCGGTCGGCGTCGACCTCACCGCACCTCTGCAACACCCCCGAGGTCCCAGCTGTCGGCCTCTGTAAATTTCCGACCCCACTCCCGCTGGATCGCACCTCTGCAATCAACACCTCCGCTGACCTTCGGACCCCCGTCGTCCCCCTCCCCTGATGAACGTAAAATTCGCCTCAATAATAATGATGAATAATGCTGTAGTACAGGAGGCGATTTTTGTTCAGCAAAAACCACAGACCTTGAATGCTGTGGCATATTTATACTTGGTAAGTGTACCAAGGTCGAACACAGGGATACGACAGCCTAATCTGAGTATTGAATTTTGATTCATTAAGCACATAGTGATTTAATCCCAACTTCAGGTCCATATGCAATTTACAAGGCAATGCAAAGTGATGCTATGATGCATGCTTTTTTATTGGTTTTTATGTAAATTAAAGTGATGCATGGGCAAATAATGCAAAGGAACATGCATGATGAATCAAATGCTACAATTATACCCTAAAATGGGAGCAACGTGATATAGAATGAAATTAGGACCTATTTGAACACATCATTAAAAATCGGTCATCAAATCAAGCAAGACAAATAGAGCATGGTCCCATTTATCACGTAAAGACTTACTTAAATTTAAACAGTGTCAAATGGAACAAATAAGTATGCTAGAATGTAGAGGACAAAATAAGGAACAAAACGACACTAAAATCATGCAATTTGGACCTACGATGCTCAAGTTATGCTAAAAATAGTGCAAGGGCATAATTGTAATAAGAATGCAATGAAATAAAGGTATAAATATTGCATTTAGGTCCCTGGAGGGAACTAAATGCAAATACCAAAAATCGCCTGGGCCATTCTGTAATTTCTCCATTTGCGCGCAGGGGCCTTTCTACAATTATTCAAATTCTGGAGGGCTTCCCTGTAAAATACCCAGGCACGCACGTGAGGCACGTGCCTGGGGACCGAAGTGTAAATACTTGAGAATTCAGGGTCTTCCTTGAAATATACCCAGACCTCACGTGCGGAGCGCGTGAGGGCCCAGGCTCGGGACCGCTCCACTGGTTCGGGACACGTGGCATCAACAGGAGGTTTGGGGTGAGGCTCGGTAGTACCAGAACCTTCAGGCGTGGAGTAGAGGCTCGGTCGCCACGCGTCGTCGTCGTGACCGTCCGATCATGGTGATCGGACGGTGCCTGTAACGTCATCCTCCTCCGCGGCTCATCGGAGGAGGCGGGGCTCCGGCGAGGCCAATGGAGCTCCGCTGCCTATCACAGATATGCCTGATGGTCAAAGAAGCTAGCTGGGGCCCCGGCGAAGGTCCTCGGGCCATTGCGAAGCTCCGTGATGACCTAGAGCTCCCCTTCGGTGCTTGGTTGTCGGAGGAGCAGCTCGAGATCGATGGGGAACTACGGGCTTCGGCTATTGAAGAGAATGGTCCTGCAAATGTCAGTATAGCCGAAGCGTGGAGTGGGCGAGTGGTCGTGAAGCGAGTGGTCGGCCGTGGAGGCGTCGGGAATGGTGGCCGGAGGCTTCTTCGCCGCCGGAGCGGGAGAAGAAGGGGAACGGAGCGGGGGAGGTCCTGGAGAAAGGGAAGAGGTTCGACGAGGTTGCTGGTGGTGTGGTGAGGATGGTGAGTTGATCAAACGAGGGAAAAGGTGGCTGAGAAGGGCAAAATAAATCGGAGAAAATTCGACAACAAACAAAAAAGGGGTACCTCGCCGGAGCGAGGTATGAGCGGAGGTAGAGGCTTGGGCTGAGCACCCTGGAGGTGCTCCGGTCGTCGCCCAGCTGGTCAGCCTTCTCCAGCGAGCTTGGAGGGGGCAAGAGCCACCAATACACGGCGGAACAGGCCGTGGGTCAACACCAGACCGCCACCGTCGTCGCCTCGACAATTCCGCCCCTCCGCTGTCACCGGAGGGGCGGAGGAAGCTAGGTGGAGGCCCCACAATGGTGGACCACGATCTCAGGTGGCGGGGGAGGGTCTTTTATAGGCGGAGGAGATGGCGTTACAGGTGGTGATGGTGGGGGTTTCAACGGCTGAAATGATGAAGAGGAGTAATGGAGATGGCGTTTGATGGAGTTCGCGAGGATGGCGGAAGACTGGGCTTTGAAAGGGAGGCGTTACGAGAGGAGATGGGTGGCTGGGACGGTGGCTAAAAAAGGAAGGGGGGCGGAGGTTTGGAGAGGCGTTACGCCTGGAGTCGGAGGTAGACGATGATCGAGGGCCGTTGGATCAAGGGATCCAACGGCTGGGATCGATGCGCGAACGGAGGGATGCGATCAGATCATTAGATCTGATCGTACGGCTGGATGCGAGGCGGTGAAGAACGGTTTGGATTGGAAGATGGTGGGCATCCAACGGTGGTAGGTGAAGAGATGACGTGGCAGTTGGAGAGCCTTCAGATGGGAAGAGGATCGGGCGGTTGAGATTAAAGGGGTGACGCGACTGCTCAGGAGGCGTAGGATGAGGAATTGATCGAACGGCTACGGTGAGGGGCTAACGTGGCTGCACAGATGAGCGTAGGATGAGTGGAGATCGGAGGGCTGAGATATAGGCGGGAAGTAGCGGCCAAGATCAGATCCAAGGAGACGATCGGGCGGCTGGGAATGGAGCGGCGGTGGACGGAGGAGATGGAAGTGGAGGCAGGTGGATCCAACCGTCCAGGAGGGTGCTGCGTGGCGGAAGGGGACGCGGGCCACGTGGCCGGCCCAGGGGGCGCCACGTGGCCCAATTAGAATAAATCAAACAAAAAATACAAAGAAAAATATAAAAGAAATAGTTAGAGGCCGAATTTGGAAAATGTCAAAACATGAAAGTTGCTCGTCTCGACGAGATCTACAACTTTCATGTTGGGCAAAAAGTCAAAAGAGGTCATCTGTACAAAAGCTAATTTTGGGTGTATTTTTAAGGGAATAAAAACACTGATTTTGTGATTTTGAGCTGTTTTTGCATTTTTTGTGGTTTTAAAGGTCAGTGAATTATAGACAACTTATCTACCTAATTTTTAGGGATTTTTGAGTGATAAAATAATTACAGAAAAATAAGGGCAATTAAATACAAATAATTAAAGGCTAATTATACACAATATGGTACATGATAAAAATGGAAAATTAGAGGATATTTTTATTGGCTTGTTTAAGCAGAGATTTTAATAAGGAGTTTTTAGCATGATGAATACGAGATTCATCATCCCCCTACCCACAACACCTATACAATATCCCCCGGGGTCGCCCTGCCCCTCCAGACCCCCGGCCACTCCGGAACCCAACCCAAACCCACCCCTTCCCCGTGCCCCCTTCCCCCGACTGCCCACCGCCCCTGTGAAAGCCCCCCTCCCAACCCAAACCCACCCCTTCCCCCGACCGCCCCCTTGAAATTCCCCCTCCCCCCCAAACCTTCGTACCTCCTTCCCCCGATTGCCCACTGCCCCTGTCACCCACCCCCCGACCGCCCCCCTTCCCCCAACTCTGGACCGCCCCCGTCAAAGCTCCCCGACCGCGACCGCCTCCGTCCCCCGACTCCAGACCTCCCCCGTCAAAGCCCTGTGACCGCTCTCGTGAAAGCCACTCCCCCTCCCTCCTTCCCCCAACTCCGGACTTCTCCCGTCAAAGCCCTCCGACCGCGAGCACCCCCGTGAAAGAAAGCCCCACCCCCCACCCCCTCGATCGGGGACAAGAGAAAGTGGGATGTTTTTTTTATTTACGTTAATCCCAGCCGTTGGATCGATGATTGGTGAGATTAACTCAATCATCTGGTTGAGTTAATGAAGTAAAGTAACGGAAGGTTATGGGTGTAAGATGGCACACTTATTCGAGGTCTTGAGCGTAATTCACGATTATATAGGGTTATAAATGTTAGGGATATTTACACCCATAACCCTGAGTAATTCCATAATTACCCCAGGTACCCAAGATAACCACGAATTACATGAGAAACCCTGAGTAGTTACTCCGCCTCACATCTATAACCTTCTGTTAGTTTTAACCGTCAATCCTAACCAAACCATCGAGTTAATCTAACCTAGCATCAATCCAACGGTTAAAATTAAATCAAAACTAAAAAGAAAAACAACCCACTCCTCCAACAACCCTCTCCGTTCCTCCTTCCCCAGTTCCTCCTCCCCCAACTCCCCTTCCTCCTCCAACGGCTCCCCCTTCCTCCTCGAGGTCGTCACTTGCTGGGGTTAAGAGCTTCAGATGAGGGGCCGGAGGGGGGATGGAGAAGATGCGGGGCCTTCCAGGCGGGTGGGGAGTGGTGGAGGGGTGCGGGACCGGGGAGCCTTCCAGGCAGGTGGGGAGCGGTGGAGGGGTGTGGGCGGCCTTCCAAGCGGGGGGGCCACATCCCGCAGGGGGGTGATGGAGAAGAAGTGGGACCTTCCTGGCGGGTGGGGAGCGGTGGAGGGGTACGGGCCGCCTTCCAGACTGCTGCAATTGTTTCTCCCTCTGCGCGAGAGCTGCTGCTGCCACCGACCTTGAGTTCGTAGGAGACACAGGTTCCATTTCCCTAGGGCTCAAGCCGGCGAGAGATGCAAGACCGAGAGTCACAGAAGGTGAGAACACGTTGTTGGTCTTGATCGGGGACAACAGGCTCTGCTGCTGTTGGTGGAACTGCTGCAGCACAACATTCTTGTGTGTTGGGGAGAACATGGTCTGTTCAGAATTAAACCTCGGCGATGAGATCTCTGGGGTAAAAAGCTCATCAAGATTTGAGGGGGCTACGGCCCGGCATCGGGCAGATCCGTTAGCAGTAAGGGATCCAAGGCGTGCCTGGATAGGGGAGAAGCCCGAGTAATCCGCTAGCAGGCGGGTGGTGCGGGGTGATGGAGAAGAAGCGAGGCCTTAGCGGGTGATGGAGAAGAAGCCTTCGGTAGGTGATGGAGGCGGATAGGGGAGGGGCAGGAGGGTTCTTAGATGAGGGGACGCAGCTGGTGATGGAAGAAGCGGGCGGTCTTCCAGGCGATGGAGGAACGGGATTTCGGGGAAGTGGGGGTCGGCTTTCGGTTGTGTTGGAGTCAGAGCTTGGGGAAGAAGGGGAGGAATCATTCATAAATAAAGATAAATTTAGGTGTCAAATGTAAATTTCTTAACGGATACCGTTGTAGTTGACGGAAAATTAGGTGGCAATTAATCCGAGGTTATAAATGTGAGAGTTAAGGACTATTCAAGGTCCTAAGTGTAATTCATGGTTATCTTGGGTACCTGGGGTAATTATAGAATTACTCAGAGTTATGGGTGTAAATATCCTTAAATGTTATTACGAAATTACTCAAGATTATGGGTGTAATTATCTCTATAATTTTTAACGTAAATGAGGAAGGTTATAAAAAGGTTGTTGGTGAGTGCTAATGTATCCTATAAGATATGGAAATTGAGTAGAGGTAAAATTTAGTGGTGTTGGCCCATATATCCCCTCAAACTGATATTCTTTTAATTATTGGAAACAATCGATTTGATGTGATTTGGTTGGAAGGACGTGCGGATGGAATTTCAAAGTGCGAATGCTTCCGTGGCAAGAGGTGTAGACAATTATCCAAATGCCATGTTTCCCTTACCCATCAACTATTTATGAGGTCGGTGATCGTAAGATGGGTAAGGGCCTACCTACTTATCTTAGACAGCGTCATCACCAGGAGGTTCAATCCATCGAAATTTATTGGGGGTGTGAAAATACTGTTCTGGGATTACAAGTGTGTGAGATCTTGGCGCTGTTATCGTCAAATCCAATATTCCACACAATGTTTCGGTGATTAAATGCACGGAGCCATTTGAAAATATAGAGTTAGTGACTGTCGAAGACAACAGAGTTAGTGACTGTCGAAGACAACAGAGTCTGATGTACAATCAGGTCAAGATCGAGCGGCCATGATGATCCACCTCCAGTACTATATAATGAGTGCATACAAGCTATGGACGGAGCGACGGCACCTTAATTACTTTGACTGGCTCAAAGTTTGGATGGATGCATCGCCTCAAGTCGGTCTGCGAGCGATGCTGCCCATGCTATCACACATGCATATGGATTCTGTCTATATAAACCACATAACTAACCAACGCTATGCACCACCACCATCATTCTCGCATATACTTCTTAGTTAGAGTAACCCAAGTAATTCTAATGGCGTTCTCCACCTTCACCTCGTCGGCGATCCTCTTCCTTGCCCTCATGGCAACGGCTGACGTCACGTCGGCGGCCATCACGTGCGGCTTCGCGGTGTCCAGGATCGCACCATGTGTCCCCTACGTCACTAGAGGTGGCGCGGTTCCTCCTGCTTGCTGCTCCGGGATCAGGACGCTCACCGCCGCCGCAACCACTCAAGGAATTCCAACACAGGAAGGAGGACAGGAATAAAAGAGAGGCTATGGATCTATCACTACTCGTTGCTTCAAACAAAGGATGCGTACACCTATTTATAGGTACAATGCAAACATGCGTTACATGCCAAACGTTAATCATCAGGTAACGTTCACCCGTTACACGTTCAGATTTATTGCATGGGACCATCAAATCTCTCGCCCACGTCCTTGACGTGGATTTGTAACGCCTGGATTAATTCCAACAAACTCCCCCTTAATCCTGGCTTGGCTGAAGATCACGGACTCCCATCAGGTAGCTCATCGCTGCCAACTTGACTCCTGCTAAAGCCTTTGTCAGAATATCTGCTCTCTGCTCATTTGAGCTAATATGCTCGACAGTGATTTGCCCATTTTCAACACAGTCTCTTATAAAATGAAACCTCGTGTCGATATGCTTGCTTCGGCCATGAAACACGGGATTCTTCATCAGAGCAATGGCAGACTTGTTGTCAACAAATAGCTTCACCGGCTGTAGCTCTTGCTTTGTTAGCTCCCCAACAAGCATCTCAGCCATAGCGCCTGGCATGCCGCCGTTGTTGCTGCCATAAACTCAGCTTCACATGAAGATAGTGCCACCGTCTTCTGCTTTTGTGAACTCCATGTCACAAGGCTGTCATTAATGTAGAATGCCATTCCTCCGGTGCTCTTTCTATCATCCATGTCACCAGCTAAGTCACTGTCTGTGTAGCCAGTGATTACTGCTTTACTTCCTCCTTTAACATATATGAGACCATAATGGATTGTACCCTTCAAGTACCTTATGATTTGCTTCACGGCCTTGAGATGCATCATCGTCGGTCTCTCCATGAACCTGCTAGCCACTCCGACAGCATAAGAGAGATCAGGTCTCGTGTGGAGCAAATACCTCAAGCAGCCGATCATCCGGCGGTATTCTGTTGCATCCACGCATTCTCCTTCAGAGTCCTTGTGCAAGTGTGCCTTCTGTTCCATGGGGAACTTTGTTGGATTGCACTCAGCCATGCTAAACTGAGCTAATACCTTCTTGGCATATGCAGCTTGCTTGATTTTTATACATGTTTCTTCTTGCGCTACTTCAATGCCAAGATAGCATGTGAGCAATCCTAGATCACTCATTTCAAACTCATTCATCATTTGCTTCTTGAATAAAGCAATTTCCTCCAAGCTTTTTCCTGTCACAATGAGATCATCAACATATACACCAATAATGATACCTGCTTGGCTTTCTCCTCTTGTGTACACAGCTTGCTCTTGTGCACACTTTGTGAACCCGATGCGCTTCAGGCTCCTATCAAGTTGAGTGTTCCATGCTCGAGGTGCTTGTCGAAGGCCATACAGTGCTTTTCTCAACTTGTATACGAGGTGCTCTTTGTTCTTCACAACAAACCCCTCTGGCTGAGCAACGTATACTTCCTCCTTGAGCTCTCCATTCAAGAATGCGGATTTCACATCAAGATGATGTACCTGCCAACCATGATTAGCAGCTAAGGCAAGGATGACACGCACCGTGTCAAGTCTCGTCACTGGTGCAAATACCTCCTCAAAGTCAACACCTTGCTTCTGGACGTATCCCTTTGCAACTAGCCTTGCCTTGTGCTTGATCACATCTCCATTTGAGTTCCTTTTCAGCTTGTAGACCCACTTGAGCCCAATTGGCTTGTGTCCAGCCGGTAGCACTGTGAGAGTCCATGTTCCATTCCTTTCGATGGACTCAATCTCCTTGGCCATAGCATCCTCCCAGGCTTGTTGCCCGACAGCATCTTGGTAAGAAGATGGCTCCTCCATCTCTGCAAGCATGGCTGCTTCTTCTATGTCCTCCTCTTCAAGATCTATCCTCCGAGCATCTCTCATGATGTCGTCGATATGCCTGTAACGAACAGGTGCATCTTCGGTGTTGGTGTTGCTGCTTGATGATGGAGAGGACATGGTTGTTGAAGGTGTTGCAAGATGATTCGGAGTCCCCTCGACAACAAATGGAGTTGATGAAGAGGCATGATGAAATTGTGTCGTAGGAGATGAATCGCCGATTGAGCCATCCTTCTCTAGCTCCGTGATATAGTCATTTGCAATGACAACATCTGATGAGTCACTTCCACCTTCACCTGCACACCAATTCCACTCCATATTTTCTTCAAATTTGACGTCACGACTTACATGAATTCTGCCACGTCGTGGATCAAATAGACGGTGAGCCTTGCAGCCTTCCTCGATGCCAAGGTACACCATTGGTTGGCTTCGATCTTCGAGTTTCTTCAAGTGTGGCGTCGTCACCTTTGCATGTGCTGTGCAGCCGAACACTCGAAGGTGTGCAAGATGTGGCTTCCTTCCATGCCATGCCTCAAAAGGGGTGCGCTCACCTAGCACTTTTGTCGGCAAGCGATTCAGCAAGTAGACTGCATGTCGCACGGCCTCCCCCCAAAATCTTCCTGGCACATTCATGCTCTTCAGAAGGGACCTTGTCATTGCCATTACGGTTCTGTTTCTCCGTTCCACCACGCCATTTTGTTGTGGTGTGTATGGTGCAGTGAGATGTCGCCTGATTCCTGCTTGCTCGCACATTCTGGTGAATTCGGCTGAGAGGAATTCTCCACCTCGGTCAGTCCTGAGCGTCTTCACTCGATAGCCGCTCGTGTTTTCTGCCTCTGCCTTGAACTTCATGAACATGGAGCATGCTTGATCCTTTGTCTTGATCACATATATCCACATCCATCTGGAATAGTCATCAATAATTAGCATAAAGTAGTTGTTACCAGCAGGGGTTGATGGCGTAATCGGGCCACACAAGTCAACGTGTAGCAGTTCAAGCGGCTCCTCCGCTCGGTAACTCGCCGTTGCTGGAAACGACTCCCTTGTCTGTTTAGCCACCAAACACCCCTGGCACAGCTGGTTAGGATGCGTGATTGGCGGCACGCCCACCGCCATCTTCTTGTTCACGAGCATCGTCAATGCTTGGAAGTTGACATGGCCTAGCCTGGCATGCCACAACCATGCTGGGTCCTCGAGACTCACCAGGAGGCATGCCGCCTCTGCCTGATGTAGTTCAATCCGGTAAAGCCGATTTACAGTGCGCTTCACCTTCATGAGGAGTCTCGCTGGACTTTTGTCGTAAACATGTAGGATATCTTCGTCCATGATCACCTTGTGGCCGTTCTCGGTGAGTTGTCCGAGGCTGACAATGTTGTTGTGAAGCCTCGGGATGTAGTATACTTCCTGGAGTAACCACTGGTCACCGTTCTTGCAGGCAAACAAGATTGACCCCTTACCCACAATCTGGACAGTAGAACCGTCACCAAACTTCACCTTGCCCGTGACAGTCTCATCTAACTTACAGAATTTTGTCTTGTCTCCAGTCATGTGGTTGCTTGCTCCGTTGTCCAAGTACCAGACATTACATGGAGCTGCCTCCTCTTTTGTGCTGCACAACTCCGGCCTCGTTCGTTCTTCGTTCAACAAGATGGTATCTTGCCGCTCTAGCGATGCAGCGAGCAATAAGGCCGGCTCGGTGTCGTTTGTGTGCACGAGGTGCGCCTCCTCCTCCTTCTTTGGAGACCTGCATTCGGATGCATAATGACCCATCTTGTCACAGTTGAAGCAGCGGATGTGGCTTTTGTCTCGGCCGCCGCTAGTGGAGCCACTCCCGCCTTCCTTGTGTAGCGAACCACCCCGACCGCCTCTGCCACGTCTTCCACCACGTCCGCGCCCACCCCGACCGCGGTTGCCGCTATCTGTAGAAGCACGTGATTTACCTTTGTTGCTTGGCGATGAGTCACCACCATCCTTCTTCTGCCTTGCTTGCCACTCGGCCTGAGTGAGTAGAAGCTGGCTGTCGCCGGTGCCGCTAGGAGCGCGTAGTCGTAGTCGCTCCTCGAATGCCTTTAGACGGCCCACAGCTTCCTCAAAAACCATGTTGTCAATGTCACAGAATTGCTCAATGCCAGCGACGACAGGATAGAAGCGATCTGGCACAGAGTTGAGGAGTTTCTTCACCAATTCCGAATCTTCTAGTGTTGCTCCCAGATTGGCATACCTCACCGACATGCCACTGAGCTTTCCAGCATATTCATCCAACGTCTCTCCATCTTTCAAACGAAGAGTGTCGAACTCCCCCTTCAAGGTTGCCAGTCGTGCCGTCTTGACACGCTCTGCCCCGACAAACCTCGTCTTGAGGCTTTCCCAGAGTTCTTTCGCCGTTTTCTTTGCTGCAACCTGCAACAAAATATCTTCGGGCAGAGCTTGGAGGAGTTGAGCCCTTGCCATCTTGTCCTTCCGCACATCCACGGCCTCATCCTCTCCTGGAGCCACGGCCTCCCAGAGACCTTGTGCATCAAGGAGCGCCTCCACCTTGATGGCCCAAGTGGTATCAAGAGCTTGGTTCGTATTCCCAAGCATCTTCGGTACGAAACCATGGCAATGATCTCTCAAACTGCAACGGCGAGCGGCGGCGTGTCGCTCCAATACCCCCGGTTGACACCGACGAACTACACCACTTCAAGGAATTCCAACACAGGAAGGAGGACAGGAATAAAAGAGAGGCTATGGATCTATCACTACTCGTTGCTTCAAACAAAGGATGCGTACACCTATTTATAGGTACAATGCAAACATGCGTTACATGCCAAACGTTAATCATCAGGTAACGTTCACCCGTTACACGTTCAGATTTATTGCATGGGACCATCAAATCTCTCGCCCACGTCCTTGACGTGGATTTGTAACGCCTGGATTAATTCCAACAACCACCACAGCCGATCGCCAGGCGGGCTGCAGGTGCATCAAGGATGCCGCGAGCAGGATCAGGGGGTTGAGCCCCTCCCTTGCCGCGGGTCTGCCGGGGAGATGCGGAGTCAACATCCCCTACACCATAAGTGCCTCCATTGACTGCACCAAGTGAGTATACGCACTAGTCGTGACTCTCCATTGTTCTCTACATCACCGAGCTTTGAATAGGAAAGATTTGAAATAACAAGTGATTAGCAGTAGCTGATGACGACTTTATGATTACAGGGTAGGGTTGAGCATTGGGCCGGGCCAGCCCGACCCGGTCCGAAACCCGGCCCATGTAGCCCGGCCCGAACCCGAGCCCGCAAAGAATTGGGCCGGGCTTTGGGCCTTAATTCAAGCCCAAATGTATATTCGGGCCGGGTTCGGGCTTGATAGGGCCCAAACCCGAAAGCCCGATAACCCGACCCGATAGCTAGGCCCGTTTCAAGGGCCCATACTGCCCGACCCATTAGCTTGACCCATTACTTATGCATATGAGTGATAATAGAATTTAGATGGATATTAAATTCTAAACATATTAATTTAGTAAAGTTAACAACCATCATTGTTATATATACCATCATGATAATAATTTACCATGTTAACAAACATATATTATAAACAATTATATTACATTGGTAATATATTTGTCATGTTTAGAGCATGTTATTGTACATAGCCAATTAGTATCATGAACATGATTCCTTAATATTATCAATGTGTAAAACATATTTGCATGTGTAAAGAATACTCATTTTTATTGGGGATGAGTGGTGTATTTGTAAGATAAAAACAAGCTCAATATGTCCCGGAGTTTCAATTTGGGCCGGCCCGGCCCGAACCCGGCCCATAATGTTTGGGCCGGGCTTGGGCTTGGGCCTAGATTTTGAAAAATGAAACGGGCCTAGGCCCGGCCCGTTAGCCCGTATACTAAAATGGGCTTGGGCCGGGCCAAGCCGAACCCGGCCCGGACCCGGCCCATGCTCAACCCTATTACAGGGTCCGTTGATCTCTCCAGCGCATCGTCGATCGAAATGCCTCCTCTGATATGTAGGGGATGCTTGACTTCGTATCGGGATCGTTCTACTCGGAGCTGTAGTAAATAAGCGGGCGTCTGTGGCCCCATACTTAGCTAGTGATTATGTTACTCCTATTTACATATTTTGTGTTATCCAGACTGTATTAATCTTCACTCCTACTTATGTATTCAATAGATTATTTCATCTATTCTAGACAACCCATGGAATGCCCTCTGGATTGGCGGTGAGATAATTTTTTGCGCACAATGAATCTTCCGTACTGGAGATCATTAAATAGAGATTACATGCTAAAAATAAGCTTGAAAACAACAACGTTTCATTAACTGGATATGTTAGTACTTGTTGTGATCCGATGATTTATTATTATCTTAGTCGTACATCGAGTGTTTTCTCGAATTATATTGGCTAAAGGCCTATCTACTTCTCAGTTGTACATACGATTTTGATGTGATTCTCCATTTACATAGTTTGTGTCTGTGGCCCCATACCTAGCTGGTGATTGTGTTACTCCTATTTACATAGTTTGTGTTATCCAGGCTGTATTAATCTCCATTCCTATTTATGTATGTTACAATATTCATGTTACTTTTGTCGTTCGTATTTCTTATTGTCCGATTTATGTAATTTATCCATAGAGCCTTTCTCCTATATAAGAGGGCTCTAGGGTTCGATGAATGATATCTTTCTTTTCCCTCTCAACATGGTATCAGAGCCAATTTCTCTCTGATAGTGGAAAGGGCTACCCGAGAGGTGGAACCGCCCCTACAAAGAGGTTGGAGGAAAATGCTACCCAGAACATGCAGCCGTCACTGTCATTGGAAATAAGTGATTTGTCATGTCGCAACGAGGACGTTGCAAATATAAGTGGGGGAGGATGTAACACCCCAACCCAAACATAGTGCCATACCTAAAACTTACGAAGTGTGGGTGTGGTTTATAAGTGGTAGAGATTACTACTTGACAACTTGAGCTTAAGTATTTTCAGTGGTTGTCAACGGGTCTAATTGGGCCGAACCCAACAAGTTGTCAGGGCCAGTTTTCCTCGATAACGGACCGAAGACCTAAGCCCGAGACTTTATAAATGGTATCAGAGGTGTTAAGAAATAAACATGCGGAAGAGAAAATGATAAAAAGATAAAGAACACGAAGAACAACAGGATTTAACGTGGAACCCTACTCCGTGAGGAGCGGGATGAAACCACGAGAGAAGCCCTCAAAGGGGCATATGCTTCATTGCTTTTTCTCAGCTGATACAGGAGGTCTGGGGATCCTTATATAGCCTTTCCAGAGCCTCTAAGTCCCAGCACTAGACAATGTGGGACTAAACACTGGATGGGGTAAATGGATCTTCTCCAGGATCCATTTACCCTACTACAACTCAATAGGCACACATAACAAATACTCCAACACTCCCCCTCAAGATGGAGCATGCAATGCTCAGCTTGGACAAACAGAAAGAAACTCAACTCAACGCTACATGACACTACGGACAATATCAACCCAACGCGCACAAGTGTTGCTGTCGAGGATGTTGCTTCTCATGCCGTGCAGGTGAGGAAGATGAACGGGCTGGAGTGTGAGTTTGCTGAATCTCCTCGTCGGAGAGCATGTGCTCTGAACTGCGCCCGTCAGAGTCACTGCAACTGAAATGAGTCTCCTCGTCGGAGTACTCTGGCCCGCCACAATAATGTGGACAACTGCTCCATCTCTGAAAAGGGCCGAACTGA
The DNA here is from genome assembly GCA_037367405.1 of Ottelia alismoides. Lineage (NCBI taxonomy): Eukaryota > Viridiplantae > Streptophyta > Magnoliopsida > Alismatales > Hydrocharitaceae > Ottelia > Ottelia alismoides. The sequence continues at coordinate 592,981 of JAZKJV010004302.1, read as the reverse complement.
AAAGGCTGCGGAAGTGCAATCCTCTTCGGAGTCCACGGTCGTTGGAGAATGGAGTCTGAAAAGTCTCCTCGTCGGAGAATTTAGTCTCTCCCATCTGGCACAGAGAATGATTCACTACTCTAGTGTACCTATGATACCACATGAAAACTCTGACCGAAACAACACAAGAATGATGGGGACCACACAAAAGATGACAAACATCTGCACATCTGAAAAGACCGCACTCATGCGTGTCTGAAACCGACGTCGAGTCTGAAATCTGTTGTAGAGTCTGAATCTGGATGGGCATCTGGACTGAAATCTGAACTGACATATGGAGAATGAAATCTCTGAGGACTGGATCTGAACTGAAAGAGATGTTGTATGATCGATGTCGAATAACTCTACACTATACTCCCCCTTTCTCCCATACTAGTCGGAATATATGACATCAACTATGTTGGGAGAAGACAAGATAGATGGGGAAAACAAAACATGAAACTTGTGGCTTTGCATTTTTTATAAGCCGTCACTTTTTTGTAAGCCATTTCAATTTTTTTTGGCTTTTCAATTTTATTTGAATTTGCATACGGCTTTTTTTATTGTACGCGCCTCTTTTTTTCATTCTTTTTGGAAAATTACGTACGGCTTCTCTCGTACGCGCCTCTTTTCTTTTCTTTTGTGAAACAACATACGGCCCAATTTTAAGCCTAAACTCTTCAAAACTTCTTCCCCCTCCCCCCTTTTTTAGCACTCCTCACAGCCCATACAGTTGGGCCTCAAATATGCAGATTTTTTTTACTTTCCTCTCTCCATTTTTTAAGTCCACAACCCAAATAAATCCTCCCTTTTTTATTTTTAACGCCAACGGTCTGTGGGGTTTTTTTTATAATGAGGCCTTCTACCCTTGGGTTCCCAATGTGGGAACCCTCTTTCTTTTGATGCCCGTTACCCCCAGATTGGGGCTTCATTGGATGCCACCGCTGCCGAATAGATCGGGAAGAGGGAGCCGTAGGGGCCTCCGCCTGGAGATGCAGTGTGGCTGGTGCATGTGAGAGAGGGCGTGCCTGGAGATCTTGAATCTCCGCCAAAGGATGAAAGGTTGAAAGAGGGGGTGATTCAGCGACGCGGTGGGGAGGCCTGGGCGAGTGCGCACGTTGCCTAGGAGGTGACAGTGCTTCCACCTGGATCATCCTGGAGTCGCGAGGGATACCGCTGCTCGGGCCAACCGCCGGAGGCCGACTACTGGAGGTGCACCGTCGTGGGTTCGATCTGCTGGTTATGGAGGCACGATACTGGGAAGAGAGCTCATCCTACGAGGTGGAAGGAGGCCGCCAGGAGATTACGACCATCGCTACCAATGCTTATAGGATGGGATCACCTCCGCCTGGGAGGTTTGTGGCTGTGCTGTGGCTTGATGCACGTGAGGATCGCGTGAGGGCCTCTTGGAGCCGCTAGAAGGAGCCGCCTGCGAGCCCATGAGAACGGAAAGACGATGGAGATGGACTTTCGTGTATACATGTGCTCCCAACAATGACTAGATCTGCAAAATCTGCATGTGCTATTCTCCTCTTACAGTCCTTGAAGAGGGTAGGTCACCATATGCCAGATTGGAGCACTTTTTGTGCTATTCTCCTCCTAGAGTGATTTCTTATTGCCTCAAGCTTGTGGCAGTATGTGAGGATGCTATGGTGCTCCTCTTGAGGAATACACCGACACTATACGTTATCCCCTCCTTCATGATAAAGGATGGAAACCTCCTAATGGTAAGACTTGGCCTTCACAAGGAAGGCCTCAAGTCGCTGCCTGGGCCAATCTTGTGGAACTTTCTTGACAACAAGATAGTTCACAATGTCGGCGTACCATAGGAGCGAGGCGCTAGCAAGGATCGCCTCATCTGGAAAGGTTTCAGAAATGGGATCAGTCTGCTCAAATTTCTCAAGATTCTCTAATCGGGAGAGATGGTGGCAATGATCTGCCACCACATTCTTGACTCCATGTTTATCCTTAATCTCAATATCAAACTCTTGGAGTAGAAGGATCCATCTAGTCAGTCTCGCTTTGGCATCCTTCTTAGCCATGAGGTACCTGATGGTGGTATGATCAGTAAAGATAGTCACTTTGGATCCAAGAATATATGATCTGAATTTGTCCAAGGCAAAAACTACGGCTAGCATCTCTTTTTCCATGATAGTGTAGTTCCGCTGAGTGGCATCCAATGTACGGCTAGCGTGGTGAATGGCAAAAGGTACTCCTTCCCTCCTCCGTCCTAGCACGACCCTTACGGCAAAATCGGAGGCATCTGTCATCATCTCGAATGGGAGAGACCAACCAGGCAGTTGAAGGATAGGAGACTCAACAACTAAGCTTTTAAGAGTCTCGAATGACACAAGACACTTATCATCTAGAAGGAACTCGGTGTCTTTCGTTAGAAAATCAGTCAACGGTCAGACAATCCTACTGAAGTCATGAATGAACCGTCGGTAGAAACCAACATCCCCTAGAAAAGACCGTAACTGTCGTAGATTGGACGGTGGATTGAGTTTTCTAATGATATCCACCTTAGCCGGATCAACCTCCATACCCCTATTTGAGATGATATGACCAAGCATCGTCCCTTGAGTCACCATGAAGTAACTCTTCTCCCAAGATAGAACATGATGGACCTCAATGCAGCGCTGAAGGATGCATTTTAAGAGGATGTGCACTTGTGGACAACGTGATATGATGCCGATGCAGCCCATTCACTTCTATGAGGTTTTTGATGTATGGGGCATTGACTTCATGGGTCCATTCCCTAAGAGTCAGGGATTCTAGTACATTTTGTTGGCTGTTGATTATATAAGTCATTCTTTTGAGGCCATTCCCGCCCGACCCACATATACGAAGACTCTTTACATATTTTTGAGGAAGAATATCATTTCACGGTTTGGGGTGCCTAGAGTATTGATATCTGACAGGAGGTCTCACTTTATCAACGATAAGGTAAAGGCCCTCGCTAGCGAGTTCAGCATAGAACATCGAGTTGCCACTCCATATCACCCTCAGACCAATGATCTTATTGAAGTATCGAACATGGAGATCAAGACGATATTGCAGAAGGTAGTCCGCCCAGACCGAAAGGATTGGTCACAGCTTTTGGACTCGGTCTTGTAGGCATATCAGACTTCCTTCAAGACTCCACTGGGTACATCTCCCTTTCGTCTCATTTATGACAAGCTCTGCCTTTGACCTATCGAGATCAAGCATAAGTCACTATGGGTTGTCACTGATATATTATTGGATCCAAAGAGTATAGGAGATCAAAGGGAAGGCAGAATTGGTAGCCCTGGAGGAGCTTCGAGATACAACCTTTTCGAGCAACCTACATTACAAGGAGCAAGTGAAGATATGGCATGATTCTCATATCAACCATAAGCAGTTTGAGCCATATCAGAGAGTATAGTTGTTTGATGCCACCCTTAGATTATTTCCAGGGAAATTGTAGAGCAAGTGGAAAGGACCATACTTGATCCGAAGGGTGCATGACAATGGAAGTATCGACATATCTGAAATGTCATCTGAGTACACCTTTCGTGTTAGCGGTCAGCGACTCAAGCCATATCGAGATCATGAGCCGCTGATCGTTGATGTCACCCTTATTCATTTTGCATGATATGTGGTCTTTGACTCACATCAGTTGCATCTCGTGCCTGATGGTTTTCCCTTTATGTACAGTCTGCTATACTTAGGATTACTTGATCCTAAGTATAGGGAGAACCACCAAGCCTTTTTCATTCTATTCTTTAATTCGTCGTTATAGTATAGATTCCTTTTCACTTCCCTATACTGAGCACGAGTTATGTCTTCTTCTTCATCGCTCTTGATTCACTCTGAGGACATAGTTCGAGCTAAGTATACGGGGTGACATATATCTTACATATATACTTTAGCCATAACTCGTACTTTGTGTGAGTGTGTTAATAAATAAAATGGCTAAAATCCTTCATTTCAAAATTATAATTTTTTTATAAATTTCTTGTACATAAAATTCTTTCTTGCACATACATAGTTATCTATAAAATTATTTTGTATAAATGTTTTGTAAAAATGTTTTGTTTGTAAAAAGTTTGTGAATATTTTTGATATCAAAACTATGTATATATATATAGTACAAAATTTTTGTAAAATATTTAAAAAAGAAAAGTTTGCAAAAACCCTTGTGTAAATGTTTGTAAATAATTTGCAAAACTTCGGCATTCATGCATACATTCAAACATTTTTAAAACATTTTGCACATGTTTCAAAAATTTTGCATATTTTTCAAAACTTTTGCATAAAAGTATTTTTGTAATACTTGTACATTTTTCTGAATCATATATGACATTTAAACTAGCTTAGAATTAAATTGGAAAATTGATCTTGATTAAGACCTTAATCTACCTAATTCTAAGAGGAACCTTATATGATTTAGGGCTGAGACTTTTCAGGTCTATTGGTGACTTAATTCTTTGAGCCCACTACTGTAACACCCTAACCCCAAATATAGTACCACATGGAAAACTCTCAAAGTGTAGGTGTGGTATATAAGTGATGGGGATTTCTACTTGACAACTTGGGCTTAAGCATTTTGGGTGGTTGCCAATGGGTTCATCTGGGTTCGTACCCAATAAGTTGTCAAGGCCAGTTTTCCTTGATAACGGACTGGGGACCCAAGCCCGGGACGTTACAAATGGTATCAGAGCCAATTTCCCTTTGATAGTGGAAAGGGCTACCCGAGAGGTGGAGCCGTCCCTACAAAGAGGTTGGAGGAAAAGGCTACCCAGAGCGTGCAGCCGTCACTATCACTGGGAATAAGTGATGGGCCATGTCGCAACGAGGACGTTGGGAATATAAGTGGGGTAGGTTGTAACACCCTAACCCCAAACATAATACCACGTGGAAAACTCACAAAGTGTGGGTGTGGTATATAAGTGGCAGGGATTACTACTTGACAACTTGGGCTTAAGCATTTTGGGTGGTTGCCAACGGGTTCATCTGGATTCGTACCCAACAAGTTGTCAGGGCCATTTTTCCTTGAGAACGGACTGGGGACCTAAGCCCGGGACATTACAACTAGGCTATGATCACATGCCATCTTGATGAGTCTAAGTAAAACGCTTAACGACACACACATTACTCTCACAGACAATGGCTTTACTTGCACCAGCATCTTACACTTAGCTCTCTACGGATGAGGTGGTGAGGAGACAGTTTCCATTGGCTTGAGGTAGCATACGAGTGTAGTACTTCTAGCCGGAACCTCTAGTGAAGGAAGCACGCCTCAACTTGGTCTGGCAGTGTTGAGGTCTAAAGACAGGAGTTGTGGGTTTCAATAAAGCTTCAAAAAAGGGATAGTCTACTAGCTCAAGAGGAATGAGTCCTTATGTATATATGCTGCACCATGTAGATATGTTGTACATATGCACATAAAAAATGTGCAAAAGAAAGAAAAATTCCAAAAAAGTGGCAGGTCTGATAGAAAATAAAATACATGTTGGAGTGTATATCGCTAAATAAAGCAAAGCTTATGTTACCCATTCTCATCTCATGAAGGCTGCAGCGGGAGACTTAGCTACACTGGTTAGGCTCCCAGGGTACATGACTACACTGGTCATGGTCCATTCTCTTCTTTCCCCTCTTCTTGAGCTGGTTGAACTTGAACTTAGAAGGGAATACCCCGCTCCTCGAGGAAAGAGCTGCTGGACTAGGGCATTAGAGTTACCTTGTTGATGGGGGCTATTTCTTTGTCGTTTCTGAGGTGGGGAGCTACATATCACTGTACAAGGTTTGTTAACCGTTTCTATTTTATTCCTTTTTCATCTTAAACTTATTTTAAAGTATTATTATTTCTATTGTCCAACTAAGTGCTTAGGGATAATACTTTGGATTTTACCATTGAAAACTAGTCATGCATCCATCTTGATCAAGGCAATGTTTTTTCTCATTATGGTTAAACGAGCATAATCACTTCAAAGCACCAGATTTTTTTATAGTGAAAGGCCTAAGTGTTCAAGCTACTGGACTTTTATTAACATCTAAAGACAATTCTTTTATTACAATATCTATACATTTAGTCGTGAAAAAGACATACGAGAGCCGTGAATCTTTGTTTGGCAGACATCACAAGCTTGAAATAATATACATAAATAAGAACTACCGATAATACTTGTTTCTATTAAGAGGTAAAAACAAACGTATACATATAGTAACTATTCACACATCATCCAAACCATTGCTTTAGAGGACAAAACAATTTAAGCCCCTCTTCCATACGCTTGTTAATACGCTTATTTACCATGTATATTTTTTATTATGACTGCTTCCATAGGCATGCCTACTCTTTAGTTCGTAGTTGTCTTCGACCTTGGATAAACGTTTTTATATGTTATACCAGACTGTTTATTATTTCAATTAGGTCAGAAAGAGTATTTATCAAATCCTCCTCTTCTAACTCTTTGTGTCGAAAAGGAGATGTTACACCTTTTCACTTCCATTCCCGAGAACCCTGACATGAATGTTTCTGTAGAAGGTGGGTGCAGAGGACTTCCATTGTTTTGTATATGATGAGGAGGTGATTGAACTACTTGCTTGCCGTATACTTCATTTTGTCCATTACCTAAGGAAGTTCAAAATAATAGAGAAATCACGTGGAATGTGGTATCGGTGGAATCGGATTGTAAGATAAGAAGAATATAACTACATGAATCAAAAGGGACAAAATAATTGATGAACATATCATTCATATCATGGAAGTATGGAAGTATGTATTTATTTATTTTCTTATAATTACTCATAAATTTCAATCTCTAATTATTTAGAATTTTTAAATGAAATGCATGGGCCAAAATTATACCCATGAATGACTGAAAGCAGCTCTTTATTTTAGAAAAAAAAATTTAATACTGTCATTTTTTAAGGACTAGACTATCATATCAATATCATAGTTTAATCACATAATACTAGCTTATATAGAATGGCGAACGAGCAACACAATGCAGCGCTGGCAAAGATATTCTTCAAAGGTATAATTTTTAACGTAAATGAGGACCGTTATAAAAAGGTTGTAGGTGAGTGCTAATGTTAGCTAATCCTATAAGATATGGAAAGGGAGCAGAGGTAAATTTTAGTGCTGTTGCCAATATCTCCCCTCAAACTGATATCATTTAAATACCTGCATATGGCTTGTATATCCTAACGATATACAAGTATCGTTATTAATGTTTTTAGACAACGAAATTTGTTCAAAAATTTGAGCCATGTGCATGGAGCTTCTAAATAAATACAATAGGAGAGATGTGCGACTATAGACTAGACTTGTATAATTCTGTTAATTACAGGAAACAACTCGTTATGTGGTTGTGGTTTGATCTGATGTGATCTGGTTGGAAGGATCTGTAATTTCAAAATGCTTTGTGTAGCGGAGAGGTGCAGACAATCCGGCCACGTTTCCCATAGCAATCAACTATTTATGAGGTCGGTGATCGTAAGATGGGTAAGGGCATACCTATCTATCTTAGACAGCGTCATCACTAGGAAGTTCAACCCATCGAAATTTATTGGGAGGGTGAAGTCAATACCGTTCGGGGATTACAAGTGTGCGAGATGCTGGCTCTGTTATTGTCAAATCCAATATTCCACACAATGCTTCGGTGATTAAATGCACGGAGCCATTTGAAAACACAGAGTTAGTGATTGTCGAAGACAACAGAGTTAATGACTGTCGAAGAAACAGAGTCTGATATACGTACAATCAGGTCAAGATCGAGCGGCCATGAGGATCCATCCGCCTCCAAAGAGGGGCGTCCACCTCCAGTACTATAGAATGGGTGCATACAAGTTATGGGCGGAGCGGCGGCGGCACCTTAATTACTTTGACCGGCTTAAAGTCTGGATGCATGCATCGCCTCAAGTCGGTCTGCGAGCGATGCTGCCCATGCTATCACACATGCATATGGATTCTGTCTATATAAACCACATAACTAACCAACGCTATGCACCACCACCATCATTCTCGCATATACTTCTTAGTTAGAGTAACCCAAGTAATTCTAATGGCGTTCTCCACCTTCACCTCGTCGGTGATCGTCTTCCTTGCCCTCATGGCTACGGCTGAGGTCACGTCGGCGGCAATCACGTGCGGCTTCGCGGTGTCCAGGATCGCGGCTTTGCTACACTAAAGGAGCTCAAGTACAGTTGCGAGAATTGTTGGAAAAGGGATCTCGATGTCCTAAACTTCACCATTGGTGACATCGGTCTTTTTTGTTAAAAATGACATATCTGTATGCACGTAAAATGAGTCAAGGTCCTTTCATAATTGAGAAAACCCCTCTATAAAAGCTGTTGGATGCAAAATGATATTTGATCATCCATTTCGATACATGTTATAAATTTTATTTAATATTTTAAATTACTATTTTTAACTTGTTGATTCTAATATTTTTCATAAAAAATATCTTGACATACCATTGGAATAAATAAGAAAGGTTTACATCGAAACAGAAGGCAAGCGGGCAACAAGCTGCGCCGCTAGTCTTTTTTAATTGCAAAGCCAATCCTCCTAAATACTACATCCATAGATTTGGGGTCCATCGCAATACTGTTCATTACTTTTTGGATTCTCTTTAAAAGCTCAATAGCTTCCGGTGCTAGAAAGCCAAAGGTGTCGAAACCAAAGGGAATGAAGGCATGTTGATTCTCCATGCAAGCTTTCTCGTGTTTCATCACTTTTGCTAAAGAAGCTTTAAGGACAACCCACCCTGCTGTGAAGGTCTCGCTCTTCAACCCCACCATCGGGGAAACTCCTGTCAAATCTGCACAAGCATGTTTTCCTCCTATCCACCCAAAAATCAAAATATCAGCAGTCTAAGCGTGGATCTTCCCTCATGTGGATCAGTTAAAAAGTTCACCGGCGCCTCTTTCTTAGCAGCAACTCCCACACGCTTGAGGACATCGAAAAAAACGTCTCTAACGAGATCGTGTCTGTACTTAAACCCCGGGAGTTCCCTACAATGAATGGCATGATCCCCAAATTTGTCCAAGCATGCCTTGCGAAAGACATGGTAAATCTCATCAGTAGGAAATAACTGAATCATGAGACGATATTTGAGGATACTGCGGTACTCCACCAGTGACATGTGAAGTTCAAGTCCGTCTATAGGAAGGGTTAAGAGAAAATCTTGGGCGTAAACAGCTTGAAGACACCGAAAAACTTCCTTTTGTCTCACGGACATGCTATATACCACCTCTATATCCTCAATTATTTTGCTAAAAAGTGCACTCACCAAAATATTCTGGGTCTTAGGGGGGATGGTGTCCTTTTTAGAGACACAACTGAGGTCGAATGAGGGAATCAAAATCATAAAGTCTTTGAAGAGCGAAGTCGAAGTTGGAGTCCATATTGCAAATTTTACTGTCACGCAGGATATGATCTTGAAGTTCCCAAGATTGAACCCTAGAAGCCACAAAAGCGTAGGAAGAAGCCTCCACTGCTGAAAGTAGTCCTAGACCACCAAGTCGAATGGGCAAAGAAGCTACCATCCATTGAAGATCTCTAAAAAAAGGTCCTCCACAAACAACAATGTCCTCAATAGAACCTCGTAAGCCTCTGTTAAATAAAATTGCGGCCTCCTTCATGTATAAAGGTTGACAAGTCCTCAAACCGAATAAAAGTTTTGATAGGCCCATACAAGAACGAAGTAAGAGAAGCTCACTCTGGGGGTCCTTCAACTGAGGTAGAAGATGCATCAACTTTACCGCTTTAGCAACCCTCTCCAAAGTCAGGCTTTCAACAAAATTTTGATCCATACCAGCAGCCCCTCCAAGTAACTTCACACCTTATAAAGGTCTACCAATATCGGGTGGGAACAATCCTTTGCGAAGTTTCCTGCCATAACAAGTAGGCCAAAAGAGTTCTGTTTTATGAATATTTAAAACTAGACCAAAATTTTCATAATACCGTCTTCAAATAATCAGATTCCGTTCAATCAACATTGTTTGAGAGAGATGATTTGTAAATTCTAATGTTTTTTTTGCAAACTTCGTAGTTTCTTTTGTAAATTTAATGTTTATTTCAAAGAAAGAAAATTCTGTTACTATAATACTAATTATTTTTATGACTCCAACCAACGTCGTATAACAGTATTGTGTGGCCATCTAAATTCATCATCACCTTATAAAGTTTGTATTGTAAAATCGATTTCGTATTAGTAGTAAATTGATTAATTTCCTTTATTTTTACCAATATTTTTTGAATATAGTTCATAAAATTCTGATGATTTATGTAAAACATGTATTTTCTTTGTAAATGTTGAAGGGTGTTCTGTAAATTTAAAAAACGACAGTACCATTTCCATCTTACTTTTAAAAATATAACATAGAAAAATATATAAAAAGTTATAATTGAGTCATTATTGCATAAGATACATAATGCGCTTTAAAAAATTAATTATTAATTGTGACGTGGTGATGGTAGCGATATCGATGGCAGTGCACCACATAGATGATTAGTGGAATCAATGCTGGAGGGTATTAACCAAGGCCGTAGCAATGTGACTAAGAGGAAGGTCCAAGTGTGGATCTCTAAGGCACACCTCCCTCACGGATCAATGAGGCAATGCTGAACATGAAGTCGTGGAGGTGGAGGATAGTGATAACTGCGGCCTCCGACATTGATTTTCTCCATCTTCACATGCCTCTAATGTCATTGTATATTGTAACTACTCGTCGCTCCCACCATCCACTAACCACTACCATATATCTACCGTTGCCACCAATGCACCTAGACAGAATACTGCAGAAATGTCGTGAAGTGAATTTGATCTTATCATGGGATAATGGCCACATCATGATCACTGAAGGTATTATGTTGGGCCACATCATTTCCAAGAGAGTCATGGAAGTCGATTAAATAAAGGTGGATGTCATTGCCAATTTAGAGCCACCTTGAAATGCGAAGAATGTGAGGTCATTCCTTGGGCATGTTGGATACTATAGAAGAATCATCAAGGACTTCAATAAGCTTGCCTGACCGCAAAATGAGATTTTATACAACGAGATCGAGTTCATTATTGGTCAATAGGTTCTCCAATCTTTTAAGTAGTTAACAGAGCTAGTCACTCAAGCTCCAGTCCTACAACCATCTGATTGGTCTCTTCCATTTGAGATCATGAATGCTACCTCAAGCTTCACAATTTAGGTTGTATTAGGAAAAAGAAGACAAAAATTGACCTACACCATCCTCTATACCATCAAAACATTAGATGAAGCACACAGAAATTATAAAGTTAGAGAGAAAGAATTGCTGGCAGTGGTATTCTCCTTAGAGAAGTTCAAATCCTTTATTCTAGGATTTAAATTCATTATTTTTATTGACCACTATTTTATCATATATTTACAACAGAAGAAGGATGTCAAATCATGCTTACTCTGATGGATCCTTTTCCTCCAGGAGTTTGACATGGAAATCAGAGATAAACCTGAAGTTCAAAATATGGTAGCAGGCCACTTACCCAGAATTAAAGGCCAAGATACCCAAATAAGAAATGCATTGGTCACAGAGACGTTCCTTGATGAATCCATCCTCGTCATTATATCTTTCCCTTGGTATGCTGATATTGTGAACTACCTCATTTCTGTGGTAGTCCCACAAGATTAGACCAGAATCAATAAGGACAAGTTTCTATCCGATATCTATTTTTACCAATGGGAAGATCCAACCTATTCAGAGAATGAGTAGATTGTATTCGACGTCAATGTATTCTTCAGGAGGAGTACACAAGTGTCCTCGAGCACTATCATAAGTTTGAATCTGGTGGACATCATTTTTGAAGTCGAACGAAAGCAAAGATACTGTAGTGTTCCCTATGGTGGCCAATACTATTCAAGGATACGAATGAGTATGTCAAAGCTTGCACTTATTGTCAATAGATGGGAGAAACCCTGGTGCTAAAGAGTTTATGTCTCTCAAATTCATTCAGATATCTGATGTGTTTGATGCATGGGGCATTGATTTCATGGGCCTATTTCTTAAAAGTAAGGTCCATAAATACATCCTTTTTACCGTTGACTATGTGAGGCCATAGGTTGAAGCTATCCTTGCTCAAGCTGCTGAGAACCATACAGTTGGCTTGTTTATGAAAGATAACATCATCTCGCAATTCAAGATACCGAAGATTCAGATCACCAATGAGGGTAGTCACTTCATAAAATAAAGAGGTAAAGAAATTAGTCAAGGAGTACATCATCAATCATCGAGTCACATCTCCTTATCATCTTCAATCCAATGGGATGGCTGAATTATCAAAATAGATAAATCAAGACTCTCCTGTAGAAACTTATGATAATGGGCAGAAAGTGAAGGATATTGAGAATCCTCAAGCGCATCACGGAAGCGTGTTGATCGCATCATATGCGATTGGAGCAACTAGTCGTACTAGATGCTAGATGCAGCGGAATTTAAAATTTTAAATACAAAGATGAAACCACATGATCACGAGAACACTTCTCGGATCGTTTCATCTAACCACAAGTATAAGGAATACCTCTTGAAGCGTGGTTGCGATCGTGAGATCCCAAAGTAGAGATCCTCCTGTCTCAAGTCCGACCCACGGAGAATGCGCTTGCGGGCACGATGATGAGTCGCGTCCTTCCCGCAATCCTTGATGAAGATCCAAGCGTCGAAGGCGAAGCAAGATCCTCTCTTCTTCAATAATCAAAGTGGACGGCCACTTGGAGAATGAGAGAGAGACCACACACGAGAATTAGAGAGAGAGAGAGAGAAGTTGCCTTTCACAACTCTAGATAATGTACCATGGAGAGGCTACCCTAGCCCTCCTTTTATACTAGTTTAGGATCCAATGGATCTCAATCCATGGGACACATGGATCCAAGGGATATGCTTGGTCCATGATAAATCGATGGCTAGGATTTGTTGTTCAATAACAACAATTTAAAGATAATTAACCAAGAGATAATGTAACAAATAAAGTGGAGTTAACCAACCCCTAAAAAAGGGGGGGCGTCACCCATGAACTCTTCATGGGTGACGCCACCCATGAGGGTGGTTTTTCTCCATTTTATTTATTATATTATTCCTTAATTAATTACAATAAATATCCACCAAAATTAATTCCAAAATTAATTTGTGAATATTTCAATCTTGCCATTGAAAAAAAATGTGAATCATATTCACAACCCAAACTAGTTAGTAAATTACATTTCCAATTAATTAACAAATGTGAATCCAATTCACATTATTAATTAACAAATGCTATTTACATAAATTCTCTCTCTTATATATATGTATATTATAAATCATATTTATAACATACATATATCATGGATAGTGCTATCCACATTCTCTTAATCCTTGATAATTAAATCTCATTTAATTATCTTAGATAATCATTTTCTCAATATGAATCATATTCATATTTAAGCTTGATGACTAAATCATATTCAATCATCAAGTCCTTGCTTGGATATTTCATCAAAAGAATTATTCTTGAACCCTTTCAAGAATAATGTGCTTTCTCCGCAGATACTTGGAGATAAGGACAGGGCGATTGTATTATTCCATGTATAGTGACTTGGATATTGAGATCTTATCTCAAATCCAGATCTTACGAACCTCCCACAGATGCTTGATTAAATCAAGACCGCAAATCCAATCTTCATTGAATCTGAATCTCATTCAGATCAATGTCCAACACTTGGACTAAGATCGGATCGCTTCTCTACTGAAAGGAGTCACTAAAATCCAGACCTGTTTCATCACTCCCTCGGAATGGAAGCGTCATGGATATACAATCGTTTATGATCACATCACCCTTCAGGTATTCCCAATACCTGTACATCCTGCATACTGGAAGACCCATGATCAACCCGAAGATCAAGATCATTTTTACACTGTCTTCTTCAGGGTTTAATCATTAAGTTTCTCAATCTTGGTCATTGGGATTTGGTATCGATCATATGCTTTCCCAAAGCATATATCATACCTTCAAATTCATGTCATGCTTCCAAAGCACGACGACCATGCATGGAATTTGATCGGTCCCAATACCTCATGAGTGAGCTCATGTCTTCCGGTTCACAAGTGAACCTGTATGATCCTTTTGAGAGATCATATTGCTCATATACCCTCATATGCACACCAGCTCGCCGGTGTATAGACCTTGGTTAGGTCATCAACCTAATGGTCTGCCAAATGTACATACTTAGATATATAGCAATATATCTGTCTCCGGTCAGAGGATGCATGCCTATGCTGTGACAGCATTCAACATAGGACTTAGGTTATCTCGATCTCGCTAGGTCAACCCATTAACCTAACTAATCTGACACCTCCGAATCACTATTCCCATGCAGAGGACCTGCATCAAGAGGTCGGTCAGATATCAGCCTATGTGAGAAAGGATTGCCATCTCCTACTCAGGCTGGAGATCTCCACTTGACAATCATTTGACGGTGTTTGATGAGTCCTCCATCTAACTCTTTAGATATTCATCCAAACACCAGCCTCTATGATGCATTTAATGAATCAACAGCTATATGATCATCAAGCTGGCCATGGTACATAACCCTAATTGTACAGAGGGACCTTATAGTGCATTCATTCATATAATTTCAGAAAGGGAGTGAAACATCAATAACTTTTATTGATAAACTTTAAATATTACAATAACATTTATTGTAAGAATGGTTCGCCCAGGGCTCACAAGTCTAACAATCTCCCACTAGCCCTCAGAACCATTCAGGTACAATCCGTAAACCCATACTCATTACATTCTGGTCAAAAACCTTCTGTGTCAGAGGTTTGGTAAGAGGATCAGCAATGTTGTCGGCAGAGGCCACCTTGGTGATGATGATATCACCACGCTTTTGAATCTCCCGAATGATGTGGTATTTCCTTTCCACGTGCTTGCTCTTTTGATGGCACCTGGGTTCCTTTGCTTGGGCAATGGCTCCAGTGTTATCGCAGAGTAACGGGACGGGAGTATCAGAGGAAACTACGCCAAGCTCCAAAATGAACTTGCGCAACCACACCGCCTCCTTTGCAGCATCCGATGCGGCAATGTATTCGGCTTCTGTTGTTGAATCCGCCGTAGTGTCCTGCTTCTTGCTTCTCCAGCTCACAGCACCACCGTTCAATAGGAATACAAACCCTGATGTCGACTTTCGATCATCAATATCTGACTGGAAGTCTGAATCTGTATATCCCAAGACTTGGAGATCACCATCCCCATAGACCAAGATGTAATCTTGCGTCCGTCTTAGATATTTGAATATGTTCTTTACTGCATTCCAGTGTTTCTCTCCATAGCAGGATTGGTAACGGCTTACCACTCCCACTGCATGGCAGATGTCTGGCCTAGTACACATCATGGCATACATCAAGCTTCCTACGGCTGATGCATAAGGGCATCCAGCCATGGCCTTCTTTTCCTCAACACTTTGAGGAGCCATCCCTTTGGACAGATGGATACCATGTCCTAAGGGGAGGAATCCTTTCTTCGAACTATCCATACGGAATCGTTCAAGAATCTTCTTGATGTATCCATGTTGTGATAATCCCAATATTCTCTTTTCTCGGTTTCTGAACAACTTCAGGCCTAAGATGTAAGAGGCTTCTCCAAGATCTTTCATCTCGAAGGTATGGGATAGCCAAATCTTCACACTGGTCATCATTCCTGTATCATTCCCAATGATAAGGATATCATCTACATAAAGCACGATGAACACAATGGCGCTCCCACTAAGCTTCTTGTACACACAAGGTTCATCAGGGTTTTGCACAAAATCATAACTCTTTATGGTTTCGTCAAATCTGATGTTCCAGCTACGAGAAGCTTGTTTGAGCCCATAGATGGATTTCTTCAGCTTGCATACTTTACCATCCTCAGCTATGAAGCCCTGGGGCTGCTCCATATAGATATCCTCCTCGAGGTATCCATTGAGGAAAGCCGTCTTGACGTCCATCTGCCAGATGTCGTAGTCAAGATATGCAGCTATAGCTAGCAGTGTCCTGATGGACTTAAGCATGGCCACAGGAGAGAATGTCTCATCGTAGTCGATGACTTCTCTCTGTGTGTAGCCCTTGGCTACGAGTCGTGCTTTGAAAGTCTCTACTTTCCCATCAGGTCCCCTCTTTCTCTTGAAGATCCATTTACACCCAATGGGTTTTACCCCTTTAGGTGGATCCTCTAGGGTCCATACACCATTCTTATGCATGGAGTCAATCTCTGACTTCATTGCTAGCATCCATCTATCCATGTCATGATCCGCAAGTGCTTCATCATATGAAGAAGGATCATTGTCAGTCTCACCTGACACATGGAATCCATACCTTTCAGGTGGTGCAACCACCCTCGAACTCCTTCGAAGAGGTATGGGTGTTTCATCTTCATTTATTTCTTCAGTTTCTGGTTCAGGAACCTCAGAATCCTCAGGAGATTCAATGAGCTCCTCTACTTCATTCTTGTCTTGACCTTTAAGGAAATCATCCTCCAGAAATTTCACATCCCTAGAGACAAAAACCTTTTGGGTCTCAGGGTCATAAAGCTGGTATCCAATACCATCTTTAACATACCCAATGAAGTAGCACTCACGAGTGCGAGATTCTAGCTTACTTGCGTCCACGTTCTTTGCATGGACCAAGCATCCCCAAACCCTCAAGTGTTTAACACTAGGTTTGGTTCCATACCAGAGCTCATGAGGAGTTTTTGGTATAGACTTGCTAGGAATCTTGTTTAGGATATATATTGCAGTCTCTACTGCATATCCCCAGAAACTAAGAGGTAAATGTGCTTTACTCATCATTGAACGGACCATGTCCATGATGGTCCTGTTGCGTCTTTCAGCAACACCATTAAGTTGGGGAGTTCCAGGAGGAGTGAGATTGGAGACAATTCCACTCTCTTTAAGGTATTCCTTGAATTCATCTGAGAGGTACTCACCACCTCGGTCAGATCGAATCCGTTTAATCTTCCTGTCAGCTTGGTTCTCAACCAAAGCCTTAAACTCTTTGAACTTTTCAAAGGTTTCAGATTTATGACGTAGCAGGAAGATAAACCCATATCGCGAATGGTCATCGATAAACGTCAAATAATATCGATATCCATTTCTAGTCGCGGTATTGAAGGGACCACATACATCAGTATGTATTAGGTCGAGAATACCCTCGCATCTCGTAACCTTGTTACGGAAAGGCATCTTGGTCATTTTACCTCGAATACAATGTTCACAGGTAGGTAAAGTTTGAACCTGTAGAAAATCTAAAGGTCCATCCTTTATCAATCTATTGATCCTATCAACAGATAAATGACCGAGCCTTTGATGCCAAATCATATTCGAATGATTTCCATTCTCCCTGGATCTCTTGGGGTTTTTATTATCAGTGGTAGTGACATTTATGACACATTCATCAATGCACAATTCATAGAGTCCACCAGAAGTCAGAACACCTTCCGCAACAAATTTATCATATTGATTAATGACTAATTTATTACAGAACAGGAAGGAGTACCCATATCTAACAAGCTTAGACACAGATATCAAGTTCCTCCTGACCTCAGGTACATAAAGACACTCTTTAAGTACTAGGACTCGACCACTAGATAACGACAGTCTGCATGTCCCGATGGCGACTGCTGCAACACTTGCATCAGATCCCATCTGGATAACTATCTCCCCATGCTCCAGATTCCTAGTTTCCTGAAACAAATGCAACGAATTGCATACGTGAACAGAAGCACCAGAATCTATAACCCAACTTCCTTCTCGTCCAACGAGAAAGCTGGTTTCAATGATGAAAGTAGATTTCATACCTGCTGGGGCTTTACCTTTGTCAGAGGACTTCAGGTAATCTGGGCAGTTACGCCGCCAGTGCCCCGGCTTCTTGCAGTGGTGACAAACATCGGTCTTTTTCGATGTCATCAGCGTGGAAGCACTGGAAGATGAACCAACTCCTTGATTCTTCTTCTTTCTCTTCGAGGCTGGGCCCTTCTGAGAACCTTGCTTCCGCCCGCGCTTTCCTCTCACCTGTGCAACCATTGCACTAGCAGAGGGGCCGTCCTTCTTCATGACGTCTTCTGCAGACTTCAATGCAGCTAACAGCCCAGCGTTTGTGAAATCACCTTTGTTCATGTGGTAAGACACAACAAAGTTGTTGAAAGACTTAGGGAGCGACAGGAGAATGAAATCAGCTTGCATTTCAGAATCCAAGTATGCTCCCAGGGTTTCCAGCTCAGAGAGGTACCCAAACATTTTGAGTACATGTTCTCTGACAGAGGTCCCTTCCTGCATCTTGCAGCGAATAAGCTCTTTCATCACATTATAACGCTGTGTGCGGTTTATGTCACCGAACATTTCTTTCAGATTCAGCATAATCTCCTGGCAATGGTTCATTTCCACATGTTGCTTCTGAAGCACATTGGACAATGACCCAAGGATGTAACACCTTGCCAGATTATGGTCATCATCATATTTTTCATTATATGATTTATCTTCATCAGTCACAGGGTTTGCTATCTTGTCCTTGCTGAGCACGTAGGAGATGTGCTCTGCAGAGAGAACAAGATCCAAATTTCGGATCCAATCCGAATAATTTGATCCGGTCAACTGGTTGACCTCCAGAAGCCTACTAAGTGGGTTCATGGACTTCATTTTCTGAAATTAAGAATGCACTATATTAGAATAATTATATATTCATTTTAAGAATAATTTGATTAAGGCATTTTAAATCAAATTTGTCTTGCTAGGTCAACTTTGAAAGATTATTCCCTAATTGTCTTTCAAAATAAGAGATATACTTACCGCTATATCTCAAGCAAGATCTGGGATCTCCTTTCCTATCTTTGTCACATCCCAATAATATGAGAACTTGCGACTCCGATAAAAAGAAGCGGGAACACATTCCGCCTTGCAAGTCCAACTTGCATTTCCCAATTCGGTCTTTAACACCCGGGTCCACCACCCCTAAGATGATGTTGACCCGTTGTTAATTGAACCAACCGTCAACAGGCTTAATACTCGCTATACGCAATCCAATATCGCCCCAATAATATGAGGACTCGATATTGGGGTCACTACGTATACGGCCTTACTCTTTCGAGAAGCAAAGAACCCGATCCAATTAAATCATGCACAGGATCTGTCACTTCGGACAGGCGTCTCCCATACACAACAACTGGCGACGAAATCCTTTGCCTTGACGGGAGACCATGGATGTCACTTATGTGATCCTCCACCTCATATTCAAATTTTATAATTAATTATTGTGAATCACATCCACATAATTAATTCTTCCAAGGGAAATACACATCTATTCAAAATAGTGTGTTTATAAGGTATGATTAATTTAATCATATTAAATTAATCATTCAGCCCAATCATCAACAAACACGTCTTTTACTTGAATAGTAGGTATAATCTCAAAATACGTATTATTCGAATTTTAATAATTAGAAAAATACATATTGTCTGTCTCCGGTATTATACAATCCCTACCCGCTGTCATGGCCAGTACCGACGAGAGTGGGACGGACCACATACGTTACAACCCGCGACCCCAATGCTCTCCGACTAGGCACCACATCCGCCTCGGGAAAGGATAATACTAGATAGACCATCATGTACTTTGAGATGTTCATCGGTTTTTCAACCGAAAGTTATACCATATAGTAAAAATCAAAACATTTTTGATTATAAGGAGATTTGCTAGACAAATCCCCAATCCTATTCAAGCAAAAGGGTTTTTCATGTAAAAGTTGTCCTACAACTATTGTAGGATAAACTATAGTTTTCATGAAAGCAATGTTTGTTGATGAAACAATGATCAAGATCTAATATCTTATCATTGTAGTTTAGGCAAGTGTCATTCAATGAAATAATTATTTCTTTAAATATTTCACAAATATTTATCACTAATTATTCCAGAAAATTAACAATTAATTTTCATCATGATGATTGAATGACATATCACAAGGTTCAAGATCAAAATTGTTAATTTCCAGCAGTGACCCCCAATCACTAAAATTAACTTATCTTGATCAATTTAAATCCAAAAAATGCAAACTCAGTTTCCAAAGATTGCCTATTTGATTTATTAAAGAACCCAAGTGATAATTCACGCATTTCAAGGCGGATTAAAACCGTAATCAACTCATTAATTACGTTCAAATCCGCAGTTCCCGCAACAGTGGATATAGTCATATTCAAAAAGCCATATCTTGAGCAAATAAAGTCCAAATTTAGTAAACTCAAGTCCTATGGTTTCCTTGTTTAATGGGGAACAAAATCCAATTGAAATTTTCGTGTTTAAACATTTTAAACAGTACGGAAAAAATCAATTAGACAGAGGTGCGAAAAACCGAAATGCAGCAAGCGTTTCGCAACCCTTTCAAGAACCAAATCGTCTAAGGTGTATGGATCATATCCAAAACCTTATTCGACCTATGGCTCTGATACCACTTGAAGGATATTGAGAATCCTCAAGCGCATCACGGAAGTGTGTTGATCGCATCATATGCGATCGGAGCAACTAGTCGTACTAGATGCTAGATGCAGCGGAATTTAAAATTTTAAATACAAAGATGAAACCACATGATCACGAGAACACTTCTCGGATCGTTTCATCTAACCACAAGTATAAGGAATACCTCTTGAAGCGTGGTTGTGATCGTGAGATCCCAAAGTAGAGATCCTCCTGTCTCAAGTCCGACCCACGGAGAATGCGCTTGCGGGCACGATGATGAGTCGCGTCCTTCCCGCAATCCTTGATGAAGATCCAAGCGTCGAAGGCGAAGCAAGATCCTCTCTTCTTCAATAATCAAAGTGGACGGCCACTTGGAGAATGAGAGAGAGACCACACACGAGAATTAGAGAGAGAGAGAGAGAGAGAGAGAGAGAGAGAAGTTGCCTTTCACAACTCTAGATAATGTACCATGGAGAGGCTACCCTAGCCCTCCTTTTATACTAGTTTAGGATCCAATGGATCTCAATCCATGGGACACATGGATCCAAGGGATATGCTTGGTCCATGATAAATCAATGGCTAGGATTTGTTGTTCAATAACAACAATTTAAAGATAATTAACCAAGAGATAATGTAACAAATAAAGTGGAGTTAACCAACCCCTAAAAAAGGGGGGGCGTCACCCATGAACTCTTCATGGGTGACGCCACCCATGAGGGTGGTTTTTCTCCATTTTATTTATTATATTATTCCTTAATTAATTACAATAAATATCCACCAAAATTAATTCCAAAATTAATTTGTGAATATTTCAATCTTGCCATTGAAAAAAAATGTGAATCATATTCACAACCCAAACTAGTTAGTAAATTACATTTCCAATTAATTAACAAATGTGAATCCAATTCACATTATTAATTAACAAATGCTATTTACATAAATTCTCTCTCTTATATATATGTATATTATAAATCATATTTATAACATACATATATCATGGATAGTGCTATCCACATTCTCTTAATCCTTGATAATTAAATCTCATTTAATTATCTTAGATAATCATTTTCTCAATATGAATCATATTCATATTTAAGCTTGATGACTAAATCATATTCAATCATCAAGTCCTTGCTTGGATATTTCATCAAAAGAATTATTCTTGAACCCTTTCAAGAATAATGTGCTTTCTCCGCAGATACTTGGAGATAAGGACAGGGCGATTGTATTATTCCATGTATAGTGACTTGGATATTGAGATCTTATCTCAAATCCAGATCTTACGAACCTCCCACAGATGCTTGATTAAATCAAGACCGCAAATCCAATCTTCATTGAATCTGAATCTCATTCAGATCAATGTCCAACACTTGGACTAAGATCGGATCGCTTCTCTACTGAAAGGAGTCACTAAAATCCAGACCTGTTTCATCACTCCCTCGGAATGGAAGCGTCATGGATATACAATCGTTTATGATCACATCACCCTTCAGGTATTCCCAATACCTGTACATCCTGCATACTGGAAGACCCATGATCAACCCGAAGATCAAGATCATTTTTACACTGTCTTCTTCAGGGTTTAATCATTAAGTTTCTCAATCTTGGTCATTGGGATTTGGTATCGATCATATGCTTTCCCAAAGCATATATCATACCTTCAAATTCATGTCATGCTTCCAAAGCATGACGACCATGCATGGAATTTGATCGGTCCCAATACCTCATGAGTGAGCTCATGTCTTCCGGTTCACAAGTGAACCTGTATGATCCCTTTGAGAGATCATATTGCTCATATACCCTCATATGCACACCAGCTCGCCGGTGTATAGACCTTGGTTAGGTCATCAACCTAATGGTCTGCCAAATGTACATACTTAGATATATAGCAATATATCTGTCTCCGGTCAGAGGATGCATGCCTATGCTGTGACAGCATTCAACATAGGACTTAGGTTATCTCGATCTCGCTAGGTCAACCCATTGACCTAACTAATCTGACACCTCCGAATCACTATTCCCATGCAGAGGACCTGCATCAAGAGGTCGGTCAGATATCAGCCTATGTGAGAAAGGATTGCCATCTCCTACTCAGGCTGGAGATCTCCACTTGACAATCATTTGACGGTGTTTGATGAGTCCTCCATCTAACTCTTTAGATATTCATCCAAACACCAGCCTCTATGATGCATTTAATGAATCAACAGCTATATGATCATCAAGCTGGCCATGGTACATAACCCTAATTGTACAGAGGGACCTTATAGTGCATTCATTCATATAATTTCAGAAAGGGAGTGAAACATCAATAACTTTTATTGATAAACTTTAAATATTACAATAACATTTATTGTAAGAATGGTTCGCCCAGGGCTCACAAGTCTAACAGAAAGAACTGGTTACAACTCCTGGACTCAATTCTCTGGGCGTACGTAACGGTCTATAAGTATCCTTTGGGTATATCGTCTTTATCATCTTGTGTATGGAAAGGCTTGCCATGTACTTGTTGAACTGATTCACAAATCTCTCTGGGCAGTAAATATTTGTAACCTCGACTCACGAAAAGTTAGTCAGAACATGAAGATTGATCTGAACAAGCTCCTGGAATTCCAAGACTACACATATGACAACAACTTAATGCATAAGGAGAAGGTCAAACACTGGCATGACCGACATATCAGAAGAAAGACCTTTGCGCATGGACAAAAAGTATGGTTGTTCGATGTGAAGTTGAAGATATTTTCAAGCAAGTTGAAAAGTAAATGGACATGAACTTAAAACATCAGAACTGTGCGTGATAACGGAAGTATCCTAATATCAGAAATATCAACTGATGCACAATCATTCATCGTCAATGGTCAATTGTTGAAACCGTATCTAGAGCATGACACATTCATGACCATTATCGATTCAATTCAAGTTATTTTTATGAAGATTTCACAACTTCAACAACATCAGCAGAGCCAAATAATGCATCCGAAAACTTTTTTGATTAATTTTTTTCTTTTCATTTACAATTCTTTCATTCTTCCATGTTGCAATCATCCCATTCATTTTTCCAATGCTTAGGATACACTTCATCTTCAAAATTGGGGGGGGGGGGGGGGCAAGCTGAGCCCATTGAGTTATACATTCTGATCCTCGATTATCCTCTCTGTGTACAATATGCTATACTTATGATTACTTGATCCTAAGTATAGGGTGATGACCAACTTCTCATTCTTTAGTCATTATAGTAAAGACTTTTCTATACTCTACACGAGTTATATCTTCCTTTATCTCCTGGATCACTATGAGCACATAACTCAAGCTAACTATAGGAAGTCATATATACGTTATATATACTTTAGCCATAACTTGCACCCTCGTATTTTAAATAAACATGGCTAATATACTATATTTGGTAGGGGACGATCACCACCTCGTTGTGCTTGGAGTACCCGTCTAAGAAACAGAAGAATTCTTTTGTGGAATGTCTTTCAAGCACTTGATTAGTGAATGCTAGTGGGAAATAGTCCTTCTATGTTGTTGCATTCAGGTGCTAGTATGGTCACACATGCGCTTAGATGTCGGTACTCGAGTAGAAATCTCCTCTTCTTGGCCATTGGTAACCATGATTATTCTTGATTTCTTTGGCACTACACATAGGGGACTCACCCATTTTGAGTCGGATATAGGACATATGAAGCATTATTCAAATCATTTCATGATTTCTTTCATAACTATGTTCCGTAGGTTAGGGTTCAAACTTTGATGGAATTCACAGGGAGTCTTCCAATCATCCTCAAGATAAATATGATGTTAACACAAGGTTGGATTTATCCCTTAGAGATATGATACTTTCCAACCAAGTGACTTGCGATTTTTCCAAAGAACCTCAAGCAACTAAATTTCCTAATTTGGGGTCAGCATGTTGCTGATAATAACCTGCAAGCAAAACATATTTCAAACCTATTGGGAGTTGTTTTAATTCAGGCAATTGTTGAGTCTAGTCTGTGGACACTTTAGAAATTGTGTTGGTAGATGGATGGTCTGCTGAAATCAATGAGGTGTTGTCCACCTCTGTAACTCTTGTCCATTATAAAAAGGTACCCAGTATATCTGCAATGAATTTTATGTGTTCGATTTGGCATGAATCTTCTTCAAAGACATTGACAAGTGACTTAGATTCGATGTCTAAATTGACAATGGGGTTAGGGATGACCGTGCTTTCCAAGTCCTCCTCTGAAGAGAGCATTTCCTATGTCAAAATGCTATTCAAAGATAATTGTTGATCACAAATGTTCACAATATCACAGTCTTTAGCTTCTGATTCCGGCTTCCCTTCGACAGATGTGACTTTCGGCTCATTGATCATATCCATGGTTATATTGTCGATGTAGTAGAGAAATGTAATCTTTCTAGACCCATAGTTAACAACATCTTTGACAGTTCGAAGTAACAACCGACCAAAAATAATGGGAGTCTGGAGCAACAGATGAGGCGAATCCATATCCAGGAGGACAAATTTCACTAGGAAGTGCACATCATACACAATCACGATAACATCCTCTAACAAACCTTTGGGTTGCTTAGTGGATTGATACTCAAATTACAGGATCATATGAGTGGGTTTAAACATACCTAGCCTGAATTCTTAAAAGCATTGATGATCATGAGGTTTATCGAGGAACCACTATTAAGCAAGATTCGCTGAAAAGTCTCATAAAAATTATGGTATCTGATTAAGGATGCTCCATTGTCTTTCTTCTTTTGCGAGAGATCACTAATAACATTCACGGTGGATATGGTTAGGATGTGCTTCTCTTCTTGATTGTATCTATTCTTATGAGACTGAGTTGTTGCAGGTGCTAGAAACTCTTGGTTGATGTGGCTTGTCTTAGTCTCTTATTATCTTTTTGAAGATTTTCATTTTGTTGATTTTTTTGTACTTTTTGTTGATGGTGATGGTGAGCTGGTGTTGCTACTCCATCATCTTCTTCCTCACCTGGCTCTGTTGTTTGTCCAACTGATGTAGAAGATGACGACTCGCCAAGAGATGTTTTATTCTTCCCTTTCGATGTGGTAGACAACTACAATGGCCTGCTTCTCCTAATAGTCTCTACTTGAGGCAACATAAAATCTAAAAATATCCAACTTTGTTGGATTGGATGAGAAATCACAAACTACCTGCTCCTTTCACTTGAAGTTACTGGGGTTGGCCTCGACATGCATTGGGATTAGTGTTTTAGTGGTTGTGAGGTCATTAAGCTTCTGACTCATCTATGCTAGGATTTATACTAATTGGGCCAAACAGTCAAGAGAGGGGTTAACATGAGCAACCTTGAGTTCACCGTGCTTACAACGTTAGGACTGGTATTGCGGATGAGGCTGTGAATGAGAAAATAGAAAAATATGTTGAGGAGAAGAATGCTGGTAGTGTTGAGGAGGAGAAGGCTTGTTTTGTGAAGTAGTGATGAATCTCCATTTCATCACCTTTATTCTTTCATTTTAGCCATTAAAACCTAGCTAAATGCATGTAAATATCATTATTTTACATAAACTAACATTCTTCATTTACTATATAAATAATTTATAAAACACATTATTTAAAGCCAAATTAACAAAATAAATAAAAGAAAAAATAAAAAGAAAAAGAAATAAAATACTAAAGGTATTTTATGACCCTAAACTCCAAGACCTAGGCATCATGATGACTATCGACAAGGAATAAAGTAGGGGGACACAAGGGTCAAAAACACAATAAAACCCTAATTTTTACCATTTAATAAATCATTTTTGGGACTATTTTATTCTTTATTATTTATAACTCAAATAAAGAAATTTTGTACATGAAAGTTGTAGATAAAAATACATAGAAAAATACAAAATTGATTTCGCTCAAAAATAATACATAATTTACATTTTATATTTATAATAAGATTCCAAAACTAAAACTTCCCATATTCATATCTTCTCCCTATGAGCTCAAAATGCAGAAAATCACCTTTAATGATTTATAACTTTTAATACTACTGTAGAGCTCCTTAAGAGGTCCAGAAAATTATGCATAGCAATGTTATGGTTCCCAGCTCTATGGATATTGTGTTTAGAAGAATTGGATTTGCCATCCAGAAGGGATTGACAGCGCAACTTGTTGGCCGTCTCCCGACAGTTTCTTTGTCATATATCCTGATTTAATATTTTGAGCATATTCTTGCTCCATGTAGTTCCAATAACTATTTAATGAAGGTGGTTTCACTTAATTTGGAGTGAAGATGCAAAAGTTAGGTTTTGTAACCATGTTGACTATATACTTGAATAAAATATTCATTTTATTAATATTTATATAATTTTATAAATATTATTCATAATATACGTACATATTTATAATAAAATAAAACCATGAATAAAATACCAAAATAAAATAGTATATAAAACACATAGATGAATATATTATACTTATGCATACATAATCAATAAGCATATTTATTTAAGTATACAAAATACATCAGAAAAATATAAAAATATATTTATGAATATAAAATAAGTTATAAATTTATAAAATATATTTATGATAATAAAATATAAGAAACATAAGACAATATACCTATAAATATATTTGTAAAAATCAATTCATAATCAATAAACTTGTAAAAATAATTAAAAATCATATTAAAATACTACATAAAATAACAAATAATTTTATTTTATAACTTTTATTTAATTAATTCGTATACTATTTTAATTACAGTTATTTCTTATTTATCTTATTTTTTCGCCCTTTAGTGGACTTATGTAGACCCATGGGGGTTGAGTCTTCATTGACCCCACTCAGCTCTTATTCCCCCTAGGTCTGCATTATTAGAGTCGCTGCACTCCTTGGTTTATAGAATTTTAGATGTTGATACTTACACCCTTCTTGCTCGATGTTTCTTTGACGTTTGCACCTCGATCCATGTTCTTTCACTTCTAGATTTCCAATCGATCTGAGGATCACTACATGGAGAACCTTTCCCCGAGGAAGTCTCCCAATATAAAACATCTCTTGCAAGATTCCTTCGATTTTTGATCCATCTTCTGCCGATAAACCCTAATCCTGAGGTCTGTTCCTCCTTCCTGGTGACAGAAGAAATATCTGGGAGGCGTTCGCATTTTGTTTGCCATTGAATTGAGGCGGGTCTAGCTCCTCCACCGTCTCTGCCCGAAGCTTCACTTCAGGTGGCCCTGACAAAATAAGCACCTTATTTTCTTTGCTATTTCTATTCCTTGCATAGCAGTAGTGTACGACCAACAATTTTTTTGCGTCACCTTATTTTCTATTCCATAAAATCAAAAATTCACTCTCGTCGGAGCTCCAACTCTGTCGTCCCTTTCCATCTACTCTTGACCTCCTTCGACTCACTGTTCACCTTCACTTCGTTCCCCTACGGTTGCTGAACATCCCACGCACTTCCATTCCCCTCGATCTCGTACAAATCAAGAGATAAGTTCTCCCTCCTCCGCCACAGTCGAAGAACACCATCCGGCTTCATCTCGCATCCATCTCAACCCCTAAAACCCTCTAGAGCTAAGCTTTCCCCCCTAATGTGCTTATGCAAGAAACAAAGAGAAACTCCCTATTTTCAGGGGGTATCAAAGCTGAGAAGCCGTTCTAGGTCTTGAGGTTATGTTCAACCTTGTTGGAGCCCCTCAAGCAATTATGAGACCCTCGGCTGACACAGAGTAGCCTTGGTGCAATTTTGAACCATTTGGGATCCCCCAGGTGGCCGGAGTTGCTCAGAAGATCAGATCGAAGCGAGCCCTGTCCGCTGTTCATCCTAGTTCTTCGTGAATCTCTTATCTCCATCTAATAAAGAACACATCTCCAAACTTCTCAACTATCATTGGATTGTGAAGAATTTGAGCCCTTGATCTCTTATGGAGATCTAATCTCCACTATTAGCGGACGAACCATCAACACGCCACCAAGGCCGATGTGTCCAAGTTAAGCGCCCTCCACCATTCGATCATGTGTATTGGGGGTAATTTACACATCATTCCCCAAGTTTTATGCATTTTTAGTTGAGTCATGCATTTTATTTTGAACGTTTCAGATTTTTGTAAAAGCTGCAAAGAACCCCTTGTATTTTATCGTAATTACATATGGGACCTGGCCACATTACCTCATGTACCATCCCACGTGAGGTGGTGATTTTGCATGTAACCTCATATAGATTTTTGTATTTCATTCTAGTACTTAAATTTGTAGTTTCAATTATAAAAATCTGAGTTTTTTGCAGAATCAATCTTGACTTTATTTTTAATTGAAAAATACCCTTGTTAGTTAACATAATTTTATGCTTGTGTTCTTTATTAAAAATAACACCCATGCTCCAAAAATTATGCAAAAATAGGGCTAGATGCCTGCTATCAATACTTTCACACCACATAATTTTATTTGCATTTTAGGCACTAAAATATTTTTTAAAAATAAAATTCACACGAAAAGTCCTTTTTGAAGTAAAAAATCCATAAAAAGTACAAAAACTTCTTGAAAAATTTAAAAAAATATGTTGTGTATTTTAGTATTTTGTTTATCCAAACCAAAAATCTCTAAAAATAGAAAAAGACTAAAAATTAAAAAGCTCTAAAATCCTTTATAAAAATATAAAAAGTGATTAAAAATCCACCAAAAATATTTTTTTATCTTTTAACCTTCTTTATTTTATATATTATATATTAAAATTTATTTGGATAAATTTTGATACTTTTTTTCTATTTTTAAAATCGAAATCAAACCGGCCTATTGATTTATTGATTGTTTTTTATTTTTCCTACTTTAAAAATCTATAAAAGTTAATAAAAATCCCTAGAAAATAAAAAATAGTAGAAAATTCTATAAAATCGAAAAACATTTTATTTTGGTTTTTTTTATTTTTAGTTGTATTTATAAATATATTAGCTTGTATTATATATAGTTATATATTCCTAAATTAGTATATTAAAAAAAGAAATTAAAAACATAAATTGTAAAAAGATAGTAAAAAAATATCAAATTAAAAATAATTAAAAAATATAAAATTAAAATCCATAAAAAATATAAAACTAAAATCCCACGAAAATCCAAAATACCCTAATAGCTCAAAATCATTTATTGTCTTTCTTTGCCAAATTTTTTTATTTTTTGTCATCCATAGTTTCCTGTGTTCAACCCCAACTTTGCTTGTCTGTTATGCATTTCATTGTAGGGAATAAAAAATTTTGATTCATTCATTACGTGGGTAAATTGTTGATTAATCAAGAGGTCTTGTGAGCGATCGCCTCTATGACATTTTGTCTTCGCATTCCGTGAGGATATTATTTTAGATCCTCTAAAACTCGTGTCATCAAAGGACTCTATTGCCGAGGAGCAACACATAGGACAAAATTATTGGACATGCGAGCCCACGACGAGCCATTATGCAATAATTGTTATTACAAATATCATTCCCTGATATGAAATGAAGAATAACTAATTTGCATAATAGGTCCCTTAGTACAATTATGGTTATGTACCATGGTCATCTTAATGATCATATACAACTGTTGATTTATTGTTGAATCATAGATGTTGGTGCTTAGATTATTATCTAAAGAGTTAGATTGAGGACTCATCAAGCACCGTCAAATGATTATTAAGAGGTGATCTCCAGCCTCCGAAGGAGATAGCAATCCTTTCTCTGAAGGCTGATATTAACCGACCTCTTTTTGCAGGTCCTCGGCATATGAATAAAGATTTGGAGGTGTTAGATAAGTTAGGTCAAAGAGTTGACTTAATGAGATTGAGTAACCAAAGACCTATGTCGTATGCTGTCACGATATAGGCACGCATGCTCTGACCAGAGACATATGTGTTATATGTCTGAGTACGTACATTTGACAGACCAGTAGGTTGATGGCCTAACAAAGGTCTATACATCGACGCGATGGTGTGCATACAAGGGCATATGAGTAATACGATCTCTCAAAGGGATCATACAGGTTCATTTATTGAACCAGAAGACATGAGCTCACTCATGAGATATTGGGAAGAACCAAATTTCGTAATGTTCGTCTCGCTTTGGAAGCTTAACTAAATTTGTAGGTTTGATATATGCTTTTGGAAAGAATATGATCAACACCTAGGTATGATATATGATTATATGTTTTTGGAAAGCATATGATTGATACCGACTCCCAATGATTAAATGAAAAACTTAATGATAAAACCATGAAGAAGACAATCTAAATAGATCTAAAACTTTGGGTTTGTTCTTGGTCTTCCAGTATGCAGGATGTATATGTATTAGGAATACCTGCGGGTGATGTGATCATAAATGATTCTATAACCTTTACACTTTCATTCCTAGTAAGTGATGAAGTGGTCTAAATTTTTAGTGACTCCTCTCAATAGAGAAGTAATTTGATCTTGGTTCAAATATAGGACATTGATCTGAATGTGATTCAGATGCAATGAGAAGATTAGATTTGCGATCTTGATTTAATCAAGCATCTTTGAGAGGTCAGTAGGATCTGGATTTGAGATGTTATCTCAATATCCAAGTCACTATATGTCGAACAATACAATTGACATGTTCTTATCTCCAAGTATCTGTGGAGAAAGTGTATTATCCTTGAAAGAGTTCATGGATAATTTCACTGTTGATATATGTATCTAAGCATTGAGAAAAATGGGTAATTAAATGTGATTTAATTATCATAAATAATATGAATTTGATTCATATTATAAGGAGTGTTATATAAGACAATTAAATGTGATTTAATTATCAAAGATGTGAATCATATGAATATGATTCATATTATATGAACACAAGCGAATAAAGATCCAATATGACTAAATGTGATTTAATTATCATGGATATGGATAAGCCTATTGTGATTTAGATTTGTTAATTAATTATTGACGTGAATTGGATTCACATTGGATGATTAGTTGAAAATATAATTTACATTTTGGTTTGGGATGTGAATGCGATTCACATTTTTCCAATGGCATGATTGCAATATTCACAAGATAATTATGAATTATTTTTGTGAGATAATTTACAACAAATATTGTTGTAAATCTTGGAGATATCATGAGATAATGAGATCTCATATGATAATTGACCCATTATACCTTAAGAGGGTGGATGGCCACCAACATCCATTGGGATTGAGTGGTTGTCCCCCCTTTTTAAGTTATATGGTCAATCTCCTCATTATCTCCAAGATTGATTAAGTAAATTGATTTGAAATTAATTTATATTGATTTAAATTAATAATTGTTTTGTTTCTACAACAACATCATGGCCATTGAAAGAAACACAAATCAATCTCATTGATTGATTTTGTTTGTCAAGGGACTCCCAAAATCCTATATAAGAAGAGGCACCGTTTGCTCTTTGAGATAGATCGACAATTTCTCTCTCTCTCTCTCTCTCTATCTCTCTCTCTCTCTCTTTCTTTACATGCCAAGTCTCTCTCTATCCCTCTCATTGTGGCCTTCCACCATGGATCCCTAGAGAGTCGCCATCGCAACAGCATCGTCATTATGCTGCCTGATTTTTTGCTTGTGGATCTCCATCTCCTTCGGTGCACCTCGCTCATGAAGTAGATGTTATATCTCGTGTGACGAGATCAGGAGATTCGTCGCCAAGATCATCAACATGGATTGTGAGGAGCACACATCTCATCAATGCGCTCGCAAGCATCTCCTCCATTAGATCGAACTTGAGACAGGAGGTCTCTTCATTTAGAGACTTAATTGCAACCATGTTTCAAGAGGTAAATCTAATACTTGTTTGCTGTTTAGATGAAACAATTCGAGAAGTGTTCTTGGATCATGTGGTTTCATCATTTAAAATTTTTTAAATTCTACCGCCCAGAGCAAGTAGTGCGAGTAGTCACTCCCCATCGCATTCAATGCAATCCTCACACTTCCATGATACAATTAAGGATTTTATCGTATCATTCATGTGGTATCAGATCCTTAGGTTGGAGGTTTAGGATACAATCCATAAACCTAGGAAGACTTGGGCTCATTAGGATTTGTGAAAATTTTATCGCATTTCATCTTCGCAGCCCTGTTTTGTGATCATTTTCGTCCCTATTTAAAATGTTTAAACATAAAATTATCACTTATATAATGTTCCTCATTAAATAATAAAATTGTGAGATTTGAGTTTTTGTGATTTGGAATCCGGTTGCTCAAGATATGTTCATTTTAGTGAACATATATCCACTGTTTCGGGATGGCGAATCTTGACGTAATTAAAGAGTTAGTTACTATTTTAAAATACCTGGAAATGCTTTCTAATCACTTGAGTTCTGCTATAAATCAAATTAGTAAACTTTGGAAACTTATTTGCTTGATTTTGATTTAAATTGATTGAGATGTGATAATTTTAGTGAGTGAGGGTCACTGTTGGAATTTACATTCCTAATCAAGAATCTTGTGATTGTCATTTAATAAATTAGTGAAATTAATGGTTAATTTCCTATAATAATTATGAATAAATTTTTAAGAAGTATTTAATGATAATTATTTCATTAAATGCCATTATCTTCATCAATAATTTATTAGATATGATCTAGATCACAAATTGGTTACATGATCTACTTTCTGACAACCAAAATTAGTTGAATAGGGTTGAGATTTTGTTTAGAAGATTTTCTTATAATCAAAATGGTTTTGATTATTAATATATGGTATAATTTCAATTGAAAAACATATTATCATATTAAGTACAAAGTGATTAATTTGGCATTATCCTTACTCGAGGCATATATGGTGTCTAGTCGGGGAGCATTGGGGTAGAAGGATGCTTTGTAAGCGGTCTGTCCCACTCCCATCAGTACTAGCCATGACAACGGGTAGGGAAGGGATAATGCATGAGAGATCATGATTTACTTTTCTAATTATTAAAATTTGAAATAATACGTATTTGAGATAATACCATATTTCAAGTAACAATAAATAATATTTGTTGGATATTAGTTGGACCATTGATTTTATGTAACTAAATAGATTGGAATCCAATTAAATTAAAACACTCTATTATGAATAGAGTTGTATTTCATTTGGAAGAATTAATAATAATGAATATGACTCATAATGATTAAGAATTTGAATATGAGGTGAAGGATTATATAAGTGACATCCATGGTCTCCCGTCAAGGTGAAGGGTTCCGTCGCTAGGGATTGTATGTAGGAGAGACATGTCTGAAGTAACAGATAACACATAGAAATGCACCTGGATCGGGCTCTTTGCTTCTCAAAAGAGTAAGGACGTATGTGTAGTGACCCCAATATCGAGTCTTCATATTATTGGGACTATATTGGATTGCGTATAGCGAGTTGTAATCCTGTTGACGTCAACATCACCTTAGGGGTGGTGGGCCCAGGTGTTAAAGACCAAACTAGGAATGCAAGTTGGACTTGCAAGGCTGAATTTATTCCCATTTCTTTTTATCCGAGTTACAGGTTCTCATATTATTGGAATGTGACAAAGATAAGGAAGGAGATCTCAGATCTTGCTTGAGATATAACGGTAAACGTATCTCTTACATTGAAAGCGATTAAGGGAATGAACTTTTAGTGTTGACAAGGCAAGACAAATTTGATATATAAAAATATCTTAAATCGAAGTAAAGTATATATATATATATATATATATATATATGCAAACTATCTTATTTTAGATAATCCTTATTAAACCCACTCAATACTATAATCAATAATGACCAGTAAAATATGATGGATTGGATCCATGATCAAGATATTGTACTTGCAGTTGGACACATAATGCATGTGGTTGCAATGTGCAAGTTTCCTCATAATAATGAGGAATTACAATTAAATGGACAGTAGGACAACAACCTAGGGTTTATATGTTTCGATAGTCTTGATCTCTCATCGTGTGTGCTTTAGAACTATCATGTCGATGATGATCGTAATTGTTAAATAATACTTGTAAAATCTAATGAGATGTTCTGCCATACATATGTGCTCTCGACATTTAATCATGAATGACATGGTTCACTGCATCATGCACAATGGTGGCTCTATAAGAGATGATGTATTCAAAATATTTGAGTACCTACCTGAACCTAAGTCTTTAAGAGTTAAGATGTATGTAGATATGATGAGTGTCATCATTCTACTTTCTATGCTCAAGTCATTCATGAAGCTTCATAATATTCATATTGTATGAATTGAATGAAGAATGTATAAATGTTGAAATAGTCTTATATTGAAATCTTTTTGAAATCAATATAAGAAATCCTTTATCTTAAGCAATGGTTGTTTATAGATGAAGGGAGCGCAATGGAAGCATGAGTCTGACTCAAGCAAGAATGAAAGTCAAGGAGTTGACTGTACATTTGTAACGTCCACATGACATCTAAATAATTTGATTAATGCCAATACTTCAATACGTCGATGTACTAATAATGTGACTATCAAGACTTTCTAGAATCCTTAGAGAAGGACTCAGATAGTGCATTGGAATAGTGTATAAATAAAAATTGATATTGACTTTCTTATTTGATAAAATCAAAGTCTTTTAATTGTATCTCATTCTTCTATTGACATTTGCAATTAATTTCCTATGTTTTTCAGATGACTGGGAAATTCGATCTTCAGGTTTAATAGTCATCTACATGGATATTGATGCAATTGTTGCAACAATCTCTATTGGATAAATAGACTTCAATAGTCTTAGAGAATGTCTCTATGACCTAGATATTAGAATACATTCATTGTTTATTTCTAAATGTTGGAAATGAACATGTATTCTGGAATAGACCTATCATAAAGAGTTATGATGGATATATTTATTATAGTAATCTCACAACTAGTAGACTCTTCTAAATAAGAAAATTAATGAATGGTTCATTAACATTTCTAATACTGAAATTTAAACCTTTAAAAGATCAATAGGAGGTAGAAGATCATTTGACAATGATCTAGCATCAAGCCTTAGACATATGTCTGTTGATTCAAAAGTAATATATGTCCAATGCACCTTTCTCTGAATGGTTTTATATGTTGAGGTATTCAAGATCTCATACATATTGACGTATGTGGATCATCTATATCATAATGAACATTAATGATATGTGATATCCATCGATGATTATTTGTGATATGAGACTTCTTCTCTTCACCTAAGAAACCTTTGAAATGTTCAAAGATTTCACAATTTTGATTTAAAAGTAAAGTTTCAAGGAAGATGAAAATGAATTTGATATAATCTAGGTAGTGAATACCTATTAGATGCATTCATGGGATACCTTACGGAGAAAGGAATATCATTCCTATCTCACTCCTCCTGTTACACCTAAACTCAATAGAGTTGTAGAGAGATACAACTAATCGTGCGTGATATGATTTGATCAATGACGAATCTTAGCATAATTACCTCTTAGTCTTCAAGGTATATATGTAGTAGAGACTACAATATATATCCTTAATAAGGTTTCATGCAAGTAAGCTGGAATCTGGCACTAGAGTGTGCTACTTCAATAGGAAAATAAAATATGGGATTGGATACCTATTTTATTACCTTGAGATTATTAAAAGATCTCATCTCTGAGAATGTGAATCTTAGAGGATGACTCTCTTGAGAATCAAGATAGAAATGAAGTGAAAGAACTCATTTAATCTTGAGAAGATAGTGAGGCTCCCGAAATCGAAAATGAAAAGGACGATTAAAGATGAAACACTAATACCTCTTTAAATGAGTTTGAGGATGTATTCCATGTGTCTGTCAAGTATGACAATGATCAAACTTCATGCGATGAATTTTCTAAAGATCATGACATGGAAAGATGGATGTTAGCAATAAAAGTCTAAAGTAGACTTCATATACAAGTGTTGTATATGAACCCCTCAATGATACACCTATATGAGTAAAACCCGTTAAGGTGTAAATGTATCTTCAAGAGATAGAGAGAATTGATGAGAAGGTAGAGACTTTCAAAGCACGACTCGTATCCACAAGATACACACGAAGAGAAGACATCGTTTGCGGTGAGACTTGCTCTTCAGTGACCATACTTAAACCCATCGAAATATTGCTAACTATGGTTACGCAAGTTGACTTTGACATCTTCAAGATGAAAGTCAATATTGCCTTCCTCTATTAATACCTCTCCAAGGTTTATTCATATGAAGTAGCCCTAGGGCTTCATAGTTGAGGAAGGCAAGATGTGCAAGCTAAAGGAACTCCATCTATGGACACTAATAAGATTCTTGTAGTTGGAACATCAGATTTGATGAAATTATAAAGGTTATGATTTCAGATAGAATTTTGATGAATCATGTGAAGCTTAGCGGAAATGCCACTATGCTCATCATGCTAAATGTAGATGATATCCTAATCATTTGGAATGATATATGGATAATATAAGTATTTTATAGACTAGCTATTACATACCTTGAGATATGATCTCAAAAATACCTCTTAGATCTTAGTTCTGAAGATGTTTAGAAGCAAAGAGAAGAGGGTGTTGGGATTGTCACATTAGCGGTACCTTGGACATATTCCATTTTCGGAAAATTTCAAGAAAGGCTTATTTTCTTTAATATAGGGTACTGATCTATCTATGAGTTGAGGATATGAATACCAAAGCTACATGCCATAGTGAATCAGCTTTGGGAAGCTCAATGTATGCTAGATGTGTACAAAAACCAAATACCTACCATGAAGTGGGAGTAGTAAACTGTTACTAATACTAATATGGAAATAAAATACTTGATTGAAGTAATAATAATATAGCTTCAACGATAGCAAGACGTTAGAGATAGTGATCTCTAAGTCTTATCTTTAAGAACTTAAGACTTTATAGATAGTGACCTAAAAGGTCTTACCTGTAGATACCTTAAGAGATAGAGATCCTAGGAATAAGGGTATTCTGATAAGTATAATGGAAATACTTGTTATGATAATTATTTAGATGTAGTGTGAAGGAAACTATAACTGACAATATTGAGTATTGGTTGCATAAGATGAAACATTCGCATTGGATGCGAGCATTGTTACTAGGAGATATGCAAGTGCCGTAAAAAGACTTGGCGTAGTCTCTTGGGAACAGAGTGACCGATCAACTTACCTAGTTATTTTTCTAAATAGACTATGATTGTCAGATGAGTTTGGTTTTAAAGATTAGCCCATTAATGGTTCTTTGGGCTAGTGGGAGATTGTTGGACATGCGAGCCCACAGTGAACTATTATGTAATAATTGTTATTGCAAATATCATTCCCTAATCTGAAATGAAGAATAACTAATTTGAATAATAGGTCCCTTAGTACAATTTGGATTATATACCATGGCCATCTTAATGATCATACAACTGTTGATTTAATTGTTGAATCATAGAGGCTGGTGCTTAGATGAATATCTAAAGAGTTAAATCGATGACTCATCAAGCACCATCAAATGATTATTAAGAGATGATCTCCAGCCTGAGAAGGAGTTGACAATCCTTTCTATGAAGGCCGATATGTAACTGATCTCTTGATGCATGATCTCTG
The DNA here is from genome assembly GCA_037367405.1 of Ottelia alismoides. NCBI lineage: Eukaryota > Viridiplantae > Streptophyta > Magnoliopsida > Alismatales > Hydrocharitaceae > Ottelia > Ottelia alismoides. Next base: position 554,989 of record JAZKJV010004302.1, on the reverse strand, counting down.
CAAAGGAATAGAGATTCGTAGGTGTTAGATAAGTTAGGTCAAAGAGTTGACATAATGAGATCGAGATAACCAAAGACCTATGTCGTATGCTGTCATGATATAGGCACACATCCTCTGACCAGAGATAGATATGTTACTATAGGTCTGAGTATGTACATTTGGCAGACCAATAGGTTGATGACCTAACCAAGGTCTATACACCATTGTGCTGGTTTCAATACAAGGGCATATGAGTAATACAATATCTCAAAGGGATCATACAGATCATTTACTGAACAAGAAGACATGAGCTCACTCATGAGATATTGATAAGAATCAAATTTCCTGCAAGGTCTTCTCGCTTTGGAAGCTGGACTGAATTTGTAGGTTTGATATATGCTTTTGAAAAGTATATGATCAACACCTAGGTATGATATATGATTTTGGAAAGCATATGATCGATACCGACTCCCAACGATAAAATGAGAAACTTAATGATAAAATCCTAAAGAAGACAATCTAAATAGATCTAAAACTTTGGGTTTGTTCTTGGTCTTCCAATATGAAGGATGTACATGTATTAGGAATACCCGAGGGTGATATGATCATAAATAATTGTATAACCATTATGCTTCATATAAAGATGTTGTTAAATAATATGAAATATATTATTCAAAATGCTCGCATCCCCATTCTGACCTCCCTCTTATCCTTGATTTCTTTTATGAGATTACCTTCTCCCTGCAGCCTCCCCTCTTGTTCAGGCCCTTTTAATGATGCACCTTCCTTTTGCCTGACTTTTTGACCCTTTTTGTACTCTTCCTTCGAAACTAGCTGCTCTCGCTTGACTATCCATTCCTAGGGAGTTATGAAACAAACCTAGATTTTAGTGACTCCTCTTAGCTAACAAGTGATCTGATCTTGGTCTAAATATTGGACATTGATCTGAATGTGATTCAAATGCAATGAGAAGATTAGATTTGTGGTATCGATTTAATCAAGCATCTATGAGAGTTCCGCAAGATATGGATTTGAGATGTGATCTTAATATCCAAGTCACTGTACGTGAAACTATATAATCTCCCTATCCTTATCTCCAAGTATAAGTAGAGAAAGTGCATTATCCTTGAAAGAGTTCGTGAATAATTTCACTGTTGATATATGTATCGGAGTATTGAGAAAATAGATAATTAAATGTCATTTAATTATCATAATAATATGAATTTGGTTCATATTTAAGGAGAGTTTTCTAAGATAATTAGATGTGATTTAGTTATCAAAGATGTGCATGCTATAAATGTGATTCATATTATTCGCGAACTTGAGAATATAGATCCAAGATGATTAAATGTGATTTAATTATCATGGATATGAATAATGTGGATAGCACTATCCACATTAATCATATATATTATAAATGCAATTTATAATATATAAGAGAGAGCCTATTATGAATTATATTTCTTAATTAATTATTGGTGTGAATTGGATTCACATGGGATGATTAGTTGAAAATGTAATTTACATTTTGTTTTGGGATGTGAACGGTATTCATATTTTTCCAATAGCATGATTGCAATATTCACAAGAAAATTTTGAACTATTTTTATGAGATAATCTACAATAAATTTTGTTGTAAATCTTGGATATATCATGATATAATGAGATCTCATGAGATACTTGACCCATTCCACCTTAAGTGGGTGGATGGCCACCAACACCCATTGGTATTGAGTGGTCTTCCCTCCCTTTTTAGGTAATATGGTCAATCTCCTCATTATCTTCAAGATTAATTAATTAATTAATTCTATTTGAAATTAATTTATATTGATTTATTGATATATTAATTTAAATAAAATTAGTTGTTATTGTATTTCTACAACAACATCATACCATTGAAAGAAAGACAAATAGATATCATCCATTGATTTTGTGTGTCCATAGATTGAGATCCATATACTCCCAAAACCCTATATAAGAAGACACACCCTTTGCTTTTTGAGATATATCAACAATTGATCTCTCTCTCTCTCTCATTATATACACACACCAAGTCTCTCTCTATCCCTCTTATTGTGGTTATCTACCATGGAGCCCTAGAGAGTCGCCATCATCACAACATCATCGTTATGCTGCCGGATTGTTTGCTCATAGATCTTTGTCTCCTTCGGTGTGCCTCGCTCGTGAAGTAGACGTCGGATCTCGTGTGACAAGATTAGGAGATTCATCACTTGAAACATCAACATGGATTGACAGGAGAACACGTTTCATCAACGCGCTCGCAAGTGCCTCCTCTGTTCGATCAGACTTGAGAAAGGAGTTCTCTTCATTTAGAGACTTGATTGTAACCATGCTTTAAGAGGTAAAACTAATACTTGTTTGTGGTTTAGATGAAATGATTCAAGAAGTGTTCTTGGATCAAGTGGTTTCATCATTTAAAAATTTATAAATTCCGCTGACCGGAGCAACTAGTGCCACTACTCGCTCCCAATCGCATTCTATGCGATCCTCACGCTCCTGTGATGAGCTTATGGATTTTCCCATATCCTTCAAGAATTTTGGGTCACTTTCCTCAATTATTTTCTTTATTTGTCTTGACTAGGTTTTCACGGTTTAAAATGATGATTTTATCATGTCGTTGTTCCACAAAGAGTCAAGATCAAACAAATAAAATGAAACTACGAGCGCAACAAAATGCATATGGCAAGTAGACGATCGAATCCACAAGGACCAAGCAAGTTTGCAATTTTATAGAGTATTTTGATTATAAAATGGAATGAAGATGATAGGGGCTAATTTGTGAAAAAGTTTAAAAACTAGTGTTGAACAATAATTGACTTGCCACTTAAGAAAATGATTAGAAGAACATAATACTTAATTAAAAGTTCAAAGGGTGAACTTGCATTTTTTTTGATGAAAAAGACAACCAAAGTAAACATTCATGCATGGAAATAGGGAACTAATAAAAAACTGAAATAAACCTCTTTGCGGCAATGGATGCGCACGGGATGGCGTTGTGCGAAGCGGCTATGTAGCGGGAGAGGAAGGCAACTAGAGGATGGTGGCTCTGAAGGGAGAGACCCGCGCACCGTGGTGGATGATGCCGCATGCAAGGGGAGTGGTCGCTGGAGAACAGTGAATGGACATGCAACCGCGTACGGTTGTGGACGGTGGCCGTGCGTGCGTACCCGCACGAGGGGGTTGATGGTTGCGATGCACAATAGTAGTTTTGGAGGAGATGGAGCGTGCAAATTGCGCTAGAGAGGAGATGCCGGTGGCTGGACGTGCACTCAGTAGAGCGTGCGAGTGGGGGACGCAGTTTGTCGCTGGTAGCATGCGGAGGAGCTCAGCGGAAGAGAGTGGCGGCTGTTGAACGCAGGCAAGGGCAATGGCTGCGCGGGCTGCACTCGCGCACAACAGCTGAGGAGGACACGCTAGAGGAGATGGTCGTGCGTGTGGACGCACGGGCTATTGTGGATTGGAGAAGAATGGCGCCGGTAGCTGGATGCGCACAAGGAGGGGAATGGCATCGGCAGCTGGACACGCACAAGGGCAGTGGCTGCACTGGCTGCACTCGCGCACAAAAGCTGAGGAGGGCACGTTGGAGGAGATGGCTGCTGGGCGTGCAGTGGAATGTGCGGGGAGAGAGAGAGCATGAGGAGAAGAGAATGGGGAGGGCCTGAGAGAAGAGACTCTGGTTGGGGGTGTTGTCCTTCTTATGTATTCTATTGCACCACCCGCAACCAACCAAAATATAAGGGACATTAATACATATGGGAGAGTTGCATGGGAAAGAGGAGAGAGAGGATATGCATGGGCGGCTATAATGCATGGAAAATGGGAGAAAGACTTTTATTATTTGCATGGGAAAGAGTTGTACGTGGGGCTCATGTTGGTGGCTCTATTTATGAGAATAAAGAATGGAGTTTTTATACTAACCTCCCTCTCTTTTCTTGTCAACATAAAATGTTTAAAGAATTGCAGGGCCATCAATGTGCTAGTTGTTGATTAAACTCCATGAAAGTTTTAATTCCTTTTGAGATATTTTTGAGTAAAGGGAATTTCTTTAAGGTGATGAATTAACAATGTTGATCATTGACTTTGGTAAAATAATACTTCCCATTATATAACCATACAGTAGAGATTATTGGGAATAATTTATCTGGATGCAGAATCATGAATCTGTCGATTTTATTCTGTGTTGATTCTATGTAATTAAGAGGTTTTCTCTTGTTGTGTACATGGAATAAATGAGATATAGTTTATGTGATTTTCGAGTTTATAAATCAAGAATTGATATTGTCTTCTACATAATTTAAGCCTCTTGTCACAATATATCATGTAATCATCACACCCCCATACTTAAATCTTGCTAGTTCCGAGCAAGAAATAGATAAGTAATAATGAAGGATAGGGAAAATAGCCAAGATAGGTTGGGTGTGGTTTACAGCAGATATACCCACAATGTCTTGAGTTTTCAGATCCTAACCACACAAATACACAAACTTCAGTAGAGTTGACCCATGGATTAATGATTTGCTCGAATAGTCAACTTGACTTGAGTTTTGTAGTTTCAACAGCCTCTCAGTTCCAACAAAATCAGACATTGTTTCAGAAGGTCGATCAGGTCAGCTCATCCCTAAGGAACAAGTATTCTCTTTAACTTTTAATGGATATAAACAGTGTTAGTGATGTTTTAGCTTCCGTGAGTCAAGAGAACGAGCTAACAACACAATCTATCAAGGTACCGAATGATTCCCTACTCATATAGCCTTAGTCCTCACCTGAATTTAGGCATATTATCTTTTCACCCAAGTATGTCAGCATAAAAAAATAGGTCATGATTCTTTGGAGAATGGGACTTAACTTTAGGGATTTTCATAGACCGCTTTGGTCCGTTGCTCTCATTCTTTTCCTTTTGTATAGAATAACCTTGGGCCTCTTTGGGCCTCTTTAAAAATTCAGGTAACATCATTGGGCTGCTACCATGGCTTTTTGGTGGAGAAGGGTTATTCGGTTGTCTTCTTTCATTGCTTTTGCTTCGCACATCTTTGCATGATTGGTGGCTTTTGGCATTTGTATTGTGATATGCCTTTTTGTGGTGTTTTCGTTTTGGGTTTGGCATCAAAAGGTAGCATCGTCTTAATATTGACTTTGGAGGCACGATACTGCCTTATTTGCTAACATACTTAGACTAGAGAGATCATGTTGCCCCTGAGTCAAGTTCCTTCATTGGCTATAGATAAGGTTCATGCATTGGCACAACCAAGATGACAACTCCTCACCTCAACTAGATTTTGATTGTATCTCGTAAAATAAACTCAATCAAGCTAAGTGCAATGTGCAGTTGCTTAATATCCACTGAAGTGTTCAAGAGTGCTACTTGTTGTTTAGGTGATCTAGTTAGATACAGAAGTTCATTCACCATTAGAGTTAGAGGAACCGAGAGAATAAAGTCTACATGGACCTGAAGAAAGCTTAAAAACTCTTGCCTAGTGAAATTCTGATGAAGTTAAGTGGATTAGGGTCAACTCAAATTCAATCTATGATCTATGCAATGAAGAGTCGATTTCTTAAAAGATAGGATAAAATTAGGAAGGACATATTTTTGGTGGTTTTCTTGCTTGAAAAGATATTTTTAGGGAATTTTTTTTAAAATTTCTGAAGATATTTTTTTGTTTTGAAAAGTATGAATTTTGAAAACTATGCAGACACCCCCCATACTTATCAGAAACCATGTCCTCATGGTGAAGACAATGTGTAATAGGATGACCAAAAGAAGGGGTGAGTGAAAAGGTTTTTTTTGAATGTAATGTGGAGGGGTACCCCCATACTTATCTAATGCAATGCAGTGAAAATAAACATGCGAGCTGTAAGATGAAAAGATACATGTGAGGAGAAGCTCATGAGAGTGCATGATTTAACGCCTCATCTTGGCGATGTGGTGGTTCATTTTTCCTGCAGAAGGTACGTTGTGCAGACAGGCATATGACCAGATGATTCAACAACTGGTTTTAGTCTTTGACCATTGACTCTGAAAGTGGCTTTAGTGTTTGGGTCAGAAATTTCTATCGAGCTATTATCGAATACTTGAGTTACAGTGTATGGTCCTTTCCATTTCGATCTCAGTTTTCCTGGAAATAACTTCAATTTTGCATCAAATGGCCATACTTTTTGATTTTCTTTAAATGTTTTCCTCGAAATGTTGGCATCGTGCCACAACTTGATTTTCTCTTTGTATAACACGTTGTTATCATATGCTTGTGATCTCAATTCTTCCAGTTCAGCTGTCCAATAGTCTTCTCTTTCCAGCCTTATCACAATCCAAATGGCATTTCTTAATTGTCCAGAGTGATTTGTGGTGGACTGATGAACCGCCAGATCAACCCTTTAATAATGCTGAATTAGCACTTGAAATCGTCATCGTAGTCGGGCCGAGATGGGCTCATCAAAGACCATCTGATATAAATTTATCGATCAAAATGAGATGGTCGTAATATTTATTTTTTTTACTTGGCAAGAAAGCAAGGTCGAACTCAGGGACACGAGCCTTTCTCTACTTATCCAGATTTTCATCTATTTAACTAAGTGTTGAATTGAGATTCAATAGGTCAAAGTATGCAAGAGGGACAAGACAATGCATTAAAGCAAAAGTAAACATGCCTTTTTTGTTATTTTTTATCATGCAAACCAAATGCGATGAAAATGCATCACAAATAATATGCCCTAGTATGAAATGATGAGCAAAATAAACAACAAGTCAATTCCAGATTTAATTAAGATGGCAAACTCAATTTGAACAAGGCATAGATTAAGTAACAAGAGATACATAGCTATCAAAATAATACATCAACATAAGTTTCCATTATACGAAATGATCATGCCATGAGAAAGTTCGTCAAACGAGCTTCGAAATGAAACTGAAATCAACTGAAACGGAAACATGATGCTCAAGTTATGCAACAATGAAGATAAGGGCATAAATGTAAGAAAACATGAAATGATAACTACAAACAAGTCCCTCGGAGGGACTAAAATGCAATAAAAATAAGGTTCGGGCAGGCGCGCGTGATGCTGCACGTGATCTAGGACCTGGTTGCAATATTGGAGAAGAAGGAGGGCCTCTGTGCAAATTACCCAGATGGCACGTGCTATGCACGCGCCATCCAGGCTCAGAGAGAGGCTCGGGCTCGGCAGAGGCTCGGTGTTGCTTAGGTTGGCTCGGATGATGCTAGGGAGCTACTCGAAGCTCCAAGAGGTTCGGCATAGGCTCGGAGGAGGCTCGGGATCTCTGAGCCTGATGGTCTGGCGCCAAGATTCGGTGAGGACACGTGGCTGGATCTGAGCCATCAGATCAATATGATCCGATGGTTCGTGTAAACTCTACTGCATACGACGTGGCTGATCCGACACCGTTGGATGAACTCAGCGGAGGATTATCCAACGGTGCCTGTACTCTCTTCTTGGGCTGTAGCGGGCGACGGAATTCGAGCTCCGCCGAAGGAGCTCTCGCTCCGCCGCTATTGCTTGAACTCTGTGGGGTTCACCGGAGCTCCATGGAAGTGCGTCGAGATAGATGGAAGCTCGGCAAAGGCATCAGGCATTTTGGCTTAGCCCATCGGAGCACTGATGACGAGAGCAAGTATGTCAAAGTTGAGTCCGATGATCTTTCGGCCATTGAGGAAGGTTCACCTGCAAGTTAATCAAAATCCTTTCCGTGCGTGCAGGTGAATTAAGTGCGTATGTGCGGGCGAACTGGGGTTCCATGCGGGTGGATGGAGGTGAGGAACCGGAGCTCCTCCGCTGGAGATGGCGAAGGAGATGGGTTGGGAGTGGTCAGAGGCGAAGAAGGGCGAATGGTGATCCAAGTTGTGCACGGAAATGGGGGATGAACTGCGAAGCTCGGGAGGTGATCATCGGAGGTCGGAGAGGGGGATGGTAACCTGAGGAATTAAGTAATAATTAATAAAAATGCAAAGGAAGTTGGAGGAGTCTTACCTGGTCTTTGGGCGGATCGGAGCTTGGGCTGGGCATCATGGATGATGCCCGGGTCTTCGCTGGACCCCGACAGCTAGGCAGAGCAGCTCGAGCAGGCTCGGTGGCACCGCAACACCACCACAATCGGCGGAGGGTCAACACCGGAGGAATTCGTCGTCATCGCTCGATCCTCCGCCTCCCTCTGTCACAGGGAGACGGAGGAGGGCTGGGCGACCCCCACGTAAAGGTGGACGGGGATAATCGTAGGAGGAGGCGCGATATTTAATGGCGAAGTTGGCGGTTTCAGTGGTGGAAGTGGTGCTTTGTGAGGGAGATATGGAGTGATTGGAGAGGTGTCGTAAAGTGCTGGAGAGTTTGCGAGGTAGAGGGAAGAGTGGGGAAGACCGTGAGGCGGTTGTCGAGGGGCGAACTAGTCTGAGATGGTGGAGGAAATAGAAGGGGGCGATGGGTCGGCGCAGTGGAGATCGTGGGAGAGAGGCCGCCCGGAGGTGGAAGACAAGGTCCTGGCCATTGGATCTTGCGATCCAACGGCCCAGATCAAAGCGCCAGAGAGCGGTTCTGATAAGATCTGAGGTGAAGCGATCGAGGGTGCTGAATGCGCCACGTGTCGAGCTCTGGAGTGAGCGCTGGCAAACGGCTTGGATTTGAAGAAGTCGTTGATCGAAGGGCTGAGGTTGGTTGCGGAACTAGCGGCTCAGATGGAAAGATCGAGGGCGTGATCGAAGGGCTTCGGATCTGCCACGTGTCAGGTGCATGGGCAGGCGGAAGCGGGCGGCTGAGATGGGAGATGGGTGATGATCAGACGGTTGAGAAAGATGGTGCACGTGGAGATAGCGGGACCGTTGGATCAGAGGGATATCCAACGGCCAGGAACACGAGCGGATGTTGCAAAGAGGGCGGGCCACATGGCTCACCCAGAACGGGCCACGTGGCCCAATCAGATTTATTCAGAGCGAATTTTTGATTTTTGAGGGGTTAGAAGGCCGAATTTGAGAAATCTCAAAACATGAAAGTTGTAGATCTCGATGAGACTACAAGTTTCATATTGACCAAAACTGGAGATGAGGTCAACTGAAGTCACCAAATATTTTAAAGGGTATTTTTAAGGCTAAAAATACCAAGACTTTTAGTTTTGCCATTTTTTGTGGTTTTTAATCTATTAAGGACTCTGATAATTACAGGACTTTATCTGGATTTTATTGACACGAATTTAAGCAAGGGGGTTAATAATGCGAAATTAAGATGATGAAATTGGGTTTCATCATGGATCTCTACGGGTAGATGGCATGGCTTTCCATAGACTAACCGATATGGGCTCATACCTAAGGGTGTGCGGAAAGAGGTGCAGTAGGTCCAGAGAGCAGAAGGTAGGTATTGAGACCAATCTTTACGATCAGAGCAGACCATTTTCTGGAGGATGGTCTTAATTTCTCGATTCGACAACTCAGCCATTCCATTTGTCTGTGGGTGATAGGCAGTTGAGACACGGTGTTCGATTCCATTCTTCTTAAGTAGATTCTTTATTGAAGCATTCATGAAGTGGGTTCCACCATCACTAATGATCACCTTTGGCAGTCCAAATCGAGAGAAAAGGTTGGTCAAGAATTTGACAACAGTTGCGCTATCAGCAGCGCGAGTGGGAATGACTTCAACCCAACGGGTCACATAGTCAACAACGAGCAGGATGTGTTGATAGCCTTGTGAGGTGGTGAAGGGTCCCATGAAATCTATTCCCCAAGTATCAAAGATTTCGACTATGTGCACAGGTTGGAGGGGCAACATGTTGTGTCGGGTTATTGTACCATTGATTTGACAGGCCTGACAAGATTGTGCAAAATGACGGGCATCCTTAAAGAGTGTGGGCCAATAGAAACCACATTGTAAGACCTTAGCGGCTGTGCGCTTCCCTAAGTGGTGTCCTCCCTTAGTGGTATCACTACATTGTAAGACCTTAGCGGCTGTGCGCTTCCCTGAGTGAGATGATCTCTAGGACATCGATTCGGACTTTGCAAACTCCTCTTTGGACTCACTGATCCTTTCTTCTTTCAACACCTGCCTTTCTCCAATAGATCTGCTTTGCAGTCCAAACTAGTGCTTCTTATTCAAATAAATCGAGATTTTTGTTATCCTAGAACCATCCCCTTGTGGATGGAGATCGATTTCAGTCAATATCCTATGCTCCATTCACAACCATATGGTATATACCTTAATCCCATATTCATCTTAGCAGTTAGTGTTCGGACAGAGACTGATTAGGGTTTATTCAACCGTGTAGATCAAGAGCCTGATCCAGAGTCAGAGTTACATTCATAATATGCAATGGCTCATACAAGAAGGGGAAGGGATCATATCTCCAATTGGTTGAGCAACCTGATCAAGGGGAAGGGTAGTACACAACGCATAATGATGCCAATAACCATCTCCATGCTTCCATTCAAGCAATTTTGCAGCAGTTAACCTATAAGAGATTGACCCAGGTCATCATTTAGGAGATGCTCAATGATCTGAGAAGGAGGAATGATGAGAGGGATACCAGACAAGAGGATGAGCAGAACAGAGAAGATGAGATGAACAGGGAGGATGTTGAATACAACTATTCCGTAGGCGGAACAAATCATGGTGGAGGAAGACTTCCGCAGCCCAATACCATACTAAAGTAGACTTAAAATCTTGGAGCAGGCCATGTCACCAAGTGGATCCAGATTCCAACCATCCATGCCCATTTTAAGCAAAAGCTGGAGTTCTCGTCTTTATTCCCGTCCTTCCCAGAGAACGCCACCGAAGAACCGTACATCCACCCACAACAATTTGGTCACATCTATCCCCCAACACACTACCCCAATACTCCTTTGGGGGTAGTCAAGATGAAATGCTTACCCTTTAGTGTCCACGATAATGCCCTTTATTGGATGAATCATTTGGGGAAGGTAGTGACGACATGGGAGGAGTTCAAGTCCACATTTCTCCATAAATTTTACCCTCTCAGTCGATTGAACCAGATGTGTGCCCGCATCTCCAGTTTTATCCAGCAACCCCACAAGATGATCTACGAAGCGTGGGAAACATTCAGAGATCTGAAAGGGAAGTGCCCCCACCATGAAATCCCAAAGACTAGTATGACTTAACATTTTTTCAGTGGGATGATACTTGAGAGTCAGAGATTGGTGGACAACGCCTGTGGTGGCTCATACATTAACAAAGATAAGGATGTTGTTTGGGAAATTTTCGAGGAAATGGCTAAAGGAGAGGCCACCCAATCCTCGTTACATGCATACATGAACGTGCCCCTAGCCAACCACAAGCCTATCAATATGGTGTCTCATTACAAGGAAAAGGAAGAAAGATCCAACCAAAGCATCAATGGGAGCCACATGTCCAAGGTAGACATCATTGAGAAGAGGTACAAGGCCTCGAAAAGCTTGTAGCGATTGAGAAGAGAACTCATGGTTTGTACAAGATCTACCAGGTTGGCACACAGATGGAGATGCTCGTCAGAACCATCAACACCTGCAACTCAATGTCCGCTACAACGATACTCCTGTTGAGCAGAGGGAACATGCACCGACACAAACTCCTCAATCAAGTCCTCCACCATCTCATCCCGTCCAGCACATATACTACATGCATGCCACTGAGCAACAACCACAACAACAGCAAACCCAGATAGAGTTGTACCATCCCGAGCTCCAGCCCAAGTATCAGGAGCAATTCTTTTACCCCACCACAAATTCAAGAAGTTAATAGTGTGTGGGAAAATGAGCAGAAGTTGACCTTTTCTCAAGGACAATTCTAAGGTCAGAACTCGACCAACCAACTATACCACCAACAACAGCAGGGGAGGAACTTCCAGCCCTATCAGTCCCAATACCAACAGCCTTCACAACATAGGAATAATTGGAAGTAGGGATACCAATAGTACGACTACCAGGCATCACAATTTCACCAACAACAGCTTGCTGCTAATTATCAGAATTCATACCCTCTCAACAGAACCAACATTACTCCTCTCCTCCCCTTCCTCATCACTACTATCAGGGATACCAGCAGCAATCTCCTCAGCCCTACCATAGTCAGAGGCCTAAGCAGGGTGAATCTTCAAAGGTTGTGCCAGTAAACCAGGTTCTTACTTGCTTGGAACAATTGATGAAAAACATGGCTGAAATGAGCTAAAAGACCAATGACTCAACAGCTGCCAAGACCATCATTCCAACCCAGGACAAGGCCAATCCAAATAATTTCTGACGCAAGGAGCATGTAGCTTGCAACATTCTACCAAATTTAGATAAAAATAACTTGTTTATCTCTAATGTATCCACTCTCAAGAGCGGTAGAACACTTCGGCCATCGGTGTCTGTGAAAGCATCATGCATCTGATGGCGAGTCATTAGCCCGTCTAGCAGTAGGAGCCAAAGAAATTTTTGGAGGAGAAGCATCTACAGAAAATTCACAAAAAAGGAATAAACTGTAAAAAAACAAAAAAATAGTAGCAACACCAGACCCAGTGGAGACCAGTCAGCCTTGGAGACACCGGCAATTGCAACAGATCCAGTGCCAATCAAGGAAGCTGAGCTTGCATTTTTGGTCCACCACTTGTAGATGATTTTGATTCTTTTTGTCATATACATGTACATAATGATATGGATAAAATGTGAATGATAAAGTTTCTCATTATGTACACTCAAAGATGCCCAGTTTTGATCACAACCATCTGATCGCGTTTCCAGTATCATCCGATCTTCGGTCATCATCTAATCTTGGTCATTAATCTTCGAAGAGTCATCGACAAACGAGAGAGCGCCACGTTTCATGTGAATGCGTATCCCCATTCGTTTGCACCTGTGTGGGGGTATTTTGCGATATTAACCCCGTGATATTTGTATTAAATATCTAGGCTTTAAAATTTCATTTGTCGTTTGTCTAAATTTTGTAATATTTGTAGAATAAACCTCACACTTTCTTTTATTCGCATATTGGTCCTGTGCCAGCTCAACCGACAAATTTGGAACATTTGCGACCAAGCCCTCACGGGTTTTGTTATTTAGTGTTTAGTCGGAAATTTAGGAAATTCAGCTGTATATTTTTGGTACAATTGCAAACAGGCCCCCCGCTTTTGATAATTACTTTTTGGTCCTTGTCAGCATGGCTTGCGTCTTTATACACGTGAGCTTGGTAAGTTTGCAGCAAAACCATCATGGGTTGTGGATTTTGTATTCGGTTCGAGAACATTATATGCATGTGTTATATTTTTGGTAAACTTGCTACTAGGCCCATGTACTATCTGCTATTTAGAAAAAGGTCCTTGAGTAATGTAGTTTCTCTTTGTTTCTTGTATTTATTTCATATAGCGACATTGCTCTAAAAATCCAAAAAAATATATTTAATCTATCGATTGCATATAGATTCACGCTCTATTTTCATTTCGCAAATTTAGGAGTTTTTTTTATTCATTGAAAATAAAAAATTACTTTTCTATCCATGTCTGCAATATAAAACCCATAGAATTTATAAAAAGTTTTTGAAAAATTGCCCAAAAAATCTAATTTATTTATGTGTTTTTAACCTTCAGACCATAAATCACTAAAAATTATAAAAGAAAGCACCAAAAATTGAGAAATCGTAAAACCCTTTAGAAAAAATTATAAAATCGTTAAAAATACCAAAAGTGTTTTATGATTCTCAATTTTCTATATATTATTATTATTTTAAAATAAACTTGGAGAATTTTTTACTCTTTTGATTTTTTTGTCTCTATTTTAATTTCGGCTATTAATTTTATCCCTGTTTTAGGGTATTTTTTACTTTAAAAAACTATAAAAATTTGCAAAAATTTCTATAAAAGACAAGAATAGTAAAAAAATATTTGTTAACCCAAAAAATTTTCATTTCCCTTATTTGATTATTTTTATTAGTATTATATATTATATATTATATTATATATATCCTATATATTGCTTTATAGATCTATTAAAAGAAAATGAAAATATAAAAAAAATAAAATATAAAAAGAAATATAAAAATAGAAAATTAAAAATCAAAATATAAAAATATAAACCAAAAATAAAATAAAAAATAAAAAACCCACAAAAATTGCATCTTGGCTAAGTGGTTGAGTGATAATTTGTGCTTTGATTTCTATCTTGCCTGCTCTACTCCTTTGCTTCATATGTTCGAACCCTACTTGCTTGCGATTATACATTCTTAGTAGGTTATATTAAATTTTAATTCCTGCTCTTAATTTCTTAATTATTTGTGTGGGTTAATTGTTGAAACAATGAGAGGGTTGTAGTAGTCGCCTCATCGACAGTGAGCATGATTTGTCATGCCATTATTTAGCGACTCCCATTTTCCTACTTTTCAACCACCCATCTCGGTGACAACGAACGACGAAGTAGAGCGATGACCTTTTCTTGCTCAGGCTCATCGCTCCCCTGCGATTTGAGTGAAGACCGTGTTTTTCATGAGGACACCATAGGCGCATGCTTCCATTGTAGGTAACATTTCTTTTCATTTTTACCGTCATTTTTATTTTTATCATTTTTTACATCACATCACCACCTACACACCTTCAAGGTAATATTTCTTTTCATTTTTATCATCATTTTTATTTTTTTATCATTTTTTACATCACATCACCACCTACACACCTTCATTTATTTATTTTTCTAACACATTACCATCACCATACCATCATATTTGCATTTTTTATTTATTGTTTAAGAAAACTAAAAAATTTAAAAATTTAAATGAAAAAAAAATCAATTTATAACACCAAACAAATTCGTACAAAATAAAAAAAGAAGTTGGTGGGCGGAAGCCAGCAGTAATGTCGGCCTCCCCCCCTCCATCGCACCTCCACTGTCGCCCCCATCTCCTGCAACAGAGGGGCCGCCATCCTCCAGCCGCCTACAACATTGCCAACTGCCCCCAACCTTCCTCCTGCTGCCTCCCTGCACCAGCGTCGCTAGCCAGCCACCTTGCCACCCGTAGTGCTCTGCCAACCACTGCCCCTTCAACATGTTCCCTCACGCCTACTCCAGCCCACTGCCTCATCCTCCAAGTATGGACATGCACGGTCGTCCGTTCATCCTCCAGGATCTCCTCTACGCACCACTCCATCCGCCCGCGGCACGTTACCGCCGCACCCTAACCGCCCATCTACGCAAACTATGAAGAAGTTCTCCTCCTTTTTAAATTTTTTATTTCTATAAAAATTGCATATTTTTCCCGTTATGTTTTTGTAATTACAAAAAAGTCCCTGTGTATATTTTTGTTATGTTCAAGTTAAAATCTATTTTGCAAGACAACCCTACGTTTGCATGTTAATTTGGACATCGTTTTACACCATTTATTTTAATGAAAAATTTCATGACATTGAGAAAATAGTTCTCTATCATTTGGATATTTATTTAGAGTTTTTTAAAATTTATGTAACTAAATGAAATTATTTTTATGAAAAAGTGCATAATTTACTTAATATGTGGTCTTAAATTCATATTTAATTCATGGTTATTAAAAAAATTCCTCAAAAAATAAAAATGATGCCATGAAATATTCTTTAATTACTATCCAAATTTTATCGTAATTTCAGTTGTCTAGTGCCTTAAATAAATTGTAGAGTGATTTTCATGAATGATTTTTAATTAAATCCACACACAATTTTGTAAAATTCCAACTCTCCTGGATTTCTTATATAAATAATTTGTTGAGATAATTCTCTCTTTTAATAAATTACATTCTCGATTTATTAGAAATTAAATACTTGCAGTCACTTTGTTTCCATTAAAAAATCATAAAAAATCAAATATTTTCAAAAAATCCAAAAAACAATTATGTAGCCTCATTTCATCATGTTTAAGTTCCATTAAATTTTCATATTTTATGCATTCTATTTGTATGAAAAATTGCATAAAAACTCATAGAAAGTGTGTATTTTGAATTATTGCATTATAACCCCTAAAATTAGAAAAAATGTATTTTGCATTCATCACTGAGTTAGATTTCTAGGAAAAACATAAGTTGGCTAATTTGGAATAATTTCATATTATTATTTGGCTAAGTTTTGTAGTTCTTAACTTAATTCACCTGCATTTGCATTCGCATTATTTTTCCACTAAAAAATAAAAAATTTGCATGTGGAAACCTAGACCTAATTTTTCTGAATTAACCCAAAGCTGTTCCTTTGCCTCCCTGTGTTCGTCCCTAAACTTTTTTGGGATATAAATTTAAGGTGAGACACTCCTCACGGAGATCTTTTCTCGGTTCTGAGTGATTGACCGAGTGTCATGTTACAACGAGTACCTAATATACCAACCAAGGATCAATCCGTCTGATGGTGCCGTTACTTGGGAGGCAAATGGCTTATGGTTTAATTTTGAAAATTAGATTTAGGTTTTCTCTTACTCAGGTAGTCTGACCCCCAAGCCACTTTGTAATTTATCTGTTATTTTATTTCTTGTCTCTTAATTAATTTTCTACTCATTTTTGTATATATTTTGTTGTTGATCTCTCTAATGTAAATTTTATTTTTCTTGCAAGGGACAGGTGAACTTGGATTGCATCAGAGGTTGATGGACGCGATGCATGCTGACTTTTGAAGAGCAAGAAATTTTTAATTTATTTTGAGAGGATTGGCATTTTGTATAATTTTGTAATTATTATGTTGGAATAATTTAGGTAATTTTTTCATTTACAGTGGCACTCGTTTGAAAGCTCACACGTGCATAAAAAGACTTGGACATCATTTTGTGGTGTGTCGAGACCTGTTTCACTCTCCGGTAAGAGTGGGGCTCGATTTAAGTGGCGAAATTAAGGATAGGAACACTGGAGTGTAATATCAAATTTGTTTGTACCCTTCGTAATTTAGGCCACACATATCTTAGAAGATTCACACATCTGATAAGATTCATAATGAGACGTGCATAGACACGTACTACTTAGCTTAAAATTAATTCAATTCTTCCATGTTAATATTATCTTATTTAGTTGCCTTGTCCTCAAGAAATGGGTAGCCATATTTTTATGGTCCGCACTTACTCCTATAGTGGCTGAAAGTGAGTGCAACTAGTCATAGGAATCGGGATAGTCTGTTGGAAAGTACTTGCACCCAACAACTCGTTAATCTTTCAAAGATTGCATTTACCACCAACTAAAACTGACAAGATAATTCAACCAAATCTTTACATCCACCACATGTGGAGTTGTTGAATTTGAGGGTTTGAATTGTGTTTGTATTGTGTGAGTTTATTCGTACTTTTACAGGCACCGTGGAACTAGCACATCATTGAATATCGTGCTCTAATTGGCCCTTTTGACATACAAGATAACTAATTGGGGGATAATTATTTGGACTTCGCGAATCTATCGTTGAACCCTCCAAGAACTACATATTTAAAATGTTTAATCGCAACTTGGACCAACCTGGACTCATGACCCTCTTGAGCCTAGGATCACTCACTCTCGGGATGGTTACTCTCAAACCATTCCCTTTCTCTCCTCCCACCTCACCGAGGAAGACCTTCACCTTGGTGAGAATATATTGATTCATGAATCCTCTTCTAATCAAGAACACATTGCTGATTCATGCCCAAAAGAAGATTAAAGTAAAATGCCTACAAAGAAGAAAGAAGAGGAAGAAGAACACCTCGAAGACATGATGAGAATTATACTTGATAGATTGGCTGCATCTGAGCGACAACAAGCACTACTCAGAGCTCAGTTAGGAAAACTCAATGTTGGGGTCAAACCACCAATGGATGCGACGTACAACACTTAATAGTACAGAATTCAGAACTTTTTGAGTCCCGCCGAGCCCGAAGTTGATTTTGAGTTGAAGCTGCAGTTTCTGAACTTGTTGTCATACATTGATGGGAATGCTTCTGAGGAGCCATACACATTCCTAAGATACTTCGAGCTCGTCTGCACTAACCTTAGACTACCTAAGGTTTGCCAGGACTATTAGGCTCACAGTCCTTCAATTTGCCTTGGGTGGCAAAGCTGACTACTGGTAAAGAACATGGGAGTTACAGTTACTACTAATGCCTAGTTAGTGGACATTTTTCTAAAGAAGTTCTGCCCCCTAAGTAGGACTAACATGATGAGGACGTGTATTGCGAGCTTTTTCTAGTTACCACTTGAAGCCTTCTGTGATGTATGGAAAAGGTTCAAGGATGTCCTACAGAAGTGACCCTGTCATGGACTAGATAGGAACATCTTGGTGCAATCATTTTTCACTGGTCTCAACCCTAAGATGCAGGGTTTAGTGAGTGCTGCCTGTAGAGGCAGTTATGCATCACGAGGGTCAGATACTATTTGGAAGGTATCCGAACAGATGGCTGAAACCAACCATTCACCGATGGCTGGAAAGACCTATACATCGTCCCCCAATTCACTCTCACTTGGAGGGGAAAAATAAGATGTAATCGATCTCTCTCAAGACGTGATTCCTAGCATGGGACTCCTTGCGGACAAGCTTACAGTAGTTGAGATGATTGATAGGAGGATGGATGAGTTAGACTAGAGCATCTCCAAAGTTCCAAAACAAATGGAAGAGTTGAATGAGAATATCTAAGATAAGGATACCCACCATGATTGCACCCGCTGCTCTCGTGTACCGAGTTGACCATGTTTAGGAGAAGTTGGTGTTAGTGCAACCCCAGCTGTGGGAGCAGTACCAGTCCTTCTTGCACTCTTTCCAGCAGCCCACTCTATTAGCAGAGATAGTTCAGTAGGAGCCTCCACCGGTTTGGGAGATGAATGGAGTATGGTATACTTAGGACCCTGTCAGGCAAGGAAGTACGGGGACCGATAGACTTTCCAGCATCCCCTGACCTTTTACAATGCCGTATTCATCTCTGCACCACCTCCTTCACAACAGAGCCTTGGATTACAACCACCCTAGTTGCGGCAACAATACCAGCAATATGGTTGATAGAGCCATTACCAGGCGGGACAGCAGGGCCCGAAATTTCAACAGACACCTCAACAATAACAACAACCACAGAGGTAGTACCCTGGTCAGTAGGGCCAGTCTTCCCACTTTTCTTCCCAGTCTCATCCCCTTCCTTCTTCGTCTAGTCCCATGGACATACAGTAGCAGATACTCAATGAGCTCTATTCCTACAAGAACATAATTCATGACTTACGGGTGAATGTCAACTGCTTGTCTAAATGACGAGGCGAGCAGTCTGCACCCTCTACCTCGATCCCTGCCAAAGTTCAGGCTAACCCCAATAGCCTGATCTAATCTCGTTCTTAACAATGCTTTGGTCAGATATACTATTCATCATCTCGTATGTCTGAACATGAGATTATTTCATGTGATGAGACTAATTACATGTCACTCAGGAGCGGAGGGACCATGACTATACCTTATAGGGCGAGGGACACAAGGAGGGGCATCTCCGGAGCTCTACCTGAGGAGTCATCAGAGGACGAGGAGGAGAGGTAGTATATTTCAGATCTCCATCACCACCATTTGAGGATATCTACTCAGGAAGCCGAGAAGAGAAGGAGAGCACGTATGCAGCATCAGCAGCATGGATATACATCCGAGTCTATGGAGGACCTTGCACCTTCGGTTGTGGAAGATACCACTTTAGCTTATATTCTACAACCTATAGTAGATAATCTAGATTTTGATTCCATGTTGCATCAAAATGAGTCATGTATGAAGAACTCTATATCCGTTAATGCCAAGAACCATATTCCAATTCATGATTCAGATTCTTCATCCTCTGTTTCCCTAGATTCAACCACTTTCCTACATGCTCTTACAGGTAAGTGCATCAAAAATATTCAGAAGATGACCCCAATATGATACGATTTTGTAAATAAAATATCATTGTAAAGGTTTCGTTTGATGAGTATGTGGCTAACCATCCTGCATTTCAAAAATACCTTAAGGTGAGATGCACACCTTCTATGGTTAGAGGGAAGAAAGAGAAATAAAATGTGAAGACACACATCTTGTCAGTAGCCACAACCTATTGCCTTAAGAATCGACATTGCCAAAGAAAAAGAGAGACATGGTGCTCATTGCGTGGAGAGTCGTATTGACGAGATCTCATTTTTACGCACACACTTTGATAATGTTCTTTAATCAACATACTTCCCTTAGCATTATATCATAAATTGGAGTTGGAACCCCTTCGTAAATATAGAGCTTTACACCAATTTGCAGATGTTTCAGTGAAGAGACCTAAAGGAGAAGTGAAGAACGTCATTATCGTGGTTGAGGGGTAGACCTATCAGGTTGAATTCACAATCTTGGACATGGATACCTCCAATCATTGGAGAGAATCGCAGATCATTCTCGGGCGAACATTCCTTAGGACCACATGCACAACTTTCGATTATGGTATGAGAATGATGAAATCTCATTCTCCAGGCAAAGAAGTGTACCTTGAGATGAAGCAAACCAAGTGTCAGCGACCCGATTAAGAGGGTAGAACAAAGTACTCATCTTCAGAGGTAGATTGCAGAATGATTAGCACCATTGGGATTTGGAGACAAGTTCCTTCAGAACAGAGCGAGACACTTTCATCTGGAAAGAACATAGTGCATGATGTAATTTTCCATGTGTTGCCTTATCTTGTCAGAGATGCATCTGCCTATTCCCATGATGACGTAGAGATCCATCTGGATCTGTCAGTTCCATTGCCTTTGGAACGATCATGGGACATAGATGAGGACTCAAAGGCTGCATTATCCAAACTATCACATTTCTTTGGTGATCCGACTCCAGATACTTCTGAGTTCGTGGCAAGAACTACACAGATGAGCCCACCTTCATGCAACATAGATCTAGATTCAGATTTAGTTCAATCATATTTCTTGATGATACAACATTACCACAAATGAAATCACTACCTCCTACACTCAAGTACCCTTTTTGCGGGATCCAAAGAGAGATATCATGTTATCATTAGTTCAGACTTGACTTTACTATAAGAGTCTAAGTTTTTAGAGGTCTTACAGAGGAACCGCAAAGTAATAGGTTAGACAGTATCCGATCTCGTGGGGATCATCCTCGCTCTCTTCCTGCACCACATTTTTACTAAGAACAATGTGAGACCTTTCCGTGAGTTCTAGAGGAGACTTAAACCTAATCTACATGAAGTAGTGAAGAACGAGAATGAGAGATGGTGCAAAGCAGGGTTTATATACCCTATTTTCTGACTCCAAATGGGTGGCCTCGCTTCATGTTGACCCGAAGAAGTCAGGAATTCAGATGGTTACCAATGAGAAGGGAGTAGAGATGGCAACATGAGTACTCACATTGTGGCACGTCTGTGTCGACTACAAGCGCCTGAGTGCCACCACAAAGAAAGATCACTTTTCCTTGCCTTTTATCAAACAGATTTTGAAAAAACTCACAGGGAAAGAGTTCTTTTATTTTCTTGATGGGTACTCGGGCTAAAACAAGGTAGCTATAGCCCCTGAGGACCAAGAAAAGACCACATTCACATGTCCATTCGGCACTTATGTGTTCAAGCGTATGCCATTCGGCCTCTGCAATGCCTCATGTACATTTCAACGGTGCACTATCATCGTATTTTTTGAGATGGTGGGAGATTTCCTGGAAGTGTTCATGGATGACTTCTCGGTGTATGGTTATTACTTTGATACATGTTTAACATATACCGATTCCTCAAGAGGTGTAGAGATGTGAATCTAGTACTCTCATGGGAGAAGAGTCACTTTATGGTGATTAAGGATATCGTGTTGGGCATGGCATCATCAAAAGGGAATGGAAGTTGACTCTACCGAGGTGGAGGTGATCAAGAAGCTCGATCCACCTACCAACGTGAAGTTAGTGAGGTCTTTTATAGGGTATGTTGGATTTTATAGGATATTTATTCAGGATTTTCGAAAATTGTCCACCCACTGACTGAGCTCTTATGGAAAGACACATAGTTCATTGTAGATCATAGGTGTTTGGAGGACTTTGAGCTCCTGAAGAGGAAAATTTTCACCTCACCTATCCTGCAAGCTCCTGACTGGTCTTTCCCCTTGAGATCATGACTGATGCTTCAGATTTCACTATATGAGCTATGGTAGGACAACGACGAGAGGGGATCACATTTGCGATCCGCTACGTGAACAAAGTATTAAACCCTACACAGAAGAATTACGCTGTGACTAAAAAGGAAATGCTCGATGTAGTATGGGCCCTCAAGAAGTTCGTGTCGTATATGTTGGGCTCTAAGGTGACAATCTACATTAAACATAAGGTGACAATCTACATTGATCATACATCTAGTCGGTACTTAATGGAAAAGAAGGAAGTGAAGAAGTGTCTTCTTAGGTGGATTTTACTCCTCCAGGAGTTTGATTTGGAGATAAAAGATAAACCTGGAGTGAAGAATGTTGTCGCTGATCAACTTTCTCAGATTGATCTTAAGGACTCTCCTGATTATGAGAGGATTAGAGAGACCTTCCCAGATGAGTCAATTTGTGTTATTGACTCACTCCCATGGTATGCTAACATGGTGAACTTTCTGGTCTCCAAGCAAGTTCCCCATGGTTGGACTAGGAGCATCATTGACCGACTAAAGTCAGATTCGAGGAGATACCACTGGGACGATCCTTTCCTTTTCTTCGAAGGGTCGGATTGTGTTTGGAGAAGTTGTATTCCTCGGGAGGAGTAATAAAGTATCCTCACATATTTTCATTCACTTGGATGGAGGACACCACTTGGGGAAAAGAACCAATCACAAGATACTTCAATGTGTATTGTATTGGCCAGCCATGTTTCGAGATGCTATTGGTTTTGTACAGTCGTACTTGATTTGTCAAAGGATGAGAGGAACGGTTTGACAAAGAGATGAGATGCCCATGCAACCAGTGCTTATTTGTTATGTTTTTTACTGATGGGCATAGATTTTATGGGTCCTTTTCCAAATAGCCAAGGACACGAGTACATCTTGTTGGTGGTTGACTATTTGTCTAGGTGGGTGGAGGCTATCCCAACCTGAACCAGAGACAACAAGATTGTCTGTAAGTTATGAGAGACCATATTTTTTCTAGGTTTGGGAGGACAAAAGTTTTGATATCTCATGGGGGTAGCCACTTTGTGAACCGAGATGTGAAATCTTTAGCTAAGGACTATAGATTTGAGTACAGAGTTATTAGTCCTTACCATCCACAATCCAATGGTATGGCGGAGGTTTCAAACAGAGATATGAAGAGTATTTTGCAGAAGTTGGTTCATCCCGATAGGAAGAATTGGTCCCAGCTCTTGAATAAAGTTCTGTGGGCCTATAGAATAGCCTACAAGACACCATTGGATACTTCACCATTCAGAATGACCTATGGTAAGAAATGCCATTTGCTCGCATAACTGATTCACAAATACGAATGGGCAATTAAGCAGATTAATTGGAGTTGTCACCTAGGGAAGCTTTGTCGAGACTTGAACTTGAACGAGCTGGAGGAAATCCGAAACAGGGCATATGACAACAATTTAATTTATAAGAACAATGTAAAGACATGGTATGATCAGCACATTAGGTGCAAAGACTTTGTCCTTGGGCAAAAGGTATGATGTTTAATGCCATGTTGAAGATGTTATATGGGAAGCTCAAATCTAAATGAACAGGGCCTTTTGTTGTTAAGAAAGTGCATTGGAATGGAAATGTAGAGATGGATGATCTCACAGATGGTGCAAAGTCTCATGTGGTGAATGAACAACTTTTGAAGCATTTGTAGATTCTAATGAGCAGTTAGTCCAAGTCGAGGTCATCAACTTCATGCAGAGTGAGCACAGAGCAGATACATCATATTACTCTTCATGAAGATGCAACATGAAGATTCAACAACTTAGAAGATTCATTCACTCTTGTACATTTTCCATTCTCTGTATATTCTCTAGATCAAATCGGTTCTCACACTTACTCTTGTCCTATACTTAGGCTAACCAGAACCTAAGTATAGGGGGGACCGATGTCTTCCATGTGTATATGATCATCCATTTCTCCTCTTAACCTCAACCTCCTCATTTTTTCTCTTCTTCTACATTAGGCTAGCCAGAGCCAGAGCCTAAGTATAGGGGAGCGGATAGACTTCTATACTTTTTATTTTTAGCTCTCCTATGCTTAGCATGAGCTATGTCTTTTCCCCTGCTTCTTGTGCTCTGAAGACATAACACATGTTAAGTATAGGGGGCGTGTATATATTACATATATACTTTACCCATAGCTCGTACTTTCACGTATTTTTATATATTTTATGAAATAATTACATGGTGGATAAAATTGGTAAAAACAAAAAAATCTTTTTCAAAAAAATAACACAATTTTCTTTTTTTCCTTGTCTGTTTAAAAAAATAAAAAAAACCTTTTTTAAAAAAAGGGTAGGTTTTCTTTCTTATTTACCTTTTTCTCAAAAAAACTTTTGAAAAAAAATCTAAAAAGTATTAAAAAACACACACAAAAAACTTCTTCAAAAAATCATCTTTCTTTTTTTATTTCTTTTAAAAAATAAAAAAATCACAAAACCTAACTAATGAGTTGGTTTATTCCCTGACACTTTCACATTCACACAAGACTAGTGAAGTTCAAGAACACTTGGTTTATGAGGTCATGAGATATATAGTTAACCATCGTCAGTCATTAGGGTCTTTGACTTAATTATTCACATTTCCCTAGTTTGAAAGATTTGTATACTACATTGCATGCTTAGTCTCTACCTTAAGAATATGATCAACACCTCACATACATGACTGCATTTGTAATGAATTGAGTTGAAATTTCACTTGAAGAACTAGGATGAGGGATTTGAGTTTCGACCTGATTTTATGATACTCAAGGATGGGATAAAATCAATGAAGGCTTCATGAAACCTGATTGTTAGAACCTTTAGCCAGTATGAGAACATGTTTCTTGTACTATCTCTTTACATTTACATATGGGCCAAGGTGTGATGAAATTTAAAAACATTGTTGATCAATGTGTGTCAACTTTTGGTAAAAGCAGTAGAGTTAGCCAAAAAGCAAAGAAAATAAAAGAAAGAAATGATGAAAGAAAAGCTCTCACCATAGAAAGTCAAATATCAAAGAGCTTCCACCAAAGGTAAGCGTTCCCAACCTTGAACCACCAATATTTGGACCACCACTTGGACCACCACTATTTGGACCACCACTTTCATAGTGTCTACTTCAACCACCACTATTTGGACTAGACATCGGGATAGCACTCAAAAAGGGCTCTGCATCGTAAATGCTACAAGTCTAGGTGTAAAAGGTATATTAGATACTCAAAAAAGGAACACCCCGTTGTACTCCCAGGAAAACAAGTGCAGACGAATCCAACTCTCTCTTGATGGACACACTGATCAACAACCAAAAAAATACATGTGTTGAGTTAATAAGGCACTCGAGAGGATCCTCGTTCCAATGAGAGGGAGAGAAGAA
This sequence comes from Ottelia alismoides, assembly GCA_037367405.1. NCBI lineage: Eukaryota > Viridiplantae > Streptophyta > Magnoliopsida > Alismatales > Hydrocharitaceae > Ottelia > Ottelia alismoides. The sequence continues at coordinate 529,602 of JAZKJV010004302.1, read as the reverse complement.
ATGGCAAAATCCCATGTCCTCCATCAACTAGCCTTCCATCTACACTCTTAAAGTCTGACAACTAAAGAGACGGTGAATTGGATGCAAGAAATGGTTTATTCCCTAGTGTTGAGGCTCGGGTTCTTAGGAGAGTCTCTTGGACTAGAACCTTGGGTCAAGTTGCGACACTACTCTTGTAACTGAAGGATATGGGGAGATCCTTAAGCACATCGTGGAAGCATGAGGATCGCATCGTATGCAATCGGGAGCGACTAGTCGCACTAGTTGCTCACTGCAGCGAGAATTAAAAAATTTTCATGTGATGAAACCACATGATCCGAGAAGACTTCTCGGATCGTTTCTTCTAAACCACAAACAAGTACAAGGATTACCTCTTGAAGTGTGGTTGCGATCGAGTCTCCAAACGAAGAGACCTCTTGTCTCAAGTCCGATCCGACGAAGGAGACGCTTGCGAGCATGTTGATGAAACATGTGCTTCTTGCAATCCATGTTGATGATCTAAGCGGTGGATCTCCTGATCTCGATAGACAATATCCGACGTCTTCTTCACAAGCGAGGCGCATCGAAGGAGATGAAGATCCACGAGCAAACGATCGTGCAGCATAACGACGATGCTGCGGTGATGAAGAACCTCTCTAGGGCATCCATGGTGGACGGCACAAGAGAGATAGAGAGAGAGAGAGAGGAAGAGAGGGTGTATAGAGAGAAAAAGAGAGAGAGCCTTATGTTCTCATAGTGTAAAGTAGAGCAAAGGGGATGCCTTTCCATTTATAATATTTTGGGATCCATGGATCTCAATCCATGGGCAACACAAATCCAATGGCTCTCATTGATTTGTGTTTCTTTCAATGGCTAAGATTTTGTGGGTAAAAAACCAAAAAAAATAATTTAATAAAAAAATATATTAAATATAATTTGATTTATATAAAATCATTCTCCATTGGAGAAATAGGAAGGAGGCAAGCCTCCTTCCATGAAAGGAGTGGACGGCCACCACATTCCATGTAGAAAATGTGGTCGTCCACCCTCCCTACAAGGAAGGTGGCTTCTTCTCCTTTTATTCCATAAGATACATTATCCCATTAATTTCTCCAATATTTGCAACAACGTTTGTTGCAAAAAATAAATCAAATTTATTTTGTAAACATTGCAATCATGCCATTGGAAATTTGTGAATCACATTCACAACCCAAAATAAATGTAAATTACATTTTCAATTTAATGTCCAATGTGAATCCAATTCACATTAACATTTAATTAACAAATGTAAATTACAAATAGCTCTCTCTTATATATTATAAATCACATTTATAATATATATGACTAATATGGATATTGCTATCCACATTATTCATATCCATGATAATTAAATCACATTTAATCATCTTAGATCTCTATTCTCTTGTTCTCAAATAATATGAATCACATTCACATTATTCATGTCTTTGATAATTAAATCATATTTAATTATCTTAGATAACTCTCCTTAGAATACGAATCAAATTCATATTACTCATGATAATTAAATCATATTTAATTATCCATTTTCTCAGTGCTCAGATACTTATATCAACAATGAAATTATCCTGAACTCTTTCAAGGATAATGCACTTTCTCCGCGGATACTTGGAGAAAAGGACATGGCGATTGTATTGTTCCACGTATAATGACTTGGATATTGAGATCATATCTCAAATCCAGATCGCGGGCCTCCCATAGATGCTTGATTAAGTCAAGACTGTAAATCTAATATTCTCATTGCATCTAAATCACATTCAGATTAATGTCCAACATTTGGACCAAGATCATATCACTTCTCTACTGAGAGGAGTCACTAAAATCCAGACCCGTTTCATCACTCCCTAGGAATGGAAGCATCATGGTTATACAATCGTTTATGATTACATCACCCTCATGTATTCCCAATACCTGTACATCCTGCATACTGGAAGACTCAGAATAAACCCAAAGTATTAGATCAACTTTATATTGCCTACATCATAGTTTTGTCAGTAAGTTTCTCATTCGATCACTGGGAGTCGGTATCGATCATATACTTTCCAAAAGCATATACCATACCTAAGCGAGACGACCGTATATATCAAACCTACAAATTCAGTCAAGCTTCCAAAGCGAGACGACCGTGCACGGAATTTGATTCTTCCCAATATCTCTTGAGTGAGATCATGTCTTCTGGTTCAGTAACTAAACCTATAATATCCCTTTGAGAGATCGTACTACTCATATGCCCTTACATGCACACCAGCGCACCGGTGTATAGACCTTGATTAAGTCATCAACCTATTCGTCTGCCAAATGTACATACTCAAACATATAGTAACACATCTATCTCCAGTCAGAGAATGCGTGCCTGTAACAGCAAACGATATAGGACTTTGATTATGTCGATCTCGTTAAGTCAACTCTTTGACCTAACTAATATGACACATCCGAATCTCTATTCCTACGCAGAGGACCTGCATCGAGAGGTCAGTCAGATATCAGCCTAACTGAGAAAGGATTGTCATCTCCTACCAGGCTGGAGATCATCTCTTAACAATCATTTGACGGTGCTTGTTGAGTCCTCAATCTAACCCTTTAGATATTCATCTAAGCACCACCCTCTTTGATTCAATAGTTGAATCAACAATTATGATTATTAAGATGGACATGGTACATAACCCTAATTGTACTAAGGGACCTATTATGCAAATTATTTATTCTTCATTTCAGATCAGGGAATGATATTCGCAATAACATTTATTGCATAATGGCTCGCCGTGGGCTCGCATGTCCAACAATCTCCCACTAGCCCAAAGAGCCATTAATGGGCTAATATTAAAACCCACACTCATATGACAATCATAGGCTATTTAGAAAATAGCTAGGTAAGATGATCAGTCACTCTGTTCCCAAAAGACTATGCCAAGTCCTTTTACGACACTTGCATATCCCTAGTAACAGTGCTCACATCTTATGTGAATGTGGCATCTCATTGATAACCACCCCGCACCCTTAGTTAACTCGGTCAAATTAATGTCCAAATTAATTAATACGTTTTGTTGCAGTCGGATACGAGGGGTTAATCAATTATTGTTAAGTTAATTCTAAGCGGCAAATATTTTTTTACTTGGTGGAGTCCAAGGTCGATCTCAGGGAGGCATCTATCTCCTTAGGTGAATTTTAGCAAGTGTCCGAGTGTTGAGTTTCGAGGAGTAATTTTTTTTGGTCTTTTTTTACTTTTTATGCAGACTTATGCGAAAAATACAAGCCAATTTAACGTTTCAATTTAATTAATATATCAAATGAAGTCCAAAAATTACGAAAATTGGCCAGATGGTTAATGATGATGAAAATGACTTACACTAATTTTTTTTGGAATTTTTCGACACTGAATAAATTTACTGTGAATTAAATGAGCAGACAGGGTGATTTTCAATATTTAATTTTTAATAAATATCAAACCACAATTTTTTCAAGATCTAAAATTATCCTAGATATCTCTGATGATAAGGGACCTAGGAAAATTGACAGATCTTAATTTCACTGTGAAATGAATTAAATAAAATGAAATTAAGAAAATCACTCAACAATTTATTTATGCCTCGATATACGTGCAAATGACATGAAATTTTTATGGTATGTTAAGAATATTGTCCTTAAGCTACTGTGAATTTTTGATGATTTTTGGAAGCACAAAGAATTAACTATAAATCAAAAGGTGTCACTAGGCAAAATATGTCAAAAATTCACCAATCAATTCATTAATAATTCTACTGAAATTACAAAAATGTGACACGAGGACCAATAGACAGAGGATAAAATTCTCAACAACATGCGATTTTTAGATTTGCAAAATGAAGTAAAATGCAACCTAGGGATGCGTGCAAACACAGGGGTGTAAATGCAATACAAAAAAATTAAAAATACAATAAGCAAATATGCAGACAGGGACTAAAATGCAATCACCTATAATGTAGGGGGACTCTTGTGCAAATTCTCCACAGTGCACGTGCTCCACACGTGGGGTCTGCTTCACAGGGACCTCTTTGCAAATCTGGAAAGCTCCAGGGGCCTCTGTGCAATTTACCCAGGCCGCACGTGCTCTTCACGTGGGCGGCCTAGGCTCGGAGCGAGGCTCGGACGCCTTGGAGATCTGGAGTGAGGTTCATGTGACCCGAACCTAGGCTCAGAGAGGAGGTTCGGGCCGAGGCTACGTGGCGTACTGAAGGCCCTTGGATCAAGATGGATCCGAGGGGTGTCGGTGCTGACACGTGGCGTGACCTCGTGCCTTTGGATCGATGATGATCCAACGGACTCTGGGCTCGATGAAGACGGCGACGTGGCTCGCTGAGGGCCGCTGGATCAGAGGAGCGATCGACGGTGGGAAGCTGCTGCGGTGAGGGGACGTGTGGCGATGTGGGGGCCGTTCGATCGATGTGATCGAACGGCAGCTGCTCGTCTGCTCCGACGATCCTCGATCGATGTGATTGAACGACAGCTAGAGCCGGAGCTCGTGCGTGTGTTTGTGAAGACGTGAGGATGGTTGGCGAGGCCTAAGGCAAAGGGAGGCGGTCAGGCGATGGAGCTCCGGCCAAATGGCGGAGCTGGAAGTCGATGAGGTTGACGTGCGTCGTCGGAAGGTGCGGAGTAGTCAGCGAGGATGGGAGCTTCGACGCGAAGCTCGGCGAGATGAAAGGGAAGCGAGAGAGTGACCGGTGACGGCGAATAAAATCGGAGAAAACAAAAGGAAAATAAGAAGAAGATCGGAGGAGGAATGGAGGGGTTTCACCAGGGGATTGGACTTCCTGCTTGAGGTCCAGGTCTTCGCTCGAGGGCCGGTGATGTCCCGAGCTCGTGCAGCTGCTCGTGGGAGTCGCTGCAACACGGCGGAGCTGCCGTGGATCTCGCCGGAGCTGATGCCCTTCGTCGCTCGATGATTCGTCGAATTGCTGTCACCAACTGGAGGATCAGAGCTCATGGATGCTCTCTGGAGTGGCGGATGCGGCTGAAGGTTGCCGGTGGTGGAGTATTTAAAGGATGGAGGTGGCAGCAGTGTTGGCGACGAGGCGAGGTTTGTGGGCGACGTGGGGCTTCTATGGTGGAGGTCGTGGGAAGCGAGGGAGCTGGCGAGGGTGAGGGAGGAGTGCCCTCAATCGCGGTGGTGCTGGTGGTCGGAGAAGGTGGATGAGGTGCTCTTAAGAATAGGAAGGGGGCGCCCCTCCCGCAAGGCAGGGAACGTGGGAGAGAGGGGCGCCCGGAGGTAGGAGACGAGGTTTCCACCGTTGGATCTTGTGATCTAACGGTGGTGATCGAAGCGTGGTGGGCGGGTAGGATTAGATAGGGGGCTCGGTGATGATGGGCTGCGGTGGAGCCACGTGGCGAGCTGCGGACGAAGCGCCATCGGGCGGTTTGGATGATACCGAGGGTCTGATCAAGCGGCTGAGGGACGCCAACGGAGGAGCGGCTGAGATGGGCTCGATCAGATGGTCCATCTGCCGCCACGTGGCGAGCTCTGGAAGAGGCGCGGACGAACGGTGATGATCAAGGGGCGGAGAAGATCAATGGCTGAGGCAATAGGCGCGCGTGGACACAGCGGGGCCGTTGGATCTGAAGCGCGATCCAAAGGCTGAGAATGCAGGCGAATGAGGCAAGGGAAAGCGGGCCGCGTGGCGCAACCAGAGGGCGCCACGTGGCCTGCTTTGAGTGGCTGGAAGAAGATACACGTGTAAAGAGAAGAGGGGGCCGAATTTGGAAAAACTCAAAAAATGAAAGTTGTAGATCTCGATGAGATCTACAAGTTTCATGTTGACCAAAGACGGAGATGAGGTCAAATATGATACATAAATACAAAGATACAATTATACACCTATGTAGTATACAAAGTGGCCCCGAAAACCCAACTTTCCCATACAAGCTCCAAATTCAATGAAATTAGTCTCATTTTAAAGGTCTTTTAATGTGTAGTATTCTAAGAGTAAGTAGACCTAATTCGGAGTTTGTATGAGGGATTTATGTGTATTTTAGTGTACAGGGGTTCTCAGGCTTTATTGGCTATTTTACAAAGGGGATTTTTGGCTTCTTATTTGAATGCAAATGGACTGCTAAAATGAATGTATTATGTATGAATGAATGAATGCTCTTTATGCATTATAAAGGGAAATATGCCTCTATTTACTCGGGAACAAGGCTCTATTTTTGACTTTTGAAGTGATGAATCACAGATTCATCAACCCCCTATACTTAAACCTTGCTCGTCCCTGAGCAACTAAATGAAATGCAGAAGTGAAATGATTTTGGGTTCCATACCAAGGTCATGAACAAAAGTTAAAAATAGAGCTTGACTCGACCTTTGGATTAATTATGTGTCGGAACCTTATTGGGATCTGAGTTTAAGACTTAACAGACTTCAAGTTCCACAAGTCTTCTATTCAAGACTCCTCAACACACCTGATCAGAACAAGTATACATACACAAACTCTAATGACCATGAATCTTTTCATGCAGTGTAAGTGATATATGACTCCCCACCTCAGAAGAACAAAGAAGCAACCTCCCCCAACCTGGTAACTCTGATGCCTCGGTCTAGCAACTCTTTCCTCGAGAAGCGGGGTATTCCCTTCTAAGTTCAAGTTCAACCGGCTCAAGAAGAGGGGGAAGAAGTATAGACTTTTGGGAGCTCAGCCAGTGTAGCTAAGTCTCCCGCTGCAAGCTTCATGAGATGTAACATGGGGACCATAAGCTTTTGCTTTTCTTGACTACGTACACTCCGGTGGGGTTATTAAATTTTCAATCCGACCCACCACTTTTTTGGAGTTCTTTTTGGCAATTTTTTTTCAACAAAATGCCGTTGTACAACATATCTACATGGTGCAGCATATATACAAGAAATTTCTTCTTGAGCCAGTAGACTATCCCTCTTTTGAAGCTTTATTGCAACCCACAGCTTCTGTCTTTAGCCTTCATCACCACTAGGCCAAGTTGAGATGCACTTCCTTCACTAGAAGAAGAAGAGAGGTTCCGCCTAGAAGTACTACCCTCATATTCTACCCCAAGCTAAAGGAAACTGCCTCCTCATCACCTCATCCGTAGAGAGCCATGTGTAAAGTGCTGGTGCACGTCAAGCCATTGTCTCTAAGAGTCATGTGTGTGTTGTTAAGTGCTCTACCCAGGCTTGTCAAGATGACATATGAACATAGACTTGCGGACTCAAAGAATTAAGTCGTCTGACCTGAAAAATCTTAACTCCAGTTCCTATAAGGTTCCTCTAGAATTAGGTGGATTAAGGTCAAATCAATTCCATCATCAATATCTGCTCATAACTTAGTTCAGAACCCACTAGCTTTTCACTTTGCCTATGCAAAGTATGCCGATGAGATGTCATGCTATGAAAATGCAAGACTCTTTTTGGATGCAGAGATGGTATGCAAGTTTAAACAAGAAGCTTTTATTTTCAAATATATATATATATATATATTATTTACAACAAGTTTTTAATTTACACATAGTATACAACTTTTTTTTATACATCCTATTTTACAACAAATTTTACAAAAGTATGTTTTACAACTTTTGTACAAATTTTTTTTTGTATACCTCCTATGATACAAGTCTTTTATGAGTCAGTTTATACAAGTGTATTTTACAAAAAAAATTCTCAAATTTTTACCCACCCGTAATTATTGCATAATATATACAAAAATACGCGAAAGTACGAGCTATGGGTAAAGTATATATGTAATATATACACGCCCCCCTATACTTAGCGTGTGCTATGTCCCCAGAGCACGAAGAGCGAGGAAAAAGACATAGATCGTGCTAAGCGTAGGAGAGCAAAAGGAACAAGAAGTATAGAAGTCGTCCCGCCCCCCTACACTTAGGCTCTGGCAGACTAAGTGTAGAAGAAGATCAGAAATGGGGCGGACGAGGGAAAGATGGGAAGTGGATAAGTATCAATGCGGGCATCGGTCCCCCCTATACTTAGGCTCAGGTCAGCCTAAGTATCGGTAAGAAATGAGTATGAGGACCAATGTGATCTGGAGAATGTACATTGAACCGACTCAGGTGACCCCTCCCCCCTATACTTAGGATCTGGTCATCCTAAGTATAGTCCAAGATAATGGTTCGATGATGTAGGGATGGGTTACTAGAATCGCGGGGGTAAAGGATATGATGTACAAGACTGATGGTATACACAGATGAGTCGGTGTGAATCTTTCAAGATGCTGCTGATGGCTGGAGTTCACTGCTGCAAGGTCTCATACGCGGCTTGAGGTGTATCTGCTGTATCTGTCTCGCGCATGAATACAATCTCCTCCACATGGACTAACTGTTCATTGGATTCGCCGAAGTGCTTCAACAGCTGCCCATTCACTAGGAATGTCAGTGCGTCATCTGCGAGATCTGAGATCTCGACACATCCACTATCATGCACCGTACGGACGACAAATGGTCCCGTCCACTTAGACTTTAACTTGCCTTGGAAAATCTTCAGCCTAGCATTGAACAACCATACCTTCTGTCCAGGAACAAAGGTCTTTCGTATGATATATATATCATGCCAACGCTTCACCTTGTCCTTGTACACCAAACTGTTGTCGTATGCTCGGTTTCTGACTTCCATAAGCTCATTCAGATCCATGTCTCTCTGTTTCTGACCCAGGTGTGTGTTCCAGTTGACCTTCTTTATTGCCCATTCTGATTTGTGCACTAACTCTACGGGCAAATGGCACGGCTTTCCGAATACCATTCGGAATGGGGAGGTGCCTAACGGTGTCTTGTAAGCCGTCCTATACGCCCAGAGGACTTGATCCAAGATCTGAGACCAGTCTTTCCTGTCCGGGCGGACAAGCTTTTGCAATATGATTTTCACCTCCCTATTCGACACCTCAGCCATACCATTGGTTTGTGGGTGGTAAGGACTCGCGACAAGGTGTTCGATGCCGTAGTCCTTCAGGAGTTTCTTCACCTCCCGACTCACAAAGTGGCTACCCCCGTCTGATATCATCATTTTGGGGATCCCAAACCTAGAGATTATGTGCTCTCTGATGAATTTACAGACAGTCCTGCTGTCTGCGGCTCGTGTCGGGATAGCTTCCACCCATCTGGACAGATAATCTACCGCAAGAAGGATATATTCGAACCCGTGGCTGACAGGGAATGGGCCCATGAAATCGATACCCCAGGCATCAAAGACATCACAAATGATGACCGGCTGCATTGGCATCTCATCCTTTGAACCAATGGTTCCTCCCATTCTCTGGCAAACTGGGCACGACTTCGCGAAGGCGGTGGCATCGCGAAACAGAGTCGGCCAGTAGAAGCCACACTGCAGTACCTTCCATGCGGTCCTCTTCCCGGAGTGGTGTCCTCCTGCCTCCAAACTGTGGCATAAAGAAAGGACACTCTGGTATTTCTCCTGAGGAATACAACGTTTCCAGACACAATCCGGTCCTTCAAAGAAAAGGATCGGATCCTCCCAATGGTAATGTCTTGCGTCCGACTTTAGTTGGTCGATTTGGTTCTTGGGCCAATCTTCGGGAACTTTCTTGGAGACAAGATAGTTCACGATATTGGCGTACCATGGGAGTAAGTCGATAACAAAAATCGACTCGTCAGGGAAGGAGTCTCGAATTGGTGAAACCTCAGAAGTATTAAGATCTTCGAGACGAGAAAGATGATCGGCAACTACGTTCTTCTTTCCAGGTTTATCACGGATGTCCAAATCAAACTCCTGGATAAGTAAAATCCAACGAAGAAGACGCGCCTTCGCATCCTTCTTCTCCATCAAATATCGTAGTGCTGTGTGGTCTGTGAACACAGTTACCTTGGATCCAATTAGGTGAGATCTGAATTTGTCCAAGGCAAACACTACCGCAAGCATTTCCTTTTCTGTAACCGTATAGTTACGCTGAGCAGAATCAAGCACTTTGCTTGCGTAGTGAATTGCAAACGGGACGCCATCTCTTCTTTGTCCCAACACAACCCCAACAGCATAATCAGAGGCGTCCGTCATGATCTCAAAAGGCAGAGACCAATCTGGGGCTTGTAAGATGGGTGCATCCATGATCATTCCTTGTAAAAGCTTAAAGGCCTCAAGGCATTTGCGATCTACAATGAATTCCATGTCTTTGCCTAAAAGCTCAGTTAGCGGTCGGGCAATCTTAGAAAAATCCTTAATAAATCTCCGATAAAATCCGACATGCCCGAGGAACGACCGCAACTGTCTTACGTTGGTTGGTGGCTGGAGTCGTCTGATCACGTCCACCTTGGCAGGGTCAACCTCCATTCCTCTCTTGGAGATGACATGCCCTAACACTATACCCTCCGTCACCATGAAGTGACTTTTCTCCCAGGAGAGCACCAGATTAACCTCACAACATCTCTTGAGGACTCGGTCCAGATTCCTAAGACAGGAATCGAAAGAATCGCCGTGGACCGAGAAGTCATCCATGAAGACTTCCAGGAATTCGCCGACCATTTCGGCGAATACAGCAATCATGCACCTTTGAAAAGTACCTGGAGCATTGCATAGCCCAAAAGGCATGCGCCTGAAAGCATAGGTACCAAAGGGGCATGTAAACGTGGTCTTTTCCTGGTCCTCCGGAGCTATGGCTACTTGATTGTAGCCCGAGAACCCATCTAGGAAGCAGAAGAATTCTTTCCCCGCTAGTCTTTCTAAAATCTGATCAATGAACGGTAGGGGGAAATGATCCTTCTTCGTCGCGGCATTCAGGCGTCTGTAATCCACACAGACGCGCCACGACGTGGGTACTCTCGTCACGATCTCCTCTCCGTCCTCGTTGATGGTCGTCTGAATTCCCGACTTTTTCGGGACAACATGGATTGGGGCCACCCACTTAGAGTCGGAGATTGGGTAAATAAAACCCGCGTCGCACCATTTTTCTATCTCCTTTTTCACGACCTCTCGTAAATTTGGACTTAACCGACGTTGGAATTCACGAGAGGGTTTGGCTTCGTTCTCCAAGTAAATATGATGCGAACACAGAGCGGGATTTATCCCGTGGAGATCGGAAATGCTCCAGCCTATCGCCTTGCGGTTTTTCTCCAGGATCTCTAGCAAGCGAGATTCCTGCTCCTCGGTCAATTGCGAACTGATAATGACCGGAAATTTCTTGTCTTGGCCCGCAAGGAAGGCATATTTCAAGGTTGTGGGTAGGGGTTTGAGCTCAAGAATAGTGTGATCATCTAGAAAATCTGGCTCAATCTGCTCTGGTTCGGTGTTGAAAGTGGCTGGATCATTTTCTGTTATAACTGCCACCAAGCGCGGCTCTGGAGTCGGATCGTCAAAGGTCTCCATGCAATCGGCAAACGCCTCGTCCGACTCGTCATCCTCATCTTCCGATTGTCCTAAGGATGTAAGGACCGACAGGCCCAACTGGGCCTCTACGTCATCAAAGATGTAGGGCGATGCAGGCTCAGAGCTGTACTCGTTCCTGAGGATCTCGCAGACTGACTCATGCACTGGATCATCTTCAAAGGAGATGGATACATCGGTGTTGGCTGGGTTCTGTCTCCATGGCCCAACTAAGTCTACATGCTCGCAGTTTGTTCCGGTAGAAGAGTACTCGGTGCTGGATTCGGAATCCGGTCTCTGCCATCTCGTCTGCTTCATCTCAAGTTCCTCATCTCCGCCTGGAGTTTGGAACTGAATCTTCCCATTCTTATAATCAAATAAGGCCCCTGCTGTTCTGAGGAAGGGCCTACCTAAAATGATCTGGGAATCTCTCCAATTACGAGGGGTTTCCATATCCAGGACAGTGAAGTCCACCATGTATTCTTGTCCCTCGACTTTGATCACAATGTTCCTCAATTCTCCTTGGGACCTCTTGGTTGATTTATCAGCAAACTGTAGGAGGGCTCTAGATTTCCTAAGAGGTCCGAGATTAAGCCGCTCATAGAGGGCTGTAGGCATCAGATTGATTGAGGAACCATTGTCCAGGAGAGTGCGTGCAAACGCAATGTCATTAACATGACTCACTAAATAATGTGCACCCATATCTCTTCGTTTCCTTGGAAACGAGTTCTTTATTGCACAAGTCGTGGCTACTGATAAAACGTGTTTCTCAACACGGCTTTTGGTCTTCCTGCTAACCCTAGTAGGTGTGCATCTCACCTTAAGGTATTTTTGGAATGCATGGGTCATCTCCACATACTTGTTAAAGGGGATTGTGACCTTGATATATTTGTTGCAGAATTCCGCCATCTCAGGGTTATCTTTTTGGATTTTTTTGGTTTTCTTCTTTCCACCCGTAAGAGCTCGAGGGAAAGGGATTATTGACTCTAACTCAGGTTCGGAAACTGAAATTTTCTCATTGACTTTGGGAACTGAGTTCTTAACAGGACTCTGACTCTGATACAAACTAGGACGCTGACTCTGACTGAAAGGAAAATGCTGAGGCGAAACCGGTGATGCTTCTTCCGCGACTGCTGGACGATCCTCCTCAGATGGAGGTGCGGGCTCTTCATCGGTTTCTTCTGACTCTATGCAAATGCGAGAATGCTGCTTTGAGGACTCAGATATCCTCTTCTTCTGCCGGCGATGATGGTGGTGATGCTCCTCCTCTTCGTCCTCCGAGTTCTCCTCAGGTAGAGTGTCGGAGGCTCCTTCCTTCTGCTCCCGTGCCCGATCAGGTATGGTCACGGTCCTTCCGCTCCTGAGGGACATGTGATTTACATTATCATACGAAATGATCTCATGTTCAGATAAATAATTATATGAATAGTATACCTGATCTCGAGGTCGGTTCTGGCCATGGAGTATGTTGTTCGGGTTGGCCTGAACCTGTGCGGGAATTGGGGTCTTTGGCGCCATCTGTTGGTCTTGGGTACGAGAGACCCGATTGATGTCGGTTCTCATGTCCAGGTAATCATTCTACATCTGTTGGACCCTATCAGACAGGGTCTGGATCGCCAAGGTGAGAGACTCCAATTCGGTGGGCTGGGCTGACTGCTGTGTGGATGTGGTTCGGTAGTGGACCTGCTGGCCATGCCGATACTGCTGCTGCGGGTGTGACGGTGCTGGGCCCTGCTGATATGTGTGCTGCTGCTGCTGGTACTGCTGAGGCCGGTACCCTTGTTCTGGCCTGGACTGAAAGCGCGGTGTGGGAACGGGCCTGGTTTCTTGGTAGACTGGGGATGAACGGTGAGGCTGATCCTTCCCCATTTCGGCCTGCCTGACAATCGGGTCACGGCTATACCAAAGCCCGTTGATCTCGTACACTTGCGGAGGCTCCTCGTATCCCGTCTCCACTTGTGGGGGTGCATGCTGGTCCGGCTGGGTGTAAGTCTGATCCCAGCTACTCTGAGACCCAGGTGCCTGTTCCTGTACAAGATGGACTCGATGTACAGGTACAGGTGGTGCAGAAGGGGCATGTAGCTTGATCTTAGCTACCTTCTCAGAAAGTTCCTCCACTTGCTTCGGTAGACGCGAAAGAGACTCAAGTTCCGCGACTCTCTTGTGGATCTGCTCGACCATGGTAAGCTTGTCGGCAATCATCCCCATACTGGGGATGAGGTCCTCAGTCAGATCCGCTACAGTCCTTCGAGTTGTCTCATTGGATAGGATTGAGGGAGACAACTGATAGGCCCTGGTGGCCTGCGACCTGCCGATTTCTGCCATCTGCTCCAGGATCTTCCATACGGCGTGCTCGTTTTTGTTCAGATAGCTTCCTCCACAGGCGGCACTGACTAACCCCTTCATCTCTGGGGTTAGACCACAGATCAAGGTCTGGACTAAGATCGCCTTTGAAATGCCGTGGCAGGGGCATTTCTGTACTAAATCATTGAACCCATCCCAAGCGTCATGGAAAGGTTCACTAGGTCCTTGGGCGAAGCTTGCGATCTTCGTTCTCATCTGGTTTGTCCTATTGAGAGGGTAGAACTTTTTCAAGAATAGGTCCTTGAACTGCATCCAGGTATTGCATACCACCCCTAAGTTTTTCAACCAATGAGCAGCCTTATCACCTAAGGCAAAAGGGGTGGCCTTCAGCCGAATATAATCTTGGCCAACATTGGGATGGCTAAGATTGTTGCACACCAACTCGAAGTCACGGAGGAAAGTGTATGGTTCTTCATTTAGGTTTCCGTTGAACTTCGGAAGCAGACTAAGGAAGTGGGGCTTCAGCTCAAATGCCTGGGCGGGAACTGCAGGTGCCAACCAGTTCTGAATCTCGTTCTCCGCCGGGTTATAGGTATCGACCATTGGTCGGTCGATTCCTTCTGCTACTATGATCTGTCCCATCCGTGCTGTGAGATATGCATTCTTCTGTTCGACTTCAGCGAGGCGAGCAAGAATCTGTTTTATTTGTTAATCATCCGGTGGTACTTTTGGCGGCATCTCGTCCTCTAGTCCTGGGGGGAAAGTAAGGTCGATGTCAGAGGATAAATCAAGGAAAGGATTACCGAGGCGATGATCTTCCTCGATAATCTCGGAGGAGATGAAAGGGTTGGTTTGAGTTACCACCCTGAGTATGAGGGAACCAAGACACAAGAGGGTCATGAGTCCTGGGTGGTCCAAGGTGCGCCTGGGCCGATGAAGACGAGTCGCTTGGGGAACTCATAGAGAGATCAGTGAATAACACGTCGAGATCTCCCCAGTTACTCATCTTGATGTGGCGAGAAGAAGATAGGGTTTTACTCCTACCTGAAGCAAGCAAAATCAATCCAAAACCCTGGGTTCACACTCAACACAGTGAAGGACTCGAAATCGAGTCCGATTAATCTTGTAATTTTTAAGTGTGATTTTTTTCAAACAAGATAGCAAGGATTACGCGGCCTATAGGGAAGTCGGCTTAGAGCCGGATGCGTCTTCCCTGTTTATCCTGTCGCCTAAGATACCGCCGATCCTCCCTTTCTGCGCTCCTATCCGGAGTGGGGACTCAATGACGTGCCCCTATCTACCTGCAAGCAGGCGGAGGCTGACAAAGCTAGGCCTTGTCGCAGAGTACCGCTGGTTTGCCCCTATCTACCTGTGAAGGAGGAGGCTACTTGGTACTTGTCAATGAGCTTAAAAGTATCCCACTCGTGATATTTGCTAAGATCAGTTGGCTCGTGACATGGAAGGCGGGGATTTGGGCTCTGCCTTAAGGTGTTCACACACACTCAAGTACCCTCACTCAGCCTGAAAGCAGGACCGGGGATTAATCTCCCGTAAACAATTTTCAGATTTTATCCTCTTTTTTTGTCAATACTGTTTAGCAGTCCCGATTTTAAGTTAAGTTCTCACTTGTTTAGTCCAACCGCACAGCACGCCTAACGTCCAGTCCCAATTTCCGTTTAATTTAAGTTTGAAAAACTGAGGGGCAAATCGTGAAAAGCCGATGCACGGAAAACAATGATGCGTATGCTGAGTTAAAAAGACTTACAGTGATCCCTTCGCTTTTATGCAGGATGCAATACAGTATTGAAATTTTACACTATATGCAAATGTAGACGACAAAATCCACTCCTAGACAGGCAGTTCTATTAGCGTATGAAGAACAGGTTTATTTGGACTAGATCTGCGGTCTAGGTGCGTCTTTTAAGTGTATGTATGGTCCTAAAAATTACGAGCACAAGCAATTCCTAGAGTGGCTCAAGGAGCCGCTAGTGCAAGTCTAAGTTACAATTCAACCACACAGCACACGGGGACATGATTCCACTATTTTTACACACGCGAGAATCTGAACGGGAACTGCTGGAAATGATGAGAAAAATGTGGAAATAAATGAGATTATAGGTTCTCTCAAATCACTCAAACAAATTCGAATGCGTGTTCCTCAAAGCGTCTTCGACTCCGGTGTCCCTCGCATAAAAACAAGTTGAGGTCAGATAAAGAACGACACAAAAAATGCAAAAATTTAAAAGACAGAGAGATATTCACAAGAAAAATCGGGGGTCAGACTACCTGGGGATTGAAAATCAAACAATCAAAATTTCACTTCAAATTAACCTAAGCCGTGCCTCCCCGGCAACGGCGCCATTTTGATAACCGCCCCGCACCCTTAGTTAACTCGGTCAAATTAATGCCCAAATTAATTAATATGTTTCGTTGCAGTCGGATACGAGGGGTTAATTAAAAACCACTTATCAATTATTGTTAAGTTAATTTTAAGCGGCAAATATTTTTTTACTTGGTGGAGTCCAAGGTCGATCTCAGGGAGGCATCTGTCTCCTTAGGTGAATTTTAGCAAGTGTCCGAGTGTTGATTTTCGAGGAGTAATTTTTTTGGGTCTTTTTTTACTTTTTATGCGGACTTATGCGGAAAATACAAGCCAATTTAACGTTTCAATTTAATTAATATATCAAATGAAGTACAAAAATTATGAAAATTGGCCAGATGGTTAATGATGATGAAAATGACCTACACTAATTTTTTTGGAATTTTTTGACACTGAATAAATTTACTGTGAATTAAATGAGAAGACAGGGTGATTTTCAATATTTAATTTTTAATAAATATCAAACCACAACTTTTCAAGATCTAAAATTATCCTAGATAGCTCTAATGATAAGGGACCTAGGAAAATTGACAGATCTTAATTTCACTGTGAAATGAATTAACTAAAATTAAATTAAGAAAATCACTCAACAATTTATTTAGGCTCGATATGCGTGCAAATGACATGAAATTTTTGTGGTATGTTAAGAATATTGTCCTTAAGCTACTTTGAATTTTTGATGATTTTTGGAAGCACAGAGAATTAACTATAAATCAAAAGGTGTCACTGGGCAAAATTTGTCAAAAATTCACCAATCAATTCATTAATAATTCTACTGAAATTACAAAAATGTGACACGTGGACCAATAGACAGAGGATAAAATTCTCAACAACACGCAATTTTTAGATTTGCAAAATGAAGTAAAATGCAACCTAGGGATGCGTGCAAACACAGGGGTGTAAATGCAATACAAAAAATTAAAAATACAATAAGCAAATATGCAGACAGGGACTAAAATGCAATTACCTATAATGTAGGGGACTCTTGTGCAAATTCTCCATAGTGCACGTGCTCCACACGTGGGGTCTGCTTCACAGGGACCTCTTTGCAAATCTGGAAAGCTCCAGGGGCCTCTGTGCAATTTACCCAGGCCGCGCGTGCTCCTCACGTGGGCGGCCTAGGCTCGGAGCGAGGCTCGGACGCCTTGGAGGTCTGGAGTGAGGTTCGTGCGACCCGAACCTAGGCTCAGAGAGGAGGTTCGGGCCGAGGCTACGTGGCGTACTGAAGGCCCTTGGATCAAGATGGATCCGAGGGGTGTCGGTGCTGACACGTGGCGTGACCTCGTGCCTTTGGATCGATGATGATCCAACGGCCTCTGGGCTCGATGAAGACGGCGACGTGGCTCGCTGAGGGCCGCTGGATCAGAGGAGCGATCGACGGTGGGAAGCTGTTGCGGTGAGGGGACGCGTGGCGATGTGGGGGCCGTTCGATCGATGTGATCGAACGGCAGCTACTCGTCTGCTCCGACGATCCTCCGCCGCCTGCGGAGGAGAAGGCGGGGCTCCGGCGAAAGTGTTGTAGCTCCGCCCGTCCTTCCTCGAGGCGCTGACGCTCTCCGACTTGTCGGATATATCCCAGAAGATGCGCGGATGGTCGACGAAACCTCCGGTGGCCTCAAGAGTGTCGGAGGGCGGCCTGAAGTTGCTGGCGATGAAGCTCGAGGGCATCTCCGGCGAGCGTCCGTTCAATGAGCAGCAAGGTACCTGCAAGTGTGAAAGCTAGAGCCGGAGCTCGTGCGTGTGTTTGTGAAGACGTGAGGATGGTTGGCGAGGCCTAAGGCGAAG
Source organism: Ottelia alismoides (assembly GCA_037367405.1). NCBI lineage: Eukaryota > Viridiplantae > Streptophyta > Magnoliopsida > Alismatales > Hydrocharitaceae > Ottelia > Ottelia alismoides. The sequence continues at coordinate 511,816 of JAZKJV010004302.1, read as the reverse complement.
GGAGGCGGTCGGGCGATGGAGCTCCGGCCAAATGGCGGAGCTGGAAGTCGATGAGGTTGACGTGCGTCGTCGGAAGGTGCGGAGTAGTCAGCGGGGATGGGAGCTTCGACGCGAAGCTCGGCGAGATGAAAGGGAAGCGAGAGAGTGACCGGTGACGGCGAATAAAATCGGAGAAAACAAAAGGAAAATAAGAAGAAGATCGGAGGAGGAATGGAGGGGTTTCACCTGGGGATTGGACTTCCTGCTTGAGGTCCAGGTCTTCGCTCGAGGGCCGGTGATGTCCCGAGCTCGTGCAGCTGCTCGTGGGAGTCACTGCGACACGGCGGAGCTGCCGTGGATCTCGCCAGAGCTGATGCCCTTTGTCGCTCGATGATTCGTCGAATTGCTGTCACCAACTTGAGGATCAGAGCTCAGGGATGCTCTCTGGAGTGGCGGATGCGGCTGAAGGTTGCCGGTGGTGGAGTATTTAAAGGATGGAGGTGGCAGCAGTGTTGGCGATGAGGCGAGGTTTGTGGGCGACGTGGGTCTTCTATGGTGGAGGTCGTGGGAAGCAAGGGAGCTGGCGAGGGTGAGGGAGGAGTGCCCTCAATCGTGGTGGTGCTGGTGGTCGGAGAAGGTGGATGAGGTGCTTCCAAGAATAGGAAGGGGGCGCCCCTCCCGCAAGGCAGGGAACGTGGAAGAGAGGGGAGCCCGGAGGTAGGAGACGAGGTCTCCACCGTTGTATCTTGTGATCTAACGGTGGTGATCGAAGCGTGGTGGGCGGGTAGGATTAGATCGGGGGCTCGGTGATGATGGGCTGCGGTGGAGCCACGTGGCGAGCTGCGGACGAAGCGCCATCGGGCGGTTTGGATGATACAGAGGGTCTGATCAAGCGGCTGAGGGACGCCAACGGAGGAGCGACTGAGATGGGCTCGATCAGATGGTCCATCTGCCGCCACGTGGCGAGCTCTGGAAGAGGCGCGGACGAATGGTGATGATCAAGGGGCGGAGAAGATCAATGGCTGAGGCAATAGGCGTGCGTGGACACAGCGGGGCCGTTGGATCTGAAGCGCGATCCAACAGCTGAGAATGCAGGCGGATGAGGCAAGGGAAAGCGGGCCGCGTGGCGCAACCAGAGGGCGCCACGTGGCCTGCTTTGAGTGGCTGGAAGAAGATACACGTGTAAAGAGAAGAGGGGGCCGAATTTGGAAAAACTCAAAACATGAAAGTTGTAGATCTCGATGAGATCTACAAGTTTCATGTTGATCAAAGACTGAGATGAGGTCAAATTTGATACAAAAATACAAAGATACAATTATACACCTATGTAGTATACAAAGTGGCCCCGAAAACCCAACTTTCCCATACAAGCTCCAAATTCAATGAAATTAGTCTCATTTTAAAGGTCTTTTAATGTGTAGTATTCTAAGAGTAAGTAGACCTAATTCGGAGTTTGTATGAGGGCTTTATGTGTATTTTAATGTACAGGGGTTCTCAGGCTTTATTGGCTATTTTACAAAGGGGATTTTTGGCATCTTATTTGAATGCAAATGGACTGCTAAAATGAATGTATTATGTATGTATGAATGAATGCTATTTATGCATTATAAAGGGAAATATGCCTCTATTTACTCGGGAACAAGGCTCTATTTTTGACTTTTGAAGTGATGAATCACAGATTCATCACTCATGCAACCAATACTCAATCTTATTAGTTATAGTGTCTTTGACACTATAGCTTATAATTATCATAACCAGTATTTCCATAATCCTTAAAAGAATACCTTATTCCCAGAGATCTCTATCTCCAAAGGTATCCACAGTTAACACCCTTTTAGATCATCAATTATAAAGTCTTAATTTCTTGACGATAAGACTTAGAGATCACTATCTCTAAAGTCTTGTCATCTTTGAAGATTTTGTCATTACTGCAATCAAGTGTTTTATCACTATAGTTGGATTAGTAACAGTTTAGTACTCCTACTGTATGGTAGACATCTGGCATTCGTATACATCTAGCATACATCCGACTTCTCGTAATTGATGCACAAGGGCAAGAAGTTCTAGCATTCACTTCCTCAACTCTTTGAGGTGCTATCCCTTTAGATAGGTCAGTACCATATCTTAAGGGATGGAAGCCTTTCTTGGAATTTTCTAGAAAATGGAAATGTCCAAGGTGTACCATTGATGTGACGGTCCCAATACCCTCTTCTCTTTGCTTTTGAACAACTTATGAACTAAGATCTAAGAGGTATCCTTGAAATCATATTCAAGATATGGAATATCCAGTCTATAAAACACTTATTATCATCCTTATATCATTATAAATGATTAGGATATCATCTACATTTAGCACGATGAATACAAAGGCACTCCCACTAAGCTTCATATAGTTCATCAAGATTCTATCTGGAATCATAACATTTATAATTTCATCAAATTTGATGTTCCAGCTACAAGAAGCTTATTTGAGTCCATAGATGGGGTTCTTTAGCTTGCACACCTTGCTTTCCTCAACCATGAATCCCTGAGGCTACTTCATGTGAATATCCTCAGAGAGGTATTCATAGAGGAATGCAAAACTGATTTCCATCTTGAAGATGTCAAAGCCAAGTTGTATAGCTATAGTTAGCAATATTATGATGATTTAAGCATGGTCACTGAAGAGCAAGTCTCACTGCAAGCAATGTCTTCTCTTCCGGTGTGTAGCTCATGGCTACGAATCGTGCTTTGAAGGTCTCTACCTTCTCATCAGGTTCCCTTTCTCTTGAAGATCAATTTACACCTTTACGGGTCTTACTCATGTAGGTGGATCCTCGAGGGTCCATATACAACACTTGTATATGAAGTCTACCTTAGACTTCTACTGCTAACATCCATCTTTCCATGTCATGATCCTCAGGAGTTTCATCACTTGAAATCCGATAATTGTAAGACTTAACTGACACATGGAATACATCCTCAAACTTATTTGAAGAGGTATTAATGTTTCATCTTTAATTGTCCTTTTAGTTTCCAATTTCGAGAGCCTCATTATCATCTCAAGATTAAATGAGTTCCTTTACTTCATTTTCATCTTGATTCTCAAGAGTCTCAACCTCTAAGAATCACATTCTCAGAGATGAGATATTTTAAGAATCTCAAGGTCATAAAGTAGGTATTCAATACCATCCTTTATTTTTCTAATGAAGCAACACTCTCAAGTGCTAGATTCTAGCTTACAAGCATGGAACCTTATTAAGGATATACATTGTAGTCTCTACTACACATATATACCTAGAAACTAAGGGACAATTATGCTAAAATTCATCATTGATTAAATCATGTCATACATGACCCAATTATATCTCCCTACAACTCTATTGAGTTTAGGTGTGTTAGGAGGATTGAGATAGAAATGATATTCATATCTCCATAAGGTATTCTTTGAATTTATCTAATAGGCACAAGTTACCTAGATTAGATCAAATTCATTTTATCTTACTTCAAACTTTGGTTCTAAACCAAAATTATGGAATCTTTGACCATTTCAAAGGTTTCTCAGGTGAAGAGAAGAAATCTCATATCATACATAATCATCAATAGATATCACACATCCATAATGTTTACTATGATATAGATGATCCGCATACATCAATATGTATGAGATCCTGAATACCTTGACATCTTACACCTTTCCCAAGGAAGGGTGTATTGGACATATTTTACTTTTGAATACAATATTCATAAGTATGTAAGTTTTGAACTCTTAGACATTCTAAAGTTTCATTCTTACTTGTCTATTGATCAAATCAATAGGCAAACGTCCAAAGCTTGATGCCAGATCATTGTCAAATGATCTTTATCCTCTTATTGATCTTAAAAGGTTTAATTTCATTATTAGAAATGTTAATGAACCATTCATTAATTTTCTAATTCAGTAGAGTCCTCTGGATGTTAGATTACTTTCTGAAATATATCCATCATAACTCTTTATGACAGGTCTATTACAGAATTCATGTTTATTTCCAACTTTTAGAAACAAACAATGAGTGTATTCTAATGTCTAGGTCATAGAGACATTCTCTAAGACCAAGGGCTCTCCCACTGAAATTATGAAGTCTATTGATCCAATGGAAATTGTTGCAACAATTTCATTAATATCCATGTGGATGGCTATAAACCTTAAATCAAATTTTCAGTCTTCTAAAACATATGCAACCCATTGCAAGTGTTGTCCATTGAAAGTGTTGTTAGAAGATTGGGATACAATTATTGGACTTTAATCTTATCTTATAAGCAAGTCCTCTTCAATGATTAAATGTAGATTGCAGATTATTTCGATGCACTATCTGAGTCCACCTCTAAGGATTCCAGACAGACTTGGTAGTCATACTATCAACACATCAACTTATTGCAGTATTGGCATTCATCCAACTCTTTGGATGTCATATGGAAGTCATACAAGTACGGTCAATTCTTTGACTATCCTTCTCATCTCGGGTCTGACCCATGCTTCTACTACGCCCCCTTTATCTATAAACAACCATTGCTTAAGACTAAGGATCTCTTATGTTAAATTCAAAATAATTCAATGTAAGAGCATTTCAACATTTATACATGCTTCATTAAATTCATACAATACGAGTATTATGAAGCTTCATGGATGCTAGAGTATAGACAGTAGAACGATGACACTCATCGTATCCACATCCATCTAAACTCTTTAAAACATCGGTTCAGGTAGGTACTCAAATATTTTGAGTACATCATCTTATATAGAGCACTATTCTGCATGATGTGGAGAACCATGTCATTCATGATAAAATGTCAAGAGCACATATGCATGCCTTAAACATCTTCTTAAATTTTATAAAGATTATTTGACAATTACGATCATCATCGACATGTCCCTTCTAAAGTACATCTGATGAGAGAACACGACTATAAAGACATACAAACCCTAGGGTTGTTGTCCTATTATCTATTTAATTGTCATTCCTCATTCATATAAGGAAACTTGCACATTGCAACCACATGCATTATGTGTCCAACTGCAAGTACAATATCTGGATCATGAGTCCAATCCATGATATTTTACTGGTTATTATTGAGTATAGAATTGAGTGGGTTTAACGAAGGATTATCCGAAATAAGAAATTTGCATAGGTGTATATATTTATATATACATATTTTACTTTGAGTTAGATATTTTTATATCAAAGTTGTCTTGCCTTGTCAACATTGAAAGTTCATTCACTTAATCACTTTCAATGTAAGAGATATACTTACCATTATATCTCAGCAAGATCTGGGTTCTCCTTCCTTATCTTTGTCACATCCCAATAATATGAGAATTTGTAACTCCGATAAAAAGAAGGGGAACATATTCCGCCTTGCAAGTCCAACTTGCATTTCCCAATTCGGTCTTTAACACCTGGGCCCATCACCCCTAAGGTGATGTTGACTCGTCATTAATTGAACCAACCGTCAACAGTAAAAGAACTCGCTACACGCAATCCAATATCGCCTAATAATATGAGGATTTGATACTGGGGTCACTACGTTTACAGCCTTACTCTTTCGAGAAGCGAAGAGCCCGATCCAGATGCACTTGCATACAGGAGTTGTCATTTCGGATAAGCGTCTCCTACATACAAGCAATGGCGACGGAACCCTCCGCCTTGATGGGAGACCATGGATGTCACTTATGTGATACTTCATATCATATTCAAATTCTAATTAATCATTATGAATCACATTCATTATGATCAATTCTTCCAAAGGAAATAACAACTCTATTCACAATAAAGTGTTTTAATTTTAAATCGATTCCAATTAATCTAATCATACTAAATTAACGATCCAATTAATATCCAACAAACAATCTTAGTTGCTACTTGAATTATGGTATTATCTCGAATACGTATTATATCTAATTTTAATAATTAGAAATACATAATGATTTCTTAAGCATTATACTAACCCTGCCCGTTGTCATGGTCAGTAACGAAGGGAATGGGACAGATCGCACACGGTGCAACCTGCTACCCCAACGTCCCTCGACTAGACACCATATCCATCTCGGGAAAGGATAATGCAAAATAAATCACTTTGTACTTAAGATGAACATCGGGTTTTAAATCGAAATTATACCATATAATAATAATAATCAAAACCATTTTGATTAGAGTTATAATGAGATTTGCTAAATAAATCCCAAATCCTATTCAAGCAACATGTTTGTTGGAATGTAGATCCTGTAGATCATGTAACCAATTTGTGATCTAGATCACATCTAATCAAAAATTGGTTAGGAAAATGTCATTTAAGGAAATAATTATCTTAAAATATTTCACAAATATTTATACACAATTATTGCAGGAAATTAAACAATTTAATTTCACTAATTGATTAAATGACAATCACTAGGTTCTTGATTAGGAAAGTATTTCCAACAGTGACATCACTTAATAAAAACACCATATCTTGATCAATTTAAATCTAAATTAAGCAAAATAAGTTTATAAAGCTTAGTAATTTGATTTACAATACCTAAGTGATTTTCATGCATTTCGAGTTTCAAATCCGAAATTAACATTTTAATTACGTCATGATTCGCAGTCTCTGAAATAGTGGATACATGTTCACTAAAATGAGCATAACTTGAGCAAACGGAATCGAAACCACGTAAACTCAGATCCTAGGATTTCCTTATTTAATGGGGAATAAAATAGAATTATTATTTTAGTATTTAAACAATTTAAACAGTGCCTAAAATAATGTCAAAACATAGATGTGAAAATGAAATACAAGAAAACTTTCGCAAACCCTAATGAACCCAAGTCACCCTCGGTTCATGGATCGCATTCAAAACCTTCGACCTAAGGCTCTGATACCACTTGAAGGATATGGGGAGATCCTTAAGCGCATCATGAAAGCATGAGGATTGCATCGTATGCGATCGGGAGCGACTAGTCGCACTAGTTGCTCGATGCAACAGAAATTAAAAAAAAATTCATGTGACGAAACCACATGATCAAGGAACACTTCTCGAATCGTTTCATCTAAACCACAAAAAAGTAATAGGATTACCTATTGAAGCGTGGTTGCGATCGAGTCTCTAAACGAAGAGACCTCCTATCTCAAGTCCGATCCGACGGAGGAGACGCTTGCGAGCATGTTGATGAAACACATGCTTCTCGCAATCCATGATGATCTAAGCGGCGGATCTCCTGATCTCGACACACGATATCCGACATCTTATTCATGAGCGAGGCTCACCGAAGGATACAGAGAACCACGGGAAAACGATCGTGCAACATAAAGACGATGCTGCGGCGATGAAGAACCTCTCTAGGGCATCCATGGTGGACGGCACAAGAGAGAGAGAGAGAGGAAGAGAGGGTGGCGATGAATCTCGATTTCATCATCTTACTTTGCCAATTTTAGCCCCCTTGCTTAAATGTGTTTCAATAAAAACCAGATAAAGTCTTGTAATTATGAGAGTCATTGAATAAATTAAAACCACAAAAAATTGCAAAATTAAAAATCGTGGTGTTTTTAGCTTTAAAAATACCCTAAAAAATATTTCCTATCTTTAAATGACCTCATCTCCATTTTTTATCAACATGAAACTTGTATATCTCATCGAGAACTACAACTTTCATGTTTTGAGATTTTCCAAATTCGGCCATTTAACTCCTCAAAAATCAAAATCTTTAATGCAATAATCTGATTCGGCCACGTGGCCCTTTCTGGTTGAGCCACGTGGCCCGACACCTTTAACCTTGCCGCCCTCGCTCCTCGCCGTTGGATCTCTTCTTGATCCAACGGTCCAATGATCTCCACGTGTCGTCTCTTATCCGTTGTCTGATGGCCCGCTCGATCTCCTCATCGTCGTTGTTCATTTCTCTCTTGATACCCGCCATCCGATCAGATCTTGGATCTATCACCGCCCTCCACTAGCGCCTTAACGACAACGTGACACGTGGCCGATTCTGCACCCTTCGATCACCTACAGGGACTTCAATCCCATCCGCTCTACTCCACTGGTCCATCCACCGTTCGATCGAAGGCTTGATCTCATCTTCGCCACCCGCTAGTGCTACGTCCACAACTCGACACGTGGTGTACCCAATCGCCCTTCGATTGCGTCACCCCAGGCTTCATCCAAGCCGCCCATTAGCGCCCTTCTTTCGGTCGTTGGATCTCAAGATCCAAGGACCGGGCATATTCGTTAACCTCCGGTTTCCCCTCTATCGCGCGTTCTCCACCTCGCTGACCACCTTCCCCCTTCTCATTCTCCCCGTCATCTCGGTCACCATCTCCACTCGCCACCACCCCCACGGCGTTCTCCCATCTTCCCTCAACCTCACGAGCCATAACGCCCCTCATGATCCCACTCCGCTCGCTCCATATCTCCTCCACAAATCGTGCCCATCACCACCTGGAACTGCCAACTTCACCCCTTAAATACTCCCTCGACACCACCGATTATCTGCGTCCACCTTTACGAGGGGCTTCCGCCCAGCCCTCTCTTCCTCCCCGTGACAGGGGGGCTCGATCGAGGCGCAATGATGGCGAGTGCTCCCGGTGTTGACCCCTGGCCATGATAGGCCAGGACCGCAGTGGCTTCGCCCCTCCAAGCTGCCTCCCTTGGCTGAGGAGGTCCGACAATGACCGGAGTCCCTTTGGCACTCATCCCAAGTCGCCGTCGCTCTGCCCAATCTCATGTCAGTCCTTCTGATCTTCATTGTATTTTTTTCTTCTTCCTTTGAGTAATTAACTTGGCTGCTACACCCCTCTCCATCGTCCATTGATCGCTCCTCGAGATCTGCCTCGCATCCCCCTTTCACGCGTCGCTCTCTGTTCACCCTCTTCTTCTTCCGCACCCCATAATGCCTCCGACCCAACTCATCCGGGTTCGCTGGAGAAGACCCCCGGCCACCACCTGCTTTGCCCCATCACGGCCGTTCACCTCATCCCACCTCTATTCCACGTGATTCACCGCACACTTCGGTTATTGTACTAATAATGAAGGTCCCCGAATCTCGCAATGGCCGGAGTTCCATCGGAGCTGATTTTGTCAACCACACCGCTGTCATCAGAGCCCCAATGATCTGATCCAGGAGGTCAGGTGTCTTCCCCGAGCTCCCAGCTTCCTCGACGTACTTCCAGGGAGCTCCGGGGAGGTCCAACGTGTCCGAGAACCAGTGACGGAGCTTGAGCTCCTTCGCTGGAGCTCGAACCTCGTTGCCGGTTGCAGCAGAAGATGGAGGAGCAGGCACCGTTGGATGCTCCTCCCCGGAGTTCATCCAACGGTGCAGACTTTATCACGGGCGGAGCCGATAGGAATCCATCGACCGTTAGATCCTCACGATCCTATGGTCCGCAGACGTACACGTGTCAGAGCAAAGGCTTCCCCGAGCCTTTGTCAACGAACCTCCAAGCTCGTTCCTCCCGAGCCTACACCGAGCCTCATACGAGCCCATGCCTGGAGTCTCGTCTAGTCCGAGCCGAACCGAAGCTGCATCGACCCTCCTATGAGCCTCAGCGTATTCCGAGCCTGGAAGCGCACGTGCCTCGTACGTTCGATCTGGGAATATTTCAGAGAGGCCCTCCGAATTTGGCAATTTTACTGATAGGTCCTGGCATCACGTGCAACACACGCGTATCTAGGGTATTTTGCATGTTTACCCTCACGGATTTTAATAATTGCAAATATGCCCCCGCACGTGTGGAACATTTATAGGGAAGGCCTCACGCTTAATTTTAATTGCATTTTAGTCCCTCCCAAAGACCTGTCTGCTAGTTATCTTTCATGTTTTCTTACGTTTATGCCCCTATCTTCACTCAGTATATCTTGAGCATCCTAGCTCCGATTGAGTCAATTTTTGTGGTGTTTTGAAGCTCTTTTCATTGTCTTCTTTATGGAATGATTTATTTCAGAATTGAAACTACGAAATTTGACGCATTATTTTACTGTCTAGTGATAAACGCAAATTTCAAGAGAGCCTAAATGGTGTCTCACACAAGGTAAAGACAACCGTCGCTGTGGCGACTCTCAAATGAAACCTGTATTTAATCAACAATTAACCCACACTAAATATCAATAAATTAGAAATAATGTGGAGTTAAAATTTATTTTTAACTCTGCACAAATGGTGTATAGTGACAAGTATGCAGAGAGTTCGAACACGGGGAGCAAGCAGGGCAATTCACAAAAGTGTGTGCACAAGTGTGTGTATGTGAAGTGTCTACACTAAGCAAGCAAGCAACGATATTTTTGTGGGTTTTTAATTTTATATATATTTTTTATTTTAATTTTTAATTTTGTATTTTGATTTTTACTTTTCTGATTTTTTTATATTTTATATTTTATAATTTTTTTTCTTTTCAATATTGGAAGTTATAAACAATGTAATACAAGACAAGATAAAATATTTATAAAGGAGTGCAAAAATATTCAAAAATTCAGAAATAAAATCTTTTTGGTATTTTTGTGGTTTTCTACTGTTTTTGTGATTTTTGGGCAATTTCTAAAATGTTTTTGGTATTTTTAAAGAGCTAAATAAAGAAAACAGTGAACAAAAGTTGCTGGCCGAAGTTAAAATGGGAAAGAAAAATAGCAAATTAAGTCAAAATTTTCCCAAATTAATTTTGGAATAAAGATAATATAATAAAGAACACACAGGAACAGAGTTTGTAATTTTTAGGGTTTTCTTTGAATTTTTATATTTTTTTGAGGTTTTTGAGTCTTTTCGAATTTTTAAGGTTTTTCTTTTGAGATTTTTAGTGATTTTTAGACTGACACTAAAATAGGTTAAAATAGACACTAGGTAATTTTTTTGGAATTTTTCGAAACGTTTTTATAATTTTTATGGGTTTTCTAATGCAGACAGTGAAATAAATGCATGTTTTTGGTTTTTAATAAATGTGAAATTGCAATAAAAATGCAATGTGGAATTATGGCGTGCAAGTGCAAGGGTCCAGGAGCTTAAGTCTATTTTTGTGGAATTTTTGGACTTAAAATGATATTTTAAATAATGACAACAAGCATCCAAACATTAAACAGTCCTGGCAGGGGTATATATGCAATTTTTAAAACATCCAGGGGCATACATGCAAATTTTCCATAAAATTTATACTGAACGTTCAATTTCTAGGGTCAAACAGCAATTACAAAACCCGCAAGGGTACCTTAGCAATTGTCCAACCAGGGCGCGTGACTTGCACGCGCCTGGCGAGGACTAGAGTGTAATAATCCAAAACCCTTGGGTTTACTTGCAAAATATCCAGAAATTTAACACATGCTACCAAAGTTTTAGTACTAAAGCAAAATACGATAAAGGCCGAGGGTGCCCTTGCAAAATGCCCACACCGCACGTGAACTGGTCACGTGAGGTGACGTGGCGAGGGACCTGTACGCAAATAAGTAAACTACAGGGGTGTTTTCGCAAATATTACAAAACTATTACACTACGGACAAAAGTTTTAATACTAAAATATAAATACAAAAAGGCGCGAGGGTGAGGATGCAAAATACCCTCGGCGCGCGATCCAACGGCGATGAAGAAGCCACTTAGACACGTGGCGCGATCTGGACGGCCGATGACGCTTCGCTGGTGGACGTCTGAGATTAGATCTCGGCTGAGATCAACGGTGGCTGAGCGCTGATGATCGGACGTCTGCTGTGATATCTGGGGCAGCTCCCTGATCCGACTGTGCAGGCGCACGGAGGAAGAACAAGGAGGAACGCCGGCGAGGCGAACTTCCTCAATCCAGATCTCCGCACTCTGACGAGCTTTGGCTTCAAAATTTTGGGATGCTGCCTCCTCAGGTCCTCCTCTTTCTCCTGGAGTCTTCAAAAGGCCACGGCGGTGGCCGTGGTGCTCGCTGGGACCTGGCGGAGCTGGGAGGCTTCGTTGGGTTCCGGCGAGCTCAAAACTCGAGCTCCAGAGTCGTTGCTTCCGATTTGACCTGCAAAAAGAGTCAAAGGGTCCAGGGCAAACTGCCTGGACCCTTGGATGGACTTGGGGATGCGTGGATCGACGGGGAGATGATCGGCCGGAGGTGCGCTCCGGCCAAGAGGTTTGATTGGGCGATATAGATGATTGCACTTCAGATTTCTTTGGGGTTTTCGAAGATAAGAATGACAGGAAGCTAATGGGCTAAATGAAAAGGCGGGGGATGGCCCTCAATGGCCGGAGCCAGAGGAAGAAAACGTACCTCGACGCCGGAGGTTGGCGGAGGTGATGGAGACACCCTCGACTTCCAACGCCAAGGCTGAAGGGCTGGCTGTGGAGCTGTCACCTCCACGGAGCTTAGGAGCACGAAAATGGCGCAGAAGGGTGGACCGAAGGGCCTCAAACCGAGGATTGAAGTGGGGTGTTCGTATTTGAAGCATGGTAGGCGCGCGTTTTCGATGAGGGATCACGGGTGGATGGAGCAGATCTAGGAAGATCTACTAGGTCGGCGAGGTAGATGGATCGACAGTGAACAAATCTCATGAAGAGATCGACCACCCTCGAGCAACGGATCATGGCGAAAAAAATCGAGAAAGTCGAACCTCGGGAAGGTCCAACAAGAGGCGCAGGGCTAGGGCCGAGGAGTTGACCCGGGGTCAACTTTTCTGGCCTCCTGGTTGGTCCACGTGGACCAACCAGGAAAAAGAATATAAGAATGTTTTATTAATTCGTTTAAAAATAGAAAAAGGCCGAATTAATTTTTGGTTAAAGAATAAAAAATGTTCAAAATTTTGTGTAGTATTTTATTATGATCTTTAATTTATTTTATGGAGTATATTTTCACAAGTTTGCATTTATACCCCTATATAGGTATATTATCTATATATTTGAGTATTTTATTTTTATTTAGGTATTTTTAATTTTAGTATTTTTATTTATGATTTTCTAAAATTATAAAGTACTTTTATATACACAAATATATTTTTATTTTATTTTTCTGATTTGTTTTGTATATTTAATAAATTATATGAGTATATTACATGAGTATTGTATCTATGTGTTCTATATACAAGTATTTTATTTTTATTTTTGTTTTTATTTTGGTTTTTATTCCACTCTTAATGTACATAGTTATTATAAGTAATATTATAAAAATATAAAAATAAATAAATGATTAATAAAGAATAAATTGAATATTTTAATCTGTACAAATATACAATTGGGGTCCAAAGCTCAACTTTCAAACCGTAGCTCCGCCAAATGCGAAACCACCGCCACTAAATAGTTTATTTTCTTCTATATACAATTAAAGGTGAGTATACTGCATTTGGAGTTTTTATTTGTGAGATACGGGTCTGGGAAGTTGGGATTCTGGATTCTTATTCAGATCATAACTTTTTATCTGTACATTATTTTTCTGTGAAATCAATTTTGTATTTTTATTTATAAAATTATCTACAACTTTCATGTACAAAGTTTCTTCATTTGATGTATAAAAAGTGGGACCAAAAATAGGTCCCCAAATGAATAAGAAATGAATAAAATGTATAGGTATATTATCTGTGTTTCTGACCTTATCTCCCCCTACTTTATTCCTTGTCGACCTATTCATCAAGATGCCTAGGTCTCGGGGGTTTTGGGTCATAAAATATTTACAATATTTTATTCTTTTTCTTTTCTTTATTTATTCTATAATTTTGGCTTTAATTATAGTATTTTAGACACTTATCTGAATGCACATGCATGGATACTAATATGCTCTATTTAAGGGTATTTACAGGCATTTTCTAGGGTTTTTGGTGCCAAAATGATAGAATAAAGATGATGAAATGTGGATTCATCATCCCCCTATACTTTACCTTTGCTAGTCCCTAGCAAACACTTATGCAATAAGTGCAAAGAAAGAAAAGAAAAGAAAGAAAAGAAAAAGAAAAAACTTGGATTTAATTTGATTATTAAACTTGTCTTCACAGAATCAAAGTTTGGAGCTTAAGTCGGACCTTAGGAATTTTAGTGCGGTCGGAACCTTAATGAGAACCAAGTTTGAAATCCAACAGTCCTTGAGAATCCCAAAACTCTGTCCAAGTCTCCTCAATAGCCAGGTCAGAAATACTTCAACTCATTCGCAAACTCTTATGACTATGAATCTGACTTGTACAGTGTAAGTGATATGTAGCTCCCCACCTCAGAAGTGACAAAGAAACAACCTCCCCCAACCTGGTAACTCTAATGCCTCGGTCTAGCAACTCTTTCCTCGAGAAGCGGGGTATTCCCTTCTAAGTTCAAGTGCAACCGGCTCAAGAAGAGGGGGAAGAAGTATAGACTTTTGGAAGCTTAGCCAGTGTAGCTAAGTCTCCCGCTGCAAGCTTCATGAGATGTAACATGGATACCTTAAGCTTTTGCTTTATTGAACTATATACACTCCGGTGGGGTTATTAAATTTTCAATCCGACCCACCACTTTTTTGGAGTTCTTTTTGCATTTTGCATTTTTTTTCTTTCAAGGACTTCTGTACAACATATCTACATGGTGCAGCATATATACAAGAAATTTTCCTCTTGAGCCAGTAGACTATCCCTCTTTTGAAGCTTTATTGCAACCCACGGCTTCTGTCTTTAGCCTTCATCACCACTAGACCAAGTTGAGGTGCACTTCCTTCACTATAAGAAGAAGAGAGGTTCCGCCTAGAAGTACTACCCTCATATGCTACCCCAAGCTAAAGGAAGCTGCCTCCTCACCACCTCATCCGTGGAGAGTTATGTGAAAGGTGTAGGTGTCCAAGTTAGGTCATTATCAACAAGAGTCGTGCGTGTGCTCCGAAATATTCTACTTAGGCAATCAAGAATCCACTGAACCAAGTCCCGTGATCCTCAAAGAATTAAGTCAACTAGACCTGAAGTACCTCAAACTCAGTTCCTATAAGGTTCCTGTTATTAGGTAGATTTTAAGGTCCAATCAAGCTCCAATCTCCGGATTTTATTTAGACTTGTTCAGTTATCAAACTCAATCCGAAAAATGCTCATGCCATGCAATGCTATGCAGAAAATATTTTTGTGATGCGATTTTCAAAGATTTTGAACTTTTTATGGATTTTTGAAAAAGATGATGATGATGCACATGCAGATGCAATTTTTTTGTATTTGTCAAAAAGATTTTTCAAATGTTTTTGGATTTTAGTTTTGCAAATGTTTTTGGGATTTTTTTAAAACCAAAAGGTTTTGGTTGAAAACTAGGTGAAAACTATGTACACGGGAGTGCTTCTTATATCTACAAGAAGTGGATTTTAAGAATTTACAAGGGTAAGTGGTCAGTTTTATACATATATATAGTGGATTTTTAGTGTGATGTATGTATTCCTCAAACTTATTTGACACAAGTTTTTCACACGATTTTTGAAAACTATAGTTGAAAATAGTTTTTACAAACATTTTTCAAACATGTACACACATTTGAAAATCATTTTGCAAAGGCTTTCAAAACAGTATATATAGGTTTTTCAAATATTTTTGCAACCATTTTTCAAACCATTTGCAAAGCATTTTTCAAACATTTTATTTCACACAAAGAAAATAAATTTTACAAACCACGCATTTTTACACAGGTTGAAAACATGTAACAAAACATTTTCAAAATAGTTTTCAATAGATGTTCACAAAGATTTTCAAACTATTTTTCGAACATTTTGCAAAAAACATTTTCACCTGATTGATTAATCAGTCAATACAAAAAGAATTTGAGGAACAAAACACCTTTTTATTAGGGATTTTTGAATGAATTTTAAAGAATTATTAGCCATATTTATTTGGAAAATACGAAAGTACGAGTTATGGCTAAAGTATATACGTAGTATAGACGACCCCCCTATACTTAGCTTGAGCTATGTCCTCATAGATCGGAGAGAAAAGAGAAGACATAACTCGTACTAAGTATAGGCAAGTCTAAAGAATGAATGAATCAATGAATGAGAAGTTAACCGTCCCCCCTATACTTAGGATCAAATAATCCTAAGTATAGCAGACTGTACACAACGCAGGGAGGGTCAAGGGTGGGAATGAACAGATCGTACTCAGATTGTCTCCCCCTATACTTAGGGTAAAATATCCCTAAGTATAGACAAGAAGAGGAGACAATGGAGAGGATCAAAGAATGGAAATACTCGGGGTACACGCCCCCCTATACTTAGGACAAAGTACGTCCTAAGTATGGAAAACTGTCTACAAGGGCGGCATCTTTTTGATAGATGAAGAAGATAGAATAGGAAAAGAAGAAAAGAAGAAAAGAAAAAGAGATGAGATCATGAGAATGTACACACCGCTCCTCCTATACTTAGGGTAAAAGAAGCCCTAAGTATAGACAACAACAGGAGCGATGACACAGAACGAAGAATGAACACTCGGCCCGTCCACCCCCT
This sequence comes from Ottelia alismoides, assembly GCA_037367405.1. Lineage (NCBI taxonomy): Eukaryota > Viridiplantae > Streptophyta > Magnoliopsida > Alismatales > Hydrocharitaceae > Ottelia > Ottelia alismoides. Next base: position 495,478 of record JAZKJV010004302.1, on the reverse strand, counting down.
ATACTTAGGACAAAGTACGTCCTAAGCAAGGCAAACACGAGAATGGGTGGTCGAGCAATACGGAAGAAAGAACCGAGGTACACAAGGGAATATACAACAGAGATGGATATACACATGATCAAGAAGGTGGAAAGCTGACCTTCTTGCGAGACCGCTGAGGGATAGATCTGATATGGTGTATGTCGACATCGGGGTACACAGTGGACGGAGGCCGATCAGGGTCGACACGGTGAAGACCCTCAGTGGAATCAAAACGGAAAGGGACGAACTGATCAATGGAAGAAGTATGGGTGGGTTCTCCCTTGGTAGTCTTATGGTGTGGAGGCGCAGACGTGTGAGTGGAAGAAGTACGACTAGGTCCAGCCTTAGAAGTCTCGCCGATATCAAAGTGAAATGGGACAAACTCATCATCATCGGAAGAAGTGTAATCGGAGTCATCCTGCGAGTCCTCGTCCAGGTCAAAATCAAAAGGAACAAAATCATCTGTGGAAGTATACGAACTCTGTTCGTCCTCTATAATCTCAACCGGATCATCTTTCTCATCAAAAGGCCCAAATTTCTGAAGAAAAACGATCAAATCAACTTCGGCCTCTGGCCCATCAGAATCAACATGGACAGGAGTGGACTCATCAGTGGAAGCAGTCAAAACAAGTCCGTCCTGTCTAGTCTTACATGGGTCATATGTTTCCTTATGAGGTCTCTCAAAGTAATGGGCAACTTCATAAACATCCTCAATTATTTTGGTATCTGCCCCCTGCTCAAATGGTTCAATCACATAAATACTCTGGATCTCATCAACACATCGCCACACACCCGGAGGAGGATTAGTGGGGTCCATGCTTTCCGATTTCCTCCCCTTTCGGGGGATCCGTCGGGTCTCATCAGGGATCGCTAAGGAAGTATCTCTAGTAGCATCAGGTAGTTCATAGACCTCAGAGTCAGCTATAATCGGTGAATGTGCATCAGGTGCAGGTCTCTGGTCAACTGTGGGTGAGGTGATCAACACTTCGCTCTCGTCAACAGGTCGGAAGCGAATCTCTCCTGTTCCATAGTCAATAACGACCCTCGCAGAGGCGAGGAATGGTCGTCCCAGGATGATTGGAGATGGCTCCCCTGTGGAGTTCTCCATAGGCAACACGACAAAATCAACATGGTGGATCGTGCCCTGAATAGAAATGACGGCGTTTTCAAGGATACCCTTCGGCCTCTTGATGGATCCATCAGCAAACTGAACGATCATCCTGGTTTCTTGAGAGGCCCTAAGTGAAGAGACTGTACCAGTGAGAAGGGTAATATGCTAATAGATGCACCGCCGTCTAGGAGAGTGCGATCACAAGTATAGTCAGAGATGGTGCAAGTGATGAAAGGTGTAGCTGTGTTCTTCTTCTTGGGAATGGGACGGTGTGTGATGGCGAGGGCAGTGGCCATGGTCAGAATGTGACGCTCAGATCTGCTCCTCCGCTTTCTCTTCTTGGGAAGAGGAGCAGATAATTGGGTCATGGCCTGCTGAAGTGGGGTACGGATAATCTCATGAATGGCAGCCACCACTTCGGGTTCAGATAACATTTTTTGAATTTTTGGACTTCCTCCATACAAGGGAGGAAGTCGGAATCAGCATATACATGAGGCATGCCAAGAGCAGTCTGTATAGCGGCATCCTCGGGGTAAAAGGTGGGACTGGATGTGAATGGGTGTGTGGTCAAGGGTTCTGACAAGTGGACTCTCTCCTCAAAATCTTGATCAACCAAGTGTCTCCCGAAATCTTTTTGGATTTTTAAATTTTTCTCATTTTTTTTGTATTTTTGGTGATTGCAAGCTCCCATGATTCTTCACAAGCGAAGCCGTATCCTCGATGAAAAGAGCACTAGTCCGATATTCTCTCAAAGTGTCAAGATTTTCCTTCATCAAATTGATGTGCTCTAGCATTAGGTTCATGACAACACTCATGGAGGTCGTGGGAGGTGACTCCAACAGGTCAGACTCGGGTGGATGTGAAGGTGGAGGCGGATAATATACATGTGGGGATGGAGGTGGGTAGAAGTCCGAGGTCTGGAACTGTGGCTGAGGCGGATATGTGCAAAAATCAGAAAAACTAGGAGGAGGATCCTCCTGACAAAAGGGAGGTGGACCGGCTGGAGGGTACGAGGAATCCGCAAAATCCGAATAAAATGCACTCCAGGGGTCCATCTCGAAACAAAAGGAAGTGATTCGGGGGAGCACGGTGGTCAAATCAAGAGAGTGAAGAAAAAGGCGCAAATGCGCAGAGGCTGATCTAGAATGCACACAAAACAATCACAAGCAAAAATGAAACAACCAAACCCTCAATTCACCTACTCAACTCGGTGAAGACCACAAATGCGGTCTTTTTATCTTGTCTGTTTTAGAGTTTAGGTGAAAAAGTCAAGAAGTTGCACAAACACTTAGGGGGCTTGAAAATAGGATTTTGGGCTCTATCCTTAGTGTATGCGCGAGCAATGTAAAACGAAGCCAATGAGGGGATTACTCGCCCCAATACAAGATTTCTTTCTTTTGGTCGGTTTTAGGGTCAAGTAAAATTAGTAGTCCTAATTTTATTGATTATCACTTTTTTTGATTTTTAATAAAAATGCACGATCCTAAGGGGGATTCAATTCCTTTAAGCTCCTAGGTTGGCAAAATCAGAGGGAGAGTCGGAAAAGCAATGCAAGTGGCAAACAATGATGAATGCTAAAGCGTAAAAGCTCACCTTGCCTCTAGCACTCTACATGCAAGGATGCTCAGCAGAATTGAAACCTATCTATATGCAAATGCAAGCCGATGAAATCGCCCTAAGTTCAGAAATTGCTATTATCGTGAAGAACCACAAGTCGGTCACTTATCTTTAACCTAAGAGTCCGGTCTTGGCTTACCCCTCCTCTTCTCGACACACTCGAGTTCAGGAGTAGCGCTTGATGGGGCTCGCTCACGGCACACGGGTTAAGAGATAAATGAACAGACTGTTTAAACTTTGACTAAGTCCAAACGCGGCTATAGGTACATGCAAGATATATTAGGTGTTTGGCCTTAATCTATCGCAAGCAATCCTAAATCTAAGGGCTCAATCACACAAAGTGAAGAAAACAAAACTGGAAAACAAAGTAAAAAAAAATACGATGAAAAGCCGACAGAAAGCCGCGGTGAGCCCCCAAGTGTACAAGCACTTGGAAATTGGGCCCGAAAGTCCAAGTCCGGATGTACCTGTGTTATTACAAATTATAAAAGTCACTCTCTCACAGAAATAAAAAGCAAGCTAAACTAATCACTCTCTCTCACTCCTCCTGCTCTCTCCTGCCGGCTTGGCTAAAAAATAGCCGACTCCGCTTCCCAAGGATGCTCCGGATCACCTAAGCAATCCACCTTGCTCCGCGGTCCCTCGCAAGAAGACAAGAAAAGAGACGGTCAGATAGCTCAACAAGATATATCCAAAATGTAAGAGATGGAAAATGATGCTATGGTAAACAATCACACAATCAAACAAAATGTGAACTACTCGCTGTTGCTCCCGGCAACGGCGCCATTTGATAGCCTCGAATTTCAAGAGAGCCTAAATGGTGTCTCACACAAGGTAAAGACAACCGTCGCTGTGGCGACTCTCAAATGAAACCTGTATTTAATCAACAATTAACCCACACTAAAGATCAATAAATTAGAAATAATGTGGAGTTAAAATTTATTTTTAACTCTGCACAAATGGTGTATAGTGACAAGTATGCAGAGAGTTCGAACACGGGGAGCAAGCAGGGCAATTCACAAAAGTGTGTGCACAAGTGTGTGTATGTGAAGTGTCTACACTAAGCAAGCAAGCAACGATATTTTTGTGGGTTTTTAATTTTATATATTTTTTTTTATTTTAATTTTTAATTTTGTATTTTGATTTTTACTTTTCTGATTTTTTTATATTTTATATTTTATAATTTTTTTTTCTTTTCAATATTGGAAGTTATAAACAATGTAATACAAGACAAGATAAAATATTTATAAAGGAGTGAAAAAATATTCAAAAATTCAGAAATAAAATCTTTTTGGTATTTTTGTGGTTTTCTACTGTTTTTGTGATTTTTGGGCAATTTCTAAAATGTTTTTGGTATTTTTAAAGAGCTAAATAAAGAAAACAGTGAACAAAAGTTGCTGGCCGAAGTTAAAATGGGAAAGAAAAATAGCAAATTAAGTCAAAATTTTCCCAAATTAATTTTTGAATAAAGATAATATAATAAAGAACACACAGGAACAGAGTTTGTAATTTTTAGGGTTTTCTTTGAATTTTTATATTTTTTTGAGGTTTTTGAGTCTTTTCGAATTTTTAAGGTTTTTCTTTTGAGATTTTTAGTGATTTTTGGACTGACACTAAAATAGGTTAAAATATACACTAGGTAATTTTTTTGGAATTTTTCGAAACGTTTTTATAATTTTTATGGGTTTTCTAATGCAGACAGTGAAATAAATGCATGTTTTTGGTTTTTAATAAATGTGAAATTGCAATAAAAATGCAATGTGGAATTATGGCGTGCAAGTGCAAGGGTCCAGGAGCTTAAGTCTATTTTTGTGGAATTTTTGGACTTAAAATGATATTTAAATAATGACAACAAGCATCCAAACATTAAACAGTCCTGGCAGGGGTATATATGCAATTTTTAAAACATCCAGGGGCATACATGCAAATTTTCCATAAAATTTATACTGAACGTTCAATTTCTAGGGTCAAACAGCAATTACAAAACCCGCAAGGGTACCTTAGCAATTGTCCAACCAGGGCGCGTGACTTGCACGCGCCTGGCGGGGACTAGAGTGTAATAATCCAAAACCCTTGGGTTTACTTGCAAAATATCCAGAAATTTAACACATGCTACCAAAGTTTTAGTACTAAAGTAAAATACGATAAAGACCGAGGGTGCCCGTGCAAAATGCCCACACCGCACGTGAACTGGTCACGTGAGGTGACGTGGCGAGGGACCTGTACGCAAATAAGTAAACTACAGGGGTGTTTTCGCAAATATTACAAAACTATTACAGTACGGACAAAAGTTTTAATACTAAAATATAAATACAAAAAGGCGCGAGGGTGAGGATGCAAAATACCCTCGGCGCGCGATCCAACGGCGATGAAGAAGCCACTTAGACACGTGGCGCGATCTGGACGGCCGATGACGCTTCGCTGGTGGACGTCTGAGATTAGATCTCGGCTGAGATCAACGGTGGCGGAGCGCTGATGATCGGACGTCTGCTGTGATATCTGGGGCAGCTCCCTGATCCGACGGTGCAGGCGCACGGAGGAAGAACAAGGAGGAACGCCGGCGAGGCGAACTTCCTCAATCCAGATCTCCGCACTCTGACGAGCTTTGGCTTCAAAATTTTGGGATGCTGCCTCCTCAGGTCCTCCTCTTTCTCCTGGAGTCTTCAAAAGGCCACGGCGGTGGCCGTGGTGCTCGCTGGGACCTGGCGGAGCTGGGAGGCTTCGTTGGGTTCCGGCGAGCTCAAAACTCGAGCTCCAGAGTCGTCGCTTCCGCTTTGACCTGCAAAAAGAGTCAAAGGGTCCAGGGCAAACTGCCTGGACCCTTGGATGGACTTGGGGATGCGTGGATCGACGGGGAGATGATCGGCCGGAGGTGCGCTTCGGCCAAGAGGTTTGATTGGGCGATATAGATGATTGCACTTCAGATTTCTTTGGGGTTTTCGAAGATAAGAATGATAGGAAGCTAATGGGCTAAATGAAAAGGCGGGGGATGGCCCTCAATGGCCGGAGCCAGAGGAAGAAAACGTACCTCGACGCCGGAGGTTGGCGGAGGTGATGGAGACACCCTCGACTTCCAACGCCAAGGCTGAAGGGCTGGCTGTGGAGCTGTCACCTCCACGGAGCTTAGGAGCACGAAAATGGCGCAGAAGGGTGGACCGAAGGGGCTTAAACCGAGGATTGAAGTGGGGTGTTCGTATTTGAAGCATGGTAGGCGCGCGTTTTCGATGAGGGATCACGGGTGGATGGAGCAGATCTAGGAAGATCTACTAGGTCGGCGAGGTAGATGGATCGACAGTGAACAAATCTCATGAAGAGATCGACCACCCTCGAGCAACGGATCATGGCGAAAAAAATCGAGAAAGTCGAACCTCGGGAAGGTCCAACAAGAGGCGCAGGGCTAGGGCCGAGGAGTTGACCCGGGGTCAACTTTTCTGGCCTCCTGGTTGGTCCACGTGGACCAACCAGGAAAAAGAATATAAGAATGTTTTATTAATTCGTTTAAAAATAGAAAAAGGCCGAATTAATTTTTGGTTAAAGAATAAAAAATGTTCAAAATTTTGTATAGTATTTTATTATGATCTTTAATTTATTTTATGGAGTATATTTTCACAAGTTTGCATTTATACCCCTATATAGGTATATTATCTATATATTTGAGTATTTTATTTTTATTTAGGTATTTTTAATTTTAGTATTTTTATTTATGATTTTCTAAAATTATAAAGTACTTTTATATACACAAATATATTTTTATTTTATTTTTCTGATTTGTTTTGTATATTTAATAAATTATATGAGTATATTACATGAGTATTGTATCTATGTGTTCTATATACAAGTATTTTATTTTTATTTTTGTTTTTATTTTGGTTTTTATTCCACTCTTAATGTACATAGTTATTATAAGTAATATTATAAAAATATAAAAATAAATAAATGATTAATAAAGAATAAATTGAATATTTTAATCTGTACAAATATACAATTGGGGTCCAAAGCTCAACTTTCAAACCGTAGCTCTGCCAAATGCGAAACCACCGCCACTAAATAGTTTATTTTCTTCTATATACAATTAAAGGTGAGTATACTGCATTTGGAGTTTTTATTTGTGAGATACGGGTCTGGGAAGTTGGGATTCTGGATTCTTATTCAGATCATAACTTTTTATCTGTACATTATTTTTCTGTGAAATCAATTTTGTATTTTTATTTATAAAATTATCTACAACTTTCATGTACAAAGTTTCTTTATTTGATGTATAAAAAGTGGGACCAAAAATAGGTCCCCAAATGAATAAGAAATGAATAAAATGTATAGGTATATTATCTGTGTTTCTGACCTTATCTCCCCCTACTTTATTCCTTGTCGACCTATTCATCAAGATGCCTAGGTCTCGGGGGTTTTGGGTCATAAAATATTTACAATATTTTATTCTTTTTCTTTTCTTTATTTATTCTATAATTTTGGCTTTAATTATAGTATTTTAGACACTTATCTGAATGCACATGCATGGATACTAATATGCTCTATTTAAGGGTATTTACAGGCATTTGCTAGGGTTTTTGGTGCCAAAATGATAGAATAAAGATGATGAAATGTGGATTCATCATCTAGGTGTCTTGGTTTCTATGTTTCTCATGCCTAATTTTTATATGAATGAAGAATGCTTTATTATTTGACCCTGATTTGACTCGTATTTTAATGGCTCAAGTATTATGATCAAGGGCATATTTTCATTGCATTTCATTGCATCTAATTGCATGATTAAAAATAAAATAAAAAATGCATGTTTTGTATTTGTTTGATGCATTGCTTTGTCTTCTTGCATTATTTGGCCTATTGATCTCTAACTCAACAATTAATTAATGAATGAAAGTCTGAATAATCACGAGAGAGGCCTGTGTCCCTGAGCTCGACCTTGATTACTTACCAAGTAAAATAAAAATACGACCATCTGATTTCATTTACATATCCAAATGAGATGGTCTTTGATGGACCGAAACCAGCCCGCCTGCGACGATCTTAAGTGCTAATTCAACACTCTTAAAGGGCTGAATTCGCGGCCTATTAAATGGCGCCGTTGCTGGGGACATGACTCATTTCTTGTATTATTTGCATTTTTGTTTATTTAATTAAGTGTTTCTTTTATATAGGTCAAGTTGTCTATTTATCTTGCATTATAAAATTTTCTTCTCGATTGATCTCTAACCTTTGCTTTTGTGACAGGGCCCTTGGTGTTCAAGGAGGCGAGGAGCAGGTGCTTCCCGCTGCGAGGAGCCGCAGAAGCATGCTTGGAGCAAGTCAAAAAGAAGAGAAAAAATGTCAATTTTTGCTTATCATTTTATCATGTAATAATCTTCTTTACAGTGGTCTTCGATCGAAGACTCGCGATTGTAAACGAACGAATACATGTGGTTGTGTGGGGATCATCCCCACTTGAGTGTCGACCTAGGACTAGTCACACGACTCTTCGAGCACATCGTTTCAAATTTTACATGCTATCTCATAGTAGGACACACTAATAATATAGACGCACATAGCATCGTTTCACTTAGCCAAATTTAAAAGGTATTCTTCCCCGCTAATAGAAGCATGTTAGGTGCGGCTTTTTGATCGACTTGCATACATATCATTCTTATTTTCAAAATAGTCCAAGTTTTCACGTATTTTCGGCAAGGCACATCATGATTTCTCACTGAGCCTAGATCATGGTTTTTATCGAATGCATGGTTTTTCTCGATTTCCCCTCCTAGCTTGATTACCTAGGTTAATGGAAAATGGGAATGAATGGTAGACGATGATTTCTTGATTATGTGCTCACCTTAAATCAGTGACAACCTTAAGCTAAATAATTGGGACTGTTAATTGCAAGTCAACCTAAAATGGAGTAAAATTTTGTTTTGGGAGAGCAACACCCTCGTTTACGCATTGATTTTACTACACTTTTTCTGCGTAAAGTTAAAATGTTTTAATCACCAATAAAACCGACAAGATAATAAACCAACTTCGGTTGGTTTCATGTGTGAGTTGGTGAAATTGAAGGGTCTTGCATGTTTGATTGAGCCATGTTTTCTCCGACACCCTCCCCTGAGCTTTAGATACTCCATTAATCTCCGCAGATTCATCCACTCATTTGTATATCCATCCATCTTCTTCGTTCACCTCGAATCCCTCCCATCATCAAAACTCCATCTTTATACTTAGGCTACTCTCAACTTAAGTAGAGGGGGGACCCGAGTCCCTGTGATTTCTCTACTCATTTTTCCTTGCCTTTATACTTAGGTTATTTCTAACCTAAGTATAGGGGGAGCCATCCTTAGTTCCTGTGTATTTCTCTATATTTAAATGGAACTATGGACTTGTATCTTCTAGTGCTATGAGGACATAGCAAAGATTAAGTATAGGGGGGTATACCGTGTATACAGTATATGTACTTTAGCTATAATCTGAAAAATTTGAAAAATTTTAAAACTTTTTGGCTAAAGTAAAATCCTTTGAACTAAGTGGGCTCTGTGGTTTTCAAAGTTTTCCTATATTATGTTACACTATTTTTATAGAAAAATATTTTTGAAAATGATTTGAAAAATGCGCTCCCCTTGTTTTGAAAATTCTTTTGAAAATGTTTTGAAAATATTTATTTGTGTGACTTAATATTGAATTCTCTTTTCAAGGAAAATTGAGTCTAACTTGTGTTCTAACATCTTATTAAAAATGCCATAAAAATGAGAAAATTCAAACCCTTCAAGAGTCATTAATGACTACTAATCCCAAATAAGTAGCCGCGTTCAATGAGGGTTCGACCATAGCAGATTGGGTGGTTTAGAGGACATCACGTAAGGCCTTGTCCTCAAGCAACGGGCTCCGACATGTACTTACACCCATACTGGCTGAATGTAGATGCATCTACTTAATTGAGTTTAGGCAGCCCTAATATCTCTTAAAGTCAAAAAAAATTTTTTTGAATGAAGGAGTTGGATTAATCCTCTACATTCGCACTTCCATCCAGGATCTGAAATGTTCAAGGAAACTTCGTTTATGAGGACTTGAGATTTTAGGTTAACCAGCCTTTGCCATCAGGGTCTTAGACTTAATCATCCATATTCCCTTAGTTTTCTAGATTTGCATGCTATATTTCATGCTTAGTCTCAGACCATTAAGAATATGATCAACACATCACATGCACGACTGCGGTTCCGATGAGATGAGTTGACTCTTAACTTGAGGGACTGGGATGAGGGATTCGAGTCTGGACTTGATCTAATGATGCTCGAGGATGGGATAAAATCTTTGAAGGCTTCATGAAAACCCGAGTGTCAACAATTTTAGCCAGTATGAGAACTTGGTTCTTGTACTAATCTCTTGACATTGACCTAAATGCCGGGGTGTGAAATAAATAAAAATGTTGATCAGTGTGCGTCAACTCTTGGTAAAAGCAATGGAGCTAGCCAAAAACACTACAAATCAATGAAATGTCATAGAAAAGCTCACATTCTACAAAGTCAAATATCAAAGAGCTTCCACCAAAGGCGAGCGCTCCCAACCATTTCAAAGTGTCCACTTGGACCACCGCTATTAGGTCTAGGAGTCGGGCTTGCACCAAAAAAAGGGCTCTGCATCGTAAATGCTACAAGTCTGGGTGTAGAAGGTACAATAGGTACTCAAAAAAACACACCTCGGTGTATTACCAGGAAAACAAGTGTAGACGACTCCAACTTCTCTTGACGGACGCACTGATCAACACCAAAAAAATATGTTGCGTAAAAAGGTACTAGAGAGAATCCTTGTTCCAATGAAAGGGAGAGAAGAAATGACACAATCCCATGCCCTCCATTATTGGCCTTCCATCTACATTTTTAAGTCTGACAACTAAAGAGATGGTGTACTGGACGCAAGATTTGTTTTATTCCCTAATGTTGAGGATTGGGTCCTTATGAGAATTTCTTGAACCAAGACCTTAGGTGACGTTTTGACTCTACTCTCGGAAACGCAGTCAACACTATCTGTCATACCCTTAGTCTATATGTACATTAGAAAGAGTCTGGATAATTAGAGGAATTGGGTGCCTCTTAATTAAGGCTGGGTTGAGCTCTAAAATTTTGGACCTCTAAAGTTGAGTAACTTGAACAAATTAGATCCTTTACTCACATGCACAAGGGGGTTAATTCAATTCATTCATTTTTGATGCACGGGGACGAGCATATTATAAGTATAGGGGGGTGATGAAACTCGATTTCATCATCTAAATTTTCCAATTTTAACCCCCTTACTTAAATGTGTTTCAATAAAAACTAGATAGAGTCTTGTAATTATCAGAGTCATTGAATAAATTAAAAACCACAAAAAAGTTGCAAAATTAAAAATCGTGGTGTTTTTAGATTTAAAAATACCCCCAAAAATATTTCCTGTCTTTAAATTCCCTCATCTTTGTTTTTGATCAACATGAAACTTGTAGATTCATGGAAATCTACAACTTTCTTGTTTTGAGTTTTTCCAATTTGCCCATTTAACCCCTCAAAAATCAAAATCTTTAATGCAATAATTTGATTGGGCCACGTGGCCCTTTCTGGTTGAGCCACGTGGCCCGACGCCTTTAACCTTGCCGCCCTCGCTCCTGGCCGTTGGATCTCTTCTTGATACAACGGTCCAATAATCTCCACGCATCGTCTCTTATCCGTCGTCTGATGGCCCGCCCGATCTCCTCATCGTCGTCGTTCATTTCTCTCTTGATACCAGCCATCCGATCAGATCTTGGATCCATCACCACCCTCCACTAGCGTCTTAATGACAACATGACACGTGGTCGATTCTGCGCCCTTCGATCACCTACAGGCACTTCAATCCCATCCGCTCTACTCCACCGATCCATCCACCGTTCGATCGAAGGCCTGATCTCATCTTCGCCGCCCGCTAGCGCTACGTCCACAGCTCGACACATGGTGTACCCAATCGCCCTTCGATAGCGTCGCCCCAGACTTCATCCAAGCTGCCCGTTAGCGCCCTTCTTTTGGTCGTTGGATCTCAAGATCCAACGGTCGGGCATCTTCGTCAACCTCCGATTTCCCCTCTATCGCACGTTCTCCACCTCGCTGACCACCTTCCCCCTTCTCATTCTCCCCATCATCTCGGTCACCGTCTCCACTCATCACCACCCCCACGATGTTCTCCCATCTTCCCTTTATCCTCACGAGCCATAACGCCCCTCACAATCCCACTCCGTTTGCTCCATATCTCCTCCACAAATCGTGCCCATCACCACCTAGAACTGCTAACTTCACCCCCTTAATACTCCATCGCCGCCACCAATTATCTGCGTCCACCTTTACGAGGGGCTTCCGCCAAGCCCTCTCTTCCTCTCCGTGATAGGGGGAGGCTCGATCGAGGCGCAATGACGACGAGAGATCCCGGTGTTGACCCCTGGCCATGATAGGCCAGGACCGCGGTGGCTCCGCCCCGCCAAGCTGCCTCCCTTGGCTAACATCAATGACTGGAGTGCCTTTGGCACTCAACCCATGCCGCCGTCGCTCCACCCAATCTCAGGTGAGTCCTTCTGATCTTCATTGTATTCTTCTCTTCTTTATTTGAGTAATTAACTAGGCCGCTACACCCCTGTCCATCGTCCATTGATCGCTCCTCGAGCTCCGCCTCGCATCCTCCTTTCACGCGTCACTCTCCATTCACCCTCTTCTTCTTCCACACCCCATAACGCCTCCGACCCAACTCCTCCGGGTTCGTCGGAGAAGACCCCCGGCCACCACATGCTTCGCCCCATCACGGTCGTTCACTTCGTCCCACCTCCATTCCACATGATGCACCGCATGCTTCGGATATTGTACTAACTATGCAGGTCCCCAAATCTCGCAATGGCCGAAGTTCCATCGGAGCTGATTTTGTCAACCACGCCACTGTCATCAGAGCCTCGATGATCTGATCAATGAGGTCAGGTGTCTTTCTCGAGCTCCCAAATTCCTCGACATACTTCCAGGGAGCTCCGGGGAGTTCCATCATGTCTGAGAACCAGCAGCGGAGCTTGAGCTTCTTCACCGGAGCTCGAACCTCGCCGTCGGTTGCAGCAGAAGACGGAGGAGCAGGCACCGTTGGATGCTCCTCCCCGAAATTCATGCAACGGTGCAGACTTAACCACGGGCTGAGCCGATAGGAATCCAGCAACCGTTAGATCCTCACAATCCAGTGGTCTACAGACGTACACGTGTCATAGCAAAGGCTTCCCCGAGCCTCTGTCAACGAACCTCCAGGCTCGTTCCTCCCGAGCCTACACCGAGTCTCACACGAGCCCATGCCCGGAGGCTCGTCCAGTCCGAGCCGAGCTGAAGCTGCATCGACCCTCCTCCGAGCCTCAGAGCATTCCGAGCCTGGAAGCGCACGTGCATCGCTCGTTCGATTTGGGCAAATTTCAGAGAGGCCCTCCGAATTTGGCAATTTTGCAGATAGGTCCTGGCATCACATGCAACACTTGCGCATCTGGGGTTTTTGGCATGTTTCCCTCGCAGGTTTTAATAATTGCAAATATGCCCCTACGTGTGTGGACCATTTACAGGCGAATTGTCTTCTTTATGGCATGCTTTATTTCAGAATTGACACTACGAAATTTGACGCAATATTTTATTATCTAAGTGTCTTGGTTTCTATGTTTCTCATGTCTAATTTTTACATGAATGAAGAATGCTTTATTATTTGAATGCTTTATTATTTGACCCTGATTTAACTCGTATTTTAATGGCTCAAGTATTTATGATCTAGGGCATGTTTTCATTGCATTTCATCACATCTAAATGCATGATTAAAAAATAAAATAAAAAATGCATGTTGTGTATCTGTTTGATGCATTGCTTTATCTTCATGCATTATTTGGCCTATTGATCTCTAACTCAACACTTAATTAATGAATGAAAGTCTGAATAATCATGAGAGAGGCTCGTGTCCCTGAGTTCGACCTTGGTTACTTACCAAGTAAAATAAAAATACGACCATCTAATTTCATTTACATATCCAAATGAGTTTTTTTATGGACCGAATCCAGCCCGCCTGCGATGATCTTAAGTGCTAATTCAACACTCTTAAAGGGCTGAATTCGCGGCCTATCATGCGTGTAGAGAGAAAAAGAGAGAGAGAGCCTTATGTTCTCATAGTGTGTAGTAGAGCAAAGGGGGTGCCTTCTATTTATAATATTTTGGGATCCATCGATCTCAATCCATGGGCAACACAAATCCAATCGCTCTCATTGATTTGTGTTTCTTTCAATGGCTAAGATTTTGTTGGTAAAAAACCAATAACAATTAATTTAATAAAAATCAAATATATATTAAATATAATTTGATTTATATCAAATCAACTCATTGGAAAAATAGGAAGAAGGCAAGCCTCCTTCCATGAAAGGAGTGGACGGCCACCACATTCCATGTAGGAAATGTGGCTGTCCACCCTCCCTACAAGGAAGGTGGCTTCTTCTCCTTTTATTTCATGAGATACATTATCTCATTAATTTCTCCAATATTTGCAACAACATTTGTTGAAAAAAATTCTAATTTATTTTGTGAACATTGCAATCATGCCATTAGAAATTTGTGAATCACATTCACAACCTAAAATAAAATGTAAATACATTTTCAATTTAATGTCCAATGTGAATCCAATTCACATTAACATTTAATTAACAAATGTAAACTACAAATAGCTCTCTCTTATATATTATAAATTAAATTTATAATATATATGACTAATATGGATATTGCTATCCACATTATTCATATCCATGATAATTAAATCACATTTAATCATCTTGGATCTCTATTCTCTTGTTCTCAAATAATATGAATCACATTCACATTATTCTTGTCTTTGATAATTAAATAATATTTAATTATCTTAGATAACTCTATTTATAATACGAATCAAATCCATATTACTCATGATAATTAAATCACATTTAATTATCCATTTTCTCAGTGCTCAGATACTTATATCAACAATGAAATTATCCTGAACTCTTTTAAGGATAATGCGCTTTCTCCGAGGATACTTGGAGATAAGGACAGGGCGATTGTATTGGTCCACGTATAGTGACTTGGATATTGAGATCATATCTCAAATCCAGATCGCGGGCCTCCCATAGATGCTTGATTAAATCAAGACTGCAAATCTAATATTATCATTGCATCTGAATCACATTCATATCAATGTCCAACATTTGGACCAAGATCAGATCTCTTCTCTGCTGAGAGGAGTCACTAAAATCCAGACACGTTTCATCACTCCCTAGGAATGGAAGCATCATGGTTATACAATCGTTTATGATCACACCACCCTCAGATTTTCCAGATACATGTACAACCTGCATACTAGAAGACTCAGAATAAACCCGAAGTATTAGATCAACTTTATACTTTCTACTTCATGGTTTTATTAGTAAGTTTCCCATTCGATTATTGGGAGTCGGTATCGATCATATACTTTCCAAAAGCATATATCATACCAAGGTCTTGATCATATACTTTCCAAAAGTATATATCAAATCTACAAATTCAGTCAAGCTTCCAAAGCGAGACGACCGTGCACGAAATTTGATTCTTCCCAATATCTCATGAGTGAGCTCATGTCTTCTGGTCCAGTAACTAAACCTGTATGATCCCTTTGAGAGATCGTATTACTCATATGCCCTTACATGCACACCAGCGCGCCGGTGTATAGACCTTGATTAAGTCATCAACCTATTGGTTTGCCAAATGTACATACTCAGACATATAGTAACACATCTGTCTCCGGTCAGAGGATGCGTTCCTGTATCGTGACAACATACCGATATAGGACTTTGGTTATCTCGATCTCGTTAAATCAACTCTTTGATCTATCTAATCTGACACATCCGAATATCTATTCCTATGCAGAGGACCTGCATCAAGAGGTCGGTCAGATATTAGCCTAACTGAGAAAGTGACGAGTCGCTAAATACGATAAATAATTTGGGCACGTTGTAATACGTGTACTTAGCGATTCAGTCAGAACCGAGAAAATCTCCGTGAAGAGTGTCTCGGCTTTAATTTATATCCCGGGCAAGTCCGGGGTCGAACACAGGGAGGCAAAGGAACAACTTCGGTTTTAATTCAAAAACTTAGATCTTAGATTTCCGATGCGTTTTTTTTATATTTTTTTAATGCAAATAGGATGCCAATGCAAGTGAATTAAGCTCCTAAGAAATCACACAACTTAGCCAAATTAAATTTAATGAGAAATTAATCCAATTTAGCCAAATTATATTTTTCCTAGAATATAAATTCAGAGATGAAAACAAAACACATTTTTTTGGAATTTTAGGACTTAAAGTGCAACAAGGAAAAATGAGCACTTTTATGGGTTTATTTCGCAATTTCTCACACAAACAGTAAGCAAAAATCATGAAAATTTTACTGAAATGAAAACATGATGCAAGGAAGCTACAGTAATATTTTGGGAATTTTTTGACAAAATATGAATTTTTTATGGATTTTTTAGTGAAATCAAAGTGAGAGTGAGTAAATAATTTCTAATAAATCCACAAAATCAAATTAATCAGAGTGCGAATTATCCTAAATAGGTATTTTCATATAGAATCCAGAAGACTTGAAATTTCTCAAAAATGATATACGTGGATTTAAATGAAATTCAAATACTAAAATCACTCTACAATTTATTTCAGGAACAAGACATCTCTACTTTGGATGAAATTTGGACAGTAAGTTAATCCCTTATCAAGGCATCATTTCTATTTTTGTGGAATTTTTAGAGCAACCGTGTGTGAGATATAATTTTAAGAGTCCAGATTGGGTAAAATATGTAAAAGTTCGGTTGCACAATTTTAAATAATTCACAATATCTCACAAAAATATAAATAAATATCCACACTGTAGAGAATTAGTTGCTCAACACAATGCCATTTTTTATTGAGTAAAAAGATGCAAGATTGATGTCCAAATTAAAACACAAACATAGGGGTCTTTGTGCAATACAAAAATTGAAAAGAAAATTCAGTTTTATGGGTTGGGACTTGTTTGCAATAACAGAAATCTGAGATATACAAAATGCAATATTTACATTAAAAAAATAGAAGGAAAAGTAAACCTCCTCCTTCTTCGTTAGGAGCTGGTGGAGAACCCAAAAAGAGTACGTCGGCGGACGTCGCCGGCGCACGGCGCGCGGTGCGCGGCGAGAGGAGGTCGGCGGAGGTCCGCTGGGGGCACACGTGGCAGGCAAGGGCGGATTCATGGCTGGGACTATCGGCGGGAGCCTGGCGGCTGCTGGGAGGTGGAGAGGGCGCGGTCGGCTGGGGTGGCGGCGCCGCGAGGGAAGCGGCGTGGCCGCGCTGAGTGGGCGGTGTCGGCGATGGTTGTGGGGCGGTGCGAAGAGGCGGCGGCGGTGGGTGCTCCCACCGCTACTGCGTTTGTTTGTTTTTTTATTATTTTTCTTTTTTTTCTGCTGTAATGAAAACCTATATTTTTTGTTTAAATTTTTTTATATTTTTTTTAATTTTGATTTGACAGGGAATACAAATAAAAATGATAATGAAGGGGAAAAATAATGTGATGATAATAAACTAAACAAATGGGGAAAGATGATGGTGTGATGGTGGTGATGGAATAAACAAATGGAGGGTGTATGGGTTGTACTGTGTTAGACAAAAAAATAAGATGAAAATAAAATTACCTAAGATGGACGGTCTCCTATGATGTACTCGTAAGAGCACGGTCTTCGCTCAAATCGCCGGCGCGCGATGAGCTCGAGCAGTGCACGGTTGTGGCTGCGATGTTGGCCAAAGAACCAACGGATCTCACCGGAGAGAGGGCTGTCGTCGCTCGATCGCGGTTGCGTCGCTGTGACCGATTCAACTCTGGGGACTTGGCTCTCCTCACAAAGATGGATCAAAGGCAAATTGAGGAGTATGGGATGTATATATAGATGATAAAATGAGAGGTTATTAAAGTGGTGGAGTTGAATGGGAAGTTGGATTATTAATGGAGTTGAATGGGAAGTTGGGAAAAAATGATGGAATAATGGAGTTGAATTGGTGGTTATTGTAGAGAATGGAAATTAAATAAATAAATGAAATAAAGTTGGCTACTTTAATTACAATAAAATAAAAAAGAAGAAAATAAATAGTGGAGAATTTACAACGGAAGACAAACAACATGTACACATTTTTTTTACTTTTCTAATATGTAATTTTTTGTCTTTTTAATAAGAGATATTTACAACGGAAAAATATAATAAAATACTACAATTAAAATACAACACAATCATGATATTTTTGTATTTTTTGTAATTATAAAAGATAAAATAAAAAATGAAGAAGGAATGAATATGTACATAATATACAGTGTACATCTAGGTCCCAAAACCCAACTTTTGCAAATGAGCTCCGATTTTAATAAAACCACTTTCTTGGATAGATAATTTTGTAACTTGAATTTTAAAAGTGAGTTTGGTGAATTTGGAGTTCATACGGAGCGGGAATTTAGCTTGGAAGTTGGTCTTTATGGCTTTTTCCTATTGGGATCTAGGAGCATTTATTTGAGATATAAAGTTTATTTTATATTTTTTTTATTTTTATATACATTGTTATGAACAAGATGGAGAAAGAATTAGCCAAAAAGGAGTTGAAATGAATTTATTAAAAATACATGAAGTTTTTGGCTATTTATAGGTGAAAAACTCCTTTATTTTGGTGGCTTTTTATTGTTAAATTATTTTGTACACTATAATATACATTAATTAGTGTATTTTATTTACAAGAGTCATTTTGTTAATTTATTGATTTTATGGACATTTTTCTGGGATTTTACTCGGAGATTTTGCTAAGATCAATATATTGAGATGATGAATCATGGATTCATCACCCCCCTATACTTAAACTTTGCTAGTCCTCGAGCAAATAAAGAATGAATAAGTTGGATTAACCCCTGATTGTGCATGTGAATACAAGACTTGATCCATTCAAGAACTCTCGATTTTAGAAATCCTAAAATTCTAAGCTGAACCATGCTCTAGTCAAAAGGTATCCAATTTCCCTAATCATCAGACTCTCTTTGTATACATATATAGTAGGGATATGACTTTAAGTGTTGACCGCAGTTACAAGAGTAGAGTCACAACGTCACCCAAGGTTCCAGTCCAAGAGACTCTCCTAAGGACCCGATCCTCAACACTAGGGAATAAACCATTTCTTGCATCCAATCCACCGTCTCTTTAGTTGTCAGACTTGAAAGTGTAGATGGAAGGCCAGTTGATGGAGGGCATAGGATTGTGTCATTTCTTCTCTCCCTCTCATTGGAACAAGGATCCTCTCAAGTGCCTTATTACGAAACGCATATTTTTGGTGTTGATCAGTGCGTCCGTCAAGAGAAGTTGGAGCCGTCTGCACTTGTTTTCCTGGGAGTACACCGGGGTGTGTCTTTTTTTAGTATCTATTATACCTTCTACACCCAGACTTGTAGCATTTACGATGCAGAGCCCTTTTTTGGTGCAAGCCCGACTCCTGATCCTAATAGCAGTGGTCCAAGTGGACACTTTTGAAATGGTTGGGAGCGCTCGCCTTTGGTGGAAGCTCTTTGATATTTGACTTTGTATGGAATGAGAGCTTTTCTTTGACATTTCATTGCTTTGTGGTATTTTTGGCTAGATCCACTGCTTTTACCAAGAGTTGGCGCACACTGATCAACAATTTTTTTATTTTATCATACCCTGGCACATAGGTAAATGTCAAGAGATAGTACAAGAACCATGTTCTCATACTGGCTAAAAAATGCTGACACTCAGGTTTCATGAAGCCTTCATTGATTTTATCCCATCCTCGAGCATCATCAAATCAAGTCCAAACTCAAATCCCTCATCCCAGATCTTCAAGTGAAATTTCAACTCATCTCATCATAACTGCAGTCGTGTATGTGAGATGCTGATCATATTCTTAAGGTAGAGACTAAGCATGCAATATAGCACACAAATCTTTCAAACTAGGGAAATGTGAATAATTAAGTCCAAGACCCTAATGACTAAGGCCGATTAACTCAAAATCTCAAGAGCTCATAAACCAAGTGTTCTTGAACATCACCAGTCTTGTGTGAAAGTGAATGTGTCAGGGGTTAA
Organism: Ottelia alismoides; assembly: GCA_037367405.1. Lineage (NCBI taxonomy): Eukaryota > Viridiplantae > Streptophyta > Magnoliopsida > Alismatales > Hydrocharitaceae > Ottelia > Ottelia alismoides. The sequence continues at coordinate 475,599 of JAZKJV010004302.1, read as the reverse complement.
ACAACCTTATTAGTTAGTTTTTTTAGTGTTTTTTTATGATTTTTTAAGTTTTACAAAAAGTTTTTTTCCAAAAAGATTTTTTTGACAAACAAAGGCAAAGAAGTTTTTTTTTGTTAGAAAACTTTTGCTCTTTTTTTCAAGAGTTTTTTTTAAAAGATAGGTAGATAAGAAAGGATTTTTTTTGAAAAAGTTTTTTTAAAGAGGTTTTTTTTGAAAAGTTTTTTTACCCACCCCATAATTATTGTATAATATATACAAAAATACGTGAAAGTACGAGCTATGGGTAAAGTATATATGTAATATATACACGCCCCCCTATACTTAGCATGTGCTATGTCCTCATGGCACAAGAAGCGAGAAAAAGACATAGCTCGTGCTAAGAGTAGGATAGCTAAAATAATAAATAGTATAGAAGTCGATCCGCCCCCCTATACGTAGGCTCTGGACAGCCTAAGTGTAGAAGAAGAGAAAAAATGGGGCGGACGAGGTCAAGAAGAGAAATGGATGAGTAAGTACACACGGTGGGCATCGACTGCCCCTATACTTAGGCTCTTGGTAAGCCTAAGTATAGGACAAGAGTAAGTGTGAGAACCGATGTGATCTGGAGAATATACATGGAAGGGAGAATGTACAAGAGTGAGTGAATCTTCTAAGATGTTGAATCTTGATGCTGCATCTTCATGATGGGTAATATGATGTATCTGCTCTGTGCTCGCTCTGCATGAAGTTGATGACATCGACTTGGACTAACTGCTCTTTTGAATCAACAAAATGCTTCAACAATTGTCCATTTACCACATGAGACTGTGCACCATATGTGAGATCATCTATCTCTACACTTCCATTCTCGTGCACTTTCTTAACAACAAAGTGACCCGTCCATTTAGATTTGAGCTTCCCATGGAACATCTTCAACCTGGCATTGAACAACCATACCTTTTGTCTAGGGACAAAGTCTTTGCACCTAATGTGCTGATCATGCCATCTCTTTACTTTGTCCTTATAAATCAAACTGTTGTCATATGCCCTGTTTCGGATTTCCACGAGCTCGTTCAAGTTCAAGTCTCGACAAAGCTTCCCTAGGTGACAACTCCAATTAATCTTCTTGATTGCCCATTCAGATTTATGAATCAATTCTGCGGGCAAATGACATGGCTTGCCATAGATCATTCTAAATGGTGAAGTACCCAATGGTGTCTTGTAGGATGTCCTATAGGCCCACAGAACTTGGTCCAAGAGCTGAGACCAGTTCTTCCTATCGGGACGAACCAATTTCTGCAAAATACTCTTCACCTCTCTGTTTGAAACCTCTGCCATGCCGTTGGACTGTGGGTGGTAAGGACTAGTAACTCTATGCTCAAATCCATAATCCTTAGCTAAAGATCTCATATCTCGGTTCACAAAATGGCTACCCCCATCAGATATCAAAACTTTTGGCACCCCGGACCTAGATATAATATGGTCTCTCACAAACTTACAGACAGTCTTGCTGTCTGCGGTTCGGGTTGGGATAGCCTCCATCCACCTGGATAGATAATCAACCACCAATAATATGTACTCATGCCCTTGGCTGTTGGGAAAGGAACCCATAAAATCTATGCCCCATGCATCAAAAATATCACAAATAATCATCGGTTGCATGGGCATCTCATTTCTCTGTCCAACTGTCCCTCCCATCCTTTGACAGATAGGGCACGACCGTACAAAATCAATAGCATCTCTAAAAAAGGTCGGCCAATACAATCCACATTGAAGTACTTTGTGAGCGGTTCTCTTTCTCGAATGGTGTCCTCCAGCCTCAAGTGAATGACAATATGTGAGGACATTATGGTATTCCTCTTGAGGAATACACCTTCTCCAAACACAATCTGGTCCTTCGAAGAAAAAGGAAAGGATCGTCCCAGTGGTATCTCCTTGAATCCGACTTTAGTCGGTCAGTACTGCTCCTAGTCCAACCATGGGGAACCTGCTTGGAGACAAGATAGTTCACCATGTTGGCATACCACAGGAGTGAGTCAATAACACAAATTGATTCATCAAGGAAGGTCTCTCTAATCCGCTCATAATCAGGAGAATCCTTAAGTTCAATCCGAGAAAGGTGATCAGCCACAACATTCTTCACTCCAGGTTTATCTTTTATCTCCAAATCAAATTTCTGGATGAGTAAAATCCACCTAAGAAGACGCGCCTTCGCGTCCTTCTTTTCCATTAAATATCGAATGGCTGTGTGATCAGTATATATTGTCACCTTAGAGCCCAAAATATATGATCTGAACTTCTCGAGGGCCCATACTACCGCGAGCATTTCCTTTTCAGTCACTGTATAATTTTTCCGTGTAGGATCTAAAACTTTGCTCATGAATCGCAAACGGATCCCCTCTCACCGTTGTCCTAACACAGCTCCTATAGTAAAATCTGAAGCATCAGTCATGATCTCAAAGGGGAGAGACCAGTCAGGAGCTTGTAGGATAGGCGAGGCACAAATCTTCCTATTCAAGAGCTCAAAGGCCTCCAGACACCTTTGATCTAAATGAACTCCGTGTCTTTCCCTAAGAGCTCAGTCAGTGGGAGGGCGATCTTTGAAAAATCCTGAATGAATCTTCTATAGAATCCAACATGCCCTAAGAATGACCGCACTGACTTCACGTTGGTAGGTGGATCGAGTTTCTTGATCACCTCCACCTTGGCAGGGTCAACCTCCATTCCCCTTTTGGAGATGACATGCCCCAACACGATACCCTCCGTCACCATAAAGTGACTCTTCTCCCAGGAGAGTACTAGATTCACCTCTCTACACCTCGTGAGGACTCGGTCCAAGTGTGCTAAACATGTATCAAAAGAATCACCGTGGACTGAGAAGTCCTCCATGAACACTTCCAGGAAATCTCCCACCATCTCGGCAAATATGGCTATCATGCACCGTTGAAATGTACCCGGGGCATTGCAGAGCCCGAACGGCATGCGCCTGAAGGCATAAGTGCCGAATGGACATGTGAATGTGGTCTTTTCCTGATCCTCAGGGGCTATGTCGACCTGGTTGTAGCCTGAGTACCCATCAAGAAAACAGAAGACCTCTTTCCCTACGAGTCTCTCCAAGATCTAATCAATAAAAGGCGAGGGAAAGTGATCTTTCTTGGTCGCAGCATTCAAGCGCCTGTAGTCAACACAGACACGCCACGACGTAGGTACTCGTGTCTCAATCTCTACCCCCTCCTCGTTGGTGATCATCTGAATTCCCGACTTCTTCGGAACAACATGAAGTGGGGCCACCCACTTGGAGTCAGAAATAGGGTATATAAACCCTGCTTTGCACCATTTCTCAATTTCCTTCTTCACCACTTCCCGTAGATTGGGGTTAAGTCTCCTTTTGAACTCACGGGAAGGTCTCACATTATCCTCAGTAAAAATGTGGTGTGAGCAGAGAGCGGGGTTGATCCCCACGAGATTCGACACTGTCTAGACTATTGCTTTGCGGTTCCTCTCTAAGACCTCTAACAACCTAGACTCCTGTTCTAAAGTCAAGTCTGAGCTAATGATGACAGGATATCTCTCTTTAGGTCCCGCAAGAAAGGCATACTTGAGTGTAGGAGGTAGTGATTTCAGTTCTGGTAATGTGGTATCATCAAACAGATCTGGCAGAACTGAATCTGAATCTGGTTCCGTGCTGCATGAAGGTGGGCTAAGCTGAGTAGTACTCGTCACCAAATCAGAAGTAAAGGGAGTCGGATCGCCAAAGAAACGCAGTAGTTCGTCCAAAGCCGCGTCCGACTCATCATCTATATCCCATGATCGTTCCGAAGGGGATGGAACTGACAGATCCAGATGGATCTCTATGTCATCATGAGAATAGGTTGATGCATCTCCCACAAGATCAGACAACACCTGGCAAACTACATCATCCACTATGCCCTTTCCAGATGAAAGGGACTCGCTCTGTCCTGAAGGAATCTGTCCCCAAATCCCAACTGTACGAATCAAACTGCAATCTGCCTCTGAAGATGAGTACTCTGTGCTACTCTCTGAATCGGGTCGCTGACACTTGGTTTGCTTCATCTCAAGGTTCACCTCTCCGCCTGGAGAACGGAACTTCATCATTCCCGTACCGTAATCAAAAGCTGCGCCTACGGTCCTAAGGAAGGGCCGCCCAAGAATGATCTGAGATTCTCTCCAATGATTGGGGGTCTCCATGTCCAAGACTGTGAAATCAACTTGATAGTTCTGCCCCTCAATCGAGATAACTACGTTCTTCACTTCTCCCTTAGGTCTCTTCACTGATCGATCAGTAAATTGGAGTAAGGCTCTAGATTTGCGAAGTGGTCCCAACTCAAATTTCTGATATAATGCTAAGGGAAGTAAGTTAATCGAAAAACCGTTATCTAAGAGTGTGCGTGCAAACACAATGTCGTCAATACGACTCTCCACATAGTGAGCACCCATGTCTCTCTTTTTCCTTGGCAAAGTCTGATTCTTGAGACAGTAGGTTGTGGCTACCGATAAGACATGTGTCTTTATATTTCGGTTATCTTTCTTCCTGCTAACCCTTGTAGATGTGCATCTCACCTTAAGGTATTTTTGGAATGCAGGATGGTTAGCCACATATTCATCAAATGGCACCTTGACTGTGATATTCTCTTTACAAAACCATGCCATATCGGGGTCATCTTTCTGAATCTTTTTGATGCGCTTTCCTGCCGTAAGAGCACGGGGGAAAGGGATGGAAGCTAGAGAAACTGAAGATGAAGAGTCTGAATCATGAACTGAAAGATCATTCTTGGCATTAACGGAAACAGAGTTCTTCATACATGAATCTTTTTGATGCAACATGGGATCAAAATCAAAACTATCTACTGTAAGTTGTGGAATAGAAGCTGGAATGGTATCAGCCACAACCGGAGATGCAAGGTCCTCCGTAGACTCAGAAGTGTATCCATGCTGTCGATGCTGCATACGTGCTCTCCTTCTCCTCTCGGCTCCCTGAGAAGAAATCCTCGAATGATGCTGATGGGGCTCCGAAATATGATGCCTCTCCTCCTCGTCCTCTGAAGACTCCTCAGGTAGAACTCCAGAGATGCCCCTCCTCGTGTCCCTCGCCCGGTCAGGTACGGTCACGGTCCTTCCGCTCCTGAGTGATATGTGGTTAGCCTCGTCACACGAAAAAATCTCATGTTCAGATCTAGGAGATACTGAATAGTATACCTGACCAAAGTGTTGCTGAGAACTAGATCGGTTCAGGCTATTGGGGTTAGCCTGAACTTGGGCTGGGATTGAGGTAGAAGGTGCAGTCTGCTCGTCTCGCCATCTAGAAAGGCGGTTGACATCCACCCATAAGTCATGAATCTCGTTCCTGTAGGAACATAGCTCGTCGAGTATCTGTTGCTGTATATCCACAGGACTAGACGAAGAAGGAAGTGGATAAGACTGGGAAGAAGAACGTGAAGACTGGTCCTGCTGGCCAGAGTACTGCCTCTGCTGTTGCTGCTGGGGTTGCGGACCCTGCTGGCCTGCCTGGTAATGGCCCTGTCGGCCATACTGCTGGTACTGCTGCCTCTGCTGTTGGGGTGGCTGGAATCTAGGGCTCTACTGTGAAGGAGGTGGTGCGGAGGTGAATGCGGTGTTGTGAAAGGTCGGGGGACGCTGGTAGGTCTGTCGGTCTCCCGTACTTCCCTGCCTGGCAGGGTCCTGAGTATACCATACTCCATTCACCTCCCAAACCGGTGGAGGTTCCTCCTGAACTGTCTCTGCTAATGGAGGTGGCTGCTGGAAAGAGTGGGTGTAGGATTGGTCCTGCTCCCACGGCTGGGGTTGCCCTGACACCAACTACTCCTGAACATGGTGAACTCAGTATACAGGAGCAGAGGGTGCAGTCACGGCAGGTATCTTTATCTTAGATACGCTATCAGTCAACTCCTCCATTTGTTTTGGGATCTTGGAGACACTCCTATCCAATTCATCAATTCTCCTGTCAATCCTCTCAGCTACAGTAAGCTTGTCAGCAAGGAGTCCCATGCTAGGTATCACGTTCTGAGAGAGATCGACTACTGCTGATTTTCCCCCTCCAAGTGAGAGTGAACTGGGGGATGGTGTATAGGCCCTGCTGGCCATCTGTGAGCGGCTAGTTTCAGCCATCTGCTCGAATACCCTCCAGACGGTATCCGCTCCTCGAGATGTATAGCTGTTTCCACAGGCAGCGCTCACCAAACCCTGCATCTCAAGGTTGAGACCAGTAAAGAATGACTGGACCAAGATGTTACCATCTAGTCCATGACAGGGACACTTCTGCAGGAAGTCCTTGAATCTTTCCCAAGCATCACAATAAGCTTCATGGGTAATTGGGAAAACTCGTAATGCGCGTCCTCATCATGTTAGTTCTACTTAAAGGGTAGAACTTCTTCAAAAACAGGTCCTTGAACTGGGCATATGTGGTGACGGCGATCCCAAGATTCTTTACCCAGTAATCAGCTTTGCCACCCAAGGCAAATGGAAGGGCTTTGAGCCTAATATAATCCTGGCTAACATTTTGATGTTTGAGGTTAGCGTAGATGAGCTCAAAGTCCCTTAGGAATGCATATGGTTCCTCAGAATCATTCCCATCAAAGTGTGGCAACAGGTTCAGAAAATGCAGGTTCAATTCAAAATCAACCTCCGGTTCGGCCGGACTCAAGTAGTTCCGAATTTGATATTGTCCGGGGTTATACGCCGCATCCATTGGTGGTTGGACCCCAACATTCAACTGTCTTAACTGAGCTCTGAGAAGTGCATGTTGCTGCTCAGATGCAGCTAATCTGGCTAGTATCATTCTCATTGGGTCTTCCTGATTCTCTTCTTCATCTTCTTTCTTCTTTGGAGGCATTTTTCTTGTATTTTCTTCAGGTCCTGAATCAGCAAGGTGTGCTTGATTAGAAGAGGATTTATGAATCAGGGTATTCTCATCGAGGCGAAGGTCTTCCTCGGTGATGTGGGAAGAGAGAAAGGGAATGGTTTGAAAGTAACCATCCTGAGAGTGAGTGATCCTGGGCTCAAGAGGGTCATGAGTCCAGGTTGGTCCACGTTGCGCATGGACCTGTGAAGACATACTTCTTAGAGGGTTTAACGGGAGATTCACAAAGTCCGAATAATTATCCCCCCAATCAGTAATCTTCGATATCAAAAGAACCGATTAGAACACGATATTCCAATGAAGTGCTAGTTCTACGGTGCACGTAAATGTGCGGAGTAAACTCACACAATACAAACACAATTCAAACCCTCAATTTCACCAACTCAACACATGATGGCCGTAAGAGTTCGGTCGAATTATCTTGTCAATTTTAGTTGGTGAGAAATACAATCTTGGAAAGATTAACGAGCTGTTAGGTGTCTGTATTTTCCTATAGACTGACCTGGTTCAAAGAACCAGTAGTAAGTAAGAAATCCAGACTTGGCTCTATCCTAGGGTCGTCTCTCTCTCACTTGCAAGTAAAACAAACAATGAGGGCTTTATGCACCCGAGAACAGGGGTTCTTTTTATTCCAATTTTTTTAAATCGACCTGCTCAATTTAGTCCCAATTTTAGAGTTAGGTTATCACTTGAAATTTATGTGACGACACAAGCACGTCTACCGTTCAGTCCCAATTTCCTTTTGACATTAAGTTATAAAACAAGAGGGGAATCGGAAATCAGAATGCAAAGGAGAAACTATCATGCATGCTCAGAAGAAGGTATACTTACAGTGAATCCCAGCACTCTCCATGCGTTATGCATAACAGATTTGTAAATATTACACTAAATGCATGCAGATCGAGAAAATCGTACCTAAACAATATACTATTAGCGGGGAAGAATTGATTTAATTTTGAGCTAAGTAGTACGTGTTTATGTGCGTCTCATTATGAATCTTATAAGATATGTGAATCTTCTAAGATATGTGTGGCCTAACTTACGATGGGCACAAATAAATTTGATGCTAAACTACCGTGTGCCTAATCCTTAATTTCGCCACTCAAGTCGAGCCCCACCCTCACCGGAGAGTGAAACAGGTCTCGACACACCACAAATGAAGTCCAAGTCTTTTTTACACACGCGAGATCTCAAACAAGAGCCGCTGTAATGAGCAACTACCTAAATAATTACAACAATTTACAAAAGCTCTCTCAAAATAAATAAATTCTCCAAGCTCTTCAGCAGTCGGCGCGCGTGGTGTCCGTCGACCTCCGATGTACTCCAAGTCCACCGGGCCCTCGCAAGGAAAATAAGATTATATTAGAGAGATAAAAAACAAAATATATACACGAATATGAATAAAAATAATTGAAAGGAAAATGGATTAATTACAAGTGGCTCGGGGGTCAGACTACCCGAGTAAATGAAAAACCAAATCCAAATTTTTAAATTAGTCGCTAAACCTTTGCCTCCCCACAACGGCGCCATCTGACGAGTCGATAAATACGATAAATAATTTGGGCACGTTGTAATACGTATACTTAGCGATTCAGTCAGAACCGAGAGAAAATCTCCGTGAAGAGTGTCTCGGCTTTAATTTATGTCCCGGGCAAGTCTGGGGTCGAACACAGGGAGGCAAAGGAACAACTTCGGTTTTAATTCAAAAACTTAGATCTTAGATTTACAATGCGTTTTTTTATATTTTTTAAATGCAAATAGGATGCCAATGCAAGTGAATTAAGCTCCTAAGAAATCACACAACTTAGCCAAATTAAATTAATGAGAAATTAATCCAGTTTAGCCAAATTATATTTTTCCTAGAATACTAATTCAGAGATGAAAACAAAACACATTTTTTTTGAATTTTAGGACTTAAAATGCAACAAGGAAAAATGAGCACTTTTATGGGTTTTTTCGCAATTTCTCACACAAACAGTAAGCAAAAATCATGAAAATTTTACTAAAATGAAAACATGATGCAAGGAAGCTACAGTAATATTTTTGGAATATTTTGACAAAATATGATTTTTTTATGGATTTTTTAGTGAAATCAAAGTGAGAGTGAGTAAATAATTTCTAATAAATCCACAAATCAAATTAATCAGAGTGTGAATTATCCTAAATAGGTATTTTCATATAGAATCCAGAAGACTTGAAATTTTGCAAAAATGATATACGAAGATTTAATTAAAATTCAAATACTAAAATCACTCTACAACTTATTTCTGGCACAAGACATCTCCACTTTGGATGAAATTTGGACAGTAAGTTAATCCCTTATCAAGGCATCATTTCTATATTTTGTGGAATTTTTAGAGCAACCGTTTGTGAGATATAATTTTAAGAGTCCAGATTGGGTAAAATATGTAAAAGTTCGGTTGCACAATACTAATTAATTCACAATACCTCACAAAAATATAAATAGATATCCACACTGTAGAGAATTAGTTGCTCAACACAATGCCATTTTTTATTGAGTAAAAAGATGCAAGATTGATGTCCAAATTAAAACACAAACATAGGGGTCTTTTTGCAATACAGAAATTGAAAAGAAAACTCAGTTTTATGGGCAGGGACTTGTTTGCAATAACAGAAATATGAAATATACAAAATGCAATATTTACATATAAAAATAGAAGGAAAAGTAAACCTCCTCCTTCTTCGTTAGGCGCAGGTGGAGAACCCAAATAGAGTACGGCGGCGGATGTCGCCGGCGCGCAGCGCGCGGCGAGAGGAGGTCGGCGGAGGTCCGCTGGGGGCACACGTGGCAGGCGAGGGCGGATTCGCGGCTGGAGGAGCGTCTGGGACTGTCGGCGGGAGCCCAGCGACTGCAGGGAGGTGGAGAGGGCGCGGTCGGCTGGGGCGGCGGCGCCGCGAGGGAAGCGGCGTGGCCGCGCTGAGTGGGCAGTGCCGGCGATGGCTGTGGGGCGGTGCGGGCGGCGAGGAGGCCGCCGGCTGGCGGCGGTGGGAAGAAGAGGCGGCGGCGGTGGGTGCTCCCACCGCTGCTGCGTTTGTTTGTTTTTTTTATTATTTTTCTTTTTTTCTGCTGTAATGAAAACCTATATTTTTTTTTGTTTAAATTTTTTTTATATTTTTTTAATTTTGATTAGACAGGGAATACAAATAAAAATGACAACAAAGGGGAAAAATAATGTGATGATAATAAACTAAACAAATGGGGAAAGATAATGGTGTGATGGTGGTGATGGAATAAACAAATGGAGGGTGTATGGGTGGTAATGTGTTAGACAAAAAAATAAGATGAAAATAAACTTACCTAAGATGGACGGTTGCCTATGATGTACTTGTAAGAGCACGGTCTTCGCTCAAATCGCCGACGTGCGATGAGCTCGAGCAGCGCACGGTTGCGGCTGCGATGTTGGCCAAAGAACCAACGGATCTCACCGGATAGAGGGTTGTCGTCGCTTGACCGCAGTTGCGTCGCTGTCACCGATTCAACTCTGGGAACTTGGCTCTCCTCACATAAAGATGAATCAAAGACAAATTGAGGAGGATGGGATGTATATATAGATGATAAAATGAGAGGTTATTAAAGTGGTGGAGTTGAATGGGAAGTTGGATTATTAATGGAGTTGAATGGGAAGTTGGGAAAAATGATGGAATAATGGAGTTGAATTGGTGGTTATTGTAGAGAATGGAAATTAAATAAATGAAATAAAGTTGGCTACTTTAATTACAATAAAATAAAAAAGAAGAAAATAAATAGTAGATAATTTACAAGGGAAGACAAACAACATGTACACATTTTTTTTACTTTTCAAATATGTAATTTTTTGTCTTTTTAATAAGAGATATTTACAAAGGAAAAATATAATAAAATACTACAATTAAAATACAACACAATCATGATATTTTTGTATTTTTAGTAATTATAAAAGATAAAATAAAAATGAAGAAGGAATGAATATGTACATAATATGCAGTGTACATCTAGGTCCCAAAACCCAACTTTTGCGAATGAGCTCCGATTTTAATGAAACCACTACCGTTGGATAGATAATTTTGTAACTTGAACTTCAAAAGTGAGTTTGGTGAATTTGGAGTTCATACGGAGTGGGAATTTAGCTTGGAAGTTGGTCTTTACGGTTTTTTCCCACTGGGATCTAGGAGCATTTATTTGAGATATAAAGTTTATTTTATATTTTTTTATTTTTATATACATTGTTATGAACAAGTTGGAGAAAAATTAAGCCAAAAAGGAGTTGAAATGAATTTATTAAAAATACATGAAGTTTTGGGCTATTTACATGTGAAAAACTCCTTTATTTTTGTGGCTTTTATTGTTAAATTATTTTGTACAATATAATATACATTAATTAGTGTGTTTTATTTACAAGAGTCGTTTTGTTAATTTATTGATTTAATGGACATTTTTCTGGGATTTTACTCGGGGATTTTGCTAAGATCAATATATTGAGATGATGAATCATGGATTCATCAGAAAGGATTTCCATCTCTTACCCAAGCTGGAGATCATCTCTTAACAATCATTTGACGGTGCTTGATGAGTCCTCACTCTAACCCTTTAGTTATTCATACATGCACCATCCTCTATGATTCAATAGTTGAATCAACAGCTGTATGATTATTAAGATGGCCATGGTACATAACCATAATTGTACTAAGGGACCTATTATGCAAATTATTTATTCTTCATTTCAGATCAGAGATTGATATTCGCAATAACATTTATTGTATAATGGCTCGTCGTGGGCTCGCATGTCCAACAGTAATTGCAGTCTACACTTAATGTCATATACCTATTATATATGTATATAGAGAGCGTCTGATAATTAGGGAAATTGGATACCTTTTTTTATTAGAGCTTGGTTCAATTTAGAATATTAGGATCTTTAAAATCAAGAGTTCTTCAATGGATTAAGTCTTGTACTCACATGCACAGTCAGGTGTTATTCCAACGTATTCATTCTTTATTGACTCGAGGACTAGAAAACTTTAAGTATAGGGGGTGATGAATCCACGATTCATCATCTCAATGTATTTGATTTTAGCAAAATCCCTGAGTAAAATCTCAAATAAATATCCATAAAATAAATAAATTAATAAAATAACTCTTTTAAATAAAACGCACTAATTACTTTATATTACATTTATGAAATAAATTAATAATAAGAAGCTGCAAAATAAAGGAATTTTTCACATGTAAATAGCCCAAAGTTCATGTATTTCTAATAAATTCATTCCAACTCTTTTTTGGTTAATTATTTTTCTGATTTATTTACAAAAATGTATATAAAAATACAAAAAATATAAAATAAATTTCACCTCAAATAAATACTCCTAGATTCCAAAGAGAAATAACCGTAAAATTCAACTTCTTGACCAAATTCCCGCTCCATATGAATTCCAATTTCACGAAACTCACTTTTAAAGTTTAAGTTAGAAAATTATTATCCAATAAAAGTGGTTTCAGTAAAATCAAAGACCGTTTGCAAAATATGGATTTTTAGACCTAGGTGTACATTGTATATATTATAAATATTCTTTCTTTCTTCATTTTTTATTTTTCTTAATTATTGAAATCCAACAAAAATATTTTTGTGTTATATATATTTTTGATATTTTAGTTTATATTATATTGTAAATATATTTTATTAAAAATACAAAAATTAGAAATTAGAAAAGTAAAAGATGTGCATATTATTTGTCTTATTTTGTAAATTCTTCACTCTTTTTCTTCTCTTTATTTTATTGTGTTTTACTAACCTACTTTATTTTATTTTATTTTCTTTATTTAATTTTCATTCTATATAATAACCTACCATTCCACTCCATCTCCTCCATCATTTTTTATAACCTTCATTCAACTCCACCATTTTTTAACCTTCCATTCAACTCCACCATTCCATCATTTTTCTAACTCCCATTTTCCCTCTCTTTTTATACATATCATTATCCTCATTTTGCCTTTGATCACCTTTATGTGTGAGAGAATTGAGAGCTTCGACAACCCATCTCGGTGACAGCGAATGACAAAGTAGAGCGACGACTGCTTCCTCTCCGCTAAGATTCGTTCGTATTCCGGCCAACATCGCAGCCGCCCCTACGTACTACTCGATGTTATCTCTCACCTGGGATTTGAGAGAAGGATGTGTTTTTCATGAGCACACCACAAGCTTCTGCTTCAATCATAGGTAATTTTTCTTTTCATTTTTATCATTATTTTATTTTTATCATTTTTTTTACATCACATCACCATCCACACACATTCATTTATTTATTTTTTAGAATAATACCATCACTACTCCATCATATTTATATTTTTTATTCCCTATTTAAGAAAACTTAAAAAAATATAAAATTTAAATTTAAAAAGATCAATTTACAATAGCAAAAAAATGAAAAAAAGAAGTTGGTGGGTGGAAGCCAGCAGCACCACCGGTCTTCCCTCTCCATCGCACCTCCACTACCACCCCCATCTCCAACAACAAAGGGGTCACCATCCTCCAGCCATCTGCAACACAATCCATCGCCACGACCTTCCTCCTTCTCTCTGCCCCCTCGTGCCAGCACCACCAGCCAGTCGTGTTGCCACCCGTAATGCTCTACCAACCACCGCACATGAAGTAGGATTCCTCGCTCATGCTCCAACCCACCGCCTCATCCTCTACATGCGACTAAGCATGACCATCTGTGCAAACTTTAGGATCTCCTCCGCACACCGCTCCCTCCGTCTTCAACATGTTGCCGCCATGCCCTAACCGCCCATCTGTGTAGACGAAGAAGAAGCTCTCCTCTTTTTTATAGTTTTTTTATTTCTTTAATAATTACATATTTTTCCCGTTAGGTATTTGTAATTACAAATAAGTCCCTATGCATATTTTAGTTCTGTTCAAGTTAAATTTTGTTATGTAAGAACACCTCTACATTTTCATGTTAATTTGGACATCATTTTGCATCATTTATTTTAGTGAAAAATATCATGATTTTAAGCAATTAATCCATCATCATTTCGATATTTATTTGGATTTTTGTGAGTTTCGGGTAATTAACTCAAATTATTTTAGTTAACATTTGCATATTTTACCCAATCTGTGGTCTTAAATTCATATCTACTTCATGGTTGCTCCAAATATTCCTCAAAAGTCACAAACGAGGTGATGAATACCCATTCATCACTCTTTATTCTTTTATTTTAGCTACAAAACCTTTGCCAAACACATGTATATTCATGTAGATACAAATAATTATCAAAAAGCATGCATTGTGTAAAAATAAATAATAAGCATGTTTTTGTGCATAAATAAAAGAACAAAAGAGATAAAAGAAAACGAGGGAGATATTTAGAATAAATATTGAGCGACCTAATCCCAAGGGAGGGCTCAGCATGGGCCTGACCGCATAAAAGCCAAAGTAGAGAGAGATAAGGAAGCTCATGTGTGTAAATATACCTGTAAATAAAATAAAAATATTTTCCTCTTATAAAAATAAAAATGAGTTTGTAAATATTTTTAAGTAGTTTTAAATATTAACTTAAAATAAAAAGAAGAAAAATTAAAAAGAAAATAAACATACCCTTCCTTGTATATATCCACCATGTACATAAGACCACATAGCTATTTATTTAGCCCTATAAATAAACAAATTAAAATCCCATAAAAATTATATATATTCTATACTTCAAGATGTAAATAAATAAAATACAAACCATAAAAACAAAAATAAAATAAAAAGAACAAAAATAAAATCAATTCCCTATATTGTATATATACCATGTATATAAATGTACATAAGTAATTATTTTACCCTTGTAATTCAATAATAAAATAAAATAAAAATACCAAAATATTCCAAATTTTATCCTATAAATAAATAAAATATAAAATTGGAATAACAATATACAAAAATAATTAATTAAAAATCAAAAATTAAAAATCAATATTGTATATACCTATGTATATAGTACTATATTGTAAATACCTTATTTTTATTTCAAAAAAATAAATAAAAATCACAAAAAATAGTTTAAAAAAATAAATATTTTTCATGTTTTGGGTTTTTCCTAATTCAGCCTTTTTCTATTTTTTATTTAATTTTCAAATCTTTATGACGTGGTCGTCTCTCATTGGTCCACCGGGGATGTTGACCCCCGGGTCAACTCCCCCCCTGGACCACAGAGTCCCGGATCCGAGTTTTCGACCCGACTTCTCAACATTTTCGCCACTCGATCCGACACCTAAAACCCTAAACCCCGGGTCCTATCTCGTCCTTGCAGATCCGACACCTTCCCCCGGGGTGGGTATGAGGGGTCCGAGCTCCGATTTCCTCGCCCGACCATCACTTAGCTGGACCCCTAACCGTATCAATCATCTGCTCCGCCGCACATTTCACTCATCTCTGGACCTCCCCCTCGACGCCAAGGAACTCCTCCACCTCGCCCGAGTGACAGCGGAGCGATTTGGAGTGGAAGTGAGGCCCGGGCAGCCAGGAAACCATTAATCCGGTGGCTTCACCGCCATGCGCCGCCGCGCGCGCGCCCAGCCTCGGGAACCACGCTCCCTAGTAGGAAATGACCCCGGAGCTCCCCGAGCTCCAGCCCAGTCGAATGCATTCACCAGGTAATGTCTTTAGCCATTAGTTTACGTGAAGTTAGATTTTAGCTTACTGTCGTTGTAGCTCCGCCGCCTTCGCCAGCTCACTCCGACCACCCCATCGGCCATCTGACCGCACACCCCACTTCGTCAGACTTCTCTCCACCTTCTTCATTCAGCCACCCAACCCTGACTCGCCCCGGAGCAGGGACTTCCTCCGCCGCTCGCCGGAGGACCTTCGCCCCGATGCATCTTTCATCCTCCACGTGCGCTAACGGGTCGAGGCAGTTTGCCCTCGACCCCTCGTTCTTATGTGCAGGTAGCAGGTCAAATTGACCTCATCTGGAGGTCGGAACAATAGAGCACAAGCGCTCCAGTTCTTCACCTTCGTCGGAGCTCTCCAGAGCTCCGGCAATCATCGGAGCAGTCCATGGCTGCGGACCACTGTAGGCGAGTCTTCTCCAATCATCAGCAGCCCCTGCAGACAGTTCGGCGTGCCCACATTCCTCCGGCGAAGTTCGCCGGGAGGAGTTCCTTCCAGTCCTTACTCTGCCGTCCATGCGACCCCGGAGTGCCAGATTTGAATCTAGACCGTACCCTGATACGAAGAGGCGCCCCGCACCAGCACCGTTAGATCTTCACGTGGTGCCATCTGCTCCGTCCGTCAGCAGAGGAGAGGCGAGCCTCGACCAGAGCTGCACGATCAGGACACGTGGCGAGCCCTCCACCGTTGGATCCGCGCCGAGGGTTCTTCGTTGAGCTGCCACCACTTTCAGCCGTTCGATCAGATACGTGGCCGCTCCTCAGCCCTCGGATCATAATAAGGGGTAAATATCACTTAGGCCCCCTCCTGTTTTTTCTTTATTGTTGAGTCCTGTAAATATTATTTAAAGTTCATTTTATTCTGGATATTTGCACTTTGGACCTCGTGCTTGTTTAAGTGGCATTTATACCCCTGTCTACGTGGAATACGTGCATCGTCACGTGATTTTTGTGGTGTATTGCAATGTTTAGGCTGAAGTTTTAAGGTGTTATGGAATGAAAATAAGTTTTTAATATTTGCATCCATACCCATGTGCGTGGTTTTATGGGACATGTGCTGAATTGATTGGACATTTTGCAATATCCTCCCTGGACTCTTAGCACCTGTTGCTATTCAGTCCTAGGAAATATTTTTTATTGCACATAGGTCCCTCTGTGCCCAGTACACGTGCGTTGCGTGTGAGGACTTGGAAATTTTGCATGAGGGACCCCACGTTTCTTGTATTTGTTACATTTCAGTCCCTAGAACTTATTTTCATTGCATTTGGGTCCCTGTGCACTTTGTCTTGTTGTTTGATTTTAATAAAATATCAAATCAAGTCCAAATTTCGTGAAAATTAGAAACGTGGCTCCTGTTACTGTGTCAAATTTTCACTACAAATTTGGTACATTTTTTTAGCATTTTTAGTATTTTTAAAAATTCAAAAACAGCTAATTTTCTTATTGTTCAGATATAAAATTCACAAAAAATTAATAAAACATCTTTAAAAATTACAAAAAAAATCAGAATTTGTTGCTTTTGTTGTGTTTGTTTTTCTGACCAAATTTGATCATTTTTGGACTTATAAAAAATATAAAAATTGAAAACACTGAAAAACTTATAAAAATTCTAATAATTCATAGAAAAAACAAAAATTAATAATTCTTTTTCCTGATTATTCATTTTTATTCATACTTTACATGAAAATTACCTCCAGGTATTTTTAAATGGTTGTAGAAGCCTGACTGGATAGTTTCTTTGGTTTTCTGCCTTGTTTCATTTTTTATAAAATTCCCTAAAAATCAGAAAATTATAAAAAATTAACCACAAACATTAAAAAAACAAAAATCCTAAAAATATTTGTTTGATTTTTTGGAGCTTCTTAGAGTAGATAAATAATTATTGCAAGTCGCTTGTTTCATTGTTATTCTTGATTTCTTTATAATTAAAAATTCCAAAAAATACAAAAATGTTAAAAATCCACCAAAAATCATTTGTTTATATTTTTATCCTTTTTTTAGACTACTTCGTAGGCCGCATGGCCATCACGTGCTCCTCGAGTTCAACCCAGGGTGCTATACCAGGTTAATATTATTGCGAGACCGCTTTCTTGACTTTTATCGTGTTTCGATCTTTATTTGGTGGTCTGATTATTTTTCTTGATTGAACTCTGAGTCCCGAGTGACTGAGGTCACAACGACCTTAGTTATTCCTTCACCTTAGTCATTCGGGCGGTTCATCAGAATGGCGTCGTTGCTGGGGAGCACGGCTTAGTAGTCATATTTTTCTGCAGTTTTTCTTTTTCGCGGCTTTTTGTATAGAATTTTTGTATATATTTTTCATATATATTTTCTGACTTCTTTACAATAACCCGGTCTGATCACATTCTTTTGTTTTCTTGCGAGGGCCCGAGGACCGAGGCAGCGACTTTCGAGGAGCCGACGCAACCGCGGCAATCGGAGGCGGCTCCCTTCTATACGGAGTCGTAGGAGAACGCGAGGAGACAGCTAAGTGTGGGAAACCGCGGAATAGTCGCGGATTAGATTAGTTTTTATTTCCGCATTATTTGAACTATTATTGTAATAAAACAGGGACATCAGGACTTAGACTTAGACTCTCGGTGTCTTTTTCGCCGAGCACCGGCGTGCTCGGGGGACCCTCGGTTTTACGCGGTTTTCTTCGCGGCTTTTGATTTCTTTACTACTTATTCAGTTTCTCGCGGTTTTTAGAGCCCCTAGCCTTAGGATTTTCTGCTTGACTGTGACGTAATAAATAGGATCCAAACACCCTAATACATCTGCCTGTACCTATAGATTGGTAATTGAACCAAGAATAAAAAGATAATAAAATAGTCAATTCACTCCCTTCGAGCCTACATGCCGTGAGCCCGCCCTGTCAAGCGCTACTCCTGAACTCGACCTGTCGAGAAGAGGAGGGGTGGACCTATACAGGACTCTTGGATTGGAGGTTGGTGGTTGACTAGTCGTTCTTTCGAGTAGAAATTGCTGCTTAGAGCTCGGTTTTCCGCCTGCACCATTTAGGTAGTTTATTTTCAGTCTTTAAATTATGGGCGGATCATTTTGCATGTAGACTGCTGGAGTCAGGTACGCATCTCTTACTCTACATGCATCATTGATTTTTCGCGCATCGGCTTTTTCGCCTTCTCCCCTGTTTTGGATTAAAATAACAAGGAGAATCGAAAAATTCGTTAGGCATTTGTTTTTTTGTTGAAAAATACCTGAAAAGAATAACAATAAAATTGGGACTGCTAATCTCACTTGACTTAAAAGACACAACACTGAAAAATCTATCTTGGGGAGAGTAACCCCCACCTTGTTTGGTTTGGATGAGCGAGAGAGTGACCCGCACCTTAGGTTAGAGCCATATCCAGTTTTTCTCGACTGATTATCGGCTTTCTATACGGGACTAATTCCTATTTAGCTCACGTAATTGCTCTGAAAGACTGAATGATCACCTAAAATAAAATCGACAAGATAATTGACCAATTCCTTTCGGTCTTCAGCTCGCGTGCATTGGTGAATCGGGGGTTTGCTTTTTCATGTTGTGTGATTTCCAGATCCCTTCTTCTCCCCCCCCCCCCCATATTCTTCTACATTCATCTGTCTACCATCCACCCTCCCTTCAGTCTTCTCCTTCTCCTTTACCACTGGATGATGGACGCCCCTCCCCTCGAGCAGACTCTTACGATTTTTTCTTCACCATCTGACCATCAGTCCAGTCCACCTTCTAGAGAGGTCGGATCTCTGACCAACCTCTCGCTCCCTCCCTCCCATCCCATTCATTACTCTGGGCATGCTGCGCTTGACGTCCGAGGATACCAGACAGAGCAGATGCGAGACCCAGACGAGGCCATTGTTGAGTTGAGCGTGCACTCTGTTCGTGATCAGAGAGAGCAGTGGAGATCATCAGATAGATCCTATCCCAGATTGATGGAGGAGCAGACAGCACAGGGAGCTCAGTCAGCTTCTACACTACGTCTATTCAGTTTGGATTTGGATTACATTCAGAGACTGCCGACATTTTCAGGGGAGGCACACGAGGAGCCTTATCTTCACCTGTCCGCATTCGAGGAGTTTTGCAGAGCACAGAGATATTCAGATATCACTGCAGAGGAGCTGATGAGGAGGACCTTCCCATTCACACTTTAGGAGAGAGCCATGTGATGGCACAGACGATTGGGGTGGACATTCGATTCGTGCGGAGAGTTATGCCGAGAGTTCTTACATAGATACTTTCCCCCACGTAGAGCAGAGTGTATGCGGTCTTTGATCACCGAGTTTTCAGTAGACCCCCAGGAGCCATTGCATGAGGCATGGCCGAGGTTTCTTGACCTCTTGCAGAGATTTCCAGATAAGGCCTTCCACTAACAGATTTGATAGAGATCTCCATGCGGGGGATGACCGCAGAGCAGCTAGCACTGGTGATTACCACATGTGGCGGTCCACACCGCAGTTACGACCTTCACTTACTGGATACCATCTCGAGCTTACTTTCACAGAGTTCATCCTCGCGGGATACCTTCGTCGGAACAGCACATGCGGATGTTGCGGTACTAGTGCGGTGTGTCACTTCACATGAGAATTCAGTTTTTACACACCAGCCCGAGGACTTGGATGTTGCAGCACCATAGAGTACAGAGGAGATGGTTGCGATAGTAGAGGTTCGGATCCAGAGTTTACTCGAGTTCCCGTTAATCTTCCAGCTAGAGTTCTTCGTCGACGAGTCTTGGATATCAAATCTTCTGATACTCCAGGAACCGGAGGAGCCCCCGCTACTATAGCCATTGAATCAGCCACTTCAGTTCCTAGTCCCGGAGGAGTCTGCTTCTTTTCTACAGAGATACTTCTCGGAGTGTGACAACTACCAGGACTCAGCCTAGCAGCTTCAGCTCGATATAGGACACCACTTTGAGAGTACAGACATAGAGAGTCCTGTATTCGAACCTTTTGTCCTCCACTCTGACGAGAGAGACACACTTACTGAGGACCAGTTAGCGGCCAGCATAGCTGCAGAGCGAGGATCAGCCACAGACACATTGCCAGCCTCCGCGGTGTTGACCAGTATCTTCTCCTGCTTCCAGATTGTCGAGAGCCACACTTCCAATGATGATGCAGACTAGTGCACAGAGTGGATACGTGACAACAACGTAGATGCCCTTCTAGATCCTGATCCTCTCTTACTCACTTATGATCTTGCATTTCTCCCCGAGGGTTATCTGTGGGAGGATGCCACACTCGATGTGTACTCGGTTTCACCTTCTGAGAGTGTTTCCTATCTGGAGGAACACGAAACTCAGTCTTCTAATCCTTCTAATTCTTAGTTTTCTCACCTCGACGACCCTCGCAAGGATGAGCCCATCATGGAGATATTCGATGATCTGTCTAATCCGCTTCTATTTCATTCATCGGATATCAGTCTTCTTAGAGAGTCTCCTGATCTTGATTGCCCACACTTCTTCGAGACACTGATTGATGCGGAGGATTCTATGACTGATCCATCCTTCTCCACTTTCGATTTCTTCGGCTCTACACTTTCACTCCAGTCTGATCCAGAGCCGACGATTTCTTTTGCGCTATCGGATCCTGATCACTTACTTCCATACCACTGGCCGGTAGCAGACACCCGCTTGATTGCATACCTGGATGTCTTTGTTTACACGTTGCAGTTCGTTGATGTTCTCATACCGAGATTGCGAAGACAGTACGGAATTCGACTTACCGATGCCGTCCTGAATCTGGATATGGCCTTGTCCTAACCTTTGCACCCAGCTAGGGGCGTAAAACCTAGCGCTCGTTGAGAGGCACCTCAACGTCGTACTCTTTTGTATATACGCATTTTGTCTTAGTTTGATCTTTCTGTCTTCCGTGTTTGTTTTCACCCAAGGTCTCGCTTAGGATTATCTTTACTATACTTAGGATATACCTCAGCCTAAGTATAGGGGGTGGAAACACTGGATTGTTCATATCGTTCTGTTTCATCACTTCTGTCGTTGCCTATACTTAAGGATTCTTCACCTTAAGTATAGGGGGAGTGATGTCCTCTCCTTCACCCTGTATATATTTGTTTGATTTTCTTCGTATCTTTCTACCCCTATTTTGTTGCCTATACTTAGGGATATTTTACCCTAAGCATAAGGGGGATACACCCTGTACATTCTTCACTCGGTTTTCCCTTTGAGTACAGCCAGCTATACTTAGGATTATTTGTTCCTAAGTATAGGGGGAAAAGCCGAGGTTCTCTTAAGTTTCTATTCATTCATTCATCTTTGTATATAGCTGATAAAGCTGAAAATCGATTTCACGGCTTTTTAAAAGTAGCGTGGTCGATGTAGAAAAAGCCGCGAAAAATGAACGATCTCAACATATCAAACAAATTCGTTTTTCCAAAAGAGAAAACCTACACTAATTTTTTATCCAGGTCAATGTGCCTGGGTCGAACTTAAGGAGGCAGAATAGAATGCTTTTGATTTTTCAAAAGATTTTTGTTGGCGATTTTATTTTATCTCTTCTTAAAAAGATCAGAGTAAGAGAGCACCTTTTTTATTTTATTATATTTTTTTATTTGATTTTATTCTTTTCAAATTTTTATTTAATTTTCAAAAAGGGATATTTTTTAAAAATATTTGTTTATTATATAATAGGTGGATATTATATAGGTGGTAAAATATAGTAGGGTGATCGTAGGTCGAGCAGCGAGCTCGAACAACACAAGAAACCAAAACAAAACAAGGTGAAATTCGAAGAATCAAATCACGATGAAAACACAACAAAACGGTCAAAAACTTAATACTAAGTAGATGGGGTAGTTGCGTAACTACCCTAAAAAGATCGTCAAGAACGAAGGTCAAACGAGGTCAAAACAACCCCTACAGCCCAGGGGCATAAGCGCGAAAAAACTATTTAAAATATTTGCAAAAAGGTCTTCGAGGATTATTTTATAAGAAAATTATATAAATCTTTACATTTAGGTCCCTGCAGAGGGACCTAAATGCAATTATAGGAAACCTGGGTGACGGAGAAAAGTTTCTGGAAGCTCGCTGGGTTGATGTTGCAATATTCCCACCGTTTCGTTATTGACGGCTAAGATTAGAAGTTCCTGCGTCGATCTGACGGATACGGGTGCGCCACGTTTCGCACACCTGTGCTTCGTCTGTTCTTGAGGTCTGTTGGCAGCCTGGTCATGAGGGTTCCTTCTCGGAGTTCTCTAGAGAAATCACCGACGTCTTTGGCTCTCCGGTGGGGCCAGAGGGGTGGCTCCTCCACCCCTCGAGCTCGCCCGCGGTAGGGTTCTGGCGGCGGCGCCTCGGAGCGACGGTGGAGCGGCGATGAAAACGACGGTCTCGACACCTGGAGGTTGTTGCAGTCCTGGCTACCTTCCTTTGAGAGTGATTCAAACGAAGATCGAAGCCTTCCAGATCCGGGAAAGGGCTCCTAATTGAAGATCAACCTGCAATAAAATGATTCATTTGCTCGATTCGCATTGAATCGGCACAAGATTAATAGGTTTGCAAGATCAAATCATGAAGAAAACATTATTTCCAGAATTATTCGCAATGGCGTGAAGATGGCGATGAGTTTGAAGTGTGATTCGAAGCGAATTCGAAGAGGTTTGAGATGAAATTTTGAATGGCGTGGAAGCTAGATAATTAAGCGTCCTAATGACGCAATTAACACCGCTAATTCCTACATGCAAATCGAGAAAAGAAATTCGGAAAAATGAAGGAAAAGGTCTGTGAAGAGTCTAGGTGTATTACCTGGATAGAAGCTCGACAGGCGACCTTTGGCTGGAGCTGTACGTGCGCGTAGCGGCGATGCAAGGCGGAGTGATCACCTTGGAACCTCCTCCGATCTTCCTCCACGCGAGCCGCCGAGCTGGAGCTGTCACCTCCTAGAGTGGCCGGAAACGAGAGGAGAAGGATGGGGGTCGACCACTGGAACTGGTGTTTCAGTTGGTTAGGAGAGTTGGTTGTTAATGGCGGAGGTTTAAGAGCTTATGTAGACGGTTGGCGTGGGCTCCAAGTTTAGATCGACGACTGGCGAGGTAAAGGGTAGTTAGGAGAAGGGAATCGAGGGTTTGGATCGGCCAGAAGGTTCTCGAGATGCGCAGGAAAATTGGAGGAAGAAGGCTAGTTGGAACAGATCTAGCGCAACTGCTTCTTGGAGAAGAAGACCCTAGGTGTTGACAAGTGTCAGCACCTGGTTGGTCCCGAGGCTGAATATTCTTATAAATTAGGAATTAAATATTAAATGAAGTTATTTTAAATAAGTATAAATACAAGAAATGTATATAAATTAATTCTCTAATTTATGGGCTAATTACTTTTAATAAATAATAAATATTATTTAAAATATAAATATTATATTAATAAATATGTATTTATAAATAAGTTTTGGGTTTTTAATTTAATAAATAAACACTTAAAAATTAATTTTATATTTTCTTTATTATTAGAATATTAAATAAGGTTTATGTAAATTTTTATAGATTTTAATAAATTAATTTACATGTTTTAATAAATAGAGGTATAAGTTCTCTAGTTCATTTATACCTATATTTTTAGGTTTTTGATTTTATTAAAATAATAAATAAGGTCCAAAAATTATGAAATAATTTAGGGTGAAACTACAAGATCATGAAATAATTTAAAAATTATAAAATTAAAAAAACTACAAATAATCTGTGTTACATAAAATAAATAGCCCAGAAACCCCGTTGTCTTTTGGTCCCAAAACCGACTTTTTGCAAACAGACTCCTAATTCGATGAAACCACCTTTATTAATTAGAGAATATTATTTTATGAACTTTAAAGGTGAGTAGAGTGAAATTGGAGTTCGTATGAGGAAGTTATGATGTTCGGAAGTTGAGATTTTGACAATTTACAGGCTGAGTTTCTTGGCATATATACAGGGTAATATTTTTAACTTATATATATATATATATTTAGAAATAATTAAGAAACGGATTTGGTGAAAAATATGTTCATATGAATTAGTTAAAAATCTTTGAAGTTTTGTATTTATTTTATAAATAGTGGGAAATGTATGGAGTGTGTATTAAATTATTTTTTTCTGGTTTTCTTTCCTTATCTCCCCCCTACTTTTTGGTTTGTCGACCAATCCATGCTGACTTGCTCTCGGGGGTTAGGCTATAAATATATCTTTCAGCTATATTTATATTTTATGTCATATTGTATATATATACACATATTCAATCTGCCTTTCCTTTCTTTTCTTGTTCTTTATTTATTTACATGATTTTGATGATTAAAAATGAATATTTATACATGAATGATGATTTGTTAAAAGATGAGAATTAGTGGATATTTACATGCATTTGTTAAGGATTTTAAGACAAAATGCGACAGAAAAGTTAATAAATCATGGATTCATGAACCCCCTATACTTAAACTTTGCTAGTCCCTTAGCAAACACTTATTTTGAAAAAGTAAGTGAAAAAGAAAGAAAGTTAGAATGAATTTGTTTTCCTAAACCAATTCATGAGAACATACAAAAGACAGAGCTCGATCGGGCCTGAAACAAGCATTTTGTCGGAACCTTAACTAGGATTAGGATTTTATCCTCAACAGTCCTTAAGTTCCATAAATTCCTTACTCAAGATCACTTCATCGGCTAGTTCAGACTCACTTATTCATATCACAAACTCTATCATCCTTGAAGTCAACTTGTACAGTGTGTGAATTGATTTAGCTCTTCCTGCTTAGAGAACCGAAGAAACCGTCAATCCCGGCTATACACTTCTATGGCTTCCTCATCCCGCTACTCTTTCCTCAGAGAGCAAGGTATTCCCTTCTGAGTTCAGTTCTGCTATTTCCACAATCGAATATAGGGAGAAGTTAGAAGAATGAGAAAAGAAGTGGAGTGCGACCAGTGTAGACGCATCTCCTTGTGAAGCCCAACCGGTGTAGCTGAGTCTCCACTAAGATGTGCAGGCATTTTTGGTGGAAGCTTGGACCATTTTGGTCTTATTTGGTGGCTTCTGCTTTGCTTTGACTTTGTAATTTGCTTGCACTGCATTCATCTTTTGTGCCTCGACGGATATAGCATCTTTTTAGTCCGTTAATTTTTTGAGGTCTTAGAAAAATTGTGTCAGCAGATCCTTCCCTTATCCAAAGCAACTATCGCAACCCCAATCTCTCCCGTCTTTAGACGTCAAAGCCGCAAAGATAAGGATAGAAACGCACTACCAAGGTGTACTGCCCTTCGGAACTCCATGCGAGTCGAGCTAAGTGCAGAGTGCATTTGTTCAAGATCGGTTCACTGGTGTAGAGTTGTACGGATGACTCCAAATGGTCTACTTAAGCACAGATGACTTGATTTCCCGGATATGGTCTAACGAAACCCAAAGATTTTAAGTCATAGACCTGAAGAGTTTTAAATTTCAGATCCTAATCAGGCTCCTTACAACGAGAGTTAAAGGCCGTAATCAAGCTCCATCCTTTAGACTAGACTCAGTCCTTAGTTCCAGAAATCAAACTTATTCTGAAAAATGCGAATGCAAATGCAACCATGTTTTTGTGAAGTGTATTTTCTGAATTTTACTCATTTTTATGGATTTTAAGGATTTTATAATTTTTATGAATTTTAGGACTTTGTATTTTTTATGGATTTTATAATTTTTATAAACAAGTTTTTATACAAGGATTTTACAAGATATATTTTATTTGAGTTAAGTATCTAATGTGTTTTACAAATTTTATCTTACAAAGTACTTTACAAGGATTGAATGGTTTTTACAAATGTTTTAATAAATAGGATTTTAAATAAGTATTATACAAATTTTAAGTACATTTTAAAGACATATTTTAATTACAAGTTTTAAATACAAGTTTTAAGCATATTTTACTTATTTACAAGGATTTTATAAATAATATATATAAGTGGATTTTAAATTAACCCGTACCCACTTTTTATGGATTTTATAGATATAGAAAATACATAAAAGTACGAGTTATGGCCGAAAGTATATATACCATATATACGCACCCCCTATACTTAGCTTACGTTATGTCCTCATAGCGTCAAAAGAGAAAAAGGAGGACATAACTCATGCTAAGTAAAAGTGGGCGAAAAAGGATATCGAGTACAAGTCAGTCAACCCCCCTATACTTACGATCAGGTCGTCGTAAGTATCACGGGAGAGCAAAAATGGGATGACTGAATGAAAAGAATAAATAACAAAAGTTCAAAAGGAAAAGAATACGAAATCATCGAAATCACTCGGTCCCCCCTATACTTAGGATAAGGCATCCTAAGTATAGAAAAGAGTGTAGCCAAAAATTGGAGACCAGTGATTTGTGGAGAAGAAAGGATATACAAAAGAATCGGAACAAAATATAAAACGTGAATCAGCGGTCAATCGGTCCCCCTATACTTAGGATCCGGTATCCTAAGTATAAAAGACGAGCAAAAAATAGGGACGATTGTGGTCTACGAAGAATATACAGGTGTTGTAGATCTCCAGAAACGAATGGCTCAAAAGAATTTGTACAGGTTGTAGTGAAAGAATGATCATGATTCCTGTACAAAATAGATCACTTCAGTGCGGGCCAGATGATCAGTAGTTTCGATGAAGTGCTTCAGCATCTGCCCGTTAACCACGAACGGCTCTGCACCAGGTGACACATCTGATATTGCTATACTGCCATTGTCGTGCACCTTTCTGACTATGTACGTTCCTTCCCACTTGCTTTTCAATTTGCCGGGAAAATTCTCAATCTCGCATTGAACAACCAGACTTTCTGCCCAGGGACAAAGCTCTTATGCCAAATATGTTTGTCATGCCATTTCTTTACTTTGTCCTTATAGATGAGTGTGTTCTCGTATGCTTGATTTCGAATCTCTACCAGCTCATTCAGATCTATCTTTATCTTGGCCCCTGCTTTCTGTGTATCCATCAATATCTCTTGAATTGCCCATTCGGATTTGTGCTTGATCTCTACGGGCAAGTGACACTGCTTTCCATAAACCACTCTGAAGGGTGAAGTACCTACGGGAGTTTTATAAGCAGTACGATATGCCCAAAGAACCTGATCTAGAAGCAGTGACCAGTTCCTCCTATTCGGTTGTACTAGTTTCTGAAGAATTGATTTCACCTCCCTATTTGAGACTTCAGCCATGCCGTTCGTCTGTGGGAGGTAAGGAGAAGCTACTATGTGATCAATGCTGTATTGCTTCACTAACTTTTTCACCTCCTTATTAATGAAATGGCTACCCCCATCAGAAATAAGAATACGAGGAATCCCGAACCGCGAAATAATATGTTCCCTTAGGAACTTGCAAACGGTTTTACTGTCTGCGGTTCGTGCGGGTATAGCCTCCACCCATCTACTAACATAATCTACAGCAAGAAGTATGTACTCAAAGCCGTTACTGGAAGGGAACGGTCCCATAAAAAATCTATGCCCCATGCGTCAAAGATCTCACAGATAATGACGGGTCGCATTGGCATTGCATCTCTGGCACTGACTGCCCCTATAGCTCTCTGACATTCTGGACAACTCTTCACGAATGTTCAGGCATCTCTAGTAAGAGTCGGCCACCATAATCCGCTCTGTAGTACCTTCTGCGCTGTCCTCTTCCCTGAATGATGTCCTCCTGACTCTAAAGAATGACACAATGTGAGGACGCTATGATATTCTTTCTGAGGAATACAAGGCCTGTAAACGCAATCCGGTCCTTCGTGAAAAAGAATCGGATCCTCCCAATGGTAGTATCGTGCCTCAGAAACTAGTTTCTCAACTCGGTTCTTTGGCCAACCCTGAGGACTTTTCTGTGTGACCAGAAAGTTCACTATATATGCATACCACGGAAGTTCGGTAACCGCAAATATGCTTTCGTCCGGAAATCTCTCTGCGATCTCTGGCGTGTACTCATCTGAAGGCTGATCTGACTGTAATCGGGAGAGGTGATCAGCTACCACATTCTTTACCCCAGGTTTATCTTTGATATCCAAATCGAATTCCTGAAGTAATAGAATCCATCGAAGAAGGCGTGCCTTAGCATCCTTCTTTTCCATAAAAAATCTAATAGATGAATGATCTGTGTATACTGCGATCTTAGAGCCAAGCAGATATAATCGAAACTTGTCTAATGCAAACACTAATGCCAACATCTCCTTTTCTGTCACTGTGTAATTTCTCTGAGCATCATCTAAAGTTCTGCTGGCATAGTGAATGGCAACGGGAAGTCCATTCCTCCTCTGTCCCAATACAACCTCGACCGCAAAATCTGAAGCATCCGTCATGATCTCGAAGGGTAGAGACCAATCAGACGGCTGTAGGACAGGAGCACTGATTATCTTCTCTTTCAAAGTGGGGAAGGCATTAATACATTTATCATTTAACACGAGCTCGATGTCTTTACCTAGTAATTCAGTTAACGGTCGGGCAATCTTGGAGAAATCTTGGATAAACCGTCGGTAAAAGCCGACATGCCCCGGAAATGACCGTAATTGTTTGATGTTGGATGGTAGCTCGAGTTTCTTGATGACATCCACCTTGGCAGGGTCAACCACCATGCCTCGCTGGGAGATGACGTACCCCAACACGATCCCGTGAGTAACCATAAAATGGCTCTTTTCCCAGGACAGAACGAGATCTACCTCACAACACTTTTTTAGAACCTAGTCTAGGTGCGCTAAACAATCGTCAAATGACTCACCATAGACCGAGAAATCATCCATAAAAACCTCTAGAAAATCACCGATCATGTCCGCAAAAATAGCAAGCATGCACCTCTGGAATGTCGCAGGAGCGTTGCACAATCCAAAGGGCATCCGTCTAAAGGTATACGTGTCGAACGGACATGTGAAGGTGGTTTTCTCCTGGTCTTCAGGAGCAATTGATACCTGGTTGTATCCGGAGTAACCATCAAGGAAACAGAAGTACCCCTTCCCTGCCAACCGTTCTATGATCGGGTCTATGAAAGGTAAAGGGAAGTGGTCCTTCTTTGTCGCGGTGTTCAACTTTCTATAATCAACACATACTCGCCATGACGTGATTACTCTCTTTGGAATCTCCTCTCCACTCTCGGTCTTAACCATCTCAATTCCCGACTTCTTCGGGACAACATGTAATGGGCTAACCCATTCAGAGTTGGAGATAGGATAGATGAACCCTGCGTCGCACCATTTCGTAATCTCTTTCTTGACAACTTCTTGTAAAACCGGATTCAGCCTATGCTGAAACTCTCTGGAGGGTTTGCTGTCATGATCGAGATAGATATGATGCGAACATAAAGCAGGATTAATCCCGCAGAGATCGGATACAGTCCACCCAATAGCCTTGCGGTTTCTTTCTATAATCTCCATCAGATGAGATTCTTGATCATCTGTCAAAGTTGAGCTGATAATGACCGGAAACCGTTGATGTGGACCCGTAAGGAAAGCATACTTCATGTTTGGTGGCAAAGTTTTTAGCTCTGGTAAGTTAATATCTATATCTGTCGAAACATCCTCTGTATGTGTACGTGGATCTGTATCGGTTGGTGATGTGTCTGCGATTTGATTCTCCACCATCTCAATGTGCTCTAGAGTTAGACTACAGAAGATGTTCAAGACATCATCCGACTCCTCGGAAAGATCAGAAGAGAATAAGTCAGCTAAATGAAACTCTGAATCATCTGAGATGGAGGAATTGTGTAAAGTTTCTGAATCTGAAATATCTGCATTAATTTCGTCAGGAATCTGATCCTTTTGCTTCTCATCATCCAGACTAAAGTTTAAGGTTCCGTCGGAAGAATCACCCCCTGAGGTCTCGGACATGTCCTCTGTCAAACATTCTTGAGTCTCTACCTGATATCTTTCGAGTCGTCAAGACGGACCTCATCCATATAATCACAGGAGGCTAAAGAACTCAGAAAAACTGAAGATGCATCACTGAAAATGTTCGCTTTTCTCGCCATCTCTATATGTACCTTTTCGCCCTCGGCACGAAAAGATACCATGTATCGTAATCGAAGAGAGCCTTTGCAGTCTCTAGAAAAGGCCTCCCGAGAATGATCGGGGTAAGGTGTAACTGTGCAGGGCAATTCATGTCTAGTACCGTAAAGTCCACTAGGAATTGAAGACTCTGCACGGTTACGATAACGTTCCTAAGTATACCCTTAGGTCTCTTTACAGATCTATCAGCAAACTGAAGGATCGCGCGGGATCTGTAAAGAGTACCTAGCTCGAGCTTATCGAGTAAGGAAGCGGGTATCAGATTGATCGAGCAACCGTTATCTAATAGAGTGCGGTCGAACTCGGCTTTTGCGATCTTGCATCTGACATAATGTGCACCTGAGTCTTTCTTCTTCCTCGGTAACTTGTTTTGTATCGCATAGGATGTAGCCTTAGTCAAGACATGTTTCTCTGTTCGGGATCTCTTTTTCCTACGCGTGGTACATATATTTTTCAATTGATTCTTAAGCGTAGGAAATTGATATAAGGCATCATGAAGCGGGATCTTCAGAAAGATATGATCTTTGAGTAGTTTTTCGATCTTTGGAGATGCAAGATTATTTTTGGTCTTTTTCTTTCCTTTTCCAAACAAAGCATGGGAAAAGGAATAAAGTCAGAAGTCTGAAAATCAGAGTTTTTATTTACATTGGAATCAGCTTGTACATCGAGAGTTTCAGAATTATTTACAAAACTCTCTAAGACAGGGGAAGAAAGATTTTTGTCGGGGCTCTCAACCTGATTTGGCGTGATGTCATCGTATGAGTTGCCAGTGTCCATATCTGATGTGTTGGCATTGCTCCCGTCTCTTGATTCTGCATAATGGTCCTCATCATCTTGCGGTTTCTCCTCCTCGGCTTCAGGATCATGGCTCTGCTCGTCTGCTGCTGGTGCTTTACCGCGAGCCATCGGCTTCGAGTCGTCTGAAAAAGAGAAGCTCTCGTGAGCACTAAGTGAAAGTTCAGCTGGAGATAATTTATTGAGATGAGAGTCTGTCTCAATTTTCTGGCCAAGAGGTGAGGGAGTCTGGGTCTGACTCTCCTCGAGATCAGATGGGACCAGTTCGAGAAGAGGGTCATCCCGAACTTGTGAAGACATACGTTCAACGGTGAACGGTCGAAGGCTCACAGAGTCTGAGCAGAAAAGCCGTCGAGACGTCATCTTCGATTCCAAGAGAAGGGAGGATCACGAATAGTAATTCAAGAGAGAGGGATAAATACGAAAGCCGCGGAAACTCAAGCCTCGCAGGAAAACACAAAGCAAACCCCGTTTTCACCAACTCAACCCGATGATGACCGTAAGAGTTCGGTCTTTTATCTTTTCGGTTTTAGGGTTGTAATTAGCAAACATATTTTTGCGGTTTATCATGCGTTGTGCGAGCTTATAGGTGCTCGATTTATCTCCCGTGATACTGTTCCGAGTCCTTACAGAGGATCACTTGTTTGCAGCCAGTATGGAGGCAAGTACGGACCGTTTCCGGCTACCCGTGTTGCTTGGGGATGGTGCCTTACGCGATGTCCTCTATATCCCCCACTCTGCTAAGTAATCTCGGACCGTTGCCGGCTACCTGAGCTTCCTCACTGACAAAGCAGTGATCAGGTGTATGGACTAAGTAGTATTTTGAAAGATATCGGTTCTTAGATTAAGTGTCGACTCTCGCTCACGCACTCTGAGAAATGGCGGGTATTACTCTCCCAAATCAATTGAATTTTTACGGTTTTAGATCCGATATTTTTAGTAGTCCCAGTTTTATGGTTTTATAATTTTTAGTATTTTTAAACAAACGTCTAAAAATTTTTTTATTGTCTTGATCCTAAAATAATGCACCTAGGTTGCAAGTCCTAAAACTAGCTACGTAAGCACAATCAGATAGAATAAAAACACCTAAACAGACATCTATCGAAAAAGCCGCGGAAAAACCGATAAGGCGAGAAAACCGCGGTGGGTGCCTTGATCCCCCGCATACACGGTATCCGGCGAATCAGACCCCGAAGAAAAATGGGGGTTGTTTATTATTTTTTGCAATTTCTCTCCCTTTCTCTCTCTTTTACAAAATTGTCCTAACTAAATCTGCCCTCTACAGCCGACTCGTGAAGAAGAAGCCGGCCTCTGCGCTTTCAACTGATTCGGCTTCCAAAGAAACCAGCTAATCTTGCAGGCCCTGCAAACTTGGTTAGTTGTATGAAAAACCGTATAAAAATGATCGAGAAAGAGTCGAGAAAAATGTACGAAAAACTACGAGAAACAATAAGAAGAGAGAAAATAAAATCACTATGAGATAGAAAAATCAAAAAAATCTAACGCCTCCCTGACAACGGCGCCATTTTGATAAAGCTGAAAATCGGTTTCGCGGCTTTTTGAAAGTAACGTGGTCGATGTAGAAAAAGCCACGAAAAATGAACGATCTCAACTTATCAAACAAATTCGGTTTTCCAAAAGGGAAAACCTACACTAATTATTTATCCAGGTGAGTGTGCCTGGGTCGAACTCAAGGAGGCAGAATAGAATGCTTTTGATTTTTCAAAAGATTTTTGTTGGCGATTTTATTTTATCTCTTCTTAAAAAGATCAGAGTAAGAGAGCACCTTTTTTTATTTGATTTTATTCTTTTCAAATTTTTATTTAATTTTCAAAAAGGGATATTTTTCAAAAATATTTATTTATTATATAATAGGTGGATATTATATAGGTGGTAAAATATAGTAGGGTGATCGTAGGTCGAGCAGCGAGCTCGAACAACACAAGAAACCAAAACAAAACGAGGTGAAATTCGAAGAATCAAATCACGATGAAAACACGACAAAAACTGTCGAAAACTTAATACTAAGTAGATGGGGTAGTTGCGTAACTACCCTAGAAAGATCGTCAAGAACGAAGGTCAAACGAGGTCAAAACAGCCCCTACAGCCCAGGGGCATAAGCGCGAAAAAACTATTTAAAATGTTTGCAAAAAGGTCTTCAGGGACTATTTTGTAAGAAAATTATACAAAGCTTTACATTTAAGTCCCTGCGGAGGGACCTAAATGCAATTATCAGAAACCTGGGGGTGGAGAAAAGTTTCTGGAAGCTCGCTGGGTTGATGTTGCAATATTCCCACCGTCTCGTTATTGACAGCTAATATTAGAAGTTCGTGTGCCGATCTAACGGATGCGGGTGCGCTACGTGCCGCGCACCTGTGCCTCGTCTGTTCTTGAGGTCTATTGGCAGCCTGGTCACGAGGGTTCCTTCTCGGAGTTCTCCAGAGCAATGGCTGACGTCTTTGGCTCTCCGGCGGGGCCAGAGGGGTGGCTCCTCCGCCCTCGAGCTCGCCCGTGGTAGGGTTCTGGCGGCGGCGCCTCAGAGCGTCGGTGGAGCGGCGATGAAAATGACGGCCTCAGCACCTGGAGGTTGTTGCAGTCCTGGATACCTTCCTTTGAGAGTGATTCTAACGAAGATCGAAGCCTTCCAGATCCGGGAAAGGACTCCTAATTAAAGATCAACCTGCAATAGAATGATTCATTTGCTCGATTCGCATTGAATCGGCACAAGATTAATAGGTTTGCAAGATCAAATCATGAAGAAAACATTGTTTCCAGAATTATTCGCAATGGCGTGACGATGGCGATGAGTTTGAAGTGCTATTCGAAGCGAATTTGAAGAGGTTTGAGATGAAATTTTGAGTGGCGTCGAAGCTGGATGGTTAAGCGTCCTAATGACGCAATTAACACCGCTAATTCCTACACGCAAATCGAGAAAAGAAATTCGGAAAAATGAAGGAAAAGGTCTGTAAAGAGTCTAGGTGTATTACCTGGACAGAAGCTCGACGGGCGACCTTTGGCCGGAGCTATACGCGCGCGTAGCGGCGATGCAAGGCGGAGTGATCACCTTGGAACCTCCTCCGATCTTCCTTCCTCAACGCGAGCCGCCGAGCTGGAGCTGTCACCTCCTAAAGTGGCCGGAAACGAGAGGAGAAGGATGGGGGTCGACCACTGGAACTGGTGTTTCAGTTGGTTAGGAGAGTTGGTTGTTAATGGCGGAGGTTTAAGAGCTTATATAGATGGTTGGCGTGGGCTCCAAGTTTAGATCGATGGCTGGCGAGGTAGAGGGTAGTTAGGAGAAGGGAATCGAGGGTTTGGATCAGCCAGAAGGTTCTCGAGATGCGCGGAAAAATTGGAGGAAGAAGGCTAGTTGGAACAGACCTGGCACAACTGCTTCTTGGAGAAGAAGACCCTTGTCAGCACCTGGTTGGTCCAGAGGCTGAATATTCTTATAAATTAGGAATTAAATATTAAATGAAGTTATTTTAAATAAGTATAAATACAAGAAATGTATATAAATTAATTCTCTAATTTATGGGCTTATTACTTTTAATAAATAATAGATATTATTTAAAATATAAATAGTATATTAATAAATATGTATTTATAAATAGGTTTTGGATTTTTAATTTAATAAACAAACACTTAAAAATTAATTTTATATTTTCTTAATTATTATAATATTAAATAAGGTTTATGTGAATTTTTAATTATTTTAATAAATTTACATATTTTAATAAATAGATGTATAAGTTCTCTAGTTCATTTATACCTATATTTTAAGGTTTTTGATTTTATTAAAATAATAATAAAGGTCCAAAAATTATGAAATAATTTAGGATGAAACTACAAGATCATGAAATAATTTAAAATTTATAAAATTAAAAAAACTATAAATAGTGTGTGTTACATAAAATAAATAGCCCAGAGACCCCGTTGTCTTTTGGTCCCAAAACTGACTTTTTGCAAACGGACTCCGAATTCGATGAAACCACCTTTATTAATTAGAGAATATTATTTTATGAATTTTAAAGGTGAGTAGATGAAATTGGAGTTCGTATGATGAAGTTATGATGTTCGGAAGTTGAGATTTTGACAATTTACACGCTGAGTTTCTTGGCATATATATATGGTAATATTTTTAACTTATTTTTATATTTATATATATTTTTAGAAATAATTAGGAAAAGGATTTGGTGAAAAATATGTTCATACGAATTAGTTAAAAATCTTTGAAGTTTTGTATTTATTTTATAAATAGTGGGAAATGTATGGAGTGTGTATTAAATTATTTTTTTTCTGGTTTTCTTTCCTTATCTCCCCCTACTTTTTGGTTTGTCGACCAATCCATGCTGACTTGGTCTCGGGGTTAGGCTATAAATATATCTTTCAGCTATATTTATATTTTAAGTCATATTGTGTATATATATATACATATATTCAATCTGCCTTTCCTTTCTTTTCTTGTTCTTTATTTATTTACATGATTTTGATGATTAAAAATGAATATTTATACATGAATGATGATTTGTTAAAAGATGAGAATTAGTGGATATTTACATGCATTTGTTAAGGGTTTTAAGACAAAATGCGACAGAAAAGTTAATGAATCATGGATTCATCAATAGCCCTCCTTTTCACTTCCCTATACTAAGCACGAGTTATGTCTCCTTCATCGCTCTTGATCACTCTGAAGACATCGTTCGAGCTAAGTATAGGGGGGTGTGTATATATTTCATATATACGTTAGCCATAACTCGTACTTTGTGTGAGTGTGTGAAGAAATAAGAATGGATAAAAACCCATAAAAATTAAAAATTTTTCCCTTGTATATAAAATTCATTTTGCACATACCTATTTATTTATACAAATCATTTCTGTACAAATGATTGTAAAATAATTTGTGTAAAGGATTTGTAAATATTTTCATAACAAAATCTATGTATATAGTACAAAATTTTTGTAAAATGTTTTGAAAACAAAAAGTTTGCAAAAACCTTGTGTAAATGTTTGTAAATATTTTGCGAAACTTCGCATTCATGCACACATCCATGTTTTCAAACATTTTTCAAAAATTTTGCATGATTGTAAATATTTGTAAAGTGCACATTTGTAAATAGCATCTTTGTAAATATTTGTATAGTTTTTCTTGGATTATAGTTGACATTTAAACTAGCCTGGAATTAAATTGGACAATGGAGCTTGATTAAGATCTTAATCCACTTAATTATAAGAGGAACCTTATAGGGCTTAGGGTTAAGACTTTTCAGGTCCATTGGGACTTAATTCTTTGAGTCCACTAGGCTATGAGCATATGTCATCTTGATGAGCCTAAGTAGAGCACTTAACAACACACGCATGACTCTCAGAGACAATGGCTTTACTTGCACCAGCACTTTACACATAGCTCTCCACGGATGAGGTGGTGAGGGGCAGTTTCCTTTGGCTTGGGGTAGCATATGAGGGTAGTACTTCTAGGCGGAACCTCTCTTCTTCTTCTAGTGAAAGAAGTGCACCTCAACTTGGTCTGGTGGTTATGAAGTCTAAAAACAGAAGCCGTGGGTTGCAATAAAGCTTCAAAAGAGGGATAGTCTACTGGCTCAAGAGGAAAAACTTCTTGTATATATGCTGCACCATGTAGATATGTTGTACAGTTGCACAAAAAATGTGCAAAAATAAAAGAACTCCAAAAAAAGTGGTGGGTCAGATTGAAAATTTAATAATCCCGCCGGAGTGTATATAGTCAAATAAAGCAAAAGCTTATGGTATACATGTTACATCTCATGAAGCTTGCAGCGGGAGACTCAGCTACACTGGTTAGAGCTCCCAAGGATACATGGCTACACTGGCCATGGTCCATTCTCTTCTTCCCCTTCTTCTTGAGCTAGTTGCACTTGAACTTAGAAGGGAATACTCTGCTTCTCGAGGAAATAGTTGCTAGACCGAGGCATTAGAGTTACCAGGTTGAGGGAGGTTGTTTCTTTGTTACTTCTGAGGTGGGGAGCTACATATCACTTACATCGCATGGAAAGATTCATGGTCATTAGAGTTTGTGTATGTAGACTTGTTCTGATCTGGTTTATTGAGGAGTCTTGTCCATAGATTGGTGGAACTTAGAGGCTGTTGAGTTTTAAACCTAAGTCTAAATAAGGTTCCGACACATAAATAATCCAAATATCTGATCGAGCTCCATATTCAATTTAATGAAGGCAAGTTTAATAATCAACCTTAATCCATGTATATTCTCCTCTTTTTCTTTTTCTTTCTCTTTTTCACTTCTTTTTCAAATAAGTGTTTGCTAAGGGACTAGCAAAGTTAAGTATAGGGGGGAGATGAATACCCATTCATCACTCTTTATTCTTTTATTTTAGCTACAAAACCTTTGCCAAACACATGTATATTCATGTAAATACAAATAATTATCAAAAATCATGCATTGTGTAAAAATAAATAATAAGCATGTTTTTGTGCATAAATAAAAGAATAAAGAGATAAAAGAAAAAGAGGGAGATATTTAGAATAAATATTGAGCGACCTAATCCCAAGGGAGGGCTCAGCATGGGCCTGACCGCATAAAAGCCAACGTAGAGAGAGATAAGGAAGCTCATGTGTGTAAATATACCTGTAAATAAAATAAAAATATTTTCCTCTTATAAAAATAAAATTGAGTTTGTAAATATTTGTAAGTAGTTGTAAATATTAACTTAAAATAAAAAGAAGAAAAATTAAAAAGAAAATAAACATACCCTTCCTTGTATATATCCACCATGTACATAAGACCACATAGCTATTTATTTAGCCCCATAAATAAACAAATTAAAATCCCATAAAAATTGTATATATTCTATACTTCATGGTACAAAAATAAAATCAATTCCCTATATTGTATATATACCATGTATATAAAAGTACATAAGTATTTATTTTACCATTGTAATTAAATAATAAAATCAAAATAATAATACCAAAATATTCCAAATTTTATCCTATAAATAATAAAATATAAAATTGGAATAAAAATGTACAAAAATAATTAATTAAAAATCAATATTATATAT
Organism: Ottelia alismoides; assembly: GCA_037367405.1. Taxonomy (NCBI): domain Eukaryota; kingdom Viridiplantae; phylum Streptophyta; class Magnoliopsida; order Alismatales; family Hydrocharitaceae; genus Ottelia; species Ottelia alismoides. The sequence continues at coordinate 437,255 of JAZKJV010004302.1, read as the reverse complement.
ACCTATGTATATAGTACTATATTGTAAATAGCTTATTTTTATTTCAAAAAAATAAATAAAAATCACAAAAAATAGTTTAAAATAAAATAAATATTTTTCATGTTTTGGGTTTTTCCTAATTCAGCCTTTTTCTATTTTTAATTTAATTTTCAAATCTTTATGATGTGGCCGTCTCTCATTGGTCCACGGGGGATGTTAACCCCCCGGTCAACTCCCCCCTGGACCACAGAGTCCCGGATCCGAGTTTTCGACCCGACTTCTCGATATTTTCGCCACTCGATCCGACAACTAAAACCCTAAACCCTGGGTCCTATCTCGTCCTTGCAGATCCGACACCTTCGCCCGGGGTGGGTATGAGGGGTCCGAGCTCTGATTTCCTCGGCCGACCATCACTTAGCCGGACCCCTAGCCGTATAAATCATCTGCTCCTCCACACATTTTACTCATATCTGGACCTCCCCCTCGACGCCAAGGAACTCCTCCACCTCGCCCGAGTGACAGTGGAGCGATTTGGAGTGGAAGTGAGGCCCGAGCAGCTGGGAAACCATTGATCCAGTGGCTTCGTCGCCGTGCGCCGCCTCGAGTGCGCCCAGCCTCAGGAACCCGACGCTCCCTAGCAGGCAATGACCCCGTAGCTCCCTGAGCTCCAGCCCAGTCGAATGCATTCACTAGGTAATGTCTTTAACCATTAGTTTAGCGTAGAAGTTAGATTTTAGCTTACTATCGTTGTAGCTCTGCCGCCTTCACCAGCTCACTCCGACCACCCATCTGCCATTCCGACCGCACACCCACCTTCGTCAGACTTCTCTCCACCTTCTTCATTCAACCACCCAACCCTGACTCTCCCCGGAGCAGGGACTTCGGTCCTCCTCCTCCGCCGCTCGCCGGAGGACCTTCGCCCCGATGCATCTTTCATCCTCCTTATACGCTAACGGGTCGAGGCAGTTTGCCATCGATCCCTCGTTCTTCCTTTGCAGGTAGCAGGTCAAATCGACCTCGTCTGGAGGTCGGAACAATAGAGTACATGCGCTCCAGTTCTTCACCTTCGTCGGAGCTCTCCAGAGTTTCCGGCCATCATCGGAGCAGTCCATTGGCTGCGGACCACTGAGGCGAGTCTTCTCCGATCATCAGCAGCCCCTGCAGACGTCCAGCGTGCCCACATTCCTCTGGCGAAGTTCACCGGCGAGGAGTTCCTCCAGGTCCTTCCTCTGCCGTCCATTCGACCCCGGAGTGCCAGATTGAATCTGGACCGTCCCCTGATTCGAAGAGGCACCCCGCACCAGCACCGTTAGATCTCCGCGTGGTACCATCTGCTCCGTCCGTAGCAGAGGAGAGGCGAGCCTCGACCAGAGCCACACGATCAAACACGTGGCGAGCCCTCCACCGTTGGATCAGCGCCGAGGGTTCTTCATTGAGCTGCCACCACTTTCATTCGTTCGATCAGATACGTGGCTGCTCCTCAGCCCTCGGATCATAATAAGGGGTAAATATCACTTAGGCCCCCTCCTGTTTTGTCTTTATTGTTGAGTCCTGTAAATATTTTATATAGTTCATTTTATTCTGGACATTTTGCACTTTGGACGTCGTGCTTGTTTTATTTGCATTTATACCCCTATCTACGTGGAACACGTGCATCGTCACGTGATTTTTGTGGTGTATTTGCAATGTTTAGGCTGAAGTTTTAAGGTGTTATGGAATGAAAATTAGTTTTTAATATTTGCATCCATACCCCTGTGCGTGGTTTTATGGGACATGTGCTGAATTGATTGGAAATTTTGCAATATCCTCCTTGGACTCTTAGCACCTGTTGCTATTCAGTCCTAGGAAATATTTTTTATTGCACAAAGGTCCCTCTATGCCCAGTACACGTGCGTTGCGCGTGAGGACTTGGAAATTTTGCATGAGGAACCCCATGTTTCTTGTATTTGTTACATTTCAGTCCCTAAAACTTATTTTCATTGCATTTGGGTCCCTGTGCACTGTGTCTTGTTGTTTGATTTTAATAAAATATCAAATCAAGTCCAAATTTTGTGAAAATTGGACACATAGCTCCTGCCACTGTGTAAAATATTCACTACAAATTTGGTACATTTTTTAGCATTTTTAGTATTTTTAAAAATTCAAAAACAGCTAATTTTCTTACTGTTCAGATATAAAATTCACAAAAAATACTAAAACATCTTTAAAAATTACAAAAAAAAACCAGAATTTGTTTTTTTTGTTGTGTTTGATTTTCTGACCAATTTTAGTCATTTTTGGACTTATAAAAAATATAGAAATTGAAAAACACTGAAAAAATTATAAAAATTCTAATAATTCATAAAAAACCAAAAATTAATAATTCTTTTTTTTCTGATTATTCATTTTTATTCATTCTTTACAGGAAAATTACCTCCAGATCTTGAAACAATCATTTAGTATTTTTAAATGGTTGTAGAAGCCTGACTGGACAGTTTCTTTGGTTTTCTTCCTTGTTTCATTTTTATAAAATTCTCTAAAAAACATAAAATTATCAAAAATTAAACAAAAACAGTAAAATATACAAAAATTCTAAAAATATTTTTGTTTGATTTTTTGGAGCTTCTTAGAGTAGCTAAATAATTATTACAAATTGCTTGTTTCATTGTTTTTCTTGATCTCTTTATAATTAAAAATTCCAAAAAAATATAAAAATATTAAAAATCCACCAAAAATCATTTGTTTATATTTTTGTCCTTTTTTTAGACTACTTCGTAGGCCGTAAGGCCATCACGTGCTCCTCGAGTTCGACCCTGAGTGCTATACCAGGTTAATATCATAGCGAGACCGCTTTCTTGACTTTTATTGTGTTTCGATCTTTATTTGGTGGTCTGATTATTTTTCGTGATTGAGCTCTAAGTCCCGAGTGACTGAGGTCACAACGACCTTAGTTATTCCTTTACCTTAGTCGTTCGGGCGGCTCATCAGATGCCACGAAATATGCTTTAATTATTGTCCAAATTTCATATAATTGGAGTTGTCTCGAGCTTTTAATAAATTATAGAGCTATTTTCGTAAATAATTTTTAATTAAATCAACACATTATTTTTGTGGCATTCCAACTCTCTTGGATTTCTTATATAAATACTTTGTTGAGATAATTCGCTCTCTAAATAAGTTAAAAATATGGATTTATTAGAAATTAAATACTTGCAGTCGCTTTATTTTCATTAAAAAAGTTAATAAAAAATCATATATTTTAAAAAAATCCAAAATAATTATTGTAGCCTTATTTTATCATGTTTAAGTTCCAATAAAATTTTCATAATTTTTGCATTCTGTTTATGTGAAAAATTTCATAAAACCCCATAAAAAAGTGTGTATTTTTTATTATTGCATTTTAAACCTTAAAATTCAAAAAAAAAGTGTTTTGCATTCACCACTAGATTAGATTTCTAGAAAAAATATGATTAGCCAAATTGGATTAATTTTATATTAAAATAAATTTCGCTAAGTTGTATATTTCTTATTAACTTAATTCACTACATTTTGCATTAGCATTATTTTTGTAATAAAAAATAAAAAAATCTGCATTTGGAAACCTGGACCTATTTTTTTTGAATTAACCCAAAGTTGTTCCTTTGTCTCCCTATGTTCGATCTAGGACTTGCTCAGGATATAAATTTAAGCCAAGACACTACTTGCAGAGATCTTTTCTCGGTTATGACTGATTGCCCGAGTGTCGTGCTACAATATATGAGTACCTAATATACCTACTCAGGACCGATCCGTCAAGCCAACAACTTTTATAGAGGGGTTTTCTCAATTATGACAAGACCCTAACTCATTTTACGAGCATACATATATGTTATTTTTAACAAAAAAAAAAAGACCGGTGTCACCAATGGAGAAGTTTAGGACATCGAGATCCCTTTTCCAACAATTCTCGCAACTGTACTTGAGCTCCTTTAGCGTAGCAAGTGTCATTACATGGCGTGACAAAGATTGGTCGAGTGCCTATATGAGAGATATCTCTAATTTCATTTGGAGAAAGTCGAAGTGAAGCCTATCGGTTAACACGTAAGAAGTTTCGGATGACTTATTTCTCATTAAGTTGTTTGGTCTCAGTCTGATCCGTAATAACATAAGCAATGTAATTCTTGCACATTAATTGAGAAAGTATGCAGTGTGCATGACATGCATTTATCAATCCTAAAAATAATCAGCTTATGAAAACGGCATATTCGTGTATGGTTACTTTCAAGCCAAGTAGAGAATCACGTCAAAATCGTATGTACAACTGAGAAGTAGATAGGCCTCTAGCGTGCATCGCACTCCCATATAATTTGAGAAAACACTCGATATACGACTAAGATAATAATAAATCACCGGATCACAACAAATACTAAAACGTCCAGTTAATGAAACGTTGTTGTTTTCAAGCTTACTTTTTGCGAAAAAAATCCAGTTTAATTTCTAATTTTTATCATGTAATCTCTATTTAACGTGATCTCCATAGAAGATTCATTGTGCGGAAAAACTTATCTCACCACCAATCTGGAGGACATTCCATGACTCGTCTAGAATTAGATGAAATAATCTATTGAATACATAAATAGGAGTGAAGATTAATACAGCCTGGATAACACAACATGTCTAAATAGGAGTAACACAATCACTAGCTAAGTATGGGGCCACAAACACCCGCTTATTTACTACAGCTCCGAGTAGAACGATCCCGATACGAAGTCAAGCATCCCCTACATATCAGAGGAGGCATTTCGATCAACGATGCGCTGGAGAGATCAACGGACCCTGTAATCATAAAGTCGTCATCAGCTACTGCTAATCACTTGTTATTTCAAATCTTTCCTATCCAAAGCTCGGTGATGTAGAGAACAATAGAGAGTCACCAGTAGTACGTATACTCACTTGGTGCAGTCAATGGAGGCACTTATGGTGTAGGGGATGTTGACTCCGCATCTCCCCGGCAGACCCGCGGCAAGGGAGGGGTTCAACTCCCTGATCCTGCTCGCGGCATCCTTGATGCACCTGCAGCCCGCCTGGCGATCGGCTGTGGTGGTTGCAGCGGCGGTGAGCGTCCTGATCCCGGAGCAGCAAGCAGGAGGAACCCCGCCACCTCTAGTGACGTAGGGGACACAAGGTGCGATCCTGGACACCGCGAAGCCGCACGTGATTGCCGCCGACGTGACCTCAGCCGTAGCCATGAGGGCAAGGAAGACGATCACCGACGAGGTGAAGGTGGAGAACGCCATTAGAATTACTTGGGTTACTCTAACTAAGAAGTATATGCGAGAATGATGGTGGTGGTGCATAGCGTTGGTTAGTTATGTGGTTTATATAGACAGAATCCATATGCATGTGTGATAGCATGGGCAGCATCGCTCGTAGACCGACTTGAGGCGATGCATGCATCCAAACTTTAAGCCGGTCAAAGTAATTAAGGTGCTGTCGCCGCTCCGCCCATAACTTGTATGCACCCTTTCTATAGTACTGGAGGTGGTTCCTCATGGCCGCTCGATCTTGACCTGATTGTACGTACATCAGACTCTGTTGTCTATGACTAGGGGTGTCGAAAATTTTCGCCTCGCTAAAAGCTCGATTCAGATTCGGTTCGGAAATAAACGAACCGAATCTGAACACAAGTTTAGGTTCGATTAAATAAACGAACTGAACCTAAAAATCATAGGTTCGCTCAGGTTCGATTCGTTAAAAGCTCGATAAACATACACATATACATATTTACAAATCATTATCAGTAGAAGTGGACCTTATTTTAAGATAAGTGGATTTTGTCTAAGGATAAGTGACATTTATCTAGAGATTATTGAATATTTACGTGATAAATAGGTTTTATCTCAGTAAGAACTATCCAAAAATAAATAGTCACATCGTGGTTACAACATCCATCATCTTTGTGTCTAGTACTTTTCCCTTCTTTATCTTCAAATCAACTAAACAAGTATAAACATTACTTGTCGGATATCTCCACATTATTCTTATTCCTTATCCCCAGCTGAACATATATAAAAATATATTCTAGTTATATTTTTTTCAAGAGATGAATCCTTATTAGTCTATTTTTTTAAAAGATGAAGATGAGTTAGATAAAGAAAAAATTAAATGAATATTTATTGTAATTGCAGGCACACATATATTTCCATTTCTCTTCTCTTCACCCCCTCTTACTAGAGAATTCTTAGGTTCGATATTCACTTAGGTTCGATTCGTTTAAAAAGAGGTTCGATTCAGATTCGATTCGAAAATAAACGAACCGAACCTGAACACAAGTTTAGGCTCGATTAAATAAACGAACCGAACCTAAAAAATATAGGTTCGCTCAGGTTCTGTCCGTTTACACCCCTATCTATGACAGTCACTGACTCTGTATTTTCAAATGGCTCCGTGCATTTAATCACCGAAACATTGTGAGGAATATTGGATTTGACGATAACAGCGCCAAGATCTCACACACTTGTAATCCTCGAATAGTATTGACTTCACCCTCCCAACAAATTTCGATGGGATGAACTTCCTGGTGATGACGCTATCTAAGATAGATATGTATGCCCTTACCCATCTTACGATCACCGACCTCATAAATAGTTGATTGGTAAGGGAAACGTGGCCAAATTGTCTACAACTCTCCGCTGCACAAGCATTTCGAAATTACAGATCCTTCCAAGCAGATCACATCAGATCAAACCACAACTACATCACGAGTTGTTTCCTGTAATTAAAAGAATTATACAAGTCTAGTCTGTAGTCGCACATCTCTCCTATTATATTTATTTTGAAGCTCCGTGCACATAGCTCAAATTCTTCAACAAATTACGTTGTCTAAATACATTAGTAACGATACTTGTATATCGTTGGCATATACAAGCTATATACAGGTATTTAAATAATACCAGCTTGAGGGGAGCTATTGGCAACACCACTAAAATTTATCTCTGCTCCCTTTCCGTCTTATAGGATTGCTAATATTAGCGCTCACCAACAACCCTTTTATAACGGCCCTCATTTACGTTAAAAATTATACTTTGAAGAATATCTTTGCCAATGTCGTATTGTGTTGCTCCTTCGCCATTCTATATAAGCTAGTATTATGTGATTAAACAATGATATTGATATGATAGCCCTTAAGAAATGACAGTATTAAATATATTTGTTTCTAAAATAAAGAGCTACTTTCAGTCATTCATGAGTATAATTTTGGCCCATGCATTTCATTTATAAAGTTACATAAGCCTCCATTTTAAAAATTCTAAATAATTGGAGATTGAAATGTATGAGTAATTATAAGAAAATAAATAAATATATACATACTTCCATACTTCCATGATATGAATGACATGTTCATCAATTATTTTGTCCCTTTTGATTCCTGTACTTTATTCTTCTTATCTTATAATCTATTCCACTGATACCACATTCAGCATGTTTTCTCTATTATTTTGAAACTTCCTTAGGTAATGGTCAAATTGAAGTATACGGCAAGCAAGTTAGTTCGATCACCTCCTCATCATATACAAAATAATGGAAGTCCTCCGCAGCCACCTTCAACAGAAACATTCATGTCAGGGCTTCTCGGGAATGGAAGTGAAAAGGTGTAACATCTCCTTTTCGACACAAAGAGTTAGAAGAGGATGAGGATTTGATAAATACACTTTCTGAACTAATTAAAATAATAAACAGTCCGCTATAACATATAAAAACGTTTATCCAAGGTCGAAGACAACTACAAACTAAAGAGTAGGCATGCCTATGAAAGCAGTCACAATAAAAAGTATATATGGTAAATAAGCGTATTAACAAGCGTATGGAAGAGGGGGTAAATTGTTTTGTCCTCTAAAGCAACGGTGGATGATATGTAAATAGTGACTACATGTATACGTTTGTTTTACCTCAATAGGAACAAGTATTATTGGTAGTTCTTATTTATGAATATTATTTCAAACCTGTGATGTCTGCCAAACAAAGATTCACGTCTCTCGTATGTCTTTTTCACGACTAAATGTATAGATATTGTAATAAAAGAATTGTCTTTAGATGTTAATAAAAGTCCAGTAGCTTGAACACTTATGCCTTCCACTATAAAAAAATCAGGTGCTTCGAAGTGATTATGCCCATTTAAACATAATGAAAAAACATTGCAATGATCAAGATGGATACATAATTAGTTTTCAATGGTCAAATCCAAAGTATTATCCCTAAGCACATAATTGGACAATAGCAATAATAATACTTTAAAAAAAGTTTAATAAGAAACATGAATAAAATAGAAATGGATAACAAACACTTAAATTTTAATCTATGGGGTTAACAGATCACTAGAAGCTGGTAGAGTGAGATTCGAGTCTTCCCTTTGGAATGGGATTCGTGATATTTTACTGCAGCTAGGGTCGAAAATGGTGCCAAGAATGGGGTCCGGGGAGGTCTTTCGTTTTTGGATGGACGACTGGATGGGAGAGGGTGCTTTATGTAGCAGATTCCCAAGACTCTTTGCTTGGGCGGAAAGCAGAGATTGTTCAGTGGCTCAGGTCAGAATCTGTGGTTCGTGGGTTCCTCAATTCCTGCACAATCTTTCTGGACGTAGAAGGGAGGAGTTGAACAGAATGCTATCTGAGTTGCACTCTCCTGATTGCATCTCGCAGGGTAAGGATCATTTTGCTTGGGAGGGAGAAAGATTCTAAGTGAAAAAGGCATACAATATGTTTAGAGGGAGAAGTGATGGTTTGGAAGCCGACCTGAACCATGATATGAAGATTATATGGGCAAGCAAGATCCCTTACAGGGTCAAGTTTTTTCTGTGGTGCTTGAGAAGAGGAAGGATTTGGAATAAAGCACGAAGAGGAAGACTGTTTGGCGTTTGATGAATACCCATTCATCACTCTTTATTCTTTTATTTTACCTACAAAACCTATGCAAAACACATGTATATTCATGTAAATAGCAATAATTGTCAAATAGCATGCATTGTGTAAATAGGCACATTTAGCATGTTTTTGTACATAAATAAAAGAATAAAGAAATAAAAGAAAAAGAGGGAGATATTTAGAATAAATATTGAGCGACCTAATCCCAAGGGAGGGCTCAGCATGGGCCTGACCGCAAAAAGATTCCAAGTAGAGAGAGATAGGGAAGCTCATGTGTGTACATATATCTATAAATAAAAAATATTTTCCTCTTATTAAAAATAAAAATGTGTGCTTATTTATTTGTATATATATAATTAAAATAAAAATGGAAAAAATAAAAGAAAAATAAAAAGAAATGAAATTCCTTCATAGAACATGTACACAGAACCACATATCTAGTTATTTCCCCTTGTAAATAAATAAATAAAAATCCAATAAAAATATTTTCAACTTCAAAATTTCATGGTGTAAATAAATAAAATAAAAGCTAGAAAAAAATGAAAATAAAATAAAAAGAAATAAAATAAAATAGATTTCCAACCTTGTATATACCATGTAGATATATAACTATTTATTTAACCCTTGTAAATAAATAATAAAAATAAAATAAAAATACTCCTTTATTCCAAATTTTATTCTATAAATAAATAAAATATAAAATTGGAATAAATATATATAAATAAATAATCAAAAATAAAAAATACATATGTATATACCTGTATATATTAATAATATTTTGTAAATACCTAATTTATATTTTAAAAAATAAATAAAAATCTCTAAAAAATAATTTAAAAATAAAAAACATTTTTCATGTTTTGACTTTTTTGAAATAAGGCCATTTACTATTTTAAATTGAATTTTCAAATAATTATCCAACGGTAGCCTCTGATTGGTCCACGGGGGATTGTTGACCCCCGGTCAACTCTCCCCCCTGGACCAGTTAACCCGGATCCGCTTGCCCGACCCGCTTTTCTTCGAATTTTCCCCGAGTGATCCGAGCCCCAAATACCCAAACCCCGGGTCCTAATCATTCTAGATCCGTTCCTAATCCACACCCGGTGGTTTTGCCTATGGATCCGAGCTCTAATAACCATCTCCGACCCCTTCTTATTGGACCCCTAGCTGTATATAGCTGAAGCTCCGCCACGCTTTTCACGCCATCTTTGGCGCTGCCCCTTCGTCCCAGGACCTCCATTGTGCTCCCCAGAGTGACAGTTGAGTGAGCGCAGTGTCGAAGAGAGGAGAGGACGTTTGCACCACTGATCCAGCGACCCCTTGTCACCGTGTGCCGCCGTGAGCTGCACCCGAGCCTCGGGTTCTGACAACCCTTAGAGGCGGCGACCCAGAGCTTGCTGAGCTCCTCCCCAGTTGGCTCTAGTCATCAGGTAGACCCGATTCTTCCTATCTTTCTTTAATTTCCGATTATCCCCAAATCGACCCATCTTCATCTCTCATCGATTACTCCCGCTCCGATCATCCATTCCATCGTCCGACCCGACCGTCATCTTCGTCATACTCCTCTCCACCTGTTACGCCCTTCCATCCAACCCGGTTCGCCCAGGAACTGGGAGTTCACCCTCCTCCGCCGTCGCCTCGCCGGAGGGTGTCGCCCCGACGCACACAACCACCCATTCACCTCTAACCGGGTCGAGACAGTTTGCCCTCGACCCAGGAAGCTTCCTAGGTTGTTTTGCAGGACAAATGTGACCCATCTGAGGATCGTCGAGTTCGAGCCCAGGAGCTTCGAGTCTCCGACGTCGCCGGACCACTCCGGTGGTCTCCGGTCACATCGAAGGATCCCGGTCGCTGCGGAGTGCCGAGACGAAGCGATTCCACCTGCCAGCAGCTCCAGAGGAGGTCCACACCGCACGCGGAGCCGGCGAAGCTCGTCGGCGAAGTGTTCTTCCAGGACCCTCCTCCGTTGTCCGATCATCCCCGACGTCCCAGATTCGATCCCAGCCATCCATTTAAAGGCACCCAGCCACCGTCAGATCTGCTTGGGGTGATCAGGACCGTCCGATCCAACGAAGGGGTGCCCTCGCCCAGCATTCGTCCGATCTTCCACGTGGCACCCCCTCAGCCTTCCGATAATAAGGGGTAATTTATACTTAGGCCCCTTCTGTTTTTTGTATTTCTTCTTTAGTCCTGTAAATATTAGATATAGTTGTTTTTATTTTCGTTAAATTGCACTTAGGACCTAAACCTTTCTTGTATTTGCATTTTCATCCCTGCCTGTGTGAGACACCTGCTTCGTCACGTGATTTTTGGAGAAATTGCGTTGTATGGGCTGATGTTTTTACGTGTTATGGAATGAAATATATTTTCTGATATTTGCATCCATACCCCTGTGAATGCTTTTATTCAACATGTGTTGAATTCTTTGGGTATTTTGCAACTTATTCCCTAGGCTTTTAGCACGTATTGCTAATAAGCCCTTGGAATTAAGTTTTCTTAAATTTAGGTCCCTCCGTGCCCAATACACGTGTAGCGCGCGTGAGTTCTTGGAATTTTTGCACGAGGGACCCCCAACTTTCTGGCTTTGTTACTTTTCAGCCCCTGAAGATATCTTTTATTACGGATAGGTCCCTGTGCACTGTGAGCCTTTGTTTGAATTAAATAAAATAACAAATTTAACCCAAATCGTGTGAAATTTGGAAACGTGGCTCCTGCCACTGTGTAAAAATTTCCCTAATTTTTGGGTACATTTTTTAGGCTTTTTAGTATTTTTAAAAATTCAAAAACAGTTTTTTTGTGTCTGTGCAGATTAGAAAATCATAACAAAATATAAAAGCTCTTCTAAAAATTCTAAAAAAATTAGGTGTTGTTAAATTTGGTGTGTTTGATTTTCTATGCATTTTTGCTATTTTTGAATACATAAAAACCCTAAAAATTGAAAAACCATTAAAAACTTATAAAAATTCTAAAAAATTGTAGAAAAATCCAAAAATAATAAACTCTTTTCCTGAATTTTCTTTATTGTTTCTATTTTTCATAAAAAATACCTTCAGGCTTTTACAGATCAATTTGATATTTTAAATTGATCTTTCAAGCCTGACTGGACAGCAATTCACTATTTTCACCTTCTTTGATTTTTAAAAAATTACATAAAAATCATAGAAATATCAAAAAATCACCAAAAATAGTAAAAAAACCTATAAAACATAAAAATATTTTTGTCGGAATTTTTGGAGTGAATTAGAGTGATTAAATAATTTGTTGATTGTGTTTGTATTTACCTTTTTATTATTTTCCTTCATTATTAAAAATCCAAAAAAATATAAAATTAATTAAAAACCACCAAAAATACTTGTGTTTCTTCTTTGACTACTTCGTAGGCCGTGAGGCCAACTCGTGCTCCCTGAGTCCGACCCTGGGTGCTACACCAGGCTAATCTCATAGCCAGGGTCACTATTTTTGCTTTCATTGTTTTATCTGTTTGACTGATGGTTCTCTGATCTTCATTTTTCTTGATTGAGCTGAGTCATCTGAGATTTGGGTCGCAACGACCCGAGAGTGATTATTTTTACCCGGATTGTTTGATTGATTTTTCGGCTCATCAGCGTTCTAGATACGCAGTGTGATAGATGTGGTGCACAGACGAAGGATGCAGAGCATTTGTTCTTTACATGTCCAGCATCGGATCATGTTTGGAAGGAGATAGGTGCGACATGGCTACTGCATGATGGCACGACTGAGTTCTGGAGATCTATTAGGTCGGTGGGGATGAACTCGAAGGATGACGTTTCTTTGCAATTAGTAGCACTTTGGGCCATATGGGGAGGGAGAAATGATCTGATTTTTAAGAACCAAAGGTTTTATTCCGAAAATGTAATCGCCTCTTGTATCTCTCTTTATCGTTTTTAGTCTACAAGGTAATGTATGTCTTTATTTTTTATAAATTAAAGGTTTGGCGGTGAGTCCCAACTCGGGAGTTCACCCTTTTTCCTCTAGAAAAAACAAACACTTAAATTTCAAGGATGGAATTTTTTAGGAGAGAATTGTAATGTGAGATACAATTTTTATTTCAACCTTAAACAAATATATTATATAAGTAATTATAGTAGTAATATTATACAGTGTTAAAATAAAGTTGTGATTTTCCATTTCAATTATTAACAACTAAGAGTTATTCATATTATTATAAATAAATAATACATTTTTTAGAGAAATAAAGGTGGACTCCCAATCTGTGACCCACCACGTATAAAACTTGTATATAAATGTTAAAAGAAATTACAGTTACAGTACCTTACATTACCTTACATTACATGATACAACTCCATGGGCTATATATTGCCTTGCAATGATCAATGATATTTTCAAAGCAGAATGTTTGTCCGCTAAAAATGGCATGATTACGACCACACCAAATCATCCAAAGAATGCCGAACAAGTACGAGATATCCAGTCGTCCACTCCTGTACGTGGCTCTGATGCAAATCCAGAAGCTCGACACATTCTCCACTCTTACCTAAGCAATATCTGCATCCCTCCACATCTGTGCCGATAATGGACAAGCAAAGAAAAGACGGTCCAAATCCTCCACTCCCTGCCCGCACCTATCACATAGGCAGTCTTTCACCTACAAAATCTAACCACGATGGCTCTTAGTAAGAACCCCCCCCAATGCTAAACAACCACATGAATACCTTTACCATGCTGGACACCCTGCTCCTCCAAATGATATTGGCATCCAGTCTGGTGTCTCTTCCCACCTGCACGTCCTCACCAGTTAAGAACCAGTAAGCCTTCTTTACCATAAACCTCCCATCACCCCATACCCAATGGTCCCGCCCAGCTGTCGGGCCCCCCACTCCCACCATCTCCCTTTGCAATCTAAGGAGATCCTCCACTCCTTGGGAAAAAGTAATGCAGAGAAATGGAATACCAGTTGTCGTGATCCCGCATACTTCTAACCATCTCCTCTCTCAAACGCACTAAGATGAAGAGTCTAGGAAATTTCTCCTCTAATACCCCAGCACCGTCCAATCATCGTGTCAGAATCTGAAGCTATCGCTATTTCCCAACACTGGTCGCATTTTGATGGTCATATCTGGAGGTATATTTACGATCTCCACCACACTACATATGGAGCACAAACCCGAATGACCTCCAAAGATGGATTTCTTTATAAATAAATAATATATGATTTCTTTACTGCATGACAATAATTGTAATAGCCTCCATATTTGTGATATGTAATCTGCATTAAAATAGTGATATATATATATATATATGGGTTTGATGGGATGCTTTGGCTGCTCCTGCCTCATATTTCTGTGATTTTTTTAAATAACTTCACATATTCTCATCACTATATCCCTCCAATATCTCGTTCCAATTTCATCATAAATAGAGACTTCTATGCCTTCCATATAGAACATGCAATTTTAACAGTTATAGAATTGTTGTAATCGACCTATTCTGGATGGAGGGCATAAGAGTATATGTTTATGATTAAATTGGATGACATATTAGGAGGATATAGTGATGAAAACTTGGAGGCAGGGACAACCCGTTGGATGCCTCCAGGGGGCAGCCCCATTAAACCCAATGTGTGTGTGTTGTGTGTGCGCGCGCGCACGTGTGTATGTTTGTATGTGATGAATATTCATTCCATCACCTTTATTTTTTTTCATTTTGGCCTTAAATACCTAGTGAAATGCAAGTATATAGCATTAATTGATACAAAATAATACTCCATTATTGATATGTAAATATTGTATAATACATGTATTTAGTTCTAAAATAAAAGAATAAAGGAAAGAACGGGAAAGCAAATGATGTGTCAAAGACACTGAATGACCTTAGACTCCAAAACTAGGTCAATATTGACTTGGTTGACAAGGAACAAAGTGGGGGGAGATAGAACAGAGTAATTGTATAGAAAACACCTCAAAACCCAAACTCTAAGAACAAAATACAAAGAAAACTTCATAGTGTACTATGGACACTAAGAACAAAAACCTGCAAAGAAAACTTCACAGACATGTATCTCCTCCATACAGACTCAAAATTGGCAAAACTCACCTTCATTGTTTATAAGTTAGAATTATTTATCTAATGAAGGTGATGTCTTTAAAAATGGAGCTCAAATGCAAAAGTTGGCTTTTGGGTCTCTATTATACCATATACATGTATATTAAATTCAATATAATCATTCTTTGTATTTTTATCTTTCTTATAATTATATATACTTGTAAATATTATTTGAAATACATTAAATACATAAAAGTTAATAAAAATGATCTAAATATACATTAAAATAAATAATTCGTGGCGTTAATAAAGTTAATAAATGAATTTGATAAAAATCCTAAAGAATTTGAACTAGCCATTCATCATCAAGAATCAAAAAAGGAGACAATCAGGTGTTGGACTTATGAACGTGCACTTGATGGACCCTCCAAATCAATTTCCAACTTATATCCCGCTCTAATATCGTTGGTTAGGAAAGCTTCTAAAATCAGTCTTTCAATGTTGATCGGTACATCTTTGTCAGCAAGAATACAACGTCCTTTCCTAAGTAACCATCATATCATGGATTTGATCGTCATATGATTGCTCTTGGAGATCGGGCTCCTCTCCACCAAAGATTGATCAAAGGCAAATGAGAGAGGAGGAGGAGCCCCATAAAAAGAGAAGAAAAATAAGAAAGGAAAGAATGGACAAATAAAGAATATTTTTATTAGTTAATTAATTAATTAATTAAATGAATTAAAAATATATTTCGAAATAAAATAAAATTTGATAAAATAATTAATTTACAAAAATTAATTATCCATCTTAACGGTTGTTATTTAAGGTATAGAATAATATCTTTATATACAAGGTATGTTTTCAAATCAAATAGTAAATAAATTAAATATTTAAATAATTAAATCTAAATTTCATAATTAATTAAATTTAATTAATTAATGTTAGATATTTAATTTTTTGGTGATTTTTATGTAAGTAAATTAGTTGTATAAAAATATTTATACGTACAGTACAATATACATATGTACAAATAAGGAAATTATTTTCAAATAAATTTTTAAAATGTGTTATTTATTTATTTTTTTATTATTTAATAATGAAGATAATATTTAAAATTATGTACATTATGTATAAAAATATATACATGAATAAATATATACAACAAGTAATTGGTAAAACTGTACAAAGCACCGCAAAAAATCAAGTTTTCAACAGTACCTCCAAAAATTATGAAACCCTGGACATTTGAAAAATAATTTAATTTAGTGTATAATGAAAGAGAGTTTGATTCAATTTGAGTTCGTATGGAACCAGAATTGGTCTTTCAATGATTGTTTTACGGCTTTTTCTGTGTGTGACTATTTGTAATCTGTACATTATTTATTATGCAATTATTTTTATTATTTACTAACATTTTTATTTACAACTTTTGTTTACAAAAGTATTTAATTTGAGTTTAATTCATATACTAATAAAATATTATACATTTTGTACAAATATACAGGGAAAAATTTACAAATAAATTTTGGATTTTTGAATTAAAGACCCACCCTCTCTCTTCCTACTTTATTTCAAGTGGATCAGATCAAGTCTTGACCTTCTCTCGGGGTTTGGATCATTCTGCATTTATTTCATAAACACATCCTTTATTTTTCTTTTTCTTTTCTTCTTTATTTTTTATTTAAGTATAAAAGGTGTTAAAATGTATATTTAACAAATGCATGCAAAATGATAATTTCATGAAATTAATAGGTATTTACATCTGTTTGACTAAGGAAATGAAGCTAAAATAAAAGAATAAAGACGATCAATCGTGGATTCATCACCTTTGAAACAATATAATTTCCCCCCTTGACCTCGTAAACTTGCCAACTCTTACCCCATGAACCATGTGGTTAATCTGTTTGAAACTTGTGGTCATTCATGGGGTAATTTACACGGTCGATGTGGTAATTACGTTGTGCAAAAGATCATAGAATAATTTAAAAAGTTTATAGGGTTTGTCAGGTAAAAATACCAAAAGAAAAATAAATGTAGAGAGAGAATATCATGAGTGCTTTTCTCGCCACACAAGTTTTGGAAAACAAGAAAGCATGATATTGTGAGAGTTTGATTGAAATTTTTTCTACTTTCGAACATCTGTGTACAACTTTCCTTCCTGATAAATCCAGATAAGTAATCTGAGAACAAAGGACTATCTTAGATCCAGATAAGCCATCTAAGACCAAAGGTCTGTCTTTGATTTCATATGTCAATATGAGCTTTGACTTAATAGAAAAAAGATTTGAATGTGGAATGTGAACAAAGAAAAGAAACTTAGATCATGATATAGTGACATGAAGTAGAAGGAAAGATATTATCCATGCATTTGAAAGTGAAATGTGAAGAAGAAAATTACTGATATAATGATTGGAAGTGGAAGGAAAAATATTATCCAAGATTATTAATATGTGTGCTCTATAATAAAATCAAATTTTAATTTTTTTATTCTTAGTAAATTTATTGTTTTCGATTCAACAAATTTTATCTGTTTTAGAAAGAATTCAAATACATCATTATTATTATGTATTAGTATAATCCAACTTTTCTCATACCATATCATTTTGAAAATGGACGGTAACCTTTTGTAGCTACTTATCCTTGGATGCATGACCAGTGGAGCCAAGTCATCCGTTGCAAGCTTTACAAACATTTGTCTTTGAAGCTCTTGTTTTTTTATTTGTTCACTTGTATATACACTCCAGCAGGCATTTCACTTCCAATCAGGCCTGTCCACTTTTGGAGATTTTGCATTTTCTTCTTTTTTTTAAAATATATACAAGGTGTAGCATGTACACAAGGAGTTTTTCCTCCTAAGCTAATAGACAATCCCTCTTTTGAAGCATTATTGTAACCCCACATCATCCTGTCTTTAGACCTCAACATCGCCAAACCAGGTTGAGACGCACTTCCCTCCCTAGAGAAGGATGAGAGGTTCCTCCTAGATGTACTACCCTCGTATGCTACCTGATGAAGCCACATTTCATCGTCTTTATTCTATCATTTTGAGCTTAAAACCCTGGCAAATGCGTGTAAATACCCTTAATTCCCGCATCTTAGCATTCATGCATGTGCATGTAAATAGTGTATAAAATACTGTATTTAAAGCCAAAATTATAGAATAAATCAAAGAAAATAAAAAGAATAAAATATTGTAAATATTTTATGACCCAAAAACCCTGAGACCTAGGCATCTAGATTACTAGATCGACAAGGAATAAAGTAGGGGGAGATAGGGGCCAAAAATACAATAAAGATCACTTTCATTTAATTCATTCTTTAATCATTTTGGGACCTATTTTTGGTTCCACTTTTTATACTTCAAATAAAGAAACTTTGTACATGAAAGTTGTAGATACTTACATGTAGAAAAATACAAAATTGATTTCATACAAAAATAATAAACAGATAAAAAGTTATAGTCTGAATAAGATTCCAGAATTCCAACTTCCCATACCCGTATCTTGCAAATAAAAACTCGAAATGTACCAAACTTACCTTTAATTATATATAGTTTAAAATAAGCTATTTAATGGCGATGGTTTCGTATTTTTCAGAGTTACGGTTTGAAAGTTGAGTTTTGGACCCCACTTGTATACTTATACATATTAAAATATTAATTTCATTATTTATTCATTATTTTCATAATATTACATTTTTATAATTTTGTAAATATTACTTATAATATATTTGTACATTAAAATCAGAATAAAAATCTAAATAAAATACAAAAAATAAAATACTTGTATATAATACCTTGGTATAATACCTATACATATACATATATAATTCATACTCATATTTTATTAAGTGTACAAAATACTTCAGAAATATAAAATAAAAATACATTTCAGTGTATAAAAATAATTTATAAATTTATAAAATAATAAAAATAAATTAATTAATTAAATACACAAATTAAAATAAAAATATTAAAATATATAGATATGTGTACCTATATAGCCTATATATGGTAACTTGTAATTTTATATCTCATAAAAATAAATAAAAATCTTAATAAAATACTTTATAAAATAATAAACATTTTTATTTAATAATTAAAAATTAATTAATTCATTTGTTATTTTTAAATGAATTTACAAGAATTATTTTCAGGCTTTTTCCTGGTTGGGCCACGTGGACCAATCAGGAGGGCTGGAGAGTTGACCTCGGGTCAACTCTCTGACCCCTGCCTGTGCACTTGTTAGAGGCCTCGTTTCTCGCCTCTTTTCACGATTTTTTCGAGGTGTATCCTTTCATCCTTTGGCGTTGCAATCTTCATGACTTTTTCGCCCCAACAACCCATGATTCACGCCGATAGTTTACATTGGGGAGTGCGTCGCTGAATCACAGCAAATATCTCGTTCTTTGCGCCGCCAAGTCCACCTTGTACAAAAGAACCTCTGAGTTTCCCTTCCATTTTTTAACCGCATTTGGGCCTCGCCAAGACATCCGAGTTGCAGCTTGTGATCTTCGGTGAAAGGGGATTGATCCAAGCTCCTCGTTGAGGTGCGGCGTCGGCCGAGGCGCGTTCCACCACCCATCTCCGACCAAGCTTGGTCATGAGGTCATATCTCGTGGTTTTCCACCGTTAGAGGTCATTGTTTTTCTTTATTTTTCTTCGTTGTATATTAGCTGTACTTAATCTTTTATTTCATGTGTTCGTTGGCCTGATTCGCGCTGAATTCGTCGTCCGCTACGCCCTCGCTCCGGCGAGCTCTATTTCAGCCATCCACTCCCTCCAATCACCCGTTCTTGGCCTTGGACCATCTACTGTTGCTTGTCTTGCTTCACTTGCAGGTTCCGGGCACCAAGAGGACCTCCTAGGGGGTCGATTTTGGAGAGCACGAGGTACTTGGACCCCAGCATCTTCCCCAACCTCGCAGCGGCGTATCCGAGCTCGACGAGCCATTTTGGCACCTTCGTTGGGTCAGGGAATCTTCCAGGAGTCATTGGAGCCCTTCTGCAGCGTGGGAGGAGGTCGGACCACCGCCTGATCGCCTATTGAAGTTCATCTTTGGCCGTGTTCTTCCCTGTTCTTTCACGGGGGTCCACGGCCGATGGATCTGGCCTTGCTCCTAGAAACTCCAGCCACCATCCATCCCTTCACTCCCTGGCCATCGATCGCCACCAGTAGGATCTAATCAAGGCCATCCGTGCGAAGCGTTATCGAGCAACGGATCGTCGACATGTGTTTAATTGGGAATCTCAAGCCGTCCGATCCAAAGGCCGTGGGTACTTGCATTCTCATCCCCGACCAGTTTTGTATTTGTTTATTAAGACTAAATCTTTCATCTGCAGTCTAGTTATTGTGGGGATTTTGCGTTAGTAACCCCCAACTTTTGGTTATTTGCTTAACGGTCCTTGCCAGATCACGTGCGTTGCGCACGTGACTTGGCTATTTTGCAGAAGGACTCCGGAGCCTTGTCTTATTTATGTTTGGTACCTAAACTTTCTAAGTAGTTATAAACTTAAGGGATTTTTGCATTGTAGCCCCGTGGGTATCTATAAATTACGTATTAGTCCCTGTCAGGTGCGCGTGCTCATGCACGTGTCCCCTGGTGTTTTTGCAAACATAACCCGTAGGTCTTGTTATTTATTTTTGGTCCTATAAATTTTTATTTTAGTGCATATGCTTTAGGAGAAATTGCATATTGGCCCTCGTACTTTTACATAATTACATATATGCCCTTGCTAGGCCTTATGTTCTTGTATGCTTTCCCTATTTATTGCATGCATCTATAAATTGTTAAAAATCTCCAAAAAATTTTATCTTAGGCTCCTGTTTGTTTGCTCATCCACGCCATATTTTTTTATTGCATTTTTATTGTATTTTCATAATTATTAAAAATAAAAAACATTCATTTTCAACACTGTTTGCATTAGAAAATCCATAAAAATTGTAAAAACATCTCAGAAAACTCCCCAAAAAATAAATTTTGTATATGTTAGTATATTTTAGCCCCAGAACAAAAATCAATACAAAATACAAAAGAAAACTCCTAAAAATCATAAAAGTCCAAAAACCTTCCTAAAAATATTAAAAATTCAAGAAAAATCCTAAAAATACAATTTCATTTCAGTTTCTGTAGTTTCCCTATTTTATTATCTTTGATTTAAAATTAATTTGAGAAATGTTGGACTCTGATTTATATTTTTCATTCTCAGTTTAATTTCGGCCAGCAACTTGTATTCATTGTTTTCAGTAGTTTTGCTTTTAAAAATACCAAAAACATTCATAACAATCCCTAAAAATCATAAAAACATCATAAAATTATAAAAAGACTAAAAAAATTGCATTTCCTGATTTTTGATTATTTTTACTGATTTTTATAAATACTTCATCCTTCTCTTCCTTACTTTGTATATATACTATATTATTAAAAAAGAAAATACAAAAGTATAAAATATAAAATCAGAAAATTTAAAACCAAAATACAAAATCAAAAATTAAAAATAAATAAAAAATATAAAAATGAAAAACCCACAAAAAATTTGTATACTTGTAGACACTTAATCACATTCACTCTTGCACATTTTGTTTGATCTATCCTGCTTGCTCCCTGAGTTCGACACTCTACACACTTGCACACTATACACTCTTTTGCAGAGTTAATAATAATTTTTAACTCCACTTCTATTTTCATTGCGTGATTTATATTGTAGTGGGTTAATTGTTGATCAATACGGGTTTTGTGAGCGGTCACCGC
This sequence comes from Ottelia alismoides, assembly GCA_037367405.1. Lineage (NCBI taxonomy): Eukaryota > Viridiplantae > Streptophyta > Magnoliopsida > Alismatales > Hydrocharitaceae > Ottelia > Ottelia alismoides. Next base: position 415,624 of record JAZKJV010004302.1, on the reverse strand, counting down.
AGCGACATTGTGGTCCCGCCTTGTGTGGACTATTTAGACCCTTGCCAAACCTACGTTATCAAATGGCGTCGTTGCCGGGGAGCAACAACGCATAGTTCGGTTTTTTGTTTGTGATTGTGATGATTTGCCTATTTTTGCCTTATTTATTTGCTCATTTATTTGATATAATTGTTTAACTTGTCTAATCTCCCTCTCTTGTTGAATTTGTGCGAGGAACCGCGTATCGAGGGAGGCGTTCTACCCTAGGCGCCTATGCACCCACGAGAAGTCGGCGTCAGCTTGCCGACCTAGCATCAAAGGAGGCTTGGAGGATTTGAGAAGACAATCACATTTTTTAGCATTTTTGGTGTATTTATTTATGTAATTTAAGTGAGAGAGAGAGAGACCACTATTATTGTAATAATACAGGTACTTGAACTTTGGACTTTCAGGCTAATTTCCAGGTGTTTGTACACCTGGGGGCTCACCGCAGTTTTCACGATTTTTCATCTCATTTTTTACGTTGTTTTCTGATTTTTTATTTTATTTATTTTGTGTGATTGAGCCCTTAGTTTTAGGAGTTGTTTGCCGATAGATTAGGTCCAAACACACTAATCACCTTTGCATGTACCTATAGCCGCGTTAGACTTAGTCAAACTTTGAAACGGTGCTTCCTGCTAATAGCAGCTACTTATGTTAGGGTGATTTCATCGGCTTGCATCTGCATATAGATTAGGTTTCAATTCTGTTGAGCATCCTTGCATGTAGAGTGCTGGAGGCAAGGTGAGCATTTACGCTTTAGCATTCATCAATGTTTTTGCCGCTTGCATTGCTTTTCCGTCTCTCTACCTCTGATTTTGATCATCTAGGTGCTTAAAAGAATTGAATCCCCGATAGGATCGTGCATTCTTACTAAAAATCCAAAAAAAAGTGATAACCAATAAAATTGGGACTGCTAATATAACTTGACCCTAAAATCAACCAAAAAGAAAAACTTGTATTGGGGCGAGTAATTCCCTCATTGTCTTCGTTTTACTTGCTCGCGCACACACTAAGGATTAGTGCCCAAATCCCGATTCAACCCCCTAAGTGTTTGTGCAATCTTTGACTTCTCACCTAACTCTAAAACAGACAAGATAAAAAGACCGACTTTTTGATCTCTACCGAGTTGAGTAGGTGAATTGAGGGTTTGTCTTGTGTGAGTTTGTTTTTGCTTGCTTGTGTGTATTGTAGATCTCCCCTGTGCAATTGCGCCTTCTTCTTTACTCTCTTGATTTGACCTTCGTGCTCTCCTGACTATCATTTTTCTCTTGTTTCGAGATGGCCGACTGGAGCGTATTTTATCCGGACTTTGTGGATCCTTCGTTCACTCCAGCCGGTCCACCTCCTTTTTTCCAGGAGGACTTTACTCCTGACTTTTGCACATATCCGCCTCAGCCGCAGTATCAGGACTCGGATTTCTACCCACCTCCACCTGTATATTATCCACCTCCACCTTCACATCCACCCGAGTCTGATCTGTTGGAGTCACCTCCCGCGATCTCCATGAGTGTTGTCTTGAACCTAATGAAAGAGCATATTAATTTGATGAGCAATTATCTTGCCATTTTGAGAGAGAATCATATTAATGCTCCTTTCTTCGAGGATACAGATTTCCTTGTGGGTGATCATGGGAGCTTGCAATCGCCAAAAATACAAAAAAATGAGAAAATTTTAAAAACACAAAAAGAGTTCGGGAGACCTTTGGTTGATTCAAACTGTGAGGAGAGTGCCCACTTGCGGGATCCTTTGACCACACGGCCTTTCACACACTGTCCCACCTTTGACCCCGAGGATGCCGCTGTACAGACTGCTCTTGGCATGCCTCATGTATATGCTGATTTCGACTTCCTCCCTTGTATGGAGGAGGTCCGAAAATTCAAAAAATATTAAGTGAACCCGAAGTGGTGGCCACCATTCATGAGATATCCGTGCCCCACTTCAGCAGGCCATGACCAATTTATCTGCTCCTCTACCCAAGAAGAGAAAGCGGAGGAGCAGATATGAGCATCACATTCTGACCATGGCCACTGCCCACGCCATCACACACCGTCCCATTCCTAGAAAGAAGAACACAGCTACACCTTTCATCACTTGCACCATCTCTGACTATACTTGTGATCACACTCTCCTGGATGACGGTGTATATATTAGCATATTACCCTTCTTGCTGGTACAGTCTCTTCACTTAGCGCCTCTCAAGAAAACCAGGATGATAGTACAATTTGCTGATGGATCTATCAAGAGGCCGAAGGGTATCTTTGAAAACGCCGTCATTTCGATTCAGGGCACGAGCTACCATGTTGACTATCTCGTGTTGCCCATAGAGACCTCCACAGGGGAGCCATCTCCAATCATCCTGGGACGACCATTCCTCGCCTCTGTGAGGGTCGTTATTGACTATGGATAAGGAGAGATTTGCTTCTGTCTTGTTGACGAAAGAGAAGCGTTGATCACCACACCTACAGTTAACCAGAGACCTGCACCTGATGCACCTTCACCTATTCTAGCTGACTCCGAGGCCTGTGACCGATCTGATGATATTAGAGATGCTTTCTTAGCGACCGTTGATGAGGCCTGAGGAATCCTCTGAAAGGAGGGGAACTCAGAAAGCATAGACCTTGCAGTTCCTCCTTCTGGTGTGTGGCGATGTGTTGATGAAATCCAAGGAATTTATGTGATTAATCCCATTGAGTGGAGGGAAGATACCAAGACTAGACAGGGCGGACCCGGTTTGACTACTTCCACTGATAAGCCTGTTCCTGGTCACTCTAAAGTAAAGATGATTGAGGTCGGTTATGATGCTAACCATAATTCTCAAAAATTCTGGCCTCCTGATGAAGAAGATGATCCAGGTGAGATTCTCGAGGACGAGCAGAGTTCGACTACTTCCACTGATGACTTTGCTCCTTTTGGTTTTGACCTGGACGACACCTCGCAGGATGACTCTGATTACACTTCTTTCGAGGATGATGAGTTTGTCCCATTCCACTTTGATATCAGCGAGACCCCCAAGTCCAGACCTAGTCGTACTTCTTCCACTTGCCTGTCTGCGCCTTCACACCATAGGACCACAAGGGTGAACTTAGCCATACTACTTCCATTGACCAGTTCGTGCCTTTTCGATTTGACTCCACTGAGGGCCTTCACTCTGTCGACCCTGATCGGCTTCCGTCCACTGTGGACCTCGATGTCGACTTGCACCACACTAGATCTATCCCTCAGCGGTCTCGCAAGAAGGTTTGCTTTCTATCTTCTTGACCCTTTGTACATACATCCTGTTGTACATTCTTTTTTGTTCATCTCTGTCCCTCTACCGTATTACTCGTCCACCCATTCTCGTGTTTGCCTTGCTTAGGATGTACTTTTTCCTAAGTATAGGGGGTGGATGAGCAGAGTGTTCTTTCGTCGTTCTGTTTCATTACTCCTGTTGTTGCCTATACTTAGGGCTTCTTTTACCCTAAGTATAGGGGGAGTGATGCGTACATCCTTCTCTATCTTCTTCCATCTTCTGATCTCTTTTCTTCTTTTCTTCTTTTCTTCTTTTCCTCTTCTATCTTCTTCATCTACCGAAAAGGTGCCGCCCCTTTTTGTCAGACTTCTATACTTAGGACGTACTTTGTCCTAAGTATAGGGGGGTGTGCACCTCGAGTTTCGCTATTCTTTGATCCTCTCCGTTGTCTACTCTTCTTGTCTATACTTAGGGATATCTTACCCTAAGTATAGGGGGAGACAGTCTGAGTACGATCTGTTCATTCCCACCCTTGACCCTCCATGCTTTGTGTACAGTCTGCTATACTTGGATTATTTGATCCTAAGTATAGGGGGGACGGTCAACTTCTCATTCGTTTATTCATCCCTTATTCATTTATTCTTTAGACTTTTCTATACTCAGTAGGAGTTATGTCTTCTCTTTTCTCTCCGATCCATGAGGACATAGCTCAAGCTAAGTATAGGGGAGTCGTATATACTACGTATATACTTTAGCTCGTACTTTCGTATTTTTACTAATAACCATGTCTAATTATACTTATTAAAATTCTTTAAAAACCTTAATAAAAAGATGTGACTATTCCTCAAATTCTTTTTGTACTTACTGATTAATAAATCAGGTGAAAATATTTTTTGCAAAATATTTGAAAAATAGTTTGAAAATCTTTGTGAAAATTTTATTGAAAACTATTTTGAAAACATTTTGTTACATGTTTTCAACCTTTGTAAAATATTTTGATTGTAAAATTATCTTCTTTGTATGAAAAAAAATGTTTGAAAAATAATTTGCAAATGGTTTGAAAAATGGTTGCAAAAATATTTTGAAAAATCTATCTATATTGTTTGAAAATCTTTGCAAAATGATTTTCAAATGTGTATACATGTTTGTAAAACTATTTGAAAAAATTATTTTGGACTATAGTTTTCAAATTTTTTTGAAAAACCCGTGTCAAATAAGTTTGAGGAATACTTACAGCTCGCCTAAAATTCTCTATGTATATACTTATAAAATCGACCACTTACCCTTGTAAATTCTTAAAACCACTTATTGTAAATATAAAATGCTTCCCCATGTAAATAGTTGTACCTAGCTTTTAGCCAAAATCTTTTGTTTTCAAAAAGTCCAAAAACACTTGCAAAATTAAAATACCAAAAACATTTGAAAAATCTAAAAAAAATGCATATGCATCATCTTTTCAAAAACCCATAAAAAGTTCAAAATCTTTGAAAATTGCATCACAAAAATATTTTCTGCATAATATTCGCATTTTTCGGATTGAGTTTGATAGTTGAACGAGTCTAAGTAAAATCCGAAGATTGGATCTTGGTTGGACCTTAAAATCTACCTAATTAACAGGAACCTTATAGGAGTTGGGATTGAGGTACTTCAGGTCTAGTTGACTTAATTCTTTGAGGATCACGGGACTTGGTTCAATGGATTCTTGACTGCCTAAGTAGAGTATTTTGGAGCACACGCACGACTCTTGTTGATAATGACCTAACTTGGACACCTGCACTTTTCACATGGCTCAACTCAGTTGGAGTGGTAAGGGGGTTGGATTTGCCGGTATGAGATGCACGCAGGTGGAAACACTTGTCCTCCTCTAGGGAGGGAAGTGCACCCCCAACCCGTCCAGTGATGATGAGTTTCGAGGATAGGAGATCGTGGGTTGCAATAAAGCTTCAAAAGAGGGATAGTCTACTGGCTCAAGAGGAAAAACTCCCTATGTAAATGTTGTTGTATATAGTATTAAAAAAAAGGTAAAACTCCAAAAAAGTGGATAGGCCTGTACAAAAATAAAAATGCCTGCCGGAGTGTACATATGTGTAAAGTCAATAAGAAAGCTTGAGCTTCAAAGTCAAATCATGTGAGCCTGCAGCTTGATGACTTGACTACACTGGTCTGGCATCCTAGGATAGGTAGCTACACTGGCTACCGTCCATTCTTCTCTTCACCCCCTCCTCTTGAGCTGGTTGCCACTTGAACTTAGAAGGGAATTCCCTGCTCCTTGAGGAATGAGTTGTTGGATTGGGGAATCATTGGGTTGTCATATTGGAGAAGTCAGTCTCTTTTTCGTTTCAGTTGGGGAGAGCCACCATCACTTACACTGTACGAGTTAGATTCATAGTCGTAAGGGTTTGCGTATGAGTTGAAATATTTCTGACCTGGCTATTGAGAAGACTTGAGCAGAGTTTTGGAATTCTCAAAGGCTGTTGGATTTCAAGTCTGGTTCTCACTAAAGTTCCGCCTGCACTTAAATTCTAAAGGTCCGACTTAAGCTTCAAACTTTGATTTTATGAAGACAAGTTTGATTGTTAAACTTAATCCAAATTTCTTCTTTTTCTTTTCTTTGTTTTTCTTGCTGCACTTATTGCATAAGTGTTTGCTAGGGAGTAGCAAAGGTAAAGTATAGGGGTATGATGAAGCCACATTTCATCATCTTTATTCTATCATTTTGGCCTCAAAAACCCTGGCAAATGCGTGTAAATACCCTTAATTCTCGCATCTTAGCATTCATGCATGTGCATGTAAATAGTGTATAAAATACTGTATTAAAAGCCAAAATTATAAAATAAATAAAATAAAAGAAAAAGAATAAAATATTGTAAATATTTTATGACCCAAAACCATGAGACCTAGGCATCTAGATGACTAGGTCGACAAGGAATAATGTAGGGGGAGATAAGGGCCAAAAATACAATAAAAATCACTTTCATTTAATTCATTCTTTAATCATTTTGGGACCTATTTTTGGTTCCACTTTTTATACTTCAAATAAAGAAACTTTGTACATGAAAGTTGTAGATACTTACATATAGAAAAATGCAAAATTGATTTCATACAAAAATAATATACATATAAAAATTTATGGTCTGAATAAGATTCCAGAATTCCAACTTCCCAGACCCATATCTTGCAAATAAAAACTCGAAATGTACCAAACTTACCTTTAATTGTATATAGTTTAAAATAAGATATTTAATGGCGGGGGTTTCGTATTTTTTAGACTTACGGTTTGAAAGTTGAGTTTTGGACCCTACTTGTATACTTGTACAGATTAAAATATTACTTTTATTATTTATTCATTATTTTCATAATTTTACATTTTTATAATTTTGTAAATATTACTTATAATATATTTTGTACATTAAAATCAGAATAAAAATCTAAATAAAATACAAAAACTAAAATACTTGTATATAATACCTAGGTATAATACCTATACATATACCTATATAATTCATACTCATATTTTATTAAGTGTACAAAATACTTCAGAAAAATAAAATAAAAATACATTTCAGTGTATAATAATACTTTATAAATTTATAAAATAATAAACAAAAATAAATAAATTAAATACACAAAATAAAAATAAAAATATTAAAATATATAGATATGTGTATCTATATAGCCTATATATAGTAACTTGTAATTTTATATCTCATAAAAATAAATAAAAATCTTAATAAAATACTTTATAAAATAATAAACATTTTTATTTAATAATTAAAAATTAATTAATTCGTTTGCTATTTTTAAATGAGTTTACAAGAATTATTTCCAAGCTTTTTCCTGGTTGGTCCACGTGGACCAATCAGGAGGGCTGGAGAGTTGACCTCGGGTCAACTCTCTGACCCCTACTTGTCCACTTGTCAGAGGCCTCGTTGCTCACCTCTTTTCATGATTTTTTCGAGGTATATCCTTTCATCCTTTGGCATTGCAATCTTCATGACTTTTTCTCCCCAATAACCCATGATTCGCGCCTATAGTTTACATTGGGGAGTGCGTCGCTGAATCACTGCCAATATCTCGTTCTTTGCGCCGCCAAGTCCACCCTGTACAAAAGAACCTCCGAGTTTCCCTTCCATTTTTGAACCGCATTTGGACCTCGCCAAGACATCCGAGTTGCAGATTGTGATCTCCGGTGACAGGGGGTTGATCCAAGCTCCTCGTTGAGGTGCGGTGTCGGCCGAGGCGTGTTCCACCACCCATCTCCGACCAAGCTTGGCCGTGAGGTCATATCTCGCAGTTTTCCACCGTTAGATGTCATTGTTTTTCTTTATTTTTCTTCGTTGTAGATTAGCTATAGTGTAATCTTTTATTTCATGTATTCGTTGCCCAGATTCGCGCTAAATTCATCGCCCGCTACGCCCTCGCCGGACCTTGCTCCGGCGAGCTCTATTTCAGCCATCCACTCCCTCCAATCACTCGTTCTTGGCCTTGGACCATCTATTGTTGCTTGTCTTGCTTCACTTGCAGGTTCCAGGCACCAAGAGGACCTCCTAGGGGGTCGACTTTGGAGAGCACGAGGTACCTGGACCCCAGCATCTTCCCCAACCTCGCAGCGGCGTATCCGAGCTCGACAAGCCATTTTGGCACCGTCGTTGGGTCGGGGAATCTTCCAGGAGTCATCGGAGCCCTGCTGTAGCGTGGGAGGAGGCCGGACCACTGCCTGATCGCCAATTGAAGTTCATCTTCGGTCGTGTTCTTCCCTGTTCTTTCAGGGGGGTCCATGGTCGTTGGATCTGGCCTTGCTCCCAGAAACTCCAGCCATCGTCCATTCCTTCGCTCCCTTGACGTCGATCGCGACCAGTAGGATCTAATCAAGGCCGTCCGTGTAAAGCGTTATCGAGCAACGGATCGTCGACACGTGTTTAAGTGGAAATCTCAAGCCGTCCGATCCAAAGGCCGAGGGTATTTTGCATTCTCACCCCGACCAGTTTTGTATTTGTTTATTAAGACTAAATCTTTCATCTGCAGGCTAGTTATTGTGGGGATTTTGCATTAGTAACCCCCCACCTTTTGTTTATTTACTTCACGGTCCCTGCCAGGTCACGTGCGTTGCGTATGTGACTTGGAGATTTTGCAGAAGGACTCCAGGGCCTTGTCTTATTTATGTTTGGTACCTAAAATTTTCTAGGCAGTTATAAACATCAGGGATTTTTGCATTGTAGCCTCGTGGGTTTCTATAAATTACGTATTAGTCCCTGTCAGGCGCGCGTGCTCATGCACGTGTCCCCTGGTGTTTTTGCAAACATAACCCTGTAGGTCTTGTTATTTATTTTTGGTCCTGTAAAGTTTTATTGCGGTGCATATGTTTTGGGAGAAATTGCATATTGGCCCTCGTACTTTTACAGAATTACATATATGCCCTTGTCAGGCCTTGTGTTTTTGTATGCTTTCCCTATTTATTGCATGCATCTATAAATTGCTAAAAATCTCCAAACAATTACCTTAGGCTCCTGCTTACTTGCTCGTCCACGGCATATTTTTGTATTGCATTTTTATTGCATTTTCATAATTATTAAAAATAAAAAACATTCATTTTCAGCACTGTTTCATTAGAAAATCCATAATAATTATAAAAACATCTCAGAAAATTCCCAAAAAACTATATTTTGTATATTTTAGTATATTTTAGCTCCAGACCAAAAATCAATACAAAATACAAAAGAAAACTCCTAAAAATCATAAAACCCCAAAAACCTTCCTAAAAATAATAAAAATCAAGAAAAATCCTAAAAATACAATTTCAGTTTCTGTAGTTTCCCTATTTTATTATCTTTGATTTAAAATTAATTTGAGGAATTTTGGACTCTGATTTATATTTTTCATCTTAATTTTAATTTCGGCGAGCAACTTTTATTCATTGTTTTCAGTATTTTTCTTTTAAAAATACCAAAAACAGTCATAAAAATCTCCAAAAATCACAAAAACATCATAAAATTATAAAAAGACTAAAAACATTGCATTTCCTTATTTTTGAGTATTTTTACTGATTTTTATAAATACTTCATCCTTCTCTTCCTTACTTTGTATATATACTATATTATTGAAAAAAATACAAAAGTATAAAATATAAAAAGAAAATATAAAATCAGAAACTTAATAACCAAAATACAAAATCAAAAATTAAAAATAAATAAAAAACATAAAAATTTAAAACCCACAAAAAAATTAGCATACTTGTACACTTAATCACATTCACTCTTACAGATTTTGTTTGATCTATCCTGCTTGCTCCCTGAGTTCGACACTCTACACACTATACACACTTTTGTAGAGTTAATAATAAATTTTAACTCCACTTCTATTTTCATTGCTTGATTTATATTGTAATGGGTTAATTGTTGATCAATACGGATTTTGTGAGCGGTCGCTGCAGCGACATTGTGGTCCCGCCATGTGTGGACTATTTAGACCCTTGCCAAACCTGCATTATCACTACCCAAGCCAAAAGATTATTCCCCCTCACTACCTCCTCCAAGAAGAGATACATGTAGAGTGCTTGTCCAAGGTAAACCACAATCTGAAAGAATCATGTGTGTGTTGTTAAATATTCTACTTAGACTTATCAAAATGACATGGGAACATTGTCTTATGGGCACAAAGAATTAAGTCACTAGGACCTGAAAAGACTTAACTCCAGTTCTTACATGGTTCCTCTGAAATTAAGTGGATTAAGGTCCAACTAAGCACAATTATTCAAATTTGTTCGAGACCTAGTTTAAATGTCAATACTATCCTGGAAAATGCACATGAAAATGCAAGAAATATGTACAATGCAAAGAAAAGAAAGCAATATCTTTTTGTGTAATAGTTTTCTAATCTTGAACTTTTTATGGTTTTTTGAAAAAATGATGCAAATGCAAAAATAGTTTTTTTTAAACAAGTAGTTAATAATATATAAAAGTATATACAATTTTTTTAATAAGGGTTATGGATGAGATACTCATATTTACACAGGAGTGAGTCAATTTTTTACAAGAATAAGATGAAAGGATTTACAACTTGAGTAATTTATACATGTATATACACAGTTGGATAATTTTTTTGTGATGCATATATTCCTCAAACTTATTTGAAAATAATTTTACAAATATTTTCGAAGACTATAGTCCAAAATAATATTCAAACATTTTTACAATCATTTACAAACATTTGAAAATAATTTTGCAAACATTTTTCAAATAGTATATATAGATTTTCAAAATAACTTTTCAACCATTTTCAAAACATTTGCAAATATTTTTACAAAATAAATTTATTTGACATAAAGAAAAAATTTTACAAGATAAAATGTTTTTACAAAGGTTGAAAATAATTTTCAAACATTTTTCAAATAGTTTCAAAAGATTTTTCAAATAGATTTTCAAACTACTTTCAAAATATTTTTCAAAATATTTTAACTTGACTTATTAATCAGTATATACAAAAAGAATTTTGAGGACATTTCTGCTTCTTTTTATTAGTTTTTTTACATGTATTTATATAGTATTTTATCCATATTAAAAATACAAAAGTACAAGTTATGGATAAAATATATATACAATATATACGACATCCCCCTATACTTAGCTCGAACTATGTCTTCATAGTTATCAAAGAGCTGCAAAGGAAGACATAACTCGTGCTAAGTATAGAAAAGTTAAAAGAATATTATACAACAATGACGAATAAAAGAATAAGATCAATAGAAGTCAGTGACCCCCTATACTTAGGATCGAGTAATCCTAAGTATAGAAGACTACACACAAGGGGAAAACCGAGGATTAAAATGTACTTGGTTTACCTCCCCTATACTTAGGGTAAAATATCCCTAAGTACTGACAACAAAAGAGAGGTAAAAAGAATCAAAAGAATAATCAAAAGTCTGACACCCCCAATACTTAGGGTAAAATACAGCCAAAGTATAGAATAATCATGAGATGGAGATGGGGTGTTTATACAGAAAGAATGAATGATATGGATAGAATGGATCTATACAGCTGTGAACAGTGTTGAGGTGCCTCTCAACAAGCGCTAGAGTTTACACCCCTAGCTGGGCGCAAAGGCTATGATAACGCATTATCGAGGTTCAAGATGGTGTCTGTAAGGCGAATACCGTAATGTCGTTACAGTCTCGATGAGAGAATAACAACAAACTCAATAGTGTAGATGATGACACCCAAGTAAACAAACAGGAGGGTGTCTCCTACTGGGTAAAGATATGGGAAGACGAAATTGGTCTCTGGTAGCACAAAAGAAATCATCGGCTCAAGGTATGAATGGAGTGAATGGGCAGAGCCGAAGAAATCGAATGCAGAGAAGGAATGATCTGTCAGAGAATTCTCCACATCAATTACCATCTCGAATAGATTAAGAAGATCAAGATCAGGACACTCACTAAAAAGGTTGATACCTGATGCATGTAATGTAGAGAAATCAGTGAAATCATTGAATACCTCAAAGATCGGATCATCCTCACGAGGGTCGTGAAGGAGAGAAAAATCAAACTCATTATCAAAAATATCATAAGACTCGATCTCGTGATCCGACTGATCGGATACACTCTCAGAAAGTGAAAATCGAGTAGGGATTTTTTTTTAAATAATTATTAAAAAAACCGTAATTAATTAAATAAACATGAAGAAGAAAAAAATAAAAAAAATAGGCACCGATCGGCACCTGAGGTGCCGATTTGGTGCGCCCCCTCCAAATCGGCACCTGAGGTGCCGATTTGGGCAGAGGCGCCAAATCGGCACCTTAGGTGCCGATTTGGGATGGGCATTTTACAAATCTCAACCCCTTATCACTGTAATTCAATTTCGGAATACTACAAATTATTATTATGTTCATTACATCTGAATAATTTAAAAATATTTTGAGGAATTATGTAAATAATTTTACAAAATAATATTCTAGAATTCTATCTATGTTCATTTGAGGAACTATGTAAATAATTATAAAAAAGAAAATAAATTTAATTGGCTATCAATATTTTCCTTCATCACAATATTTTTGATCTATCAGTAGAGCTTCGTGGTCTCATCTTCTTCCTGATAACGTTATTGTAAAATGTTAAGTAAATCTCTATTTTTTTATTATATTCTTCAATATTGATACATACTTAGAATACTTATGATTGACATATCAACAAAATTATAGTAAATATGAAAAAATTGAGAGTTTGAACAACATCATTTACCATTGATATAGGTGAACTCAACAAGGTACAACTTGACATGAATTAATTTAAAAAAATTACAAGTATTTCATTACAATCATAAGAGAAGAAATACGAGTTTACAAATGATAAGAAAAAAATTTACAAAAACTTAAAGTTTCCATATCTTCATAAACCCCTTTAGACCTCCTCCTCCACCTCCTGCTCCACCTCCCTTGTCGTTTCCTTTCCCTCCATCTCCCAATTTTTTGTGAGTCTCCTCATGTGTTGTCTTCTTCTTCTTCTTCTTCTTCTGCTTGGACATTTGTTCTGAATGCGTTGGAACGTGCCCTGGAGGATGCGGTCTAGCTGATGACTTCCGTGGCGGTTCGATTGTTTGTGATTCTGTGGCGGTTCGTACGCTTGTTGAATGGCGAGGTGGCTCTGATTGAGGAGGCTCAGTGATCCTTACTCCGGGAGAAGGTCTTCGAGGCAGCTCCGGACGTTGTTGTGGTATCGTGGATATACCAAACAACTGTCTATCAAAATCTGTTACCTCCATTTGCCGAACACTATCAAATATCTGCGACTGCAAATCTCCTGAACTATATTGGGTAGACGGTATGAGCTGAGAGGGACCAGAGTCAAATTGACTCGAAGGTCCCACAAGCGATGGTCCTACAAGATTGAGACAATTTCATTGTTATAAGTATCACAAAATTTAAACGTAAATATTGAAATGAGTTCGTATATTCTATAATATATTTATACCTGAACCTCTAAATCTGGTTTCACCGATTTGAGACCCTCCAAAGCCATACTCGATATAGTTCATACCTGAAAGATGTTAATAACATTATATGTCACATAAATTTCTTAATAAATAAGAGGATAATGCAATATCATAAATTAAGTGCAATTTACCTGTAGATACGAATCTAGGTTGAATTGGTGGAACCTCCTGCCTGCTGTATCCCTGACTCGAAGGACCAGCAAAGATGATCCTGCAAATTGCGATTGACTGAAAGCTTCTCCATATCCTGCAAGAATGAGAGATTCATCTTTTTAGAAAATAATACATAAGATAAAAATTAGTTATTTTATTTAGTCATTTTATTACCTGAAGCTCCAAATCCGGTTTGGTCATATTGAGATGCGAGTCCTTGATGACCTGATGAGTACCCTTGCCCGTCATATCCCGCAGACGTCATTCCTGATGTGCCAAATATTGACTCCTCCATTGTCTAACCTTGAGAAAATGCCCGCTCACCAAGTCCTGCTATATTTTATGAGGAGTTGTATTTATATGTCTAAAAATCGATATATGAATAAGAGTTGACTATACATAAATAAATAACTAAAACCTGAAGTAGGAAACGTCGGCGGTGGTTGCGTCCCCTCCCCACCATATTCCGTGTACTCCCTTCCTGTACAATTTACAACATATAATTTTAGTTATTCACGATTTTAAGATAAAAAAATTAGTTTACATTTGTAAGAAAGAAATCACAAAACACGATGCTCCAGAAGTATGATGCTCCTGTGATGGCATGAATTGTTGATGCTCCGGTGGAAATAAACTACGTATAGTGTTCTGTAGAACAGGAAATCGATCACTTATAAAACAAATGTCCCGACGATCGATAATTTGTTTTAATAAATTCAAAAACCAGCCCCATGCCGAAATATTCTCGTTCTTTTCAGCAACTGCAAATGCCAACGGAAATAGGCCATTATTGGCGTCAATTGCTGTGGCTACGTACATGTGACCAGCGTATCTCCCGTATAGATGGGTTCCGTCAATAGACAAAACAGGTCGACAAAATCTAAACGCTCTACGGCACGCTGCAAACGCTACAAATACTCTCTGAAAGTGTATAGTGCTGTCGTTTTGGCCTTCTACTGTCTTGAACCACGTATATGTGCCAGGGTTATGTCGTTCTAAAGCACGAATGAATCTCCGGAGATCACGATATGAGTCAACCTCATTTCCATAAACCACATCCATTGCACGACGTCTAGCATTCCAAGCTGTCATGTAGTTGATTTCAGTTTTCAACTCCTCCTTTATCTTGTACATTATCGCTCCTGGGGTCATACTAACTTTTGCTTTAAAGGAAGATAAAATATACTGCGCTACAAAAACAGAAGTGCACTGGCGATGTTTCAATAAAAGGACTGGATTTCTGCATGTATGCTTTCCCCTGTATCCTGAAACATTCCAATCTCCTCGAGATTTCCTCTCTGATGCATGCAAACGCCATCCACAGTTTTCATAGATACAAACAGCAGTGAAAATCTGCTTGTTTGATGCTTTGGGTTTATATTGCACATGATTTTCCATGCTCCATTTCTGTAAATCGTACTGTAGATCGCTTTTCGACTTATAACTCCTACCTAACCAATAACTTAGTCCAGAATCATCGGTGGATTCTGATTGACTCTCTACAAATACTACATCTTCTGCCTCTGCAATTTCATGATCGAAAACGTGAGGCAACTCCTCCATCGGTTCTTCTTCAGCATCATCGTTATTAGCAGAATATGAGTTCCCCCTTTCCTCATTACCTACGACTAGAACTAGCGAACCATATCCAAAATCATGACAAGTATTACCACCAATATTTTCTTCTAGTATTTGAGTATCATTTTCTGGCTCATCATTTTCGGACTCCTCATTTTCTTCGGATATTTCTGTCTCTAAATCATCTTCTACATTTACTTGTGATGACCCTTCGATATCCTCAAAAATGGTCTCATTTGTTGGCCTGATTAATTTAAATCTTTGTTAGTTTAAATATAATTGGTGAAATTATTCTATAATTTGAATGTAATTAATTTTACCTCGAAGATGACGGCTATTTTCCGTACTAACGGGAGTAGATTGTACAAAAAGATGGATAAATCTCACATCGACGATTGAACTCAACATTGCTAATGTTGATTCATCATCGTCAATCGGTACTGCAAAGAAAGTCGATCCCTCATACAACCACTTACAAGTTAATGTAAGTATATACTGGTCGAGCGGGAGATTAGTGACTTCAGAGACTCGAGACAGTAAGCCAATGTATGTTAATTTGCATGGTAATGTAACCACCCGTTTCTTGCCCTCAATATATTCTACATGGTCATCAGATACATCAATCGATCCTCCCCAATATATTAAGACATGAGCAGTGTTGGAGGCCATCTATACGAATAAAATAATGATTTAATTAGTTTAATTACACAAAACAATTACTTAATAATCGGCTGTAACAATTAGATTAATTAACATTTCAGTCAGATGTTGTCTTTAATAATCGATAATTTAATTGATATACTAATCACTCAGAAATAGAATCCAAAAGTCCGATCTTGGGGGCTCATCGGTGCTCACCACAGTGAGTCCTGCCAGCGCTGTATAGAGACCCTCTCGGCGCTCGATTCCAAATCAAAATGACAGTAATTTCAACATGAATATGTGCACTTTTAAATATAAATGAATGAAATACTAATGTAATGTCTACTGTCCCCTATTTAATTAATTTCGATTTTTTTAATAATTATTACAAAAATATCCTAATAAAATGTCTACTGTCCACTACTTAATTAATTTCAATTATCTAATAATTACAACAAAAATCTCGTAATAAAATGTCTACTGTCCCCTACTTAATTGATTTCGATTTTTTTAATAACTGTTACAAAAAGCTCTTCTTAAAATGTCTAATCTGAGTGATATGGGTGACATTAACAAAAATAATATTACATTTAAAATTACTATTTTTAAACTAAGTACCAATTTTGCATCTAATTACTTGTTAAATTTAAAAAAAAATCATAAGTAAATTTACCTGGAAGATGCGTGTCTTCTACAAGAAATGTTATCCAAAAGATAATAATATAATCCGATATCCGATGTATATAGCGTCCTCACTGATAAAACCCTGCAAAAAATACACAACAAAATCTACAAAAAATATCTTATTCTTACTTGAATAAGATTAGGCGATCGAGAGAAGCAATCCCACTTCAGAAATCAGAATGAGTGAAATAAGAGGGGATGAAGAAGAGGAGATGATGAAGAAGGAGAGGAGGCAATTGTGAGAAGATGGGAATGAGGGGGGGGTTTATATAACAAATGGGGGAGGAGGGGACCGTTGGAAAATTTCCAACGGCCCTCTCCCAAATCGGCACCTCAGGTGCCGATTTGGGCCATAGCCGTTGGTGCCCCTCCCAAATCGGCACCTGAGGTGCCGATTTGGAGTTGAGGCCAACGGACATCGCCCAAATCGACACCTCAGGTGCCGTTCGGTGCCTATTTTTTTAATTTTTTTTCTTCGTGTTTATTTAATTAATTACGGTTTTTTTAATAATTATTTAAAAAAAATCCCAAATCGAGTACATAGGATATGTCGCATCCTCCAGCAGATAACCCTTAGGGAGTAATACCGAATTAGAATCGAACTGGGGATCTTTGCTGCCAAATATCAGGTCCTCCAAAAACGTATAGACCTCATCAAATGGGAGGACACATGGCTCAATGACGGGACTATCTATGTCTGTCAAATCAAAATGATGTCCCTCATCAAGCTCTTTATTCTAAGATGGATCCAAATGTGTATTTGAATATGAGAAGATCTTATGAAAAAGGACACTGAATTTGCTAGACATGGACACTGAAATGACTGAAAGGACGGTTGAGATGTGGGCTCCTCCTCTATTTTTTGGGATACTAGCAGATCTAGAATCCAAGAATCTTCAACGTGAAAGTACGGGACTGGCTCAAAATCTGGCTGTAAAACCAATGGGAACTCGACCAGTGTCCGGCTCTAGGAACTCACAGTGATAGTCAATACGTCTATCAAATGATATGTAGTAGCATCAGTATCCTCTGATTGGTGTGTGCTGTCTGAATCGGTATGAAGTGCCACATACTCAAATGGTGTCATGCCTCCCTCGTGTGTTATCCCGAATAAATCATCTTGTGAATATAGAATGCTTGTAAGCGTTCCCAAGATGGTCTCAAATAAATCCAGGTCAGGACTATGGTGTGAACCACCACACAAGGTAATGACTAATGCAATATGTTCGGCGGTCATCCCCCTTATGGTGATCTGGACAAGGTCAGTCACCGAAAATCCATGATCCAGAAATCGCCTCAAAAGATCAAGTAACCTCAACCATGAATCTCTCAATGGCTCTTAAGGGTCTACTGAAAAATCTTGAATGCAAGACCGCATCAACTCTGCTCTACGATGGGGGTGAAATCTCTGTAAAAACAACATCCTAAGGTCGCCTCATGTAGCAATCTTCTTTCCCAACCGTCGGTCCTAACTCATGGCTCTACTCTGAATTGTAAATGGGAAGGTCATCAACACCAGGTCCTCCGGAGTGATATCTAGGTATGCTCGTGATAAACAAAAATCCTCAAACTCAGATATATGAATATAAGGATCCTCATGCACTCCTCCTAAAAACTTTGACAGTAGGTTAATGAATTATAAATCCAGAATGAAGGGACTTAATATAGAAGCAGCCTACGCTTCCTGATTTGGCTGCCCATCCATCATCCTAGGATAGAAGTCATCTAAAGATTGCAACTGCTCCTTGTGATCACCTATGGAATGCACTCTCATCTCAGCAATGAAATCGTCTGGGTCTCGTATCTGGCCAATCTGGTCTCCAAGGGTGTCAAGCACAACATGTCTCGAAGGGGAATGATGGGCATGAAATGAAGAAGCTGTAAAATCCATCTGAAGTGGAGTATGACCCATCATGACGAGAGAAAAATAAAGGGAGGGAGGGATGGAAGAAAGAGAATGAAAGAGACATAAAGTGACTGCTAATGATCCAAGTAAGATAAATGTAACCAACTCACACCGAAGACATCTAAACACAAAGCAAACCCTCAGTTCACTAACTCAACACAAATCTGAATCGTGAGAGGTCGGTCTATCTTTTCAATTTTAGTGTTTAGTGATCAGACAAAAGTTGTATAAACACTTAGAAGGCTTTAATAGGATTTGGGTACTACTCCTTAGTGTGTGTATGCAAGCAACCAAAAGCGCAAACAATGAGGGGATTGCTCTCCCAAAACAATGAGGAATTAGTTACATATAATTAATTTTAAGAGTCAAGTTCAATTGGCAGTCCCAATTTTTAATTTTTTTTATTTTCACTTTTTTTGGATTTTTTTCAAAAATAACGTATAACGAGCTTTCCGATTTCCTCTTTGATTAATTTGAGTCCAAAAGGGGGAGGAAGTCAAAAAAGCCAATGCGTGGTCAAACACGATGATGCATGCAGAGATAGGAAATGTGTACCTTACTCCAGTACTCTACATGCAATATGATTCGTGCATAAATTAAATATTGAAAGTAAACTAACTATATGATGCACGAGGAAATTAGCTTTTATTGATCGTAAAGAACAATAGCTAGCTAATCAAATCGAGTCCGCTCTTGGGAGTCACTCGATGCCCTCCACAACGGGTCCTGCTAGCATTGTACGTGACTCCTCACGGCACGTGGTCTCGACTCTAATTAGGCTAACTTTTCATTATTTTTAGCAAGGTCCAATTATTTCTATAGGCACAAGCAAGAAATTAGGTGTTGGACCTTAGCTAATTACGACACAATCAACAAAAATCCTACGTCTAGGGGTCAAATCCGCGATAATCAAATAGAAAGTTATGGCAGTGAAATCAAGAAAACACAAAATAGTGGTAAGGTCCCCCAAGTGCACCGACAATTGACGAATCAAACCCCGAATAATGTCCAAGTAGTATCCAATAGTTCAAGTATCTAAATTATTACAACAATCTCAAAGTGTTCTCTAAAATAAAAATAATTGTCTTCTTCTCTTCCCTGCTCCACCTCCTATCCGGATCCTCCAAAAAGAAACTCCAAATCGTCCTTCAAGTAGGCCCCCACACAAAAAGAAAATAAGAGATGGTCAGACAACAATTATAATATAGAGAGATAAAAAAAATTGAAAAATGACAACTAAATCGTGCTCCCTACAATGGCACCATTCTGAAGAGCTGAAAATGCGATGCGGTTAAGATGGAATAAATATGAAATAGTCGTTGTGAGCCGAAAATGCAATGTGGCTAAGATAGAATAAATATACAATGGTCGTTGTTCTCAACCATTCGATTTGGTCAACGAGAAAAATCAAGCAATGAAAAGCAAGCAGTTATTGTTATTTGATTTACCAGGTATAGCGACCAAGGTCGAACACAAGGCACACGATTTAAAAAAAACTTAGCAGTCAAATTTCGGAGATAAAATTTTGTATTTTGTATTTTCAATTTTTTTAGTTTTCATATTAGGAATAATATACACAAGGGAATAAAATATACACAGCACAATCTTTTTGTATTTTTAAAAATTTCAAAAAATGCTCAGAAAATCACAGAAAATATATTTTTGGGTTAAATGTTTTAATTATTATTTTAAGTAATTTTTTCAATTTTCCTGATATTTTTGTGATTTTATAAAAATCAAACAGTGAAAATAAAGGTAAACAATGCACATCCAAGTGTAATTTTGCAACTTAAAAATACTTTAAGTATCCAAAACATCTTGGAACTTATTTTTATGCTAAAATACACTTAAACATATACAAACATAGACTAAAATCAGAATTTTTTGAATTTTCTATAATTTTATACAATTTTTCTAAGATTTTTAGTTTTTCGCAATTTTGTTGAGTTTCAAAAATGTCTATTGCGTGAAATTTGGATAGAAATTAAAGAGGAATAAAATACACCTACAATAAATTTTTTTTAAATTTTAGACAAGAATTTTTTATGATTTTTCTAAGTTTGGGCAGACAAAAAGACAGAGTTTTATTTTTTAAAATAACAAATAAAGATAAAATGCCATGAAAAATTTATGCAATGATCAAGGACATAGCAAGAGTTTGTAAAATTTTTAAAGCAATAAAATATTTATTTCAACAAGAAGGACGTGCCAAATTAATGTCTGTAATATAGGGACTGAAATGTAATTATTTGAGGTTATTGCATAAAAATATTACAAGAAATAAATTACCGATAGGAATCAGAAATTACCCAGTTTGTCACATGCAAAGCACGTGCAGTGTGCTTTGAGTGTAGGGGCTTCTTTGTAAATTTGAAAACTTCCAAAGGCCTCATTATAATTTTCATAAATTTTTTATTTTAAAACAAAACTGAAGGTTTCTTGTGCGTCTTTTCCAAGTTGAAAGAGGGAGAGAGGGGCACTGTCAGCCTCCCTGAGATCTACGGCGGGCGAGGCACGACCAGCGGAGGATTGTGGTGTAGGATGCGGCTCCCCCCCTCCAGCATCGCAGGCGGAGGCGGTGGCGCCAATAGAGCGGCGTGAGGTGGAAGCCGAGGGCTTCGGCGGTGGGTGAGGCGTTCTGTTGGAGGGCGGTGAAGGTGACTCCCGCGTCCTGGTAGAGGATGGCGGAGGCAACGCGGGAGGGGCACGACACTGGCTGGTGCGTTGCTGAGTGGAGCAGGTGCGCCGCCTCGTGCGGGTCTACGCGGCCTCGCGGGACGGCTCGCGGGCGCTTCACGGGTGGAGGCGTGGGGATCAGGAGGTTGTCGTGGCGGAAGGGGTCAGTGCCGTCGCGGTGGCTCACACGCGAGGGTGGTGGCGCACGCGCGAGGGCGTCGTTTAGGTTGGGTCATCGACGGGCGTTGGCGGAAGGCGAAGGGCGCAAGCGTGGGTTTGCGGACGGGGGAGGGACCGCTGGGAGGACTTCTAGGCGGTGGTGGGCGGCGTTGCCTGCTGCTGCAATTTTTTGTTTTTTTATTATTTTTTATTCTTTTTATATATAAACAGAAATATTTTTTTATTTTTTCAAACAGGAATTGTAGACACAGAGATTTTTTATTATTTTTTATTTTCCTGCAAAACAAATGTTAGGAATAACAACAACTATGTGTATATTTATTTTATTTATAAACAAAAGAGGATGCATGGACGGTTGCAGATCTTGGTGAAATGAGAGAGAGAGAGAGACGGGGACTTCCGACCACCGTGCCTGGTCGGAGGTAATATGAGGTAGAATAAAAACGACTAGATCGAGAAAATGAGATGGAAAATCGGTGTCGGATCGGAAAATGTGAGTTGGATGTTTTTGGGATTTTAAGATCTAAATTTTAATCAAGAAATCAAAGCACAGATTAAGACATGTTTATCTAGGAAGATGACAGAAAATGAAATTGGATCTCACCTTGGGATTGGATACACTATGATGGCCTCGACGAGGGCCGACTCACTGTCACCGGATGGCTCGGAGGTTGGGCATTCTTCTTCGACAAGATTGCTTGCGGAGATCAGGCTTCTCTCCACCAAAGATTGATCAAAGGCAAATGAGAAGGAGGAGCCCCAAAAAAAGAGAAGAAAAATAAGAAAAGAAAGAATTGACAAATAAGGAATATTTTTATTGGTTAATTAAAAAATTAAGTTAATTAAAAAATTAATTAAAAATGAATGTAAAAATTAAATAAAATAAGTAAAATAATTTACTTACAAAAATTAGTTAGCCATAGAATAATATCTTTATATACAAAGTATGTTTACAAATCAAATAATGAATAAATTAAATAACTAAATAATTAAATCTAAATTACGTAATTAAATTAATTTAATTGGTGATTTTATGTAAGGAAATTAGTTGTATGCAAATATTATATACATATAGTACAATATACATATGTACAAAGAAGGAAATTATTGTTAAATATTTTTTAGGGATTTTATCACTTGTGCCCCTCCGAGATATCGCAATATCAATTATGCCCCTATCTTTTTGATAATATCAGTTGTGCCCCTCACTTCTTGCTATTTTCACTTGTGCCCCTCGGGTTAGTGACCGTCCATCCACAGTGCAAACAGACGTTAACTTTGAGGACATAAGCGGAATTAATTTTAAAAAAAGGTTATTTGGTCATTCCTCATCCTCTTCTTCTTCCTCCTCTTCCCCATCCTCTTCCTCCTCCTCCAACCTCCTCCTCCTCCCTCTCCGCCCCCGCCCCTACCCCGTGCCGCCCAGCTCCGCCCCGAGCTCTCCTCCCCTCCCCAGCGCCGCCCCCTCCCGCCCCTCCGCCCCAGCCTCCAGGCCGCCCCGACCTCCCCCCATCCCCTGCGGCCCCTCCGCCCTCGCCTCCCTTCCTCTGCTCCCGCCGCCCCCAGGTCGCCCCTCCCCTACGCCCGTCGCCCCTACCTCCGCTCCCCCGCGCACCCTTCCCCTGCTCCCGTCGTCCCCTACCCTCGCGCCCCCGAGCCTCCCCTCCTTCTCTCGCCGTCCCAGGTCACCCCCTACCCCCCGCCTCCCCCCCCCTACGCCCGTCGCCCCTACCCCCGCTCCCCCGCTCCCCCGCGCACCCTTCCCCCGCTCCCACCGTCCCTTCCCCCGCGCC
This sequence comes from Ottelia alismoides, assembly GCA_037367405.1. Classification (NCBI taxonomy): domain Eukaryota; kingdom Viridiplantae; phylum Streptophyta; class Magnoliopsida; order Alismatales; family Hydrocharitaceae; genus Ottelia; species Ottelia alismoides. The sequence continues at coordinate 392,779 of JAZKJV010004302.1, read as the reverse complement.
CCTGAGCCTCCCCTCTTGCTCCTGCCGTCCCAAGTCGGCCCCTACCCCCGCACCTCCCCCCCTACGCCCTTCGCTCCTACCCCCGCTCCCCTGCGCACCCTTCCCCTGCTCCCGCACCCCCAACCTCCCCTCCTCCTGCTCCCACCGTTCCAGGTCGCCCTCTACCCCCGCACCTCCCCCTCCCCCTACGCCCATCGCCCCCTACCCCCGCTCCCCCGCGCCACCCCTGCCCCTGCTCCCGCCGTCCCCTACCCCCGCGCCCCCGAGCCTCCCCTCCTCCTGCTCCCGTCGCCCCCAGGTCTCCCCCTCCCCCTACTCCTGTCACCCTACGACGGCTGCCTTCTAAGTCTACGAGATTTGTCATCTACGTAATCTACGACGGCCGCGAAGACTAGGGAATCGTCTACATCTACGAGATTCGTCATCTACGTCAAGGCTGGAATCTACAAAGAGAACGTCCGGGTGACCAAATCCATGAAGAACCTCATGATCTTCGGCGACGGTATAGATCAGATCGTCGTCACTGGCAGCAAAAATGTGGCCCCTGCCGTCAGCCCGCACCTCCTCCACAGCTTCGCACCTCCTCCCCAACCCTCCTCCTCATTTAATTTTATTCTGACCATAATACTCCTCTTAACCACACCATGGTTTGAGTAAACTATGGTTATTTTAATTTTTTGACGGTCAATCTGACGGAAGGGCACAACTGATGACGGAGAAAGAAGTGAGGGGTACAATTGATATTACCAAAAAGATAGGGTCATAACTGATATTGCGATATCTCGGAGGGGCACAAGTGATAAAATCCTTTTTTTTAATTTTGCTATTTATATATTTTTTATTTCTTAATTATGAAGATAATATTTACAATTATGAACAATATGTATAAAAATATATATGAATAAATATGAACAACAAGTAATTGGTAAAACTGCACAAACCATCCCAGAAAATCGACTATTCAACTGTAACTCTAAAAATTATGAAATCACAACCATTTGAAAGATAATTTAATTTAGAGTATAATGGAAGTGAGTTTGATTCAATTTGAGTTTGTATGGAGCCGAAATTGGTCTTTCAATGATTGCTTTATGGCTTTTCTAAGTGTTATTATTTGTAATCTGTAGATTGTTTTATTTTGCAATTATTTTTATTATTTACAAAATATTTTTATTTACAACTTTTGTTTAACAATATTTACTTTGAGGTTAATTTACGTATAAATAAAATAGTATAAATTTTGTACAAATATACAGGTAAAAATTTACAAATTATTTATGGATTTTTGAATTAAAGACCTTATCTCGTCATACTTTATTCCTGGTCGATCCCGTCAAGTCTTGACCTTCTCTCAGGGTTCAGGTCAGTCTACATTTATTTCATAAATATATCCTTTATTTTTCTTTTCTTTTTCTTTTTTTCTTTATTCTTTTATTTGAGTATAAAAAGTGTTAAAAATGCATATTTAAGAAACGCATGCAAAATGGTAATTTCATGAAATTAGTAGGTATTTACTGGTGTTTGACTAAGAAAATGAAGCTAAAATAAAAGAATACATATAATTCCCACATTGAACTCGTAAACATACCAACTCTTACCCCATGAACCTTGTGGTTAATCTGTTTGAAGCTTGTGGTGGTTCTTGGGGTAATTTACAAGGTTGATATGGTAATTACATGTGCAAAAGGTCGTAGAGATAATTTAAAAAGTTTATAGAGTCTGTCGGATAAAAATCCCAAAAGGAAAATAAATGTAGAGAGAGAATAAATTAGTCATGAGTGCTTTGCTCGCACAAGTTTTGGAAAAAAAGGAAAGCAAGATGTTGAGAGTTTGATTGAAACTTTTTGCTACTTTCGAACATTTGTATACGACTTTCCTTCCAGATAAATCCAGATAAGCCATCTGAGAACAGAGGTCTATCTTCGATCCAGATAAGCCGATGAGCCATAGGAGTTTTGAATTAATAGAAAAAAGATTTGAAAGCGGAATGTGAACAAAGAAAAGAAACTTAGATCATGATATAGTGACATGAAGCAGAAGGAAAAATGTTATCCAAGCATTTGAAAGTGAAATGTGAAGAAGAAAATTAGTGATATAATGATTGAAAGTAGGAGGAAAAATATTATCCAAGCATATTAATATGCGTGTCCCATAATAAAATAAAATTTTAATTTTTTATTCTTAGTAATTTTTATTATTTTCGATTCAACAATTTCTATCAATTTTAGAAAGAATTCAAATACATTGTTATTATTTATTAGTCTAATCCCACTTTTCTCGTACCATATCTTTTTGAGAAATTGAAAAAGTTCTAATTTTTTGGTCAAATAATATAGCCATATAACTGGATCAAGACTGTTATATAATTAAATTCATTAAAGATTTATAAATAATTTAAGATACAGAATTTAATATATATATATATAACTGTTTTTTTATGATCGAGTTCTTTTTTCTTTCACACTGGAGCATATGAAAGTGCATGGTTTTATCGGAGAATGTGAACCTAAAAAAAGCAGCATCCTGCGTAATGGAGCATTGGATGAGCAGTAGTTTTTGAATGTTCCTACAAACGATCGAGGCATGTGTATGCTAAGCTAATATATTACGATTGACAGGATATTATATATATGGGGAAAATAGGGCTGCCCTCTAGGGGTAGCCAACATGGCTGCCCCCACCTAATTTTTGTAAAAATTTTTTATTTTTTTTTGAAAAAATATCATCATGTATATTCAGCCCTATATCCGTCATATATGTCATTCGAATTTCGTCAGAAACATAGACTCTTACGGCCTCCATCCAGATGTCATTTTTTTAACGGTCGTATGATTTTTTAAATCGACCATGTCTGGATGGAGGTCGTAGGAGTCTTCATTTCTTACGAAATTCGAATGGCATATAGGAGGAATATAAGGATGAATATACATGACGATATTTTTCAAAAAAATAAAAAAAATTGCTCAAAAATAAGACGGAGCAGCCATGTTGGCTGCCCCCGCGCAGCCCCATCAACCCATATATATAATCTGCATTCGGCATCCTTCTGTTATATTAATTGGCATAGCCAAAAGAAACAATACCTAAGGATCAAGGAAAACCATAATCTATACAATGCATGCTTGCATACGTACGTGAGATGTCACGCGTGCGACACAAACATTTAAGGCGAATGCGACCGGACATATAATTCTGGACCAACGCATCCAATAATTTGGGTGTATAGCGGTTGAAGCTTCACATCACATTCAGTACACCTACGCCTCTCCCATCGTCGAAGGTCCGCGGCCCATATTTAAAACCCAATAGATCCCGACTCCACCATATACTACACACACTATACCAGTCGATACATCCAGGCAATATGGCTCGTGCTGTAGCCATCATGATTCTCCTCGTCCTCGGCGGCACCATAGACGTATCCTCTGCCATCACCTGTGTTCAGGTGATCGGCAAGATCGCTCCGTGCATCCCCTACGTGAGGAACGGCGGAGCGATCCCTCCGTCGTGCTGCAGTGGCATTAGATCTCTCAAAAGCGCAGCCGCCACTAGAACCGATCGCCAGGCGGTGTGCGCGTGCCTCAAGGCCTACGCAGGAAGCATCCCCGGCCGGAGGCCCTCCTTTGCTGCCGGACTTCCCGCCCGCTGTGGCGTTAGCACCCCGTACCAAATCAGCCCCACCTTCAACTGCGCCACGTAAAGTTTCCATCTCTTTCTCCTCTTATTGCTCAACCGCATATCATTGAATTGGATTTCTGGTGATCGTAAAATCGTAGTAGTACGAACCTAACACGTCAACATGCGCAAATCCATGCATCGAGTTAGGGTGAAGGCACGCACGATTAACCCAGACCGGATCCACTGCTGAAATACAAGAGTTACAGCAGGGTGCTGTAATTTCTTTTTCTCGTGCAGATTCGATTAAAAAGAATCCAAGCATCCAGGTCTCACGAAAATCCGATGTGATCTGCTATTTTATCTAGTCATGTCAACATAACATTTAAGTATCTTAAATCACGCTAAAAAAGAATCAGATATTTGATCATAAAGATAAAATAGCAAACAACATTGGATTTTTCAAAAAAAATTGGTATATGCATATAGGATTAATAAAAGATTCAATCTATATAGTATTTTTGGGAATCAATCTCGGAAAAAAAAAGCAATAAAATCACCTCTGCAATTTGGTTGATGATTAACAAACATGATAAACGCTAATCAACCAAGTTATATATTCTTGGAAAAGTTGGTTCACATTGATCAGTTCCTCTGCTGTACAACAGAGCTTGTTGTACATACAGAGTCGCTTGATTAAGATCGAGCGGTTCGCACGAAGTCCGAATTTCGACGGCCCTTTACGTGTGAATCGCTCGATTATGATAGAGCTGACTATACATCAAGCCTGTGCAATACAACAGAGGATCCACTTCCTCGTGTTCCTGACTTGTGTCTAACCATGGTAATTTTCCATAAAATCTGAAAATTTAATACTCAGTTTTTTTCATCAATTGCATTCTTTATCAGTTGTCGTTTTAGCCATATATAGAATTAATCATATAGTTTAAACTCATATCAGTCCGGATATCTCTCTAATCAATATCCTAAATGGGATATGCATGAATGCACATGAACAATGTTTCTGACTACGAAATCAATATAAGCAACTTCCTTTATGATTAGTTAGCAGATACGTATATCGATGTTATATTATGCATGAACGAAATCGTATAGGCCCTATCAAGCTGTCTAATTTTTCTTATGAACCGAAACATTCTACATGGATCTCAGGATGAAATTTTTCCATAAATTATTACAGGGTTCAATGATCCGGATGGCGTCTGGATAGCGATTTCTCCGACAACTCGAGAAGAAATAATCATGCGAGCATGCATGCATGCATACTGGTGCGTGGATTTGAATGCGTGGCCATGGTCGTTTATTATATCTTTGTTCAAGTACGTTAAGATATAGGGTTGTATTGTTATTTCATGACCATTGTATATGTATGCGAAGGCATTTCGATACCATATTATCATAAGTACAAGGAGGCCATGGTCTCCGTCTTAAGGAAAGTTTTAAATATCAATTTTGATTTCGTTTAAAGATGGCGAAAAAATGAAACAATTTCTATTGTCGAAATTTCATTATTTTTGGTCAAAATCAGCTTAGATTTGTGAAGGATGGGTCCTTATCAAGATTTTGGTTTCGGTTTTGGAGGAGTGTTGAAGCCGAAATTTCGTCAAAATTTCATGAAATTTGAAATACCGTTTGAACCTTCGGACCTCGAATTTAATGATTTTCAATATTTAAATTGCGTCAATTTTGGTGTGTCGAATTAGATTTTGTCCAACGACTAATTTAGATCGTTGTTTCGAGAATTCAAAAATTAATTTTGAATTTAGGTGTTCATAGAGAAAACCGGTCATTTTTTATGTTAAACCTAATCAGTTTGTCGACTCTGCACCAAATCAAGATTAGACTGTGTAAGCACCTACTTTATCTTATTTATATCGATATATTCGTAAGTATGAGTATCGGACTTTGCAAAATAAACTTGTTATTATAGCAATGACTAATTCTTGTCACCACAAGTTTGGCAAACGTTCTGGTATTAATTCCGTGATCTTTAAAATAAAATTCAATGTTGGTTAAACTAACTTAATATTTGTGGTATAAGAACATTCATCTGAGATAATATTACCAATCAATCAATAATAAAGTCATATTAGAATCAAACAAGAAATTATCAAATTTCTCAAAAAAATTTATAAGATGATATTCACATGCATATTCTGCAATTGTGACAACAAAAACTTTGTTATATATTCAAAGTTAAGTTATCCAAAGAATTGTGGCAATGATGTGCACGTTATGAGGAATCCCCAACTAAAATTTCTCCTACTTTGTTATAAACAAAATTTAATTGCAAAGAGGAAACCGCTACCTAAAATTTCCCAATGCTGCAATCCGTTGTTATTAAAATAATTTGAAAGAGTGTGCACTGTGATTTAGACCTAGAGCATAGTCCAACCAAAGCATGTTTTGTATAGCAGATCATGCTTGGACCGCCCTGAGAAAGCGTGGGCGTCGTGCCGCCCCGTGGGAGGTCGAATGATGTTTATATATGAAGATTTTATCCTGGAATGTAAGAGGGTTGGGCCGCCCTGAGAAACGGCTGGGGGTGAACAAATTGATGGTGGAGGCTCATGCTGATATTGTGTTGTTTCAAGAAACTAAGTGTTCGACTCCTAGGGGGGATGGTTGGCGGGAGATGGGCGGAGGCTCCATTTATGACTTTGTGGAGGTGGAATCTCACGGTGCGGCAGGCGGCCTCCTATCTGGCTGGAAGTGTGATGATTTCGAGAAGATGGATGTATGGAGATCTATGTTTTCGCTTTCAGTGACTCTAAAAAGGAGATCAGATGGGGTTATCCTTACTGTGACCAACATATACGGACCTACATCTCCAGGTCCGTTTTCGCTGGCTGAGGATCTTACGAGGGTTACTGCGGAAAGAGATGTTGGCATTTGGCTTATTGGGGGTGATCTAAATCTGACTTTATTCCCGGAAGACAGGCCCAGATTGGGGGGAGGGAGAGACAGGGGTTCGGAGGACTTTCGGAATCAACTTCATACCCTTGGGTTGGAAGTGGTGGATGCTGCTGGCTGTGCATACACATGGCGGAATTCCAGGACGAGATCGAGGCTTGACAGATTCCTCCTCTCGTAGGAGGGGCTGGAATTTTTTTCCGTTATCCCGGGCTTGGACGTTGCCGCGAGCTCATTCAGATCACACGCCACTGATTTGGTCATCTGAGGAGGGCAATCGATCTAGATCCTTGTTTAGATTTGAAAGGGCTTGGTTGTTGGAGCCTGGTTTCAGGGAGGAGGTGGAAGCGCAGTGGAGAAGGTTACAGGTGGATGGTTTGGCGGTAGTTTGCCTAGCTAAGAAATTGGTTATGCTAAAGGAGTTCCTCATTGTTTATGGTATGGAATTGAAGATGCAAAGAAAAGAGCGTCGGCATGCGGCTCAGCAAGGGGTGGTCAGACTGGATGGTTTGGACGATGAGAGGGGCCTCATCCTCGAGGAGGTGGAGGAACGATCAAGGCTGCTGGATATTATTATGCAGGAGGACAGGAAGGAGGAGGTGGAGTGGAAACAGAGGTCTAGACAAAAGTGGTTACGGGAGGGGGATGCAAACACAAGATTCTTCCACTCTATGGCGTCGGGTAGAAGAAGGAGGAACTTCATTCAGATCCTCGAGGTACGGGGTGAAAGAGTGGTAGGGAATGAATTGTTAGGGCGCGCCCTAAGGGATCATTTTGTTAGGATGTCGAGGAGGGAACAAGGTACTGGTTGGGGATGGCGGGGGGAGGGGGCTGAGTCCCTTTCAGAGGCGCAAGCACAGAAGCTGGAGTCAGAGTTTGAAGAGGAGGAGGTTCGAAAGGCTGTCTTGGGGCTGAACTCAGACGGGTCCCCCGGACGAGATGGTTTTCTATTTTTTTCTACAAGGAATTTTGGGGTATGTTAAAGGATGATATTTTGGGGGTGCTTAACGAATTTAGAGATGCCAACAGGGGATTCGAGAAGATTAATCGAGCGCTGCTTTTCCTTCTTCCGAAGAAGAATGCTCCCTTAAGAGTGGAAGACTTCAGACCAATAGCAATGTCCAATGCAATCTATCTTATCATTGCTAAAGTTCTTTCTAACAGATGAAAGCGGGTAATGGATGCGATTATTCTGCAAAATCAAACAGATTTTATCCCAGGACGGCAAATGGCAGATGGTTTAGTTACGGCCTCTGAGATCTGTCTGCAGTAGCGGAGAGAAGGCAAGAAAGGTTTGCTTTGGAAGATCGATTTTGAGAAAGCATATGACTGCGTGGACTAGAGGTTTCTCTGGACGTCTCTTCGATGTCGCGGTTTTCCTGAGCTTTGGATTGCCTGGATGAAGAGGTGTGTCACGACCGCTTCCTTCACGATCCTGGTGAATGGTAAGCCTGAGGGTGGTTTCTTCCAGCCACAGAGGGGGGTGAGTGAAAAGCGAAAAAGCGAGAGCCGCTAAATAGTGGTCTGACAACACAAACTCACTGTCGCTGATGCGACTACTCAATCCTCTTCGCTTGTCAACAATTAACCCACACAATCAATAAAGCAATCAATAGCAATGATTAAAATTTATTATACCCTACTAACAAAGTATAGTGGCAAGCAAGTAGGGGCCGAACACAAGAAGCAAGGGTGTAGAATATAGACAAAAATCTAAACCTAGGTCTAATGAACTACTTAGCCAAGCTAATTTTTTTTGTGGGTTTTTAATTTTTATTTTTTTATTTAATTTTTAATTCTTTTTAATTTTTATCTTTTGATTTTTAATTTTCTAATTTTTATAATTTATATTATATATATATATATATATATTCTTTTTCAATATTGGAATATAAAAATAATGTAATCAAAAGGAAGATCAACTATTTATAAAAATGTGCAAAAATAACTAAAATTTCAGAAATAAAATGTTTTTTATATTTTTAGAGTTTTTTACTATTTTTGTGATTTTTGGGTATTTTTTAAAGTGTTTTTGATATTTTTAAATGCTGGAATGAAAGAAAACAGTGAAGTAGGTACTGGCTGGGAGTAAAATGCAAATTAAAAATGACAGACAATCACAAAGATTTTCCAAACTAATTTTCAAATAAAGTCAATAAAATATGGAACAAACAGGAGTTGAGTTTTTATTTTTCTGAGTTTTCTTTGATTTTATATTTTTTTGAAGTTTTTATGTATTTTTGAATTTTTAAGGTTTTTCTTTTGAAATTTTTAGTGGTTTTTGGACTGAAAGTAAAATAGGTCAAAACACACAATAGAGAATATTTTTGGAATTTTCTAAGGCCTTTTAATATTTTTTGGTATTTTCTAAGCTAAACAATACTGAAACAGAATGTTTTTGATTTTTAATAAATATAAAAATGCAATGAAATCCAAAACTAAAATTATGGCGTTAAAGAACAAGTACACATGAGCTTAAACCTATTTTTTTGAGAATTTTTGGCAACTAAATGATGCGAGAAATAAATAGATTAAGTACACAAAATTCCTAAGCCTGGCAGGGGTATAAATGAAATTTTACAAACATCCAGGGGCTTAGGTACAAATTTCACCAAAAAGACACACGCAGCACACGTGATATATCATTCACAGGGTCATATTTGTAAATATCAAGAATCGGCAAGGCATACATGCAATTTTCCCAAAAACATATTCAAATGACCACGCACAGGGGTATAACTGCAAATACTTAAAGGTTCGGGTTAAAAACTGCAAAATGCCCAAAATGCACGCGCCCCAGTCACGTAAGGTGACGTGGCGTGGACTAAAGTGCAAATAGTGAAAGTGTGAGGGCCTAAGTGCAATTATTACAAAAGTTTTTAAACTTCAGACGAAAGTTTTTAGACTAAAAAGTAAATACAAAAATGCATGGGTTGAAGATGCAAAATACCCACGGGAGTCGATCGTGTGGCCGATGGAGTTTCACTTGGACACGTGGCGAGCATCGAGCGGATGGTACCCCTTCGTCCTGGATGGCTGAGATTAGATCGTGGGCGGCTGATCCAACGGCGGGGAGCAACAGGCGATCGGACGGCTGGCGTATCGTCTGGAGATGGCGTCTAATCCAACGGCAGGGGGAGGTTCACGAAGAACACCTCCCCAGCGAGCTTTGATCGGCGGTTGCGGCCGACACACGGCCGCTCCGGCCCTAGGATCAAGGGCAAAATGATCCTGGGGCCCTTCCGCGTCAGCTGGTGGTCTCAGGCGAGGCTGCGATGGTGCGAGATGCTCGGACGGTGGAGGAGACCTGGGCGGTTGTTCCTGGAATCATCGAAGGTCGATGGAGCCTTCTCTGGGGCTCGGACCTGCAAGGTTAAGTGCACAAAACCCAGGCGAACAAAACGGTGGGATCTGATGGCTCGATAGAGGAGAATGGTGGCTCGGGCGAAGAGCTCCGGCGAGCGGCGGAGAGGGAAGCTCGGTTGACTCGATCGGGGCGAGACCGAGGTGAATGGAGGGGTGCTGCGTGATGACTGAGCGAAGGGGAAGAGAATGGAGGTGGTTTGTGGGCGAGTCGAGGCATTGAGTGACCGGAAATGATGGGCGGAGCTCAGCTCCGCCGTGGCTTTGATCAACGATTCACGACGATTGGGGAAACGAAAAGCAAAACTGCTATTGATCTAACCTAATCTAAGCTAGGGCTACAAGAAAAAGGAAAAAGAAGAGGGAGAGACTCACCGGAGACGGAAGTGGATGGCTTCGGGTGGAGCTCCGGCGAGGGTCGAATCACTTCGATTCTACACCAAATGCTTCAAACCCAGGCTCGATTTGAGGCCTGCTGTCACCAGGAGCACGAAGGGCTAAGGGTTTGAGGATGAAAATGGCGGAAGAAGGATTAAAATTTGAATTGAAGTCGGGGGTGCTCTTTTGTAGGGTTGACGGGCGACGTGGAAGACGAGGCTCGAAATGCCTCGATCAGTGGTCTTCAGCCCTAGGTTTCACTAGAGCGTGAATCACCATTGATCGAGGAGCAAAAATGCAGAAGGCATCTTCCTGGATTGGTGCAAGGTTGGACCTAGAAAATGGCAAGAAGATGAGACAAAAACCCGTCTGACAAGTCTAGAGGAGGAGGTCAGATAGTTCACCGAGGTCAACTATCAGACCAACCTGGTTGGTCCACGTGGATCAACCAGGAAAAATCCTCAAAAAATGTTTTCAAAAATCGAAATAAAATAGTAAATGGATGAATTTCATTTTGGGTAAAAAATAAAAAATGTTTATTAATTTTTGAAGTATTTTATTATAAATTTTAATTATTTTTATGAGATTTACTTTAAAAGTTACTTATTATAGCCTATATAGGTATTATATCTACATACTTTGTTCTTTTATTTTTATTTTGTGTATTTTAATTTTATTATTTTTATTTCTTATTTTCTAAAAGTAAAAAATACTTTTGTACATGTAAATATAGTTTATTTCATTTTCTGAATTGTTTAGTTTATTAAATAAAATAAACATAGGCATTGTATAGGTATGGGTCTGGGTATTGTATCTATGTATCTAATGTTCAAGTATTTTTATTTTGTATTTTCTTTGCATTTTTATTCTAATTTTAATGCACATAATTATTATAAGTAATATTTGAAAGATTATAAAAATATAAAAATATAGGAATAATGAATAAATAATAAAATGAATATTTTAATCTGTACAAGTATACAATGGGGGTCCCAAAACTCTACTTTCAAACCGTACCTCCGCCAACTGCGAAACCACCACCGTTAAATAGATTATTTTATTCTATATATAATTAAAGGTTTTGCTACATTTGGAGTTGTCAGTTGTGAGATACGGGTCTGGGAAGTTGGGATTCTGGGTTTTTATTCAGACCATAACTTTTTATATGAATATTATTTTTCAGTGAAATCAATTTTGTATTTTTCTTTATTTAATTATCTACAACTTTCATGTACAAAGTTTCTTTATTTGATGTATAAAAAGTGGAACCAAAAATAGGTCCCAAAATGAATCAAGAATGAATAAAATAAAAGGAATTTTATTGGAATTTTTGGCCCTTATCTCCCCCTACTTTATTCCTGGTCGACCTAGTCATCAAGATGCCTAGGTCTCGGGGTTTCGGGTCATAAAATATTTACAATATTTTATTCTTTTTCTTTTCTTTTCTTTATTCTATAATTTTGGCTTTAAAAACCATATTTTATACAATATTTACACACATATGCATGAATGCTAAAATACATGAATTAGCTCTATTTATACGCATTTACTTGGGTTTTTAAGGCCAAAATGATAGAATAAAGATGATGAAACGTAGCTTCATCATCCCCCTATACTTTACCTTTGCTAGTCCCTAGCAAACACTTATGCAATAAGTGCAGAAAAAGAAAAACAAAGAAAAGAAAAAGAAGAAAATTGGATGAAGTTTAATTATCAAACTTATCTTCACAAAATCAAAGTTTGGAACTTAAGTCGGACCTTTGGAATTTTAGTGTGGGCGGAACCTTATTGAGAACCGAATTTGAAATCCAACAGTCCCTGAGAACCCCAAAACTCTGCTCAAGTCTCCTCAATAGCCCGGTCAGAAATATCTCAATTCATACGCAAACCCTTACGACTATGAATCTGACTCGTACAGTGTAAGTGATATGTAGCTCCCCACCTCAGAAGTAACAAAGAAACAACCTCCCCCACCGTGGTAACTCTAATGCCTCGGTCTAGCAACTTTTTCCTCGAGAAGCGGGGTATTCCCTTCTAAGTTCAAGTGCAACCGGCTCAAGAAGATGGGGAATAAGAGGTATAGAATTTTGGGAGCTCAACCAGTGTAGCTAAGTCTCCCGCTGCCAGCTTCATGAGATGTAACATGGATACCATAAGCTTTTGCTTTATTAGAATATATACACTCCGGTGGGGTTATTAAATTTTCAATCCGACCCACCACTTTTTTGGAGTTCTTTTTTTTTCTAAGTGCATCTGTACAATATATCTACATGGTGCAGCATATATACAAGAAATTTTCCTCTTGAGCCAGTAGACTATCCCTCTTTTGAAGCTTTATTGCAACCCACGGTTTCTGTCTTTAGCCTTCATCACCACTAGACCAAGTTGAGGCGCACTTCCTTCACTAGAAGGAGAAGAGAGGTTCCGCCTAGAAGTACTACCCTCATATGCTACCCCAAGCCAAAGGAAACTGCCTCCTCACCACCTCATCCGTGAAGAGCTATGTGAAAGGTGCAGGTGTCCAAGTTAGGTCATTATCAACAAGAGTCGTGCGTGTGCTCCGAAATACTCTACTTAGGCAGTCAAGAATCCATTGAACCAAGTCCCGTGATCCTCAAAGAATTAAGTCAACTAGACCTGAAGTACCTCAAACGCAGTTCCTATAAGGTTCCTGTTATTAGGTAGATTTTAAGGTCCAATCAAGCTTCAATCTCCGGATTTTACTTACACTTGTTCAACTATCAAACTCAATCCGAAAAATACGAATGCTATGCAATGTAGAAAATATTTTTGTGATGCAATTTTTAAGATTTTTTTTGAACTTTTTATGGATTTTTGAAAAGATGATGCGTGCTTTTTTTATTTTTCAAAAATATTTTTCAGATGTTTTTGGATTTTAGTTTTGCAAATGTTTTTGGGATTTTTGAAAACAAAGAAGATTTTGGCTGAAAATTAGGTGAAAATATGTACACGGGAGTGCTTCTCATATACACAAGAAGTGGATTTTAAGATTTTACAGGGTAAGTGATCAATTTTATATATATGTATAGTGGATTTTGGTGAGATGCAAATGTTCCTCAAACTTATTTGACACAAGCTTTTCACACAATTTTTGAAAACTATAGTCCAAAATAATTTTTAAAAACATTTTTGCAAACATGTACACACATTTGAAAATCGTTTTGCAAAGGCTTTCAAAACAGTATATATAGGTTTTTCAAAATATTTTTGCAACCATTTTCAAACCATTTGCAAATCATTTTTCAAACATTTTATTTTATACAAAGAAAAGAAGTTTTACAAACCACACATTTTTACAAAGGTTGAAAACATGTAACAAAATATTTTCAAAATAGTTTTCAATAGATGTTTACAAAGTTTTTCAAACTATTTTTCAAACATTCTGCAAAAACCATTTTCACCTGATTTATTAATCAGTAAATACACAAAAGAATTTGAGGAACAAGACACCTTTTTATTAGGGATTTTAATGAATTTTAAAGAATGATTAGCCATATTATTAAGAAAATACGAAAGTACGAGTTGTGGTTAAAGTATATATGCAGTATATACGACCCCCCTATACTTAGCTTGAGCTATGTCATCATAGATCAGAGAGAAAAGAGAAGACATAACTCGTACTGAGTATAGGAAAATCTAAAGAATAAAGAAACGAATGAACGAATGAGAAGTTGACCGTCCCCCCTATACTTAGGATCAAATAATCCTAAGTATAGCAGACTGTACACAAAGCAGGGAGGGTCAAGGGTGGGAATGAATAGATCGTACTCAGATTGTCTCCCCCTATACTTAGGGTAAGGTATCCCTAAGTATAGACAAGAAGAGGAGACAATGAAGAGGATCGAAAAGAATAGAATTAACTCGGGGTACACACCCCCCTATACTTAGGACAAAGTACGTCCTAAGTATAGAAAACTGTCGACAAGGGGCGACACCTTTTTGATAGATCAAGAAAATAGAAGAGGAAAAGAAGAAAAGAAGGAAAGAAGAAAAGGGATGAAAGTGGATATGAGCAACTCGGGATGCGCATCCTTCCTATACTTAGGATAGAGTACATCCTAAGTGTAGCAATGATGAAAGGGATGGCATCAATTCGGTAGAAGAGGATAAAAGACATTGAAAAGAAGAAAAGAAGAAAAAGAAAAGGACAAAAAATCATTCAAAAGCCTGGCAGGGGTATAAATGCAATTTTACAAACATCCAGGGGCTTAGGTACAAATTTCACCAAAAAGACACGCCAAGCACACGTGATATATCATTCACAGGGTTATATTTGTAAATATCAAGAACCGGCAAGGCATACATGCAATTTTCCCAAAAACATATTCAAATGACCACGCACAGAGGTATAACTGCAAATACTTAAAGGTTCGGGTTAAAAACTACAAAATGCCCAAAAAGCACGCGCCCCAGTCACGTGAGGTGACGTGGCGTGGACTAAAGTGCAAATAGTGAAAGTGTGAGGGTCTACGTGCAATTATTACAAAAGTTTTTAAACTTCAGACGAAAGTTTTTAGACTAAAAAGTAAATACAAAAATGCATGGGTTGAAGATGCAAAATACCCACGGGAGTCGATCGTGCGGCCGATGGAGTTTCACTTGGACACGTGGCGAGCATCGAGTGGATGGTACCCCTTCGTCCTGGATGGCTAAGATTAGATCGTGGGTGGCTGATCCAACGGCGGGGAGCAACAGGCGATCGGACGGCTGGCGTATCGTCTGGAGATGGTGTCTGATTCAACGGCAGGGGGAGGTTAACGAAGAACACCTCCCCGGCGAGCTTTGATCGGTTATTGCGGCCGACACATGGCCGCTCCGGCCCTAGGATTAGGGGCAAAATGATCCTGGGGCCCTTCCGCGTCAGCTGGTGGTCTCAGGCGAGGCTGCGACGGCGCGAGATGCTCGGACGGTGGAGGAGACCTGGGTGGTTATTCCTGGAATCATCGAAGGTCGATGGAGCCTTCTCTGGGGCTCGGACCTGCAAGGTTAAGTGCACAAAACCCAGGCGAACAAAACGGTGGGATCTGATGGCTCGATAGAGGCGAATGGTGGCTCGGGCGAAGAGCTCCGGCGAGCGGCGGAGAGGGAAGCTCGGTTGACTCGATCGGGGCGAGACCGAGGTGAATGGAGGGGTGCTGCGTGATGACTGAGCGAAGGGGAAGAGAATGGAGGTGGTCTGTGGGCGAGTCGAGGCATTGAGTGACCGGAAATGATGGGCGGAGCTCAGCTCTGTCGTGGCTTTGATCAACGATTCACGGCGATTGGGAAACGAAAAGCAAAACTGCTATTGATCTAACCTAATCTAAGCTAAGGCTGCAAGAAAAAGGAAAAAGAAGAGGGAGAGACTCACCGGAGACGGAAGTGGATGGCTTCAGGCGGAGCTCCGGCGAGGGTCGGATCACTTCGATTCTACACCAAATTTCTTTGGGAGGGGGGCAGATTCTCAGTGAAGAAGGCCTACGACATGTTCAGGAGGAGCCCGGATTTCATTGATCCTGATGAGGTTCGGGACATGAAGATCATATGGGCTAGCAAGATCCCTAACATGGTGAAAGTATTCCTCTGGTGTCTCAAGAGAGGAAGGATTTGTGAGAAGGCGAGAAGGGGAAGATTGTTTGGGATTGCTGACACGAGCTGTGATAGATGTGGGGAGCATCTCGAGGACGCGGAACATCTTTTCTTTAGGTGTCCATTTTTGCTTCAGATATGGAAGGAGTTGGGGGCACCGTGTGCCTCTATTGGTGGCGAGTATGATTTCTGGAGGATGGTAAGGTCGCTTGGGGGCAAGTCGATGGACGACTGTGCTCTTCCTTTTGCTGCATTATGGTCCATTTGGGGAGGAAGGAATGAGTTGGTGTTTAACAACCAAAGATTTTATTCTGAAAATGTAATAGCCTTTTGCCTCTCCCTTTATCGACTGTGGTCTTCTAGTTAATGTATCTTTTTTTTGATCTGGTTTTAATATAATTTCAGTGGTGAGTCCCGCCTTGGGACTTCACCCTCTTGCTTCTCAAAAAAAACAAAAAAAAAAAGATCATGCTTGGACCGTAAATAAACGAGTCGATCTTGGGCTGACCTTGGTCCGCATCCATGAGCCACAAGCTCAACCCACATAAGAGCTTATTTAATAAGCCAGTTCATACAGTAGCACATAACCGCATATATAATATTTCAATTCATATATACTTTAATGGATCCTCGCTACCTACTTACATGTAATGTACGGTGTCACCAAAAAATCAATCAAATAGCTAAATAATATAAATAAGATTAATTTATAGGTATAAGTTATCTATATACAATAATTTTATGGATTTTTAATTAATTAATTTACAAAATAATTATTTATTTTATGTTTTATTAATTTATTATATAAAGTAAGGATTATAAATATATTATTATTTATTTTCATAATATTAGTTAATTAGTTAAATAAATAGATATGTGTACAATATAAGTACATTATACCTATATAAAAAGTATATACATTTATTTTTGGTTATTTTAACTTTAATAATATGAGAAAATATAATAAAAATAGAAATATTGGACAAATATAAAGAATAAAATAATAAGAAATAATGTACAGTTATACATATATCATGATGACCACAAAATCGACTTTCACATCTTAACTATGATTTTAATGAAATCAGTTTTATTTTAAAGATAATTTAATTAGTACAACGAAGTGAGTCTGGTAAAATTTGAGTTCATACATAGTAGATATTTAGCTTTAAATGTTCATTTCTCGATTTTTATTCTTTGTACCATATTATTTGTACATTAAATTATTTTTCTTATATTTTTCTAAAATAATATACATTATTATAAATAAGTTTGAAGAAGAAAATATTTACATTTGAGATTATTTGACTGATAAATAAAATAGATGAACTTTTTATGTACATGGTGAATAACGTGTATATGTACACTTGTTCTCTACATCTTCTGATATTTTTATAGATTAAGAATCCTGTCTCCCCTACTTATTTATCTTGTCAATAATGTCAATATTGATACAGTCTTGAAGTTAGGATCAATATGTACACATTTACATCAATCTTTCTTTTATTTTCTTTTTTCTCTTTATTTTTTTATTTTGGACGAAATAAGTGTTAAAATACGTAATATTAACAAATGAAATTAGTATGTTAATTAGTCAGAATTAATTGATATTTACATGTATTTTACTAAATGTTTTAGATAAAATGAAATAATAAATGAAATGAATCATGGATACATTACATGTCCTTTTTAATCCCTAGGATGTGCATGACATAAATCTCATGCTTGTCTTAAAATACTTCATTGTACATATATAGCATATTACAATCATCAAAAAGAAAAATAACCTTCTGATATGATATAACTGGCAACATACACACATCATTGTAATTATGAACAATTCCACAAGTAAATCAAAATACATATAATGCATGCATGCGTTTAAAATCAATTTGAAACCATCGAAAATAAAATATATAAATCATCATAATATACGTAATAAGTATAATGGCACAATCTCTTCTACAAGTAATAAGCATTGAATCGTCGAGGGATCCTAATGTTCCGTCTTGGAGGGTTTGCGATGCTTGACAAGTCGAGTCTGGCAATCTCTATGTCGACTATTCTCTCGGCTCTATGATATCAACAATTAACCCACAATAATGATCAAGCAATAAATAAGGTGAGCTGAAATTTATTATATCCTACAAATAAGTAACAATATTTTTCTATTTTTATAGGGTTTTCTAATTTTTATGGGTTTTTAATATTTTATATGTTTTTATATTTTTATTTTATTTTTTTTAGTTTTTTTAGTTTTTTATTTTTATATTTTCCTCATTTTTAGTTTTCTTTTTAATATATAAAAGTATAATAACTCTATATATAATAAGGGATATAATATAAGTAATATATATGCTATATAAGTAATATATATTAAAAATAACAAAATACAAATAAGAATAGTAAAATTTATTTTTTAAGGGTTTTAAAATATTTAAGGTATTTATAATATTAATAATAATTATAAGTAATATATAAGAATATATATATTAGATATATACAAGGTGTTATATTTAAACCTATACATATATGCCAGTAAAAAATATAAAATAATTTTTTTTGTTTCTATTATTCTTTTCTATTTTTGTTATTTTTCTTATATTTTTTGCTTTTTTTGTATTTTAATTGATTAAAAGTATCAAAATAATAACTTATAACAATAAGCCAGATTGTTTTGTAATTTTAAAATAGATAAATATCTCAAAACTTTCCAAAATTATTTTTTATATGTAACAAATATAATAGAAAAAATCAAGAAATATAAATAAATATTTCTTGATTTTAAAATAATTTCTACTGATTTTTATAAGGTTTTGGGGTTTTAAATTTTTTAAAAGTTTTTGATAATATTTCGCAAAAATAAGGTTGGAAATCAAATATGCATAATAAAGTACCCATGAATGTTTTTTTTAGAAATTTTTAAATTGTTTTTATAATATAATATATTTTTGAATGTGAACAGGGAATAAATGCATTGGTTTTGTATTCTAAAAATAGGAAAATGCTTTTAATTACCTCAAAAGATATATGTGGTTTAAAATAGTTACATGCACTTAAATCAACCTTCCTAAGATTTTTTACGCAAAATGCTATTTTTATCTTCAAAATTACATGTACTAGCAAGGACCTAAATGCAATTTAAATAAATATACAATACATTCCAGAAAACTTTACAAAAGTTTAAGGTTTCATGCAAAAATACATGTATATTCAATAACAAAAGTGCTGGTACGGGTATATTTCTAATATCTAAAACGTTACAAGGTTTGCATGTAAATTTCCCCAAAAAAATAATGATATATGAATTTCTTGGACTATATAATAACACAAACTCGAAGGGTAGGTGTACAATGTCCTACCCCCTCTCGTGTATGCGTACGTGAGATGATGTAGACTGGACCTATATTCAAATAAAGTAAAGGCATGGTTTGAAATGCAAATATTACAAAAGTTTTTGAACTGCAAATGAAAGTTTTAGGACTAAAATTAAAATACAAAATGTGTAGGGGAGAAGACGCAAAATACCCCCCCCCCCCGCATGATAATCGACGATCGAGGACTCTCTGCTTGCCACGCATCGCTTCCTAGATGCACAATGATGATTCAGCGATGGATATATGAGATTAGATCCAACCATTGGGCTGGATCTAACGGTGACTGGCTCTTCAATCTAGTGATTGTTGTATGACTTGGAGGAGGGTCTTGATCGTGCGACCGAGAGCACCCCTGGAAGACCAAGGAAGAACTCCTTGTTAGCAAGCTCAGATCCGAGCTCCTAATCGACTCCAACCATCGGGGTAGCTCTCGGGTGTTACAAAATGAAACTGATGGTCCTCCGCGTTGACTAGGAAGCTCAGAAGGGTATGGATCCATCGATAGGATCCTAGAGAGCTTCAGAAGCTGGAGCTCCATAAATGCCTTCGACGGAGCTTAACCCAAGAGGGGTCTTCAAGCACTAGAACCTGTAAGGTTAGTGTTCCACAAAAAAAATAAGGGCCTTTGGGCTTGATTCGGTCCAAATATGAGAGGGTATGAGGCAGGGAGGAGTGATGAATCCTTATTTCATCATCATTATTCTTTCATTTTGGCATTTCGTCCCTAGTTAAATACAAGTACATACCATTAATTTATCAAAATAAACACTTTATAAATTATACAAAATACCATTAAAATATGTATAATTAATGTATTTAAATCCAAAATAAAAGAATAAAGGAAATAAAAGAAAAAGAATGAAGTTTCAAAGATATTAAGTGAATCTAGACCCTGAGACCCAGTCATCATGATGACCTGGTTGAGAAGGAATAAAGAAGTGGGAGATATGCCAGAGAAATTATACATAAAATATACAAAAACCCTAATTTTTAATTCATAAATAATTGCATTATGGAACATGTTTTATTTTATTATTTTTACACTTCAAATAATAAAATACCTTATATGATTTTTGTAGAAAAAATACAAAGAAAAATACAAATTTAACTTCACTGAAAAATAAAGCACAATGTGCTCGTGACACATAAAATCAAAACCACAAAGAAAACTTTACAGACATGTACTTCTTCATACAGTATCAAAATTAACCAAACTAACCTTTATTATTCATAAAATTAAATAAGCTATTTAATGAGTGGTTTCATTCAATTTGGAGTTATGATTTAAAAGTTAGGTTTCGGACCCCTAATGTGCATTATAAATGTATATTGCATTTAATATATTTATTCTTTATATTTTCCCTTTATTTTATTTTTATCAAATTGTAGACATTATTTAAAATGCATGTACATAATTACAATATAACAAAACAAAACAAAACAAAATATATAAAGTATTTCAATACATAGGTAAAGTATACTATGATATATCTATAAGATATATGTAGATAATTAGATAAAAATACTTATAAATTCATAAAAATACAACAAAAATAATTAAATGTGTATCTAAATAAATTAAAATATATAAAATACATGTATAGAATAATAAAATATATAATACAAATTTAAAATAAAAATATCAAAATACATGTAGTTTTACCTATATTTATGCATGTAAATCTTAACCTATAATAATTAGCTCAAAAAATAAATAAAATTAGACACAAAATACTACATTAAATTACAAATGATTTTTATGTTTTAAAAAAAACTTAATTAATCCATTCATTTATTTTAAATGATTTTACAAGGTATTTTTGCCTTGGAATTATCTAGTTGGTCCACGTGGACCAACCAGATTCATTTGGGTGTTGACCCCAGGTTAACTAGCCCCTCCGCCTCATCTAACCTATTAGACACCTCAAGTCCCCAACTTCTCGACTTTTTCAAATATCAAGTCCTGTGTATTTGTGCCAATTTTGGTATATGTGTTTCCTCTGTTGACCCTCCACTCGTTTCAAGCTTTTCTACTGTTTACGCTCCTTTTATTCTTCGTTGACCATCGTATCCTCCCCCATACATCGATCTCCTTTTACTCCACGTGTCCATCCATGGATGGTCCTGTTGGGATTCAGCTAAGGCCTACATTGATTTAATGGACTCAGCATCATCAATAATTCGAGGTGATTCCCGAGAACCCAATTTGGAGCTTACGAACAGATCTCAAGTCGCCTCGTCCTCTTCCCACTCTCCTTTTATTTCTCAATAAATCGTGACTACTCTTGTCCCATATCCACTCATTACGAATGGAGGTCGATTTTAGTCGACATCTTTTATTCCATTTACAACTATCTGGGATTGACCCTAATCTAAGAATAATCACTTTTGCTGGCTTTCAGTTCATAGTGGTCTAATTGGGATTCATCTTGCATTGCAGATAGAAGCCAGTCTTGGATCCCAATACGAAATTCATTTCTTCAAATTCAGACCCAGAGATGGCTCCTCAGGGCAAAGGGAAAGGACAACAACCTCCCCAGCCAGAATAAGGCCAGACTCCCGACAAGAACTAGGTGAATGCTCAGTTGCTAGATTCCATTCAAGCCATATAGTAGCAACTGACTGAGGAAGCACTCGTGCAAACTGCATTTCAAGATAGGTTGAACGACACAAGGAATAGACCAACCGTATCATCAGTACGTGATTGCGCTTCACCAGCGGTATCCTCCTCCTTACCAGCATAAATGTCAACTTCCTCCACCTTAGCACCAATACTAGCAGCACTCATCTCAGCCTTTGCACCATCAACCACAGGGGTTGTCCACACGCCAAACCTTCCGAGCAGGTTTTAGCGAATTCGAACCTCGATTTCCTGACCCAGTTAGTAAAGGGCTTCACAAAGATGAGAAAAAGCTGGACGACCTTACAACCAAGAAATCTCCAAATACGACCCATATCAAAGACAACCCCAATAATTTTAAGAGAAAAGAGCATGTAGAATGTGAATTCTCTCCTATGCTTGTAGAGTCAAATGATAGTGATTTTATTTTGGCTAATGATGTTTCTCTTAGGAGTGGTAGGATCATATCTCCATCTATCACTTCTAGGGGGAAGAATAAAGCTTCATCTAGTGAATTATCATCTTCTGCATCAATCGTGCCAGTTACAGGTTCGGGTGAGAAAGAAGAAGAAGGAGAAGCCATGCCAGTTGTCGGCAACCACCACCTCCATCAACAAAAAGAACAAAATTAGAAAAATCAAAAAGAGCAAAAAAATGATGATCGCAGTCAAAGTGAAGTCGCGCTAGAAATAGAGGAGCCTATCACAATAGTCGATCTAGCGCTAACTGATGGAGTGGAGACTGTCGTTTTTGGATGTCAAGCCCATGCTAGGATTGTACACCTTTTTGAAGTCTGGATGTACAAGATATTATGGACAATAATTCTGTTGTAAACGAGAACAATGCTTTTAGTTTCATTTCTGCAAATATTCCTTTTCCTGATGCAGTAGAAAACTCTAAAGAAATACAAAAGGAAAAGTGCATTATCTGATCCATATATTGTGGATATTCTAAAAAATGACTATTGAATTACCTTTGATGCAATCCATGGAATACATGGTCTCTCTGAAGAAGGGCTTGAAAGAAGCATGCACAAACAGGCATCATCCCAACCACAATAGCATATGCCAGCTAGTTGAAAAGTACGTCTTGACCATGGCCACACTGAATGCCATCAGCAATCTCTCTCAGAAGAAGTCAGCCAAAGGAGCACCTTTGATCATATGTGAGATTTTTAACCAAGTCTTCGAGCAAAAGCTGCTTGATAGTAGATCTCCATCAACCTCATGCCTTCATCACTACTCCAAGAATTTCGGTTGGATCTACTCAAGCAAACATGCATATTCCTTCAATTTGTTGATCGATCCATTAATTGACCTCGAGGCTTATTGGAGGATGTTGTCGTAACAGTGCAGGACATGCAATTTTTTTGTTGATGTTCTGGTCCTAGATATGGAATCACACGCACCATTACTTCAGACCTCAATTATTCTTGGATGACCATTCTTGTGAATTGTAGAGGTTATGGTTGACTATATGTCTGGGAAGATCACGTTCATCTCGAGCAACAATAGAGTTACTTGATATGGTCAATGAGCCAAAACTCGTATCTAATGAAAGACATGCATCACCGCCTGAAATAGACTGTGACTTTATTGCAGAAATCAGAGATACAAAACTCTCTTTTAATAACACAAGGACCCTCGAAGTCCTCTCTCTTGAGGAGGACCTGGAAATCACAGTCGATACAAGCTCTGATACCACTTGAGAGATAGATTCCAATTCATTGATGCATCTATTTGATTCAGGAGACTCATGCCAGTTCGAACACGATGAATTCATCATAGATGTTTTTGGCACATTATCAGTTGAACCACAAGACACTGAGATGGGCAAAACATCCAAAATCATAACAGATAATTCATCTATTAGCACATTTTCTAAAGTGACCAAGAAGCATGCTAGATTAGAACCAGAATTAAAACCACTTTCAATAAGACTCAAGTATGTCTTCCTTGCAGGTGCAGAGAATATGTATCTAGTTATCATCAACAGAAGGCTGACCCCAAACCAAGAGTCTCGACTCCAAGAGATTCTAGAGAAAAAATGCAAGGCACTTGGCTGATGATTTAGCGAGGATTCGGTGGTCTTAAGTTCCACACAAAGCGAGAACTCAGTCGAAGTGTCAACCACGCAAAATCCCAACTAAAATCAACAATTAACCCACAATCAAATAATTCAAACAATGAAAATAGATGTGAAGTTAAAAATTATTTTTAACTCTACATAAAAGATGTATAGATGCAAGTATGTAGAGAGTTCGAACACAGGGAGCAAGGCAGGATAGATCAACTAGTGGGTGTGTGTGTGTGTGTGTGTGTGTGTGTGTGTGAATGTGATGTAATGTCTACACTATGCAATGCAAATGTTTTTGTGGGTTTTTAATTTTAATATTTTTCGTTTTGTTTTTAATTTTAAATTTTGTATTTTGTTTTTTGATTTTCTGATTTTATATTTTCTTTTTATATTTTATATTTGTATATTTTCTTTTTTTCAATAAGAGAGTGCGAATACACTATAAGAGAAAGAGAGGATAATGTATTTATAAAAATATGTAAAAATACTCGAAAATCTGGAAATAAAATCTTTTTTGTCCTTTTCTATTTTTCAGATGTTTTTGTGATTTTTGGGGATTTTTCAAAATCTTTTTGGTATTTTTAAAATCAACAATAAGGGAAAACAGTGAACTAGGTTGTTGGCCGAAATCAAAGTGAGGATGAAAAATACTAAACAGTACCCAAAATTCCTAAAATTAATTTTAAAATAAAGATAATAAAATAAGGAAGCTACAGGACCAGAGTTTATATTTTTTGAATTTTCTATGATTTTTTAGATTTTTATGAAGATTTTTAGGGTTTTCTATTTTGTAAGGTTTTTGCTTTGAAATTTTTAGTAGTTTTTGGCCTGACACTAGAGATGATAAAACACACAAAATATAATTTTTTTGGAATTTTTTAAAAGTTTTGCTAATTTGTATGGGTTTTCTAATGCAATTAGTAAGAAAAATGCATGTTTTTTATTTTTAATAAATATGAAAGTGCACAAAAAAATGCAATGCAAAAATATGGCGTGAATGAGCAAATAAACAAGAGCTTAATGCAATTTTTGTGGATTTTTTAGTGATTTATAGATGCATGAATTAAATAGAGACAACATCAAGAAACTACACTACTAACAAGGGCATATATGTAAAAAGCAAGAAACTTAGGGGCCTATGCGTAATTTGTTCACAAAATATTTAACTATATAAAGAAGTTCCTGGACCAATCAAAAATACCCAAACTAGCAAGGGCAATACTGCAAAATTCCCAAGAAGCACGTGAGAGAGCACGCGCGCCTAGGGAGGACGGTTTTGCAATTAACAAAAATGCGAGGGGCTGTTATGAAATTATTACAAAACTTAATAACGACAGATGAATGTTTCAGCACTCAGTAATAAATACAAAAAAGGGAGCGGGCGTAGTAGCAAAATACCCACTCAAGGGCGCCATTCGACGGCGGCGGAGATTTCACTTAAGACACGTGGCAACCTCTCAGCGAGCAATGCCCCTTCGAATCAACGACAGTGATTAGATAGTTCTGATAGATCCGACGGCCGCGATCACGCAAGATCTGACGGTTGCTGCTGCGTCTGGGCTGCAAGCTCGATCGGACAGTTGTGAACTCCCCTGAACGAACAGGGACGAACACGACCCCCGCCGAACTTTGATCAGCTATAGGGCGTTGCACTGGCCGCCTCCTTCGATGCTGCAAGGTCCCGATGTCTCCTGGAAGTTCCCCCGACCCGTCGACGGGGCCAAAATGGCTCGTGGAGCCCCGGTGCGCCGCAGCGAGGTCGGAGGGGCGATGGGGGTCCAGGTACCTCAAGCTTCCAAAAATCGACCCCAGCAGGGGGTCCTTGCGCACATGGTACCTGCAAACACAGAACACAACGGCAGAAGGTGGTCCCAAGGCAAGTTTAAGATGGAATGGTGGAAGTTGGTGGCTCGCCGGAGCAAGCTCCGGCGAGGGGTGGATTCTGCGAATAGTAGAGTGCCAATCGATCTGGAAGATATTAACTTACTCCTAAGGCTACTGCGAATAAAAGAAAATACACGATAAACGCAAGAGAAACATAACCTCGAGGGTTAAAAACCCAAGGTTAGAACCTTACGGCGGCGCGGCCGCCGGAGATGGTGGAACGCTCTGGGGCCTTCACCGCACCTCGATGAGGGAGCTGGGTCGACCCTCTATCACCGGGGACTCACAGTAGAGGCTCGAAGGTCTTGGCTTCGGCCGAAAGAAGGTTCGAAGGTGGAAGGGAATGATGGGGGTCGTATTTTGAACAAGGGTCGACGAGCGAGAAGAACGAGGCATTCTAGGCGGAGCAGTGATCCAAATATCAAAATGATCCTATGGCGTGTAAGCCTGATCTGGGCTACAAAAGTCGTTTAGAGTGGATCATGAAAATATGCAACGGGTAGCCTCGAAAAAAGGAAGAAAAAGGGGTCAAACGCAGTCTGACAGAAGCTACAGGGGGCTAGGACACCTAGTTGACCGAGGTCAACTATGGTTTGCACCTGGTTGGTCCACGTGGACCAACCAAGAAAACCCTGGAAAATGGTTTTATTAAATCGATTAAAAATAGTAAATGATATTATTTTATTTAGGTTATTAAATAAAAAATATTTATTATTTTATATAGTATTTTATTCCGATTTTTAATTATTTTTATGAGTTTTATATTTACAAGTTTACTTTTATACCCTTCTTAGGTATATTACCTATATATTTTATTCTTTTATTTTATTTTATGTATTTAATTTCTTTAATTTTGTTTATTATTTTATAAAATTATAAAATACTTTTATACACTTAATTACCTTTTTTTTATTTTTCTGATGTGTTTTGTATATTTAATAAAATATAAGTATGTCTTATACAGGTATGTATATAGGTATGATACCTATGTATATGATATATATATGTATTTTATTTTGTGTTTCTTTTGTGTTTTTATTCTGATTTTAATATACCAATATATTATAAGTAATATTTATAAAATTATAAAAATATAAAAATACAAAAATAATGAATAAATAATAAATCGAATATTTAATCTGTACAAGTATACAATAAGGGTCCAAAACTCAACTTTCAAACCGTAACTCCGAAAAATACGAAACCACCTCCATTAAATAGATTATTTTAAGTTATATACAATTAAAGGTGACGTTGGTGAATTTCGAGTTTTTATTTGCAAGATAAAGGTCTGAGAAGTTAGAGTTCTAGAATCTTATTCAGACCATAACTTTTTATATGTACATTATTTTTGAATGAAATCAACTTTGTATTTTTCTTTATTTAATTATCTACAACTTTCATGTAAAAAGTTTATTTATTTGAGGTATAAAAAGTGGAACCAAAAATAGGTCCTAAAATGAATAAAGAATAGATAAAAGGAATTTTTATTGTATTTTGACCCTTACCTCCCCCTACTTTATTCCTTGTCGACCTATTCATCAAGATGCCTAGGTCTCGGGGTTTTGGATCATAAAATATTTACAATATTTTATACTTTTTCTTTTATTTTATTTATTCTATAATTTTGGCTTTAATAACAGTATTGTATACACTATTTACATGCATATGCATGAATGCTAAGATGCTCTAATTAAGGGTTTTTACACGCATTTGCTAGGGTTTTTGATGCCAAAATGATAGAATAAAGATGATGAAATGTGGCTTCATCAGTTGACACATCTCTGAGCTCCACAGGAAAATATTGACATGCGTTCACATCATATCTATTTGGAATAAGAGGCCAAACCGTCCCAAGAGTTTCAAAGAAGACTAAATCCAAATTTGCAGGACGTCATCATGAAAGAAATCACAAAATGGTGTGACGTCGGCTTCATTTATCCCATCTCTGATTCAAAATGGGTGAGTCGTTTGCATGTAGTTCCCAAGAAATCAAGGCTTACCATGGTTACAAATGAAAGAGGAGAGGAGATTTCTACTCGAGTACTAACATCTTGTCACATATGTGTTGATTACCGCCATCTTAATGCCATAACAGAGGACCACTTCCCTTACCATTTATTGATCAATTCCTGGAAAAATTAGCTGGCAAGGAGTTCTTCTGCTTTCTAGATAGGTACTATCGATACAACCAAGTGGCTATTGCCCCAAAAGACCAAGAGAAACTACCTTCACTTGCTCGTTCAACATCTACACCTTCAGGAGAATTCCCTTTGGTTTGTGCAATTCACCTACCAAATTCTAGAGGTGCATGCTTGATGTCTTTGTTGATATAATTGGCAGTTTTCTCGAGCTTTTTATGGACGACTTCTCCATCTATGGTGACAGCTTTGATAATTGTCTTGAGCACATGGACCGAGTACCTCAGAAATGTCATGAAGTCAATTTAGTACTATCTTGGGAAAAGAGCCACTTCATGGTCACGGAAGTGATTGTTTTCGGTCATGTCATTTCCAAACATGGCATGGAAGTCAACCCATAAAGGAGAATGTGATTTCCAATCTAGAGACACCTCAGAATGTCAGAATGTGAGGTCATTTATTGGGCATGTGGGATTTCACAAATGCTTTATCAAAGATTTCAGTCACATCGTCCGAGCTATAACAGATCTACTATACAAGGAGACCAAGTTCAATGTTTATTAACAGGTTCTCCTATCTTTCAGACAGCTAAAGGAGCTAACCACTTGAGTTCCCATCCTACAGTCACTAGAATTGTCTCTCCTATTTGAGATCCTGACAGATGCATCAGACTTTGCAGTTGGAGTTTTTCTAGGACAAATGAAAGACTAGACACCCTATGCCATTCACTATGCTAGTAAAATGCTATATGAAGCTTAGAGAAACTGCATTGTCACAGAGAGAATTTTTTTGTGGTATTCTCCCTTGAGAAGTTCAGATCCTATCATATTGGATCTAAACAATTTATAAAGACCACTTTACTATCATGTATCTACATCAGAAGAAGGATGTGAAGCCTATATTGATCAGATGGATCCTTATCCTCAAGGAATTGGATTTGGAAATCAAGGATAATCCTGAAGTTCAAAATATGATAGTTGATTATTTATCTAGAATTAAGCTTCAAGAGCATCCACCAAGTAGTGCACCCATCACAGACACCTTTCCTGATGAGTCGATTCTTGTTGTGGACTCCCTCCCTTGGTACGCCACTATCGTCAACTACCTCATATCTAGGGTAGTGCCATAATATTGGACGAAGATCAAGAAGGACAAATTCTTATCCCAAATCAATTTCTACCAATGGGAAGATCCACTTATTCTATGAAGGAGCAGACTGCATTTGGCACCGTGTATTCCTCAGGAGGAGCATCAAAGTGTCCTTGAGCATTATCACTCACTCAAATATGGTGGACACCGCTCTGGAGATAGAAAGACAATGAAACTACTATCGTGTGACCTATGGTGGCCGACACTATTTAAGGATGCCATAACATATGTGATGCACTGCACTAATTGTCAGAGATTTGGAGGCACCCTTACAGTAAAGGACTCAATGCCCTTGAAATTTATTCAGATGTCAGATGTGAATTTATTTCTTGATAACCTTTCCCAACAGTCAGGGATTTGAGCACATCCTTCTTACTGTTTACTACATGAGTCGCTGGGTTGAAGCTATTCCCATCTGATCTACTGAGAGCTACACTTTATGTTGATTTCTAAGAGAGAACATCATCTCACAGTTCTGGATTCTGAAGATTTTCATATCGGATGGGGATAATCACTTCATTAATAGAGAGGTCATAAAATTAATGAAGGAGTGTGATATCGAGCATCGAGTCGCATATCCTTATTATCCCCAGACAAATGACATGGTAGAGTAATCAAATAGAGAAATCAAGGCAATCTAGTAGAAGCTTGCGAAGCCAGGAAGAACGAATTTGTCCCAACTCTTGGACTCCGTCCTTTGGGCATATAGAACCACTTAAAAGTCTCCTGTGGGCATGTTTCCCTATCGTATCGTGTATGGAAAGTCATGCCATATACCGTTGAAATTGATCCATAAATCATTATGGGCAATCAATATCAACAACTTGGACTCACGTAAAAGTGGTCAGCAAAGATAAGAAGATCTGAAAAGCTCATGGAATTCTGATTCTATGCTTATGATAACACCTTGATGTACAAGGATAAGATTAAATGCTGACATGACTGGCACATCATGCAAAAGAGTGGTTATTCGATGCAAAGTTAAAGATATTCCCATGTAAATTAAAGAGTAAATGGACAGGGTCATTCGGAGTAAAGGAAGTGTGTGACAATGGAAGCATCTTAATATCAGATTTGTCACCCGATGCACAACCGTTCATTGTTAGTGGTCAGTTACTGAAGCCGTATCTAGAGCATGATACTTTTATGACCATTGTCGACTTAATGCAAGTGATCTTCAACAACGAAGTCTCCACAACTCCAGTAACATCCATAGATTCATATAATGCTCGTTTAAAATTCTTTCTTTAAGTTATCTCATTTTCTTATTTTTTTTCTTCTTTTCAATTATATTCTCTATCTTCTCCTTTGTTTTCTTCATTCTTTGCTTCAATACTTAGGATATGCTTCATCTAAGTATATGGGGATGAGTGACTTCATATGTTTAATATTTGAAACCTCATCTATCTCCTCTCCTGTTGGTATTTGTTGTCTATACTTAGGGATATTTTACCCTAGGGGAGACAAACCAAGTTGTGATTTGCTTATTCATTCCCTTGACCCTCCCTGCCTTGTGTACAGTCTGTTATACATAGGATTATTTAATCCTAATTATAGGTGGGATGGTTTGACTTCTCATTCTTTTTATTCTTCATTCATTATTTTTTAATCATTGTAATATAGGCTTTTCTATACTCAACATAAGTTATGTATACTCTTTTCTCTCTTATCAATGAGGACATAGGTCAAGCTCAGTATATGTGAGTCGTATATACTATGTATATACTTTAGCCCTGACTCGTACTTTCATATTTCCAATAAGTATGATTAGAATACAACTAATTATGTGTAAAGAATATACTCGTATAAAATTCATTAAAATTCTTCTTATATATAGATTAATAAATCAGGTTAAATATTTTGCAAAATGTTTGAAAAATGGTTTGGAAATCTTTTTGAAAAATCTTTTGAAAAATGTTTGGAAAATATTTGTAAAATATTTTTAACCTTTATAAAAATGTGTTGTCTGTAAAAAATTCTTTCGTTGTTTGAAATAAAATGTTTTCAAAATATATTTGCAAATGTTTGAAAAATTGTTGCAAAAGTAGGTTCAAAAAATCTACCGATACTGTTTGAAAAATCATTGCAACATGGTTTTCAAATTTTGTCAAATATTTGTGAAAACTGTTTGTCAAACTAGTTTTCAAAATGCTTGCAAAATTCTTTTCAAATTATTTTGAGAACAATGTACATCCTTTATAAACCTATACAAGCTTGTATATTCCTAAAACCCAACTCTTATAAAAAATAAAATGCACTCCCATGTAAATATTTGTACCTATTTCTTTTTTAAAAAAATATTTTGAAAAATCTGTAAAAATATGCAAACTAAAAAATCTCAAAAAACATTTGCAAAATCTTTTCAAAAGCTGCATAAAAGTTTGGAAAACCTTTTTTGAAAATCCATGAAAAGTTCAGAGATTGAAGATTGCATCACAGAATTATTTTCTGCATTGTACATAGCATTTGCATTTTCGGATTGAATTTGATAATTGAACATATCTAAGTAAAATATGATGATTGGATCTTGGTTGGACCTTAAATACACTTAATCATAGGAACCTTGTAGGGGCTGGAATTGAGATACTTCAGATCTATTTGAATCAATTCTTTGATATCACGAGACTTATTCAAGGTCATCTCGGTTGCCTAAGTATAATATTTTGGAGAACATGCACAATTCTTATTGATAATGACCTAGATTGTACACCTGCACCTTTCACTTTGCTCACCTCAGTTGAAGTGGTAGAGGGCTAGATTTGCCGGCATGAGAGAAGACAATGGAAACATCAAAAGTCACATATTTGTGGCCAGTTTACCCCAACTCGATCCAATGGCGACGAGGTCTAAAGATAAAAGTTGTATCTTGCAATAAAGCCTCAAAAGAGGGATAGTCTACTAGCTCAAGAGGAAAAAGTCCATATATAAATGTTGTTGTATGTAGTATTAAAAAATAGAAAAATAAAAAACTCCAAAAAAAGTGGGTAGGCCTGAATGAAAATAAAATGCCTACCGGAGTGTATGTATTTGTATAGTCAATAAGCAAGTTCGAGCTCGAAGTCTTATGTATCGAAGCCTGTAGCCGGATGACTTGGATACAATGGTCGAACATCCTAGGATAGGTAGCTACACTGGCTACCGTCCATTCTTCTCTCCACCTCCTCTTCTTGAGCTGGTTGTACCTGAACTTAGAAGGGAATACCCCTCTTCTTGAGGAAAGAGTTGTTGGATTGGGGAATTAAAGTCACCATGTTGGAGAAGATTGACTTTTTACAGCTTCAGCCGAGGAGAGCTACATAGCTCACACACTATCCAAGATAGATTCATAGTCATAAGGGTTTGCATATGAGTTGACTTATTCTGACATAGCTATTGAGGAGGCTTGAGCAGAGTCTTCTAATTCTCTAAGGCTATTGTTTTTCAAATATGTTCCCAATAAGATTCCGACCACACCTAAAATACAAGGGTCCTACTTAAGCTCCAACCTTTGATTTTATGACTACAAGTTTAAGAATTAAAATCAATCCATTTTCTTTCTTTTTATTTTCTTAGTTTTATTTCATGCACTTATTGCGTTAGTGTTTGTTAGGGATGAGCAAAGGCAAGCATAAGGGGGAGATGAATATCCATTTCATCACCTTTATTCTTTCATTTCGTCTTTTAAACCTTAGCTAAATGCATGTAAATATCATTATTTGTACTAATTACCATTAATTATTTATTGTATAATTATTGTATAAACTGTATTATTTAAAGCCAAAATAAAGAATAAAGAAAATAAAAGAAAAGGAGATAAAATGATAAAGGTATTTTATAACCCTAAACCTTGAGACCTAGGCATCATGATGACTGGGTCGATAAGGAATAAAATAGGGAGGGACAAGGGTCAAAAACACAATAAAATTACCAATTTATTTTCTCAAATAAGTCAGTTTTGGGAGCCATTTTATGGTTTATTATTTATACCTCAAATAAAGAAACTTCATAGATGAATGTTTTAGATAAAAATATACAGAAAAATATAAAATTGATTTCATACAAAAATAATACATAGTGTACATTTTATACTCTGAATAAGAATCCAAAATTCAACTTACCAAGATTCATATCTTCTCCATATGCCTACAAATGTATCAAAACACCTATAATTATAAAGAACTTTTAATAAGTTATTTAATGAAGGTGGTTTCATTCAATTTGGAGTTAAGATAAAAAAATTAGGTTTTGGACCCCATTGTATAGTTTACTTGAATAAAATATTCATTTTATATATTCTCTATAATTTTTATAAAATTATATTTTTATAATTTTGTAAATATTATTTATAGAATATGAAGATATTTCTAATAAAACTAAACCATAAAGAAAATAATAAAATAATATAATATATAAACATACATAAAAGAATATACAATACTTATACCTGTATAGTAAGTATACATGTTTTTTTAACTCTACAAATTATATCAAAAAAATCAAATAAAAATACAATTATGTAAATCTAAATAAGTTATAATTATATAAATTACGAAATTTAAATAATAAATTACAGAATAAAAATAAAATATACATAACATAGGTAAATATACCTATAAATAAAGCCCTAAAAGTAACATACAATAAATTAACCCATAAACATAAATAAAAATAGGGATAAAATAGAAATAAATACTTTTTATTTTATAACCTAAAATTATTGAATTCATTTACTATTTTTTTTATTTATTTTGTATTTTCCAACTCGTTTTGTCTTTTTGTGGTATGATTGGACCAATGGGGGAGCTCCCTTTGTTGACCTTCGGTCAACTACCCCTTTGGCATCTCTGCTTCATCAAAGATGTCTCCACCTTAATTTTGCTCCCTTTTTCCTCGATAGCTAACAACCCTCATCGATATGATTCTTCACTAAAATCAACCCTCGATTCTTCCTAATACACACCACTACCCTAAATCGTGTGTACAACATCTTGATTCGTTACAAATCCCCGGTCAATAAGGGAACATATCCATTCTTATAAATAAAACATCCTCTCTTGCTTCTCTATTTGATCCTTCCTCAAACCCTTGACCCCCTGCCTCATATACGTGAGTGCTCCCAGTGATAGAGCGAGTACCCCCCGAAGTCTAAAAGGCTAGAGAAGGTGAGGAGGTGGTCTAAGGCGATGCTCTGACATTGTACTGCTCCTTGGTGTTACAACTAGGTTAAAGTTGTGCTTTTTCTATTTCTCGGTAGATTTAGTTTTCCTATTTTCAATTCCACATTTTCTTTCGCCTTTAGATCTTTAGTATAGCGTAAAATCCAATCGATAGATTCACTAGAGCCGCTAGGGGCTTCAGCCCTTTCACCTTGATTTTGATCTTGTTCCAATCCCATTTCACCGCCATTTAGTTCCCCTCCATGTTCTTAATCTCCAAAACCACTTCATTTCACATAGGTTCCCTCACATCAATCCACCCATGCTCCATCCCCCGTCATTCATCGAAGCACTTCCACCACCCATTTCACCCTAGACAATAGCTTCAAATTGGCTCGAGGCGAATCACCTCAAGATCGCAATCATTCTTCTGCATGTTAGCATGTCTAAAAACCCAATATGTGTCGACTTCCAGAGGGAAGGAGGTTCTCCAGGTGGCCAGCTTTCGTCGACACTCCAGGACTCCATCGCTAGGTCTCGGACTCATCTGGTACCACTGTTTGGCATGGATCATCAACAAGGAGTAGAGACCTCAATATTGCAGGAGGAGCCCTAGATCGTAAGATGTTGGAGGAATAAGGGATTACAGGGTTTATTGATCTCAATGTTGCAGGAGGAGCCCTATATCCCCCTCCCAAGATTTCATGTCTTACACTTGGGTTCATACTCGCTTAGCACATATGGTCCCTGATGAATCCACGATTCATCGCCTTTATTCTTTTATTTTAGCTTCAATTTCTTAGTCAAACACCTGTAAATACCCATTAATTCCATAAAATTACCATTTTGCATGCATTTGTTAAAATTGCATTTTTAACACTTTTTGTACATAAATAAAAGAATAAAGAAGAAAAGAAAAAGAAAAGAAAAATAAAGGATGTAGTTATGCAATAAATACAGACTGACCCAAACCCCGAGAGAAGGTCAAGACTTGACCTGATCGACCAGGAATAAAGTAGGGGGAGATAGGGTCGTTTGTCAGAAAAATCAAAAATAAAAATCCATGTAGTGTACATATACCTATATATATAGCTACCCTATTTTTATTTCCAAAAATTAAATAAAAATCACCAAAAAATAGAAAAAAATAAAAGAAAAATATTTCATGTTTTGAGTTTTATTTAATTCGACCTATTTCTGCCTTAAAATAAATAAACAAAATTCGGGCACACGTGGCCGCTTCTGATTGGTCCACGGGGGACTGTTGACCCCGGTCAACTCCCCCGCGACCTCCTTCCTTTTCTGGAAGACGCGCGCAGCCCCTTCTTCTCCGATTTATCCACGCGTCTCCAGGCTGTCACCCACTCAACCCCCGTGCTCGGATTCTTCGCCAATCATCCATCATCCTCGCCGGATCTTCCGCCATCAAATCCACGCCTTCTATAGCTGTCGCCACTCAACCCTAATCGCCCCGGTCACTCTATATATTCCCGACCTCCGCCGCCTCCGCGCCGCATCTTTGGACCCTCTCCTTCTTCCCAGTGACCTCCATAGGCTCCGCAAGAGTGACAGCGAGCGTCAGCCCTTGTTGCAGTGAGGTGAGGAGGCGTATCCTTTGATCCGGCGATCTTCGCCGTCCTTGCTCCGCCGCCGGCGTTGAGCATCGAGCTTCAGGCCTTGACGCCCTTCGAAGCTACGACCCGGAGTTAGCCACGCTCCAGCACAGTCTACTGCAGCCATCAGGTAGCCGATTCGACCTTCCATTTAGCGTAATTTTTGATTTCGCCCAATTCATATCTCCGACGTACATCTCCGATTCCGGCCACCTCGCGTATCATCTCGACCTTCCGACCCTACCATCACCTTCGCCGTACCCTCACGCACCTTCTACGCACTTTCACTCCACCCAGATCGCACAGGATCTGGGAGTCGAGCTCCACCGTCTCCACCTCGCCGGAGCTCTTCCGCCCCACCCCAAGAGGAACTGTACTTTTTGTATAATTGCGATTATACCCCCTCTAGGTGGCTTTAATTTAAATATTCATGGATTTATCACAAGAGAGCTTCTGGATTTTTGTTTAGGGTTCATAAATCACTGAAAAATTCTTATTTATTGGAAAGTAGGTCTGTGCCAACCCATTTATTTTTATTTACTTGTTTGTTTTTGTTTAACATAGCTCGTGTTTGCATTTTTATTTTGCAAAAATCCAAAAAAATGCCTTGAAATGATGTATTTTTGTGTCTTAATTTTCATCTTGCATTTCTTGGTCTTAATGTATGTAGTAGAATTCAAATAGTAAGCATTAATTCCATGTTTAGGTTTAAAAATACCAAAAAATATAAAACCACTTTGAATCCCCCCCCCCCAAATAATTTGTGTATCTTATTATTTTACAACTCCAGAAATGAAACCCCCTAAAAATAGAAAAAGAAAATGATAAAAAATTAAAAAGCTCCAAAATCCTATAAAAAATATAAAATTTTCCAAAAAATCCAAAAATATCTGTTTATATTCTTGAATTTTATTTATAATATATGTTAAATATTAAAAATAGTTTTGAGGAATTTTGAAGCATTTACCTTTTTTAACACCTTAAAACATTTGGCCTATATATTTAATACCTATTTTAAGATGTTTTTGACTTCAAAAATATATAAAAATTAGCAGAAAATAACAAGAATCTTTGAAAAATCACAAAATAGTAAAAAATAATGAAAACTCCAAAGATGTAATTCTATAAATTTTGGTTATTTTTTATTATATTTATATTTTTTATAATCTATAGTGTATCATACACCTATATATATATATCTAAATATATTCTATATTATTATTACATTATATAAAGACCATTTTTGTATTTTTAAAATCCTTAAAAATATATAATAGGATGAATATTAAGATATTACTCTAATTTTTACATTTATATATATACATAATATACTTCATTTTATAGATACATTATAAATATATATGCCTATATAGATATATATACCTATTGTATAATATTAAAATTTAAAAGATATTAAAAATAAGAAATTTAAAATTAAAAATATATATACATAGAAAAACAAATAAAAATTATAAGACTAAAACACTACATAAAAAGACTATAAGACAATTACGTACATAGTTCAATTTGATTAGCAATAATCATTAGGCTACCTAGTTTGCTCTTTGTAGTTCGACCTCTACATGCTTACATCCTATATATCTTTGTTTGTAGAGTAGTATAAATAGTGCCTCACATTTTATATTTATTTCTTATTCACTTATTTGTGGGTTTGTTGATCGAATTGGGTTATCTTTGTGGGTCGAATCAACGACACTCTATCTTCGCACTCCTTGAGGATACGTTTTTAGACTCGTATAGTAGGAACCCTCTTCATCACCCGGGCACCATCATGCATCCTGATCCTCTTTGGATCAGGAAAGTGTCTCTCTCATTCTGTCTTATGCTGGAGACCCTTTGTCCAACCTCATATCCTCTCATTTCTCACTGACAGGACCCTCAGAACCCCCTGTATATGTATGGAAGCATGTACGAGGAATGTGAATTGCTTTATGCATTAAGCGGTGCGGTGGTGATCAGTCGAGCGATGAGGCTAAGTGATATTAAAGGTCGTTGCGACCTCAATCACCCAAACCGGACTCAACAAGAAAAATATGACCACAAGTAAAAGCAATCAAGCACAAAATCCAATGAGTGGTCACCATTATTTATTTAACCTGGTATAGCGACCAGGGTCGAACTCAAGGAGCACGGGCTAAGTCTACGAAGTAGTCAAAAATTAGGAAATACAATACATATTTTTGTAGTTTTTAGTTTGCAATTTTTTATATGTTCTAATGAGAAAATGAATAAGAGACAAAGGGAATCACAATTCAACAATTTTTATTATGACTAAGAATATTCTAAATGCAAAATAAAAATATTTTTTGTATTTTTAAAATATGCAGATATTTTTGGTAATTTTGTTAGGTTTTTCTGATTTTTATATAATTTTCTAAAAATGAAGTAAGGTCTAACTAGCAAAATAGTGTAAAGCCTAGAAAATTAGGCAACTTTAAAATATCTAAAGTGTCCTAAATGTCATGGTTGGAATTTTATATTAAAATAGAGAAAATATCTAACTACATAAATTGAAAACACATTTTTTTTATTTTTATGGAATTTTTAATGATTTTTATAAGGTTTTTGGTCTTTTGTGATTTCTAGGGGTTTTACAGAAGATAAAGGCATAAAAGTGCTAATAGAATTAAAACAAAGTAATACAAGCACATAGGAATCTTTGTAGAATTTTTAGAGTACTTTTTATATTTTTTACGGATTTTCCAAAATAGACAGGAACATTTTTATGAATTTTTATTTTTAGAAAATATCAAATAAAATTAAATTGATACTGATATTTAATTTTTTTTATTTTTAGAAATTTTTGTAATGCAATATTACATAGTATCAGGAGCTACTGGTATTTTTGGGGAATTTTTGGTGTAGATTTGACAATTATTTGATCCAAAACAAGGCACAAAGGTTGTACGGACCTAAATGCAAATAGTTTAAGTTTCAGGACTAAATCATAGGGACCTAAATGCAAATAGTTTAAGTTTCAGGACTAAATCATATGATGCACAAAAAGTCCAGGAGTGTTTCTATAAAATTTCGTTGAAATTCAAGCACATGCGCAATACACGTTCACAAGAGTATAAGTGCTAATTCAGAAAACTTTCATTCAGATATTACCCATTAAAAACTACATGAGGAAATATGCAAAAACACCACAGTGCACGTGGACAGGGACACATCTCCAGACAGGAAGGACTAAAATGTAAATACCAGAAATCTCAAGGACTAGAGTGCAAATGGTTCCAACTACAACTTTTATTTAACAGACTAAAACAAAAAGTATAAAAAGTGTGGGGTAAAAAGTGCAATATACCCTTGTAGCACATGAGGAGCGCATAGGGACATGTGGAGGCCGCAGCTGGAGGCGTGAACGTGCAGCTCTGATCCATTGTAGGTGTCAGATTTGATGCTCCAGAAGTGGTCAGGGATGTGGGGTGCAGATGCTCCTGGTCTGGAATCCAACGATCTGAAAAGCATGTTGTGTCGACGGTGTGGATTCGATCTGGAGAGGGTCGCCCGATCCAATGGTGCGGAGCACGTCTGGAAGAACAGCACTGGGATGAACTTCACCAGAGCCAAGGAGGTGTTCCTCAGTTCCGATGGTCTATCGGGAAGCACAGGAGTGATCGCGGAAGCTTCCACGTCGACTGAGCAGGCCCGATGGAGGAGCCACTGGCCGGATGAGCATCGCAAAGACGTAGGCCTGGAGCTTCTCCGGCGAATCTTGGATGGGTGAAATAGGGGGTCCCAATGCACGCAAATACCTGCAAGGGAAAGCTGGGACTCGGGGCTGTGCTTCGGTCCAGGTTATTGGAGTTAGAAACCAAAGAAGCGGAGGGGGCTACGTTCGATCTCCGGTGGAGGTGGTAAGGGAGATATAGGCCCTAATCTCGATCGGATGGTCGAAGCTAAGGATGATCAGGTTGTGGAGCAATACGAAGGTTGATAGTGCGGGTCGATCGAAGCGATTGGGTGTGGAAAACGGGGCTCCAACCAGCTGATTGGAGCAGGTGAACACATGGCGGCGATGAACGATGGAATCGAATCGAAATGAAAAATGCAAAGGGTATAAAGGTTGCCTGAAGATCTGTGATTGCTCCTGAGCTCGAGGCAAAGACGAACATCGAGGTGATGGCCTCACGAGAGCGCTCTAAATATATATTTTTTAAACTTTACATTGATGTTCGACACGGCTCCATTCCAATGCGACTTGTCCCTTGCAAAAAAAAGAAGGTGAAAACAAATGTAGAGAAATGTTTTTTATATAAAGCATGAATAATTGCCTGTCCCCGACAATGACGCCAAAATGTTGAGGCATATTTTCGAAGGTTTGTGTACCCGATTTTTACGTCGGATAGTCATTGCAAACCCGTAAAAATACACTTCAAACAAATAAATTAACTGAACTTAACAATATTATGTACTAAGCAAAGTATATGGTAAGTCAGGGTCGAATCCATAGGGACAGGAAGATTCTGCACTTATTTTGCAAATAAAAATACTTTATAAATCGATGAGTTTGTTGCAAGATGTTTGAATAACAAAAATTGAAATGAAAGTTGGAAGGACAATAGTGTAGGCCGACAAATGTTGATCACTCCCCTTCTATGCGGCAACCTCAAATTGTACTCGTCCGCGTTAACTCTTCGTGAATTTGGATATTCTGGCGAGGCGAGTTGGATGTGATTACAACCGCAGATCGAGCTCGAACCTCGTGTCACGTCCCAGATCTCCAAGAGTCGAGGATAATCGTCGTTAGATATGGATGGTTGCGATAGTATTGACAAAAAATTGCACAAAAAGAAAACAACAAAATAAGATCGATATAAAAATGTAAAGTAATAAAATAAAGGTGAGATAAAAATATAGTGGTTGGTGGCTCGGGAGGAAGCCTCTAGAGTCGGATTCGTAGAGGGACCGAGAAAATGATGGTTGGAAGACGTCTATGGTGTTGGATGATTTTTGACGGCACTTGAGGTGGATCCTCAGGAGTCGGATTCACTGGGGGTCCAAATGCACAAGTCGACAAAACCACTTTAATGCTTTGTCCATAATAAAACGAATGGCTAATTATGGTGATGGATTTTTGTTGGATGACGGAATAGGTTGGAAGCGGATTTGGTTGGCAAGAATGGTGACAGAATGATCGAATGGGATGGAAAAAAATGCTTGAGAATCGAATGGTAATGGAATTATTGGTTGCCCCTCCAAAGCCCCTCCCATGTGGTATATATACTCTTCTATCCATGGTAGTTTCCTTCCAAGAGACACACCTCTCCAAATTTGGAGATATGCCTCTTAAATTGGTGCTACACAATCACACATTTTCATCTCATGCCAAAAGCCATGGCACCTTTTGGAGTTAATGGTTAATTCCATCAATTCAATTACACCTCTTCATCACCCCCAACGGCCATGTTGCCTTTTCTATATTTATTATTATTTTTTAATGATAGAAATTACATTGGATTTCTATCCATGTGTCCTTTTGCAAACATTACCAATGACCCCTTAATTTTAGCCAATCATTGGTTATTGCATGGTTTATTGATTGTCTCATATTCCATGGTGTACATTTATTTATAAAGGGTATCCAAGTCCATTTTACATGTCTCCTAATA
The DNA here is from genome assembly GCA_037367405.1 of Ottelia alismoides. NCBI lineage: Eukaryota > Viridiplantae > Streptophyta > Magnoliopsida > Alismatales > Hydrocharitaceae > Ottelia > Ottelia alismoides. Next base: position 351,269 of record JAZKJV010004302.1, on the reverse strand, counting down.
ATAGATTGCATATGGATTAATGATGATTGTCAATTTCGATCAAGTACATAAATATGTGACACCATGGATTTGTTTAATGTATGAAGTAATGTTCAAACATTTACAGGGTGTGAAGAGGTATATGGACCATGTATCATAGCAATACCTCTTTGTTTTTTCATTCATAATATAATATGCATTTTTACTTATGGTTTTATCACCAATAAACGTTCATGTGTAATGAATTAGCGATTTATCAACAGCTTCTGAAGCCTTATCTTGAATATGACACATTTTTGTCTATCGTTGACTCCATTCAAGTAATTTATAATGATGAGCAGAATACTTCCACAGCTGCAGTCGAAGACAGAGAAAATGAAAATATTTTTGAATGGCTTTTCTTATTTTCTTCTTTTCTTTCTTTCATCTCTTATTCTACCGAAAAGGTGTAATCCCCTTCATCAATGCTACACTTAGGATGTACCTTGTCCTAAGTATAGTGGGGTGTGAACCCCGAGTTCTTTCATTCTTTGATGCTCTCCACTATCTCATCTTCTTGTCTGTACTTAGCGATATCTTATCCTAAGTATAGGGGGAGATAGTATGAGTGTGATCTGTTCATTCCCACCCTTGACCCTCCCTGCTTTGTGTATAGTCTGCTATACTTAGGATTATTTGATCTTAAGTATAGGGGGATGGTAACCTTCTTATGCATTCATTCATTACTCCATTCATTTTTTCTTTAGACTTTTCTATACTCTGTACTAGTTATGTCTCCTCCTTTTCTCTCCGATCTATGAGGACATAGCTCAAGCTAAATATAGGGGGTCGTATATATTAATATATACACTTTAGCCATAACTCGTACTTTTATATTTTTATTAAGGCTAATTATACTATTAAAATTCATTAAAATACTTAATAAAAATATGTCTATTATTTCTCAATTTTTTTGTATTTACTGATTAATATATCATGTGAAATATTTTTGCAAAAAGTTTGAAAAATAGTTCGAATCCTTTTGAAAAATCTTTTGAAAACTATTTGGAAAATGTTTTCTCGAATATTTTCAACCTTTGTAAAAATTATTTTATTTGCAAAATTTTTTTCTTTGTGTGAAATAACAATATTTGAAAAAATTTTGAAAATGTTTGAAGAATGGTTGTAAAAATATTTATATATATACTATTTGAAAAACCTTTGCAAAATGATTTCTAAATATGTGTACATGTTTGTAAAAACTCTTTGCAAAAAATATTTTGGACTATTGTTTTCAAAATTATTTGAAAAAAAATCAGATAAGTTCGAGGAATGTATAGATCACACTAAAATCACTAAAATTATTTATTATTTAAAATTGACCACTTACTCCTTATAAATTCTTAAAACCCTAGTTCTTGTAAATATAAGATGCATCCTAGTGTAAATGGTTGTACCTAGTTTTTAGCCAAAAACTTTTGTCTTCAAAAATTACAAAAACATTTACAAAACTAAAACATTAAAAATATTTGAAAAATCTTTTTGAAAATACAAAAAATCCATATGCATCATCCTTTTTAAAAATCCATAAAAAGTTCGAAATCTTTGAAATATTTTCTGCATAGCATTTCTATAGCATTCGCATTTTTTGGATTGAGTTTGATAATTGGACAAGTCTAAGTAAAATCCAAAGATTTGAGCTTGGTTGGACCTTAAATCTACCTAATTAATAGGAACTTTATAGGAGCTGAAATTAAGGTACTTCAGGCTTAGTTGACTTAATTATTTAAGGATCGTGAGACTTGGTTCAATGGATTCTTGACTGCCTAAGTAGAGTACTTCAGAGCACATGCACGATTCTTGTCGATAATGACTTAACTTGGACACCTGCACCTTTCACTTGGCTCAACTCAGTTGGAGTGATGAGGGGATTGGATTTGTCGATATGAGACGCACACAAGTGGAAACATTTGTCCTCCTCTAGGGTGGGAAGTACACCCCAACCCGTTCAGTGATGATGAATTCTGAAGATAGGAGAATATCGGTTGCCATAAAAAAACTCTAAAAAATCGGACAATTTGATTGAAAATAAAATACCTGTCGGAGTGTATATACTTGTATAGTCAATAAGCAAGCTTGAGCTTCAAAGTCAAATCATGTGAGCTTGTACCTGAATGACTTCACTACTCTGATCTTGCATCCTAGGATAGGTAGCTACACTAGCTACCATCCATTATTCTCGTCCCCTCCTCCTCTTGAGTTGGTTGTCACTTGAATTTAGAAGGGAATACCCCACTCCTCGAGGAAGGAGTTATTGGATTGGAGATTACTGGATTGTTATACTGAAGAAGTCAATCTCTTTGTCATTTCAGTTGGGGAGAGCCACCATCACTCACACTATATGAGTCAGATTCATAGTCAAAAAGGTTTGCGTATGAATTGAAATATTCTTACCTGACTATTGAGAGGACTTGGGCAGAGTTTTTGGATTCTCAAAGGCTGTTGGATTTCAAATATGATTTCCATTAAGGTTCCGTCTGCACTAAATTCCAAAGGTCTGACTTAAGCTCCAAACTTAGATTTTGTGCAGAAAAGTTTGAGAATTATAACTTAATCCAATTTCTTTCTTTTTCTTTTCTTTATTTTTCTTTTTCTACACATATTACAAAAGTTTTGCTAGGGAACTAGCAAATGCAAGTATAGGGAGACGATGAATCTCCATTTCATCATCTTTATTCTATCATTTTAGCCTTAAAAACTCAAGTAAATAGGTATAGATACCCTTTTCATGCATTTTAGCATTCATGCATTATTGCGTAAATAGTGTATAAATGTGATTTTTAATGCCAAAATTATAGAATAAAGAAAATAAAAGAAAAGGAATAAAATATTGATGATATTATATGACTCTAAACCCTGAGACATGGACATCTAGATGACTAGGTCGACAAGGAATAAAGTAGGAGGAGATAAGGGCCAAAATACAATAAAATTATGTTTTATTTAATTCATTTTCATTCTTTTTTTGGGACCTATTTTTAGTTTCACTTTTTATACTTCAAATAAAGAAATTTTCTACATGAAAGTTATAGATAATAAAATATAGAAAAATACAAAATTGATTTCATACAAAAATAATACATTGATAAAACGATACAATATAAATAATTTCCAAAATCCCAATTTCCCAGACCCATATCTCTCAAATAAGAACTAAAAATATATCAAAGTCACCTTTAATTGTATATAACTTTTAATAAGATATTTAATAAAGGTGGTTTCATATTTTTTGGAATTGCAGTGTGAAAGTTAGGTTTTGGACCCCTATTGTATAGTTATACCGATTAAAATATCCATTTTATTTATTATCCATTATTTTTTGTAATTTTATAATTGTCCAAATATTATTTATATTATATGTGCATATTAAAACTAAAATAAAAAAATAAAGAACACAACAAAATAAAATAGGTATATAAAATATATAGGAAAAATACATTTATCTATGCATATATTATTAATACATTTATTTAATTAAGTGTATATATTATATCAAAAAATATAATTTAATATATTTATGTACATAAAAATAAGTTATGAATTTATTAAATAATAAATTAATTTACTAAAATCAAGAATACAAAATAAAAATAAAAGATATAAAAACAAAGATGAATATTCCTAAATATGGACCCTTAAAAGTAACTTGTAATTATAAAGCCCAAAAAATAAATAAAAATCATAATAAAATACGTTAAAAATAATGAATATTTTTTGTTTTTTAAACTAAAATTAATAAATTGTTTTATTATTTTTAATCGATTTTTCTAATAAATTTTCCAGGGATTTTTCTGATTAGTCCACATGAATCAACCAGTTTCTCCCATCCGTTGACCTCGGTCAACTCTCTGACCGAGGTCTACCTCTTATCAGACCTGTGTTTGGACTCATTTTCTTGGAGTTTTCCATGCTGATTCTTTCCCCCAATCATCTTGGCTTCCTTCTCGGCTTTTCATTCATAATACTCGATGATTCACGCCCATAGCTTATCTTGGGTTTTGGATCGACGATCAGCAAGATCTTCATCGTTCTTTGAGTGCCCTGGCCACTTGTACAAAAACCATCCTCCGAGTTTACCTCTCTCTTTTTATTGCTCTTCCACCTTCAAACCATAAACCTAAGCACTCAAGAGTCTTCCTGGTGACAGCAAGAATCGACTCCACCCTTCAGGGGTCCGTGGGGGTGTCGAATCAAATTCATCCGAGCCGTTGCCATGAGCTCTATCGCAAGCTCACGCCGCTCCGATCCCTATCAAGTCGCTTCTTGATGACCCAAATCCTCAACAGCTCGGGTTAAGGTGCAAATCAAGGTCGTTGTGACCTGAACCGCAAGGCTAAGTCAATCAAGAAACAATCAAGAACACCAAATAAGAAATCAAACAATCAGGTTAAAAACAGCGGTCTCGCTATTTTATTTTACCCGGTATAGCTACTAGGATCGAACACAAGGAGCACGAGATGGCAAAACCTACAAAGTAGTCGAGATTTAAAAATAAGGTTTTTGGTGGATTTTTAAGTTTTCAAATTTTTTTGACTTTTAAGATTAGGAAAAAGGCTGAAAATGCTAAGAAAACCTCACTCAAACAATTATTAACTACCTCAAAAACACTCAGAAAATTCAAAAAAATATTTTTTGGATTTTAGAAATATTCAGATGTTTTTGGCATCTTTCATAGATTTTTCGGATTTTTAGTGAATTTTCTAGAAATGAAACAAGGGTAAAAATCAAAGGTACTGTGCAGCCAGAATCTAAAGGCTATTTAAAAATGTCTAAATAGCCTATAAAATTCAAGCAATAATTTTATGAGAAACTATAAGTAAAATACTAACTATAGAAACTGAAATTGCATTTTTTTTAATTTTTTAAGAATTTTAAATAATTTTTCTAAGTTTTTTAGTGTTTTTCAATTTTTAAGGTTTATATAAGTCCAAATCAAACAAAACTTGGACAGAAGTAAAAGCACACAAAACAAACATATAGTAATTTTTTAGATTTTTTTAGTGTTTTTAAAATTTTTAGTTGATTTTTCAATTTAGACAGTAGCAAGTTTTAGGTTTTTGAATTGTTAAAAATAGAAAATGAAAACAAAATGAATCCAAAAATTCAATGAAATTTTTACAACATGGCAGGAGCCACGTTTCCAAATTTCACGAGATTTGGATAAGATTTGATATTTTATTCGAGCCAATCAAACACTCACAGAACGCATGGACAATTATGCAAGAAAAATAAGTTTCAGGACTAAATGATAACACTTTTTAAATGTCTGAGGGGCCTACTATAAATTTTCCACTAATTCCAGCACATGTCTAAAAAAACCACGCACAGAGGTATAAGTGCAAATATGAAAAGTAAAATATCAGAACATAACATCCGTGAAGTTCCAGGCCATACATGCAAATGTACCACAAACTCACGTGACGATGCACGTGTACCCATACAAAGAGGAATAAAGTTCAAATAGTAAAAACAGTAAGGGCCAAGGTGTAAAAAGATCACAGTGTGCTATTATTTATAAAGACATAAAGAAAATGCAGGATTGGTGACGCAAATTACCCAGCCAGGGGCGTGCGGGTCACGTAGGTGGCCAGGTGGCGCTCGCTGAGTGGAAGAGGATCTGTAGCTCTAACGCTGACACCTGGAAGATCTGATGGTTGTCATGACGAAGGACGTTAGATACTAGATCTAACGGCCTGACAAGGCGCAGACAACGGACAGTCCAGATGCGGTCTGGCGGATGGCAATGATCCAACGGCTTTGGAACAGTCTGGATGAACTCCTATAAGGCGAGGTTCGTCGTAGCACTGAGGAATATCGGTGGCTCCGATGAACGATCGGATGGTGGGAACACGATTGGAAGGCTCCTCCGCGTCGGATGGTGGTGGCAGATGGAGCATCCGTCGGTCGGATCTCCGGGAAGGAGGTGGTGACCTGGGATGACTCCGGCGAGGTGGGTTGAAGGCAAGGTAGGGGGTAATCTTGCGCTCCTTGACCAGCAAACAAAGGCTCTTGCTCGGAGGAATGCACCAGCGAGTGTTATTGGAGGAAATACGAAGGGAAGCGACGGTGGGAGGCGGAGGCAGGTTCCGACGAAGGCAGCGGAGGGAACCTATCTCAATCTCGGCTTGGATATCCAAGATCGAGATGATCAGGCTATGGAAGAAGGGTGACGATGGAATGGGGGGTCGATCTGAGCAGATGAAGATGGTCGATGGAGCTCCGACCACTGGGTCGGAGCCGACGGAGGGCCGATGAGGGATTTGACGATAGACAGAACTAGGATCGATGAAAGGGTTACCTGATGATTGAAGATCAATCCTGAGCTCCAGAAGGGTGCGATGATGTTGGTTGTCGCCTCGACCACGCTGCGGCAGGCGGGGAGGCTCAAACGTGGCGGCGTTCTGGCCACGTGACCTGAGCTTCGGCTACAAGCACCTATTCTGGCCACCAAAGAAGGCTTCCAGTCACTGTCATCGAGGGAAAACTCTCTAGGGTAGAATGAGGGCTTGTGTCGCGAGCTACAGAGCTGGGAAACGAATGGAAGCATTTATACGCAGTTCCAGGTGACGAGGTTGAACGGGCACGGGCACGCGAACCAAAAAAGATCTGCCTCGCCCTAGGGATCCGCGAGGGTGGCTGATCCAAGGGGAAGAGGCAGGCGGTGGAATCGGGGCAAATGGTGGTAGGATCTACTCCAGGGATATTGGAGAAATCGGGCCGGTGAGCGAGATCCGTGAAGAGGGGACCCGGGCGGGGTAGTTTACCGGGGGTCAACGATCCCTCGTGGACCAATCACAAAAATCTAGAGTCAAAATTATTTGTAAATTAAATTAAAAATAGCAAACGATTTTATTTTCAAATATTTACAAAATGAAAAATGTTTTTTATTTTCAAACTATTTTTTGGTGATTTTTATTTATTTTTATGAAATTATATTATATACATTATATTATATTATATAAGGTATAAAATACCTATGTATTTTATATTTTTATTTTCTTATTTTTGTACAAATACTCTAATTTCATATTTTATTTATTTACAAAATAAAATTTAGAGTATAAAATAATTTTTATTTTATTTTTATGGTTTATTTACAAGGGTGAAATAAATAGTGATAGATACATATATATACATGGTATATGTACAATGTAGAGAGAGAAATGCTTTTATTTTGGGTTTTATTTTATTTTTCACATTTTTGTTTTATTTTTAGAAATATATACAAAATAAGAGAAACACATTTTTATTTTTATTTTTGTGAAAATAAATTATATACAAAGAGAAGGAGTGTACACAAGGTTGAATGGCCCTATCTCTCTCTACTTGTTTTATTTTGGGATCAGGCCCATATTGGGCCCTCTCTTGGGTTCAGGTCACTCAATATTTATTCTAAATACTTCCTTCTTTTTCTTTATTTCTTTATTCTTTTATTTTTGCACAAATGCATGCTAATTATTGAATATTAACAAATGCATGCTTATTGGTATCTTATTGTATTTACAACTATATACATGGTGTTTTGCCAAATTATCTAGATAAAATAAAAGAATAAAGAGTGATGAATGGGGATTCATCACTTCTCCTTTTCTCTCTCTCTGGATTCCGTAGCTTAGTATTAGAATAGCATTGCATTTAATTTTCATCCATTTTGCCTCATGTGGATTTCAATCCAAACTCCTCCTTGTAGGAGCTTCCATCTTCGCCACCATGTTCCTACTTCTCTAACGCCCCTTTGCTTCGATTCATGCCCCCTCGAGCTTCCTCATCGCCCGTTCTTCACCCATCTCATCTTCAGCCACCCAGATCTTGCAAAGATCTGGAGATCAGCTCCTCCTCCTCCACCGCTCGCTGGAAGAGCTTCATCCGCACCACCTATCATCCCCACATGCTCCCCTAAGATCCCTTAGCCTATCTTTTTCTTGATGGAGCGTTTCTTGCAGGGTCAAGAGTAAAAGAACTCCATCTAGAGCCGATTTTGCTGAGCGTCGAGGTATCTGGAGCCCACGACCGTCCTCGAGCTTGCCAGCCTTCGCCTGGGCTCCGGCATACTTCTTGAAGCTTTCGTCTGATGCGGAGGGACTAGGGGATCATATCGCGCCCCTTGGTTCTCTCCCAGGTGGTCAAAGGAACCCGAACCCTCCCCATTTAAGGACCTGAATCCAGTCTCATTTACTTTTGGATGGATTTGGATTTTAAATTTACAACCCATGCAGGTATGGGTATGGGTTCGGGATTTCTTTGTGGATACTCAAATTCAAATCCATCCCAAACCAGAATAAAAAAATAAATACGAATATAGAGATATGTGTTGCATTTTAGTCAAACTTTTCAAATCCATTTCAAATCTAATAGGTATATGTCTACATATATAAAAATCTAACTCGATTTTCTCATTTCCATACATTTGTTTATATTCAACTATCTTTTTTTATCTTCAATGAATAAAACTTATCAACCCAAAAGTGTTAAATATTATATATATTAACATTCTATACAATGTGATGTTCTTTGTGCGCCACTATATTACATTATCTCCCTCTCCTTAATTTCTGTGTGAAAATATTATTTACATCTATCAATAGCTTAAGATTTTACTATGTCAAATATGTGGGCACCCATTGGGTGCACAGGTACTCATCAAGTATATGGGTACCTGTTAGAAATTACCCATTTAATAATTAGATGGGTATGGCTAGTGGTTTTATAAATGGTTACGGGTTTGGGAATATATGAAAAACCATCCCCAAACTTACTACTCTAAAAGAAGAATAGTGACATTATTTCGATTAGGTGAATTTTATAAGAAACTTTATTTTTTTTGTGTTATTTATACTCCTAACTAAATGTTTATAATGATAGTACATGAGTATCAATCTCAAGGAGGCAAACTATGTGAAACTAATGTGGAAATAAAGAATAACTAAGGGTAAAATATTTTTATTTTATTTAATTTTATATGAATTTTATGGATTTTTAGTAATCTTTCTAAATTGTTGTTATGGTTTTATATACATATAAGTAAAAATATAGGTATTTGATTTTATATTTTTTATTTGGTTTCTATTTTGTACTTTTTAAATTTTTTATTCACTATTTTCTTAATGAAATTTTTAGAAGTTGTTAATATTTTTATGGGTTTTCAATTATTTTTAAAAAGGAAAATAAGATTTTTATTGAAAATAGGGAACTATTTTTTATTTTAAAAATAATAAACATTAAGATAATGTTTTTCTTTTAATTTTACAAGAAAGTTGATGAAAATACCTTTCTAAAAAGTTATTATATGTACTTTTGTGATTTTTGAATTAGTTATGTATTTTTGATGTTTTATGTATTTTTCTTTTCTATTGATTTTATTATTCAATTTTTATTATGATTTTATTTTTCTGTATAAGATATAGTAAAATATATTGTAGTTAATTCTATAAAATTTTAAAAGTAATTATATATTTTTTTATTTATTTTTAATGTTTCTATAATTTTTTGGTATTTATTAAGAAGAAAAGTTTATTTTTGAAATATGTAATAATATGCTATATAGCATATTATTGTGTATGTATACGTATTTTTATTATATTATTGTACTAAATATTTTACTTTATATGTATATAACACTATATAGTAAAAGTATACAATGTATAGGTGTATTATTATTAATAATATGGAAAATAAAGGGTGCATATGTAAAAAGCACATATCTCACGTGATGGATCAGATGGTCAAACTATAGGAGGGGACTTGTTCGATATTCACAAATGTATAAATAATTAAATAATTAATTTAAAATAAATAAAAAATAAAATAAATCATTAATTAAATATTTTTTATATTTCAATTTAGAAATAAAGTATAAAAATATAAGAAATGAAATAAAACAAAATAATATTAATATAAATTGTAAAATTATACCAGTAGGATCTCAAAACCTACCTTTTGCATATTAACACTGATTTTAGTGAAATCAGTTTCATTGATAGATAACTCTATAAAACGAACTTTAAAAGTGAATATGTGTAGTTCAGAGTTCATATAGTCGAGCTGTGAGGTCCGGAAGTTTAGGATCACGAGTTCGTAACTTTAGGACTTATTACTAATTATTTTAAGTTATATTTTTGTATTTTTTATTTGATTCTTATAATCACAATAGAAAAAAATTAAGTTAAACAGGAATACGAATAATTAACTAGAAAATAAGAAAGATATGTACACATAAAGTACATATATACAAAGGGTCCAAACACCAAAACTCACATCTTTTATTCTAATTTTTTTGATATTTTTAGTAAATAATATTAGTTATGAAAATGAAGTTTAAAAGTGAGTTTGATCAATTTGGAGTTTTTTTATAAATAGTTATGAACCCTGAAAGTCAGCTTTTACGACTTTTTAGGTTAATCATAATCAATTATTTATACATAAAATAATTTTTCTGATATTTTTATAAATGAATGTACATTATTATAAAACAACTTTTATGAAGAAACTATTTTAATTTTAGATGATCTGAATGATAAATAAAATATGCGAACATAGGTACAAGGTGAGAAATGTGTTTATGTACAATGATGATATTGATTTTCTAGCATTTTTTATAAATTAGGATTCATATGTCCCCCTACTTATTTATTTTGTCGACCGCATTAATATTGACCTCGTCTCGGCATTAGGATCAGCCTTTATATATTTCATATCAACATCCTTCTTTTCTTTTATTTTTTTCTTTTTCTCTTTATTATTTTATTTTGGACAGAATAAATGAAAAATATATAATATTAACAAATATGATTAGAATGTTAATTAGTGAGAATTGGTGAATATTTATATGTATTTTACTAAGGATTTTAGCCAAAATGAAAAATAGGCGATGAATCATGAATTCATCAAATAACGATGCCCATCCCAAACCCGACCCGCTAAAATCTCTACCTTCAATCTTTTTTAGAGCTACAATTTTTTATTTGAGTTCAATGTATCTTGAGATCACTCCATACATGTTCCTTGCTTTTGATAAACTAATGAAATAAGTGAAGATGTGAATACATTTATGTATATTAGCAAAGAAGTAAATGTAAAAAAAGAAATGCTATAATATTAGCAGAATTTATTGGTGGAATTTTTCTCATCCTTATTGGAGTGGTAAGTTTGCTATCAATTTTGAAAATATCTTCTAACTACCATTGTAACTATGATGTATGCTTTTCCATCCCAAAACAAGAAAATGTTATCTTAAAATAACAAATCTTTGACGGGATTATAGTTCTAATGAAAATATTATAATTTATTTTTCAAAATATTAATACTACACAACGTCAACTTTAATGAAAGCATGATTTTTTAAAATATGTTTTATATATAAATATTTGCTTTTATAAATATCTATGTATATGTATGCTTATAATGAGTTACCTTTTTATATTACAATCATTTTTATTATTTTTTATTGGCGTGCCCTACCTAATCTATAATCCTAGATCCGCCATTGGGAAAAGCCTCTACTGTAGTAAGGATTGCAACAGAGGTGACGTAATCCTCTTTAATTATTTTTTATGATTTAGATTTCAAAATCTAATCTTATAGATTGAATCTTAGATTAATGCTCTACAAACCCTTAAAATTTTGTTTAAATCCGTGATTATTTGCTATTTTATCTTAATAGTTAAATATTCGGATCTTTTTAAAATAGAGTTTAAGTTGCTTAGATCTTGATTGGAAGTTTGACCATTAAGATCAAGTAGTAAATAATATGGGATTTAAGCGAATTTGGAAGATGCCTAGATCATTAATCTAAGATTCAATCTATAAGGTTAAATTTTAGAATCTAAATTACAAAACAAAATTAAAAAGGATTACAGCTCCTGTTGCATTCCTCCCTACAGCAGAGGATCCTTAGTACCGCTACTGCCGGACATAGGAATGGCGTAGCTAAGCCTAGCAGGTCCTGCACCTCCACGTAGAAGAACGTGAAGGGCAGAGAATGGTATAGATCAGCAATGACGTTTGTGCATGATTGATCGGTTCTGAAATAGGGTCCCCCAAGATCAACCACATGGGAGGATCGGAGGTTCGTGAATGCCTCCCACTGGAGTCTGGACTCTGCGTAACTATCAGCATTCATTGTTGCCCATGACGTTTATATATACGATCGAACGGTTTTGATGTTGCTCACTTATTGTGAGAAGGAATCATGCATTCAAACAGAGACTTTGAAATTACGACAAGGTAAAGAAACGGTGTGTATACCCCGAAAGTCGACCAATCTGAAGATCGCTTAAGTAGCTTACGGTAAGAGTTCATACTCGTAAAAATAACAGAGATTATAGGCGAGTTATAGAAAATGTTATACTGCTAGTGACATAAACTTCTCATCTAATAGCTACTGGTTCGAACAACTTCATACCTCATGATCTCTCGCGAGCAGGACATGGATTTAAAGCATGAGAACGACATAAAACGTTTTTGTTTTGTTTATTAGAAAAGTCAAGAGTTCTGACCTCGGCATTTAATGGCGTACATGGGCAGCGTGCCCATTTTCTTATGGTATAAATTACCTGCCTCATTAATCAGATTAGTTGAGCAGCAGCGAGGGTTTCGGTAGACAAATCCGAATCGTTCACCTCCTGCTGCAGCACAAAGCTATGGAATCACAATCGCACATCACTCCTCAGCAACCACGTACGTCGCACAGAGAATACTCCGCTAGTAGTTGGCTATAGTTAATGAGCCACATTATGGAATCCACCTATTCCTGTTGCATATCCCTCATCAGAGCTTCTATTTAAGCTGAGGTCAGTCACACCCAGCAAGGCATCCCAAGCGAATTAAGCACCTCCTATAACAGGAATTAAGCACCAAGGATGGCCTCTACTGCTCGCCCCTTGCGAACATTGGCTATCGCCATCCTCGTCCTCGTCGTCGCAGCGGACGTAGCGTCGGCGGCCATCACGTGTGGTTTCGTGATCAACAAACTTGGACAGTGTATCAATTACGTCAGGGGGTCTGGTCCACTTACTCAGCCGTGCTGTGCTGGGATCAAGGCCCTCAATCAAGCCGCCGCAAGCACGCCCGACCGGCAGGCGGCATGCAGGTGCCTCAAGTCATTGGCGAGCGGGGTAAACCCCGGGATCGCAGCCGGCCTGCCGCGTAATTGCGGCGTCAGCATCCCTTATCCCATCAGCACCTCCATTGACTGCAGCACGTAAGTGCAACTATTGATTGAAACTTCATCTTGATTATTAACTTCACATGTTAATCTATAATGACAAAAAAAAACTTGGATATTTGCAGTGTGCGTTGAGCTCGAGATAGACTGGCCCAGAAGCAGCTTTATATGTAATGATCAAGTCCTATATCTAAGTTTGTTTACTATATATGGATGTACACGAGCAGTTTGCGTATGATAGCGTATTGTGCTCGGCAATAAGTCAAGGCGTGTGTATCATGTACCAGTGGTATGCTTGTATTTGTACGCATTGCCTGTATCCGATTCGACGGAAGCAATATCACGGATATTTATGTTGGTTAAGATGGGTGCATGGACATATATATACTTAAAATCAAACCATATATATGTAGGCCATCTCGATCGACGTGGTGGGTTGCAGCATGGTAGATCTGACATGCAGGGAGTCTTGTTCACGTTGCTGTTGATTCATGTCCATGTTCTGAATAGAGACTGATGAGATGCGACGTGTGTAGTTTGCACAAGATTGTCACATTTAATTTAGACGGTACGGTGAGGGCATGGTGGCCCAAGTCTACTTGAAGGCTCATGCCGGAGGGCGACTTATAACTTAGCTTAGACCCACTCATCGAGTCTTATTGGTAAAGTACCTGTTCAAGATAAATTGCAAGTAATCGTTCATTCTTTTACCATGAAAAGATCTAAATATTAAGGGGCTCTTAAGGAAAAAATAATGAATAAAATGCAATATATAATAATATTATAAGATGCTTCACAATCTTGGAAACATAATATTGAATTTCACTTTTTCTCAACATGTCGTAGTGTAAGTTTAAGAATCATGAGAAGATGTCAAGCGAGAGAAACTTAACTCGAGATTATGAAAAACATTGTCATGCGCGTAGTAAGACCAATAACATCTAGCTTATGGCCCCAAGCTCATTTGTCTACGAAATGCTAGATCAAAGCCCTCATGAGTTACATGTAGTGACTTGTTCCTGACCATTTTGAGGAGTAGGTCGACCAAGGCAACAAATAATTCAAAATTCGTTTGCATAGCTTACATAGTTAAATATAGACCATCAAATATTATACATTGCTTGGTTATTTAGATTTGCAATAAATATTGTATCCGTATTATATTCCTAACAACGAATCATGCAATAGAGTTTAAAGGTTTTTAGCTAAAAATACATAAAAATTAATAAAAATTCGATAAAAAAATCACCAAAATAGAGAAAATATAAAAATAAAAATACTTTATTTTCTATGTTTTTGCTATATTTTGCTATATTTAAAAATATAATACCATGTATATACTATATACTTTACATATTAATATATTATCTATAATATCATTATTATTATATAGTTCTATATTTTATTTTTGAAAATTAAAAGAAATTTAAATTTTGCAAAAACAAAAACAAAATTAAAATTTAAAATTTAAAAATACAAAACAATTAAAAATCCATAAAATTTAAATATAACCAAAAGCCAACACAAAAAAGAGAAAAAGCAAAAATAAAAAAAAACAATTATTATTAACTAGAAATAATTTTTAATAGGATTTTTATCACTTGTGCCCCTCGGAGATATTCCAATATCAGTTATACCCCTCCCTTTTTGAGAATATCAGTTGTGCCCCTGACTTCTTTCCGTTCTATCATTTGTACCCCTTTGTTACTTTAGTTGTAAACAAGTGAAACCTAACCATGGTCTTTTCAAACCATGGTGAGGTTCAAAGGGTCATAACTGTACAATTCTACTCCTCTCTCTTACCCTTCATCTCCAACCCCATGTTGTGGTGAAATCCCACTTTTCTCAACAGGAGCGGGGACGACATTACCTTCTTCCTCTTCCCGTACCCTTATAACAATCCCCCCTTGAACTCTCGCGGTGGCTATCTTGGCCTCGTACAACCATCACGCGACAGAGTCACTCCTCCAAACAGAGGCTTCGTGGTCGTCAAGTTCGACAACCACCGGAATGAATGGGATGCATCCCCTCATCATGTGGGCATTGACATCAACTCCGTCAAATCCGTCGCAGATGTGGCCGTGAATGATTCCAACAACTACTTTGGAGGTGAAGCTCAAGTTGATTACAACTTCGTGACGCAAGAGTTAACTGTTACATTAGACTGCAACTCGGTTACCTATTTCTTAACGCATGTCATAGATGTAAGTGTCATCTTATCGTCTTTGGTGGTGGTTGGTTTCACGGGAATCACTGGTTCTGTAAGCCAGTTTGGTAAAATCCTATTCTGGACTTTAAATTCCAGTTTAGATGGAATCATAGGAGCAACATCGAAGCCTGACACTGCAAACAACGGTATTATTCCAGTGGCCTTGCATTACGTTATTTTGTGTGTTTGCTTGTCAACAGTAAAGTGGGAAGGATGAGGCAGCAATGAGGTGTCATCTGAGGGTGGAGTCATGGTAGGGGACAGGAAGGGCGGTGGGGATGATGGGGAAGTAACTGGAGGTGGGAAAACTAGCGACGCTATTGCAGGTGGGTGTAGGTGCGGGTGCGGGCTAGGTGGAGGGGCGTGGACAGGGGGATGTCCTCCAGGTCGAGGGGAGGTGCGTGGGAGGAGAGAGGTACGAGGGCAGGGAAGGGAGGTGATGGGCAAAGGGGAGGTGCGGGGAAGGGGCAGGACCTCGGGGTGGGGAAGGGGTGTGTGGGGGCGGAGGGGAGGACATCGGGGCGGAGGGGAGATATGTGGGCTGGGTGGAAGTGCAGGGGAAGGAGGAGGACCTCAGGGCATAGGAGGAGAGGTCCAGGTGCAGCTGGAGAGGATGAAGAGAAGGGGGAAGAGGATGGAGGACGGAGCAGAAGGAGGAAGAGGGAGATGGATTTTTTAGTCTTTTTTTTAAAATTTAATTCTGGACGTGTCCCCAAAGTTAACGTTTGTTTGCGTTAAGGATGGATGGCAATTAACCGAGGGGCACAACTTATGAAACGATAAGAAGTTGGTGGCACAACTGATATTATTAAAAAGCGAGGGGCATAACTGATATTGGAATATCTCGAAAGGGTACAACTAATAAAAACCCCTTTTTAATAATTAGCACTCTACCATTTGCTCCTGGTGTTCGACCTGTGCAGTAATTATGTGTATACACATCTATTATAGAGTTATATTAACTTTTAACTCACTTCATTTTATCTTATCGATCACATATCTATTGTGGGTTATCATTGATTAATTGCATTGATTAGTCGCGTAGAGACTTGAGTATCTGGTTCGTCTTATTACTTGACCAATTTGTGATAAATAAAATGGCACCATTATCGAGGAGTAACGCATAGGTTGTACATAGCTATCTGTTTTATTTCATTTTTTGCTTTATTTCTTTTTATTCAATAACTTCTTGTCTTTGCTAATCCATCTCTTTTGTTGACTTTTCTGCGAGGGCGTACGAAGCGAGGGTAGTTTTCTTAAGAGAGATAGATCACCCAAGCAAGGTGGAGGTCAACCTCTTCTTAGCAGGTCGACAGAAGAGAGCTTCAAAGAAGACAAGAGAGCGAGATGAGCAGAAGTAACACAATTAAGCATTAGTGTAGTTTATATGTCATTTTTTTGTGTAACAGATACATTTAGTTATTTGTACTAATACATGACACACCAGACATTACTTGAACTATTCGGGCTTATTTTATCAAGTGTGTGTTCATTTGGGGACCCACGTAGTTTTCTCGTATTTTTCTCGCTTTCTTTACTTTTGTTCTCCATATTTTTCTCATTGTTTGTTTTGTTTCCCATGTTTTATGTTTTCTGACTGACTTTTTCTTTGTTTTGTATGCTTGAAGCCCCTAGTCTTAGTTTGATATTTGGTTTAGCCAAGTAGAGCTAGGTCCAAACACTTAATAGAATTCTATACTTATAAATCGATTGGACTTAGTTAAGTGAATAAATATGTGCTTCCTTAGTGGAAGTTCCTATTAGGATGGTTCTCTTTTGCATACATATAGGGTAGATTTATTATTATGCATGTATCATCTTGCATGTTGACTCTGGAGTTAGGTATGCATTTTCCACTATAGCATTTGCATTCATTAATTTTTACGCATCGACTTTTCCGATTTCTTTATCCATGTTTTCTTAAACTTAGACAATAAAAAGGAATTGGAAAATTCATTAGGCATTTTTCTTTAAAAATATCAAAAAAAGTGATAACCAATAAAACTAGGACTGCTAATTAAACTCGACCCTAAAAGAAATGTAAGGACAAATATCATTATTTTGGGGAGAGTAACCCCCTCATTGTCCAGGTACCCTCCTGACCGAGTAAGGCACATTCACTTAAGGAATAAAGACCAAAGCCCTGGACTTGTACCCTAAGCGCTTGGACTGACTTTTGGGTCCTGATATTGCTGCAAACACTTGCCTCTGACCTCAGTTGAAGTAGTCTTATGTTTGAGTAGGTGTATTCAACTCAAACTATTCTACGAGACTTCACATGTGAGCTTGTAAATAATGGTATTATCACCTAACTCTAAAACAGAAAAGATAAAAGATCAAATCTTCACGGTCTTCATAGTGTCGAGTTGGTGAATTGAGGGGTTTGGTTTGTATTTGTTTTATATGTGCTTGTTTATTTTATATATTTACGCTATTTTTTGTTCATATCTTGACTTCTATCGTGATCTCCCCGATCCTCACCTCTTGAAATCTGAGATGACTAATTGTAGCAACTTTTATCTGGACTTCACAGATATCTCTCATTCTTCTCTAATCGGTGCATCTCCAATTTGTTATGAGGATTGTATTTCGAATTTTTGTTTTTGTACAGATCCACCAATAAACATGTCCATTATTGGACAAGCAAGACCACGACGATCCATTATGCAATAAATGGTATTGCATTCCCTGATCTGAAATGAATAGTAATTAATTTGCATAATAGGTCCCTTAGCACAATTACGGTTATGCACCATAGTCATCTTAATAAGCATACAACTATACAAGGCCAGGTTGGTTGCTCGTGGTTCACCAAGACATATGGGGTGGACTATCATGACATGTTTTCTCCTGTGGCACTTCATTCTACCTTGCGGATTCTTACTACGGTTATTGTGGTCCGTGATTGGCCACTTTTCCAGTAAGATGTGAAGAATGCTTTCCTGTATGATGATTTACAAGAAGAGGTCTACACGCAGCAACCACCTAGGTTTGCTGTTGAGGGGGAGTCCAGTATGGTGTGCCGTCTTCATAAGACTATATATGGCCTTAAGCAGAGTCCGAGAGCTTGTTTTCAGAAGCTCTCAGAATTGATTGAACAGAAGGGGTTTGCCAGATCCACTGCAGATCATACTCTCTTTGTCAAGAGAGACCAGCGAGGTATTGTGGTCATATTGATTTATGTTGATGATATAGTTGTCACTGGCAGTGATGCACAGGGAATTCAAGCAGCTAAGGATTTCCTTGGACATCAGTTTGTTACCAAGGATCTAGGTACGCTTCGTTACTTCCTTGGACTGAAATTTGCAAGAAATCAGCATGGTATGGTTACGAAACAAAGGAAGTATGTTTCTGATCTTCTATCTGAGATAGGAATGACAGGATGTAATCAACTACTACCCCGATGGATCCTAATGTGAAGCTTCATGATGACGGGTCTGAGGAGGTGGATAGGACGCTACAAAGAACTGGTAGGCAAGTTATTATATGTTACTATTAATAGACCTGATATATCCATTGTTGTGAGTAAAGTAAGTCAGTTCATGGAGCAACCCAGGCATGCACACATGGATGCAATATTCATGATTTTGAGATACTTGAAGTCAACTCCATGTGCATGCCTTCTGTTTAGGAGAGATACGTCTCTCTCAGTTACAGGGTGTGCATATGTTAATTATGCTGGATGTCCTAATGACAGGAAGTCTACTTCAGGCTTTATTGTGTTTGTTTGCAGTTCACCATTATCATGGAAGAGTAAGAAACAAACTGTTGTTTCTCGATCCAGTGCAGAATCAGAGTATAAGGCAATGGCCCAAGGTTGTACTGAGATGATGTGGGTCAAACCTATCCTAACTGATTTAATGATTAAAGTACGTCTTCTTATGTCGCTCCAATGTGATAATCAGGCAGCTTTGTTTATATCTAATAGTCTAGCATTTCATGAAAGGACAAAACACATCGAGGTGGACTAGGGATGAGCATTGGGATGGGTCGGCTCGACCCAGGCCCAAGCCCAGCCCAAAAAGCATGGCCCGACCCAAGCCCAAACGAACATTGGGCCGGGCCTGGGCCCAATTTTTAGGCCCAAAATTTTTTTAGGCCAGGCTTGGGCTCGACCCAGCCCAGCCTATGGACCGAACCCGAAGATGGCTCGAACCCTTCCTGTATCCTACATGCCTGGAAACTCTCACTTGTTGCATGCACGCTCTGTTCATGTTTCATGTCTTCCTACAATGTTTATAAATCAAGAAAGTTAGGTGTGGGACATATGAGTTGATGATCATTGTATTTTATTTCGAAAATAATTTTCGTTAATTACATTATGATTTAGAATCCGATGGTTATTCTTGAATTTCTTAGTGTTTATTTTTTTCCATTAGAATATTTTCTATTATTGAACCTTTACCCAATATGGGCATTATGCCCATTTTTTAACATGTAGTGCCTTGTGCACATGTTGTTAACTATGTAAGTTTGATTCACTCTTTCAATTTCTGTAATGAGAGACGTTTATGGTATCTAACATTGAGTGCACTTGCATAAAATGAAAAATCATCTACGGTAGAATTGAGTTTTAGTTGTTTCATAAGCATCATGGCATATATTTTAAACAATTTTAGCTCGCCTAACTTGAACTGATATTGACTTTAAACAAAAATTCAAAGTTAATAATCTATAATGGGTGGAGATGGGCCAGGCCTGGGCTTGGGCCGAACCAAAAAAAATTTGTGGGCCTAGGCCGAAGTTTTTAAATTGGCTTGGGCCTGGGCCCTTCAGGGCCTAGTCCAGCTCAGCCCATGCCCATCCCTAAGGTAGACTGTCACTACACTCGTGATTTGATGCAAAAGGGGTTGATTTCAACATCATCATATGTTGCATCAAGAGATCAGATTGCAGACATGTTTACTAAGGCTCTGACTAAAGGTCTTTTTCATCACTGTTGTTCCAAACTGAGCATGATAGATATCTATGCTCCAGCTTGAGGGGGAGTGTTAAGATGTTTGTAATATCTTGCCATTATTTCTATTTTATTTATTTCTATTGTCCGATCTATGTAATTTACCCATAGAACTTTTCTCCTATATAAGAGAGCTCTAAGGTTAGATAATATTCTATTCAATTTTTTCTCTCAACAACACGGATGACTTATGACAAAAATCCACATGGCAAAGTTTTCCCATGATACAGATGTGGTGTGCCCATTATGTGCAGATAACTCAGAAGATATTAAGTATTTATACTTGTGATCGAGCTAGAAGGTTCGAAGGAGGCATCTATTGAGTGGATTGACTATACGTGCTTGGAGAGTTTCTAGATTTCCCATGATGCCAATCAGTTCACACCATGCATCTATTGAGTTCCTCATGTTGGAGAGTTTCTAGTTTTCCCTCAACGTCACTCGGTTAAGAGGTGTAGACGGCTTATGACAAAAATCTACACGGCCAAATTCCCCCAAGATATGGATGTAATGTACCCATTATGGGATGATAACTCAGAAGATATCGAACATTTGTTCTTTACTTGTGAACAAGATAGAACTTCTAGACGGCGGCATCTATTGATTGGCTTCGCTACTCATGTTTGAAGATGTTTCTGGGTTCCCCTCGGCGCCATTTTATTCAGACCATTTAGAAATCAAATTAAGCCTCTCATTTTTTGTATTTTTGTATGGGCTCCGATAGTGAGAAATGTTTCCACGAAAATCCTCCTGTTCATGTTGTTCGATTGTTTGTGTTTTCCACGATAAGAATGACATTGATGTACCAAAAAGATACTCAACGGAGAGAAGGAAATAATTTAATAGAAACAACATCACATAAATTACAAATACATGATGTTGGTATCGAAAATCTTTGACAGTACCGGCCAAATTTCTGTATACAATTGTCACTCGTAGAGAAATTAAAAGGAATAAGTGTTGCTTACCTCAGCACATGCTTTAGGCAGAACCAAACGACTAATACGACTAGCATCACTGGCACTCAAGACCTTCTCAAATAATGGCACAATCGTAGAGTTCGAGCTTAATCATAAAAAATTAAGTAAACATGGTCAAATGGAACTACGATACAATGGCATTCTTTAAGGTCGAATGATCAAATTATTATTTTGGTTATATAATAACACATTAAACATATAGAGGATACTCTCCAGAAATCTGCCGCAGCTCCTGATCTGTAATTCTAGGCCAGTATCGAGGAAGTAATTGACCTCCTCCCCTTCCTTCAGCAGGTGGTCTTGCAAGTCGCATATGTGGAAGTACATCTTTTGATGTCTCAAAAACGTAGCCCGGGGTTACTCTAGAGGGCTTTGGAAGAAGACACCGAGACCTTTGAAATTGCTGGACTACAGACGAATTTGTACTTTGCACTCCTACTTCATTTGCTGCCTTGGAGGGGGAAATTATATCCTGAGAACTCCCTGCATCATAAACACT
Source organism: Ottelia alismoides (assembly GCA_037367405.1). Taxonomy (NCBI): domain Eukaryota; kingdom Viridiplantae; phylum Streptophyta; class Magnoliopsida; order Alismatales; family Hydrocharitaceae; genus Ottelia; species Ottelia alismoides. The sequence continues at coordinate 329,444 of JAZKJV010004302.1, read as the reverse complement.
TTCGACCATATTGTGTGCCAGTAAGGTTCCTAAGCTGATGTCAAAGCACCCTTGGCTTAAAGAAGCTTGAACGGCTTTATCTGCCACATCCCAAAGTGAGAGCGCCATGGGGTCCGGGAGTTATACTTGAAAAGTTGGTATTTCCTACAGATTCAGCTCCTAGAATGCTCTGTTCTTGTTTTTCGATCAAATGATCCATTCCCACTCCCCTCGCCACTAACTTCAAAACTTTTGCCATTATGCACGAGTTCGTCTTCGCCAATAGTGTTGACACGTACTCTGGCATCATTAATGGATGATTGGGATATAATTACTGCTGATGTTAGAGCATTAACCTCCTCAACATGCACACTTTAGCAGATATATCTCGCATATCTTTCATTGGTAGTCTGTAAAACGAGCTTTGAGGATAAGAGAAGAACATTATGCAAATTCATGAGCAAAGAAAGAACCAGCATTACTTTTGCAACTTTTTTCTAATTATTTTACTATTGATATTCTTATATCTCTTAATCTTTATTTATATATGTTTATTTCTCCAGTCTATCTTATGTAATTTTCCCATAGAGCTTTTCTCATATTTAAGAGGGCTTTAGGGCTATGAGGAATACAACTTTCATTTTCCCTTTCACATGGTATTAGAGTGACGGTCCTAGACTAGAACCTGTGCCCTAGAGCCCTACCACCACCAAAACCCTAGCTCGCGCCCCACGCACCGCCTCCGCCCATGCGCCCGTGCTACTCCACATGCCCGTGTCGCTCACGCATCACCGCGCCGCCTGTGTGTGGCATGCATTGCATGTGCCCCTTCACCGAAGCAGCAGCCTGCTCCTCGCAGCATTGCCCGTCCTCCTATGCCGCATCGAGTGTGGCCTGCCTGTGTGTGTCGCCTCCCATAAGGATTGTGGTCCCTGTCCCCCTTACGCCGTTGCCGCCTGAAGGGTTCCGACATCGTGCTCTTGGGTGCTTAGGGTGTGACATCATTATCTAAAATACCCTAGTTACCAAAGAAGTATTCAAAAGAATGGAAGAGGTTGTGGTAAGAGTCTACACCCACAACCATCTTCATGTATGTCAGTGTAGGCGCAGGTCTTTCTCGTTGCTGACACAGCCTTGGAGATAGTTGTCATCATTTCTGACAACAAAGCTGACGTCCATCCTTGGGTGTCTTCATAGGTCCAACACCCATCGTCAAAATGGATGGAACAAACTATGAACTGTGGGCCATGCAGTTCATGAGTTTGATGCAATGCAATGGCAAGAAGCGCATCCTCACGACGGAGGAGCCACGTGACAAGACTGGGACAAATGCCTCATGGGAGGCAGATGATGCATGTGCACGTGTTTGGCTATCAAGGACTGTGTCCACAGAGATAGCTAATGATATTTTGAGTCAGGCTACTGCAAGGCTATGTGGGATATTCTCACCGCTACATACTCTTCAACAAAGAATGAGTCGAAGATACTGCAGGTTTAGCACGATATCTTCACATCGAAACAGAATGGTCGCCCCCTTCATACCCTCTATACTTCTTTGAGGGGTACGTTTGAGAAGCTACATGGGTACATCCCCTTGACTGCTATGCTAGAGAAGCTCAAGGCATGTAGAGATGTCGTGATGACTGGGGTAATTCTAGCAGCCCTTGATCCTGAGTACGACACTGCTAGAGCCAGATTCTTACTGATGATACCATACTGATGGAGGAGGCATATCGCAGATTGCGTAGACTATTTATATCCTCTAATAATACTTTACAGTCTCAGACGTCTTCAGCTATGGTTGTGTCTCATGGTAGGGGAAGCCCTACACCATATCGTGGTAAGAGGCCCTAGCCGTGGCAAAGGAGGGGGTGGTCGACCCCGTCAGTTGTGCACCTACTGCCACAAATCAGGCCACGCTGAGGAAACCTGATATTCTAAGCATGGGTTTCCTGTTTCAGCTCGGGTTGCAGAGCAGACACAACAGGTCAGGAGTCCATCACTTGTTTCTGATCAGAGATTTGGTGACTTGTAGCGCGACTCAAGGAGATTATGCCTATTCATGGGTCAACCAGCTCTCCTTCAGAATCCTCAAAGGTTGCTGCCTCAGCATCAGCCAAGGTTCAAAAAGGCGGGCTAGGCGACCGCATATGCGGACGCGGTCTCTCTAGAGAACCGCATATCCTATATTCGTTCAATATTCGGGAAAGGTGCATATGTGGCCGAATATACCGCATATGCGGCCGCATTTGTATTAGGACCTAAACCCAGTGCAACCCTAAAATAACCCCACCCGATAAATGAGAGCTCCGATCCTCGAGTCTCCAACACTCTATGCTCCAGTTCTCGAATGAGTGGTTCATTTTGATTCCAATTATACTGTTCTTAAACAAAAAAATACAATAAACTGATGTCATATCTTTCGATTATGGTCGTGTTGATTGCCATATCTATTGAAAAATGCAACTGAAATTTTGGTTCAATTGATAGTTATATTTTCCATAAAGCACCTATTATTTCTGCAATGCATTGCATTCATTTTCCTGAGAAACACCACATAAAACTACCAATTACATTAGTGGTTAACTGGTTAGTTTTTAGAATTATTCACTTACATTCTACATTTGATCTTGGTGGACTCTAGCTAATTTTTAGTACGTTTTCATCTATTTATAATGTCTCCTTTTTTAGTATAAATGATCTTAAACTTATACTAGAGAACGTGTATAGGTAGAGGGAACATTGGTAGGTTCATTTGGAAGTGGTTTTAACATACGCTTTCTCATCCAATATTTTATGTTAGATGGGTACTTAGAGAGGTGTACTTGCAAAAGAAGTTTGACATAGGTATTTCGTCTATATTTTATATTTTTGTAACATACATCTTTAAAATTTCAAAGTATTATTATATATATTATTTATTTTTAATTAAAATATTATAAAACCACATAATCTGCATATACATCATATATGTCTGCCTACCCGCTTACTCGCTTCAAACCACTTGACCGAACGGATACCGCATAAAGGTATAGCATATGCCTCTACTAGTTATTACAGGGCAAATTGGTCAGAATGGATCATGGATTCCGGAGCATCCCATCATCTCTGTGGTGATAGAGGCCAATTTAGTGATTTCTGTCCGACTCAGCCTGGACGATCTGTTGTGATAGCAGATGGGGCACACTCTCCCATTACCAGTCAAGGGGAGGTGCAGTTGACCCCCACAATGAGGCTTTAGAATATCCTTTACTCTACTGAATTTTCTATGAATTTACTATCAATTAGTCAAATCACCAAGGATTTACACCGTCGTGTTATATTTGATCCATCTGCTCTTGTGTTTCAGGATATACTCACGAGCATGGTGATTGGATATGACTGTGAGCAAGGGGGTCTTTACAGACTCGTGCAATCTCCTTATGTTGGTGCCTCTTCTCTTCGCATTGGATTTGTTTCTCCTTATATGTGGCATCTTCAATTTGTTCATCTTCCTCTACAAAAGTTGTGTCACGTCCTTCTACAGGTTTCTCCTGGCTCTACCTTTCAGTGTGAGGCTGAGGCTTGCCATCTTGAGAAGCATCATCGGTCCACGTTCCAGAGTCATCAGGGTTGGAGTAGCCATAGTCTGTTTGAGTTAATTCATTTTGATATTTAGGGTCCCAGTTGTGACCTAGATCATCAGGGACATAGGTTTTATTTTCTTGCAGTTGATGAGTTTTCAAGGTTGTCTTAGGTCTTTCTTCTTAAGAACAAGTCTGGTGCTGGTCCTGTTCAAAATGGGTGGTTGAACGAAAACAACGCCATCTTTTCGATGTTACCATAACTCTTTTGATTCAGAGTCGTGCCCCTCACCCGTACTGGGGGGATGTGATTCTAACTGCTTGCTACACTGGTAAATCGTATGCCCTCTTCTGTTCTGGGGAAGTTGATCCCGTTCTTGATTGTGTTTCCTGAGACAGATCATTTCTTACTTACGCCTTGTGTTTTTGGTTCAGTAGGTTTTGTTCATCAGATGTCTCCTGGTCTTGACAAACTCTCTCCCAGAGCAGTCAAATGTGTGTTTGTTGGGTATCAAGACCCAAAAGGGATATCGATGCTTCGACCTTATTCGACGAAGGTACTATGTCAGTGCAGATGTCAACTTCTTTGATATAATTACATGTTTTTCTCCCACAGGTGACAAGCTCATCTCTTCAGAGGATGGAGAAGAGGTCTATATGTCTCTACCTCTGATCTTCATTACACCGTCATTACCGCATTCTACTATACCGCCACCACTGCCACCTCCTCCACCACCACCATCACCATCACCTCCACTGCCACCTCCACCTTCACCTACTTTCTATCTGTAGGTTTACCAGTGACGGCCCAGTGCTCATGTGCCTCCTCCATCATCCAGTACGCCAAGGTATGTTCTGAACATTTGAGTTCTTCTAATCGCATTGGTAACGATTCGTTAAATACGTGATATAATTTCTACACATTGTAATACGGGTACTCGGCAAATCATGCAGAACCGAATGAAATATCTCTGCGAAGAGGACTCGGCTTAAATTTATATCTGGGACAAGTCTGGGGTCGAACACAGGGAAGCAAAGGAACAACTTTGGGTTAAATCGGAAAACTTAGGTCTAAAATTCCAATGCGGATTTTTTGATTTTTAAGGCAAAAATGAATGTGAATGCAAAATACGGATGAATTAAGTTAATAAGAAAACACACAACTTAGCCAAATTAATTTCAATGAGAAATTAATCTAATTTAGGCAAATTATATTTTTCCTAGAAACTTAATCCAATGATGAATGCAAAACACATTTTTCGGAATTTTAAAAGTTAAAATGTAACAATGAAAAATGCATACTTTTTATGGATTTTCATGCAATTTTTCATACAAACAGAATGCAAAATTTATGAAAATTTTATTGGAATTTAGACATGATGCAATGAGGCTATAGTGATTTTTTGGAATTATTTTGACAAAATATGAATTTTTTATAAATTTTTTAATGAAAGCAGAGTGACAGTAAGTAATTAATTCCTAATAAACCCACAATGCCAATTTATCCAGAGAGAAAATTATCTCAAAAAGTATTTTAATGAGCAACGCAGGAGAGTTGGAATTTCACAAAAATAATGAGTGGATTTAATTAAAAATCATTTATGAAAATCACTCTATAATTTATGTAAGGCACAGGACAACTCCAATTAAGATGAAATTTGGATACAAATTAAATCACATTTCATGACATCATCTTTGATTTTTTTATAATTTTTGGAATAATTGTTATCAAATATGAATTTAAGAGCGTAAATTGGGTAAAAATATACAATTTTTCTCTTAAATAATTTTAGTTAATTACACGGAACTCACAAAAATCTAAATAAATATTCAAATGATAGACAATTAGTTGTTCGACATCATGACATTTTTCATTAAGATAAACGATGCCAAAATGATATCCAAATTAACAAGCAAACATAGGGTTATTCGTGCAATACAGAAATAAACTTTTACAAACAAAATGTGCACAAGGACTACTTTGAAAATATGAAAATATGCAAGATAACATATGCAATTTGTACAATAAATAAAACACCTCGGAGGAGCGGGCGGTGACGCAGGTTGGCATCGACTGGAGGAGATGGGGTCGCGCGTGAGCTCGGGAAACGAAGGAGGGCTGCGGGAAGGTGGGGCAACATGGAGCTTGGAGGAGGGAGGTTCTGTCGCCTGCTGAGCGATGGAAGGTGGCGTGACTAGCTGGGGGTAGTGGCTGGCTGTGGGCTGGAGGCTACCGCAGGTGCTGAAGAAGAGGGTTGGCACGGCTGCACGATGGAAGGTAGCGTGGCCTGTTGGGGGAAGGGGGTGGAGATCGCAGCACGCGGAGGGCGGCGGTGGACAGCGATTGGGGGGTGGCCGCCATTGTCGTTTCCTTTTTATTTTTTATTTTGTTGTTATGAATTGAATTTTTTATTTTTAAATTTTTAAAATTTTTTCTTAAGTAGGGAATGCTAATAAAAAAATGGTGTGGTGATGGAAGTAATATGATGAAGATAAAGATGGTAAAGTAGAACAAATGAAGGAGTATGGGTGGTGAATGTGATGTGATAAAAATTACAAAAATAAAAACAATGCCGAATGATAAAAAGAGGACTTACCTACGATGGAAGCGGTTGCCTATGGTGTGCTCACGAGAAGCATGGTCGTCGCTCGAATCGTCGGCGAGCGATGAGCTCGAGCAGCACATGGAAGCGGATGTAACGCTGGCCGGAATGCCAACGGATCCCACCGGAGAGGACGCGATCGTCGCTCGACCACGGTTGTCACACTATCATCGATTCAACTCAGGGAGCTCGTGCCTCTCTCTCACATAAAGGTGGTTCGGCAAAATGAGAATGAAGAGATGAATAAAAAGAGAAGAGAAAGGAAGGTTAAAAAGGCGGTGGAGTTGAATGGGAGGTTAAGATTAATGGTGGAGTTGAATGGGAAGTTAGATGAATGGTAGAGTTGGATGGACGTTAATGGAATAAGAGAAGTTATTGTAGAGAATTGGAAATAAATAAACGTGGGCTATTAAAAAGGGAGAATAATATATATATATATATATATATATATATAGAGAGAGAGAGAGAATGGAGAATTACAAAATTAAGACAAACAATATGTACATTTTTTTTACTTTTCTAATTTTAATTTTTTTGTATTTTAATAAAAGATATTTACAATATAAAATAAAATAAAATATTGGAAATAAAATACAACACAACAATGATTTTTTTGGATTTAAATAAAAAAATAAAGAAAAAATATTTTACATAATATACAATGTATACCTAGGTCCCAAAACTCGTATTTTGCAAACGAGCTCTGATTTTAATGAAACAATTTCACTAAATAGATAATTTTCTAACTTAAAATTTAAAAGTGAGTTTGGTGAATTTGGAGTTCATACGGAGCGGGAATTTGATCGGGAAGTTGGACTGTATGACTTTTTCTCTTTTGATTTATGAGTATTTATTTTAGGTTATATACATTTTTCCAAACAAATTAGAGAAAGAATTAGTTTACAAACAAATTAGCAAATTAAGCTTTGCTAGTCCTCGAGCAAATAAAGAATGAATAAGTTGGATTAACCTCTGACTGTGCATGTGAATACAAGACTTGATATGTTCAAGAACTCTTGGTTTTAGAGATCCTAAAATTCTAAGATGAACCAAGCTCTAGTCAAAAGGTGTCCAATTTTCGTAATCATCATACTCTCTCTGTATGCATATATAGACTTAAGTGTGGGCTGTAGTTTCAAGAGTAGAGTCGCAACATCACCCAAGATTCCAATCCAAGAGACTCTTATAAGAATCCGATCCTCAACACTAGGGAATAAACCATTTCTAGCATCCAATCCACCGTCTCTTTAGTTGCTAGACTTAAAAGTGTAGATGGAAGGTCAGTTGACGGAGGGCATAGGATTGTGTAATTGCTTCTCTCCCTCTCATTGGAACAAGGATCCTTTCAAGTGCTTTATTAACTCAACACATGTATTTTTTGATTGTTGATCAATGTGTCCGTCAAGAGAAGGAGTCGTCTACACTTATTTTCCTGAGAATACACCGGGATGTGCCTTTTTTGAGTATCTAATATACCTTCTACCCGAACTTATAGCATTTACGATGTAAAGCCATTTTTGGGTGCTAGCCCGACTCCTGGTCCTAATAGCGGTGGTCCAAGTGGACACTTTGAAATAATTGGGAGCGCTAGCCTTTAGTGGAAGCTCTTTGATATTTGACTTTGTAGGGTGAGAGCTTTTTTTCAATATTTCTTTCTTTTCTTTTCTTTGTTTTTTGGCTAGCTCCATTACGTTTACCAAGAGTTGGCGCACACTGATCAATATTTTTTTAAATTTCATCACACCCCGGTACATAGGTAAATGTCAAGAGATAGTACAGGAATCATGTTCTCGTACTGGTTAAAGGTGCTGACACTCAAGTTTCATGAAGCCTTCATTGATTTTATCACACCCTCGAGCATCATTAAATCAGTTCCAAACTCAAATCCCTTATCCTAGTTCCTCAAGTGAAATTTCAACTCATCTCATCATAACTGCAATCATGTATGTGAGATGCTAATCATATTCTTAAGGTAGAGACTAAGCATACAATATACTATATAGCACACAAATCTTTCAAACTAGGAAAATGTGAGTAACTAAATCAAAGACCCTAATGACTAAGGTTAGTTAACTCAAAATCTCAAGATATCATAAACCAAGTGTCCTTGAACTTCACTAGTCTTGTGTGAATGTGTAAGTGTCAGGGATTAAACCAACTCATTAGTTAGGTTTTTTGTGATTATTTTTTATGTTTTTTTAAAAGAAAGAAAAAAATGTTTTTAAAAAGGTTTTTGTTTTTTTATTTTTTTTAATCAAATAAGGAAAAAAAGAAAAAAGTTGTGTGTATGTTTGAAAAAGTTTTTTTTGAAAATATTATTGATTTTTTTCAAAAAGTATGTGTGTGTATATATAATATATATATCGAAAAAGAAGATTTTTTAAGTTTTTTACCCATTTTACCCACCCCGTAATTATTGTATAATATATACAAAAATACGTGAAAGTACAAGCTATGGGTAAAGTATATATGTAATATATACACAACCAATTATACTTAGCATGTGTTATGTCCTCAGAGCACAAGAAGCGAGGAAGAAGACAGCTCGTGCTAAGCGTTGGAGAGCTAAAATAACAAAAAGTATACAAGTCTATCCGCCCCCTATACTTAGGCTCTAGTCAGCCTAAGTGTAGAAGAAAAGCAAAAATGAGGCGGATGAGGTTAAGAGGAGAAATGGATGAGTATATACACATTGCGGGCATTGGTCCCTCCTATACTTAGGCTATGGTCAGCCTAAGTATAGGACATGAGTAAGTGTGCGAATCGATGTGATCTGGAGAATATAAAGAGAAGGAAGAATGTATAAGAGTGAATGAATCTTCTAAGTTGTTGAATCTTGATGTTGCATCTTCATGAAGAATAATGTGATGTATCTGCTCTATGTTGCATCTTTGTGGATATAAGCCCGGGATTGACCCAAGATAGATCTGAATAGAGGCGAAAAATCCATGTAGCCAACCCTACTTAATTGTAGGAAAAGGCTTTGTTGTTGGTGTTGTTGTTGGTGTACGCAAAACTCACAAAAATCCAAATAATATCCAAATGATAGATAATTAGTTGCTCAACATCAAGACATTTTTCATTAAGAAAAACGATGCGAAAACGATATCCAAATAAAAAAGCAAACATGGGGTTATCCGTGCAATACAGAAATCAACTTTTACAGACAAAATGTGTGCAGGACTACTTTGCAAATATTAAAACATGCAAGATAAAATATGCATTTGTACAAGAAATAAAATAAAGGTAAAAGAAATATGCAATATTTACAAGAAATAAAATAAAGGTAAAAGACCTCCTTGGAGGAGCGAGCGGCGATGCGGTTAGCGTCAACCGGAGGAGATGGGGCCGCGCGTGGGCGCGGGAGACGGGGGAGGGCCACGAGAAGGTAGGGCGACCTGGATCTTGGAGGAGGGAGTTATGCCGCATATTGAGCAACGAAAGGTGGCGTGACCAGCTGGGAGCAGCGGCTGGCTGCAGGCTGGAGGCTGCCGTAGGTGCCGGAGAAGAAGGCTGGCACGGTTGCGCGATGGGAGGTGACGTGGCCGGCTGGGGGTAGCAGCCGGCGACTGCTGCTGGTGGAGATCGGCGACGGGTGGCCGGTAGTGAAGGGTGGCGCTGGGTAGCGATTGGGGGTAGCCGTCGTTGCTGCTTTTTTTAATATTTTTTGCTGCTGCTATGAATTGAATTTTTTTTATAAAAAAATATTTTTTTTGTTCTCTTAAATAGGGAATGCAAATAAAAAATGGTGTGGTGATGGTTGCAATATGATGAAGATGATAAAGTAGATTAAGTGAAGGAGTATGGGTGGTGAATGTGATGTCATAAAAATTGCAAAAATAAAAATAATGTCGAATTATAAAAAGAGGACTTACCTACGATGGAAGCAGATGCCTATGGTGTGCTCACGAGAAGTACGGTCAACGCTCGAATCGTCGGCGAGCGATGAGCTCGAGCAGCACGTGTAAGCGGTTGTGACATTGACCAGAATGCCAATGGATCTCACCGGAGAGGAGGTTGTTGTTCCTCAATCATAGTTGTCGCGCTATCACCGATTCAACTCATGGAGCTCGTGCTCTCTCTCACATAAAGGTGGATGGGCAAAAATGAGGATGAAGAGATGAATAAAAAGAGAAGAGAAAGGCAGGTTAGAAAGGTGGTATAGTTGAATGGGATGTTAGATTAATGACGGAGTTGAATGGGAAGTTAAATGAATGGTGAAGTTGAATGGAGGTTAATGGAATAAGAGAAGTTATTGTAGAGAATGGGAATTAAATAAAAGTAGGCTATTAAAAGGGAGAATAAAATAAAGAGAGAGAAAAATGGAGAATTTACAAAATTAAGAAAAACAATATGTACATTTTTTACTTTTCTAATTTTATTTTTTTATGTTTTTAAAAAAAGATATTTACAAGATAAAAATAAAATAAAATACTGGAAATAAAATACAACACAATAATGATTTTTTTGGATTTTAAATAATTAAGAAAAAATAAAATAAAAATTGAAGAAAAAATATTTACATAATGTACAATTACAATGTACAGCTAGGTCCCAAAACCCATATTTTGCAAATGAACTCTGATTTTAATTTTTATTAGATAGATAATTTTCTAACTTAAACTTTAAAAGTGAGTTCGGTGAATTTGGAGTTCATACGGAGCGAGAATTTGGTCGGGAAGTTGGACTTTACTGCTTTTTCTCTTTGGATCTAGGAGTATTTATTTGAGGTAAAATTTATTTTATATTTTTTATTTTTACATATAGTTTTATAAACAAATTAGACAAAGAATTAGCCAAAAAGGAGTTGAAATGAATTTATTAAAAATACATGAAGTTTTGAGCTATTTCAGATGATAAATTCCTTTATTTTACGTATTTTCATCATTAATTTATTTTGTACAATATAATATATAGGAATGAGCATGGGTCGGGCTGGCCGGGCCCTGAAGGGTCCAAGCCCAAGCCTATTTAAAAACTTTGGGCCTTGGACCGGGCCTAGGCCCGCAATTTTTTTGGTTCAGCCCAAGCCTAGGCCCGCCCAACTCCTATGGGCCGGACTTGGGTCGGGTCGGCCCATTTCCACCCATTATATATTATTAACTTTAAGTTTTTGTTTAAAGTCAATCTCAATTCAAGTTAGACGAGCCAAAATTGTTTAAAATCTGTCCTAATACTTGTGAAACAACTAAAACTCAATTCTAACAGAGATGATTTCTCATTTTATACAAGTACACTCAAAGTTAGATACCATAAACGTCTCTCATTACAGAAACTGAAAGAGTGAACCAAACTTACACAGTTAACAACAATAGGTGCACCAGGCACTGCATGTTGAAAAAAGGGCATAATGCCTATATTGGGTAAAGATTCAATAATAAAAAATATTCTGATGGAAGAAAACAATAACAAATTCAAGAATAACCAGCAGAATCTAAACCATAAACTAATTAAGGAAAACTAATTCCGAATTGAAATACAATAATGATCAACTCATGTCCCACACCTAACTTTCTTGATTTATAAAACATTGTATGAAGACATGATGTGCATGCAACAGGTGAGAGTTTGCAGGCGTGTAGGATATGGGAAGGGTTCGGGCCATCTTCGGGTCGGGTCCTTGGGCCGAGTCGGGCAGGGCCGAGCCTGGCCCAAAAAATATTTTGGGCTTGAATGTTGGGCCCAAGCCCATCCCAATGTTTGTTTGGGCTTGGGCCGGGTCGGGCTTTTTGGGTTGGGCTTCCGGCTGGCCTGGCCCAGCCCAATGCTCATCCCTAATGATATACAATAATTATTGTATTTTATTTAAAAGAGTCAATTTTTAATTTATTGATTTATGGATATTTATTTGAGATTTTACTCGAGGATTTTGCTGAGATCAGTATATTGAAATGATGAATCGTGGATTCATCAACTGGTGATTTGCATGTACAGAATGATGTACAGGATGTCTTGAATGATATATCTTTTGCAAGTAATGAGGATCTAGATGTACTTATTGCTCTACGGAGGCAAAGGCGAGCATGCACTTTACATACTCTTGCTTCCCATGTTTCCTTAGAACGTCTTTCCAAGGATTTTCATAGGTTTGTTGTGAGACTGTCTGCTGTATAAATACCGCGGAACTGTCAGGAGGCATTGGATAGTAGCCAGTGGTGTCTGGCCATGGAGGAGGAGATGGCAGCTTTACAGTCTCGTGGTACGTGGAGTGTTGTACAGGCTCCACCAGGTGTGTATGTATATTGGCAGCAAGTTGGTGTTTACTGTGAAACATCAAGCTGATTGCACTGTGGATAGATATAAGGCCAGGTTGGTTGCTCGTGGGTTCACCCAAACCTATGAGGTGGATTACCAGGACATCTTTTCTCCTGTTGCACGTCACTCAACACTGGGGATTCTTATTGTTGTTGATGTGGTACGTGACTGGCTGCTTATTAGATGTGAAGAATGCATTCTTGTATGATGATCTACAGGAGGAAGTTTACATGCAACAACCACCAGGGTTTGCTGTTGAGGGGGAGTCCAGTATGGTGTGCCGACTTCACAAGGTCATGTATGGCCTTGAGCAAAGTCTGAGGGCTTGGTTTCAGAAGCTCTCAGAGTTGATTGAACAGAAGGGGTTTCTCAGATCTACTGCAGATCATTTTCTTTTTGTTAAGAGAACTCAGAGAGGTACAGTTGTCGCTCTGGCTTATGTTGATGACATCATTGTTACTGGAAGCGATTGATGAATCTCGTATTCATCATGCTAAAATTGGTCATTTAGGCTCTATCCCCCATCATCCACATGTAATTAATCATTAATAGAGTATTATTAGCATTCATACATGTGTGAATAATATCTTGATTTCATTGCATTTAAAATCCCCAGTGTAAATTAGCCCAAAAAGCCGCTAAATTCTCACATTTTTAGTTAATTCGTCCTAACTCCGATTGACCCAAAACCACCTCCATTGTGTAGATATTATTAACCTTATTAAATAAAAAATACAAAAAAATTACTAACCCCAATAAGTGTCAAATAAAGCCAAAGTCAAATTTCACATCTGACAGACCAAAATGAGTATATCTCCCACATACAGTGTCCAATTTTTATCTACTCACTTTTAAAGTACTCCATTTTCAAATACCTTCAAAACAAGACCAATTTCATAAAATTCGGAGCTCATATGTGAAAGTTGGGTTTTAGGCCTCTTTTGCGCATTTTGACTTTTTGCTATTTTTTACCTCAGTTTTTAGGACCTTAATTAACTCTTTAATTTTATTTCTTTTCCATTTGTGTTCTTTGATGAAAGTTTTATTAAGAGACATGAAAATTCAAATCCAGATCAAAACTGAAATCAAAGAAACTGACCAAGTCCGAGTGTCCGTTGTCGGTCTGTACAAAAGTTGTGCGTTTCTTACTTTTATTTTATTTTCCTATTTTTCTTATTTATTAAAAATCCAAAAAATATAGATTAATGCGTAATTGATTTTCTTGTATTTTATCATATTTTTTTATAATTTCTATCCCCTTTAAAACCACCAAAAAATACAAAATCCCAAAAATTCGATTTTTCTATACACATGGAGAGCCACCAAAAATACCACTTCTCACAGATGATCTCTTTTGCTCCCGAGCCCTTCATGAAAGTTGTAGATCTCGACAAGACGAACAACTTTTATGAAGAAAATTTTTCGATTTCGAGGTCTCCTGCTATTTTTCTTTGTCTTAAATTTTGAAATTTTTTTGGGGGGCGCCACGTGGCAGCCCCTGGGCGTGCCACGTGGCACCCCATTTGCCCTCTCTCCCCAGCCGCACACATCAACCTCCAGCCGTTACAAACCCACCCACCCCCCCCCCCTCGCCGTTCCTCCTCCCTCGTAACCGCCGCCGCCTCCTCGCCTCTAGCCGTTACGAAGCCTTCCTATATGACCTCCTCCTCGCCAGCCGTCGTCCCTATCCGCCATCACATTGAGCTCGAAGACAGGGCTGGTGACAGCAGCCCTCCTCGCCACCATCGAACCTGTCGGCGCGATCCAAGGCCGGTCCTCGACCTTGCAGCTGCTAACCTCGATTTGCAGCTCATGTCGCTCCTCCGCCAAAGAGCTTGAGCGATAACCTGGAGAAGGTCTCCGCCGCTCCTCCAACTTCTGGCGACCCTCCCCCGATTTTTGGTCTAACTATTGCATGCACCCCCTACTGTTCGGGCATCGCCTCCGCCTCCCCCGTGCTCAGCCTCGTCGTGCGCTCATAGTCGCACCACCACCTCCGTCTTCGTGCGGAGGCGCCGCCTCGCCACGCGCCTCGGCCGCCTCAGCCCCAGCCCTCCTCTCCGCCTCGCCATCGCCTCCGCGCCTGGCGTCGCCTTGCCGTCTCACCGACTCCGCCAGCGCCTCCACCACGCTCGGCCGCTCGCCACCGCCTTCCTCAGGCCTCCGCCGGTCGTGTGTCGACAGGCCGAGGCCTCATCGTCGCTTCGCCCTCGCTCCTCCACTCCTCAGCCTCCGCTGCCTCCTCCGCCGCGCGGGGGTGCCGCCCAAGTCCAGCCAGGAGCAGTTGCCGTCGGATCGGGCTACTAGCCCTTGATCCGACGGTCATCAAGCCGTCACGTGTCCCCTTCCCGGGCCTAGGCTCTAGCCTAGAGGCTCGGGGCTCCCCGAAGCAGCACCAGTCACCGCGTGGAGGCTCGGACCATCCGAGCCTCAGCCTCGGTCCGAGCCTCAGCCTCAGTCCGAGCCTCCCACTTCCACCTCCGAACCTAAGGCGCGGACGCCCGAGCCTCCAGGCCCGGCCCGAACCAGAGGCTCGGCCACCCGAGCCTCAGGTTCCACCACCGAGCCTCCTGGCGCACGTGCAGGGCACGTGCGCTGTGGGTAAATTGCAAAGACCCCCTGCAACTTTCAGAAATTGCTGAAATACCCCCGTCTGGGGTAAATTACACAGGGACCCCTCCGACTTTTTGAAATTACAGATAAGCCCCTCCAGTGACCTTTTTTGAAAAGAAAACTTTATTTTAATTACATTTTAGTCCCTGAAATTTCATTTTATCATATCTTTGTCATATGGACTCCGATTTTAGCATATAATATGTCGTTTCGAAGCTAATTCCGTGCTCTATCACTTAGCATAGTTTGTGATCAGATCTGAGGGTGTTTGTTATCAATTATTATTTGAGTATCATCATAGACTTTTGTAGGCTAATTTTTGACATGTTGATGCTCGGGAATTTAACGATATCTTATGCAGGAGTTCGGTTGGGGATGTTAATCTGATTAAATCTTAGTTGTTTATTCTTAATTTCTCTGGGGATTAATTTAGATTGACTCCTCCCAGAATATTGGTAGCTATTCGAGGACTTGAATCGGAGGCAATTGAAGACCGGATATTTTGCTTCAAATTTTTATGAGCATAAATTTATTAACTTGACGCATTGCGTCAGTTCCATTTGGATTTGTGATTACTTTCGTGAAATTATTGATCATATTTTTGAAGGAATTAATACGTTTAAATTCACATATCCTGGGCTTAATCTCCTTAGCTTATTTTCTTCGCATTTGTATTATATTTTCCCCACACAGAAACTAATCAAGCATTTATCAATTATTTAAATTGATTCAAGACCGTGCAACTAAAAATCTCTGTTCCCTGTGTTCGACCTTGGTAGACTTGCCAAGTAAAAATACTCCACAACATTCAAAGATTGTGGTATTTTGAAGACCGAAATCCGCCTCCTATACTACATTTCATCATTATTAAAGAGGTAGATTTCACGATCATCAAATGGCGTCGTTGCCGGGGAACGGTGAATTTTTAGGGTTTTAAATCATTTTTGTAATTGATTTTTGTGAAAAGTAATTTTTATGTCATTTTTTTTCTTCTGCATTTTATTTTGCATTTCTCTCTGACTTCTGCTACTAACCGCAAATTCTCTCTTCGCAGACTTCTGGGAGCTGGATTTTGATATTAAATCAAGGATTTGCGATAAAGACTGAATTTTAATTTTGTGAGAGAGAGTTAGTATAGATATAATTTTATGCAATATTCTCAAGGTCCCTCTCTGTGAACCCTTGTAATAATTCAGGACTGGACTCTCTGTGGCTTGACGTAGCTTAGGAGCACATACGCTAGATTAGAATTATTTGATTGTGCTCGTAATTCTTAGGCCACACATTCACTAACTATACGCACTATAGATCGTTCAACATTAGCCAAAAAATTAAATCAATTCTTCCCGCTAATAGTACTATCTGTTTAGGGCGTTTTTCACCTATGCATATCATTTAGTGCAATTTAATTTCCTTGTCTTGCATCTTGTATGAAGAACGCGAGGATTCACTGTAAGTCTTCTTCTTAAGCATGCATCATTGATTTACGTTTGCATCGGCTTTTTCGGTTTCCTTCCTCAAGTTTTGCAACTTAGGAGTTAAAGGAATTGGGACTGTTCGTTAGGCGTGAATTTCTGTGCTCATATAAACTTCAGTGATAACCTAAATTTAAAAGCGGGACTGCTAATCAAGGTAACTGTAAATAAACTCACCTAAAATTAACCTGTGTTTGGTGGAGAGAAACCCACTCATTGTTTGTAAGGACCAGACCGCACACTTAGGATAGAGCCAAAATTGAGAAATTTCACAAAGATTACTGTTTTTAAAAACAATTAGCTACTTTTCAGTGAGGGTCTCGGGTAGCCGTTTTACGGTCCGACTTCCCTTAGCAGAGTGGGTGGTTTAGAGGACACCGCGGAAGGCACCGTCCTGAAGCAACACAGGTAGCCATTTAAACGGTCCGTACTTCCACCTATACTGGCTGAGAGTAGATGCAACTAGTTGTACGAACTCAAGACAGTCTTTGAGAAATATTTCAGTACCTAACAGCTCCGCTTAATTTGCAAGATTGTTTTGTCATTAAATTAAAATTGAAAAGATAAGCGGCCGAACCCTAACGTGCCTTCACCAGTATTGAGTGAGTGAATCAACGTGTTTGTTTTGTGTTTGATTTGTGTGCGTAAAAGACCTTGCAATCGCAAGAAAATCGAGGTTCGCTAATCATTCCATCCCTCTTGACAAGATGTCGGCACAGTGGTCTTCTTTCCCAATCTCCACGACCATGTCCCGATATTCTTCTTCTCACACTCCTCAGGGGAGCCTGCTGACAATGCTCCCGCACCCTTTGTTAATTCGGTCAAATTAATGTCCAAATTAATTAATGTGATTCGTTGCAGTCGGATACGGGAGGTCAATCAAAAACCACTTAGGGATTAATATGAAGTTAACTTTAAGTGGCAATATTTTTTTACTTGGTGGAAGTCCAAGGTCGATCTCAAGGAGGCATCTGTCTCCTTAGGTGAATTTAAGCAAGGACCCAAGTGTATGATTTTCAAGGAGTACATTTTTTTCTTTTTAAATTTTTATGCAGACTTATGTAGACAATGCAGGCCAATTTGACGTTCAATTTAATTAAGGTATCAAACGAAGTCCAAAAATTATGAAAATTGGCCAGATGGTTAATGATGATGAAAATGACCTACACTAATTTTTTTGGAATTTTTCGACACTAAAGAAATTTACTGTGAATTAAATGAACAGACAGGGTGATTTTCAGTATTTGAATTTAATAAATATCAAACCACAATTCTTTCAAGAACTAAAATTATCCTAGGTGGCTCTAATGAGAAGGGACCTAGGAAAATTAACAGAACTTAATTTCACTGTGAAATGAATTAATTAAAATTAATCTAAGAAAATCACTTAACAATTTATTTAGGCCTCGATATGCGTGCAACTGCTATGAAATTTTTATGGTATGTTAAAAATGATGTCCTTAAGCTATTGTGAATTTTTGATGAATTTTGGAAGCACAAAGAATTAACTATAAATCAAAAGGTTTCACTGGGCAAAATATGTCAACAATTCACCAATTAATTCATTAATAATTCAAATGAACTTACAAAAATATGACACGTGGACCAATAGTCAGAGGACAAAATTTCCAACACAATGCAATTTTTAGAATTTCAAAATGATGTAAAATGCAATCTAGGGATGCGTGCAAACACAGGGGTGTAAATGCAATACAGGAAATTAAAATTACAATAAACAAATATGCTAACAGGGACTCAAATGCAATTACCTATAATGCGGGGGACTCTTGTGCAAATTCTCCACAGGGCACGTGCTCCTCACGTGGGGTCTGCTTCACAGGGACCTATTTGCAAATATGGAAAGCTCCAGGGGCTTCTGTGCAATTTGCCCAGGCCGCACGTGCTCCTCACGTGGGTGGCCTAGGCTCGGAGGGCTGCGGGGGCTCGGAGTGAGGTTCGGGCGCTCTGGAGGTCTGGATGTATGCTCGGAGAAGAGGTTCGGGCGAATGGGCTACGTGGCGTAAAGAAGGCCCTTGGATCAAGATGGATCCGAGGGGTGTCGGTGCCGACGCGTGGCGTGATCTCGGGCCTTTGGATCGATGATGATCCAATGGCCTCTGGGGCTCGATGAAGACGGCGACGTGGCTCGCTGAGGGCCGCTGGATCAGAGGAGCGATCGACGGTGGGAAGCTGCTGCGGTGAGAGGACACGTGGCGAGGTGGGGGCCGTTCGATCGTTTGATCAAACGGTGGCTGCTCTTCTTCCTCGATGGCCCTCCGCCACCTGCGGAGGAGAAGGCGGGGCTCCGGCGAAGGTGCTGCAGCTCCGCCCGTTCTTCCTCGTGTCGCTGACGCTCTCCGACTGGTCGGAGATATCCCAGAAGACGCGCGGCGAGGAGGCGGAGATGCTGGTGGTCTCAGGAGCGTCGGAGAGCGGCCTGTCGTTGATGGCGATGAAGCTCGAGGGTGTCTCCGGCGAGCTTCCGTTCAATGAGAAGCTGGGTACCTGCAAGTGCGAACGATAGAGCCGGAGCTCGTGCGTGTGTTTGTGGAGAGGTTACGGTGATCGGAGAGGCCTAAGGGTGACGGAGGTCGTCTGGAGATGGAGCTCCGGCCAAATGGCGGAGCTGGAAGTCGATGGAGGTTGATGTGCGTCGTCGGAAGGTGCGGAGTAGTCAGCGAGGATGGGATCTTCGACGCGAAGCTCGGCGAGATGGAAAGGAAGCGAGAAGGTGGCTGGTGGCGGCGAATAAAGTCGGAGAAAAACAAGAAAATCAAGAGGAAGATTGGAGGAGGGATGGAGGGATCTACCTGGGAAATGGAGCTCGGGTTCGGGCTCCAGGTCGTCACTCGAAGGTCGGTAGGTGGCCTGAGCTCGCTCAGCTCGCGGATGGAGGCTGCAGCACGGCGGTGGCGGCCGTGGATCTCGCCGGAGTCGAATCCCTGTCTTCACTCAACAACACACCCAATTGCTGTCACCAATGGATCGCTTGGAGCTCGAGGAACCTCTCTAGAGTGGCGGATAGGGCTGAGGTTGGCCGGTGGTGGAGTATTTAAAGGGTGAAGTAGAGGAGCGGCCTGGTGATGGAGCGAAGTTCATGGAGGTAGTGGGGTGTAGCTGGCGATCGACGTGGGAAATGAAGTGGCTGGCGAGGCTAACGGATGAGTGGGGAAGGACGTGGAGTGATTGGTGGTCGGAGATGGTGGTAGGCGTGGTGGTGAAAATAGAAAGGGGGTGGCTTGTTTCGCAAGGGCGAGATCGTGGGCGAGAGGCGTCCGGAGGTAGACGACGAGGCCCTGACCGTTGGATCTTGTGATCCAACGGCCCAGATCAACGCGCGAGGGGACGTGTGGGATTAGATCACGGTGCGGTGATAAGAGGCCGTGATCGTGCCACGTGGAAGCAGCTGGGCTAAGCGCGAGCGAGCGGCTGGGATCAAGTCAAGGCGATGCGATCTGAAGGTGCGGAACCTGCCACGTGTCGTGGTGAGGCAGCGGCGTGAACGAACGGCTTGGATGAAGGGTTGAGGTTAATCGAAGGGTCGAGGGACGCCTAAGGAAGAGCGGCTGTGATGGAAGGATCGCGGGCTTGATCAGATGGTGTACACGCCGCCACGTGGCGAGCTCTGGAAGAGGCGCGGACGGGCGGGTCAGATGAGACAAGGGGATGATCTGACGGTGTGGATTTGAGGCGCACGTGGAGGTAGCCAAGCCGTTGGATATAGAGCGTAATCCAACGGCTGTGGCAGCGGGCGGATGAGGCAAGGGGATGCGGGCCGCGTGGCGCAACCATAGGGCGCCACGTGGCCTGCTGTGAATGGCCGAAAGAAAATATATGTGTAGAGAGAAAAGGGGGCCGAATTTGGAAAAACTCAAAACATGAAAGTTGTAGTTCTTGATGAGATCTACAAGTTTCATGTTGACCAAAGACGGAGATGATGTCAAATATGATACATAAATACAAAGATACAAATATACATATATGTAGTATACAAAGTGGCCCAAAAACCCAACTTTCTCATACGAGCTCCAAATTGGATGAAATTAGTCTCATTTTAAAGGTCTTTTAATGTAGAGTATTCTAAGAGTAAGTAGACCTATTTCGGAGTTTGTATGAGGGCTTTATGTGCATTTTAGTGTACAGGGGTTCTGAGGCTTTATTAGCTAAATTACAAGGGGGATTTTTGGCCTTCTTCCCTATATTATTAACTAAGGAGTACATATTATAAAGAAGAGGTTATTTTAGTGAATAGGTATTTTACAAGGGATTTTTGGCTTCTTATTTGAATGCAAATGGCTGCTAAAATGAATGTATTATGTATGTATGCATGAGTGCTATTTATGCATTATAAAGGGAAATATGCCTCTATTTACTCGGGAACAAGGCTCTATTTTTTACTTTTGAAGTGATGAATCACAGATTCATCACCTGCTCTTCAAATCAGGTTCCCCGCAGCCATCATTCTCTTCCCACCCATACATCCCACCCTGTGACCACACTTCTTCTTGGACTAGCCCTCTCTCACATTCTGACAATCTTATGGACAAGAGAGAGAGAACATAATCGAGGATGAACAATAGAGTGACCGATACTGACAATAGAACACGATTTCCGGTTACAATGATCTCACAACCTATGGAGCCATCCCTTACTCAAGATGACTATCCTCTTGAGTATAGTCAATTTTCCTTCGGCAATCAACGTGAAAACCGAGGTCAAGGAAATTCAACTCATGACCAAACCATAATGTATATGAACAATCAATACTCTCCTCGAGGTTACATGCCAAAATCACGACACATGGAGACTGATTATTCAATCACTAGTCATTAGATATTTGAGGATCAGATTGCTCGGATTAATCATAGAGCAGACACTTTAACTATGAGAATATATGATCTCATCCAGTCAATGCAAAATTCAGAAGAAGTGGGGCCACCACCATGCGAACCACTGGATCATCACAATCAGACACAACCACTGACCTCTGACCCCCCGACTGACCATATTACAGAAAATACCAAAAAATAAAAAAATTGAAAATTCAAAAAAATTGGACAATTCTGAAATGGAAGCATTTTGCAAGAGTCTGATCTTAGAGCTTCCATTGATCAAAGCCATAGAATATGTGCCCGATCTTAAGAGATTTGTGAAGAGTCGACTGAACCCCAATAAGACGGGCAAGAAACGATCCAGGATTTAATATCATGTCATATCTATGGCCAGTTCTTTGGTGATGAATCATAAAGTCAAAAGCCGCAAAGTCAAGCAATTGACTCGGGTCACATGTGAAATTGAGGATTCTATATTCACTCATGTTCGGTTAGACGACGACTCCACATTAAACATCCTCCCGAAGTCCGTCTTTAATCAAATTAGATTTGGACAACTCAAAAAGACTAGGGTGATCGTTCAATTACCTGATCAATCTATCAAAAGACCGTGGGGGATCGTTTCTGTCATCGTAAATTTCCGAGGTAAAGAACATAAGGTGGACTTTATTGTCCTTGACATTGAGCACCCCGGAAGGATGTCTGAGTCTCCTATTATTTTAGGAAAACCGTTCTTAGCCTCCGCTAAGGCGATCGTCGATTGCGAGACTCAGGAAATCAAGTTCCCGAACTCAGACCACAATGAACATGACCCCAATGACACATCCTGCTCTGAGGAAAACAAACTTGAAACCAACAGTTATGATCAGGAGATAAATATTTCACATTATCAGACATCTCTACAAGACACACTAATACAAACCCTAGGAGAGTCACCTAAGGGATTGACTGTTGGACAAACTTCGGATTCTCACCACCTTATTACTGCTCCTACGAAAAAGCAAGATTTTGGAGCTTATGAAGAATTGGACCATATTATTGAGGACCGTCATGATTATCTGAGTGGACCAATCTTCGAGTCGGCAGTAATTCATGAGATACTTGAACCATATAAGGAACCGACTCCGAAAACATCCGATATCATCAAAAATCACGATCATCCGAAAGTGACATCAACACCCCCAGCCATAAATCACAAGATCCGTAGGAACAATCTCCCTCGACCGAAGCAGTGCATGACCCTTCAAGAATTGGTTGACTTTTATGGGGATTCATCTGATGAAGAACTCACAAATGCCACATCGGTTACTCAAGACAGGGAAATGAAGATTGTCCAACTTCCTCCCAATACTTCTCAAGGAAACAAACCGACCAAGAAAGTCACCTTTGACCATAGACATCAGGTGATTTCTGACGAGTCCTCGTCCGATCATGATGTGGTTCATCAGATAAGTGCAATAGGTACAGCTCTGATCCAAGGGCACTTACCTCTGATCGACAAAAGTTGGAGATCCTCTGCAGACGACTACTATTCTTCCGAGGATGACTCCGACGATGGATGGTCTTCTTCATCGGCCCCCTCTTCATCACACTCCCCATCTCCATACTATCTCCCTCCACACTCCCGCAAGATGGTCCGTCGCAATCCTCCTTGATCTTGTACATCCGTAATTCTTCCAGGTTCCCCATCTGTAATTATCCGATTATACTTAGGCTGACCTGAGCCTAAGTATAGGGGGGCCGCGACCATTGTTTATACTTCACTTCTCTTCTTTTGTTTTTAATCCTTCTGTATTTAATACGAGCTATGTCAACATTTCACTTTGTGCCATGGGGACATAGCACAAGATAAGTACAGGGGGTGTATTTGTATATATTTTATCTACTTTATCCATAGCTCGTGCTTTAATCGTTTTTATCTAACATCGGGGATGGATACAAGTAGTGTGTATTACCTGTTTTTCAAAAAAACAAAAAACAAAAAAAAACACACAAAAACAAAACAAAAAAGGCTTTTTGCATTTAAAAAACAAAGAAAAAAAAACAAAAAAAGAAAATCATCACTCATGGTCTTTCATTTCATCAAGCATTTCATGCATTCCTTGGTCGATATATTCCTGACACATTCACCACCACTCAAGGCTTGAGGATTTTTGAGGACACTTGATTTCTGAGAACTTGAGATTCTGAATTAGCCTGCCTTAGTCATTAGGGTTTTGAACTTAATAATCCACACTTCCCTAGTTTGAAAGATTTGAGCGCTATATTGCACTCTTCATCTCTACCTTCAAAAAGAATATGATCAGCACAATCACTCCCACAACTGCATGATTGATGAGATGAGTTGATATATCACTTGAGGAACTAGGACTAGAGATTTGAGTTTAGATCCGATCTGATGATATTCGAGGATGGGATAAAGTTAATGAAGGCTTCAGAAAATCTGAGTGTCGGCAAAACATTAGCCAGTATGTGAACAAGATTCATATGCTATCTTTTTGATATTGACCTAAGTGCCAGGGTGTGATGAAACTTAAGAAAAATTGTTGATCAGTGTGCGCCAACTTTTGGTAAAAGCAGTGGAGCTAGCCAACAAAAGAAAAAAAAAAGAAATGTCAAAGAAAAGCTCTATCATCCAAAGTCAAATTCCAAATGAGCTTCCACCAATGGCGAGCGCTCCCAAACATTTTCAAAGTGTCCACTTGGACCAAGCGCTAATTAGGACCAAGGAGTCGGGCTGACACCATAAAAGGGCTCTGCATCGTAAGCGATACAAGTCTGGGTGTCGAAGGTATCTTATATACTCAAAAGAGACACACCCCGGTGTACTCCCAGAAAAACAAGTGCAGACGACTCCAAATTCTCTTGACGGACACATTGATCAACAAAATAAAATATACTTGTGTTGAGTAATAAGGCACTCGAGAGGCACCTTGTTCCAATGTGAGGGAGAGAAAATTAGACACAATCATATGCCCTCCTTCATCTGGTCGTCCATCTATACTTTCAAGTCTGACAAACTAATGAGACGGTTGACTGAAGCAAGAATAGACTTATTCCCTAGTATTGAGGATTAGGTCTAGAAAGGGATCTTTGGGACTGGAACTTTGAGTGATGCCCCGACTCGACTCTCATGAAATGCAGTACACTTAAAATCATATCCTTATATTATATGTACAAACAGAGAGTCTGAGAATTAGAGAAGTTGGATTCCTTTTGATTAAAGCTTGGTTGAGCCCAGAATTTTAGGATCACTCAAGTTAAGGGTCTTCTATGAATTAATCCTTGAAAATTCACATGCACAGTCAGGGATGTAATCAACTAAGTCATTCATTCATGCTCGGGGACGAGCATGGCCTAAGTATAGGGGTATGACGAATCTCGTATTCATCATGCTAAAATTGGTCATTTAGGCTCTGTCCCCCATCATCCACATGTAATTAATCATTAATAGAGCATTATTAGCATTCATACATGTGTGAATAATATCTTGATTTCATTGCATTTAAAATCCCCAGTGTAAATTAGCCCAAAAAACCGCTAAATTCTAATATTCTTAGTTAATTCATCCTAACTCCGATTGACCCAAAACCACCTCCATTGTGTAGATATTACTAACCTTATTAAATAAAAAATATAAAAAAATTACTAACCCCAATAAGTGTCAAATAATCCCAAAGTCAAATTTCACATCTGACAGACTAAATGAGCATATCTCCCACATACAGTGTCCGATTTTGGTCTACTCACTTTTAAAGTACTCCATTTTCAAATATCTTCAAAACAAGACCAATTTCATAAAATTCGGAGCTCATATGTGAAAGTTGGTTTTTGGGCCTCTTTTGCGCATTTTGACTTTTTGCTATTTTTGACCTCAATTTTTAGGACCTTAATTAACTCTTTTAATTTTATTTCTTTTCCACTTGTGTTCTTTGATGAAAGTTTTATTAAGTGACATGAAAACCCAAATCCAGATCAAAACTGAAATCAAAGAAACTGACCAAGTCCGAGTGTCCGTTGTCGGTCTGTACAAAAGTTGTGCGTTTCTAACTTTTATTTTATTTTCCTATTTCCTTATTTATTAAAAATCCAAAAAAAATTAGATTAATGTGTAATTAATTTTCTTGTATTTTATCGTATTTTTTTATAATTTTTATCCCCTTTAAAACCACCAAAAAATACAAAATCCCAAAAATTCGGTTTTCTATACACATGGAGAGCAACCAAAAATACCACTTCTCACATATGACCTCTTTTGCTCCCGGGCCATTCATGAAAGTTGTAGATATCGACAAGATAAACAACTTTCGTGAGGAAAATTTTTCGATTCGAGGTTTACTGCTATTTTTCTTTATCTTAAATTTTGAAATTATTTTGGGGGTGCCACGTGGCAACCCCTGGGCGTGCCACGTGGCACCCCCACTTGCCCTCTCTCCCCAGCCGCACACGGCACGTGACCCGTCATCATCAACCTCCAGCCGTTACAAACCCACCTCCACCCCCGCCGTTCCTCCTCCATAACGCCTGTTGTTCCTCCTCCCTCGTAACCGCCGCCTCCTCCTCGCCTCCAGCCATTACGAAGCCTTCCTATATGACCTCCTCGTCGCCAGCCGTCGTCCCTATCCGCCATCACACCGACCTCGAAGACAAGGTTGGTGACAGCAGCCCTCCTCGCCACCTTCGAACCTGTCGGCGCGATCCAAGGTCGGTCCTCGACCTTGCAGCTACTAACCTCGATTTGCAGCTCAGCTCGCTCCTCCGCCAAAGAGCTTGAGCGATAACCTGGAAAAGGTCTCCGCCGCTCCTCCAACTTCTGGCGACCCTCCCCCGATTTTTGGTCTAACTAATGCAGGTACCCAATACTGTGCGGACATCGCCTCCGCCTCCCCCGCGCTCAGCCTCGCTGTGCGCTCATCGCCGCACCACCACCTCTGTCCTCGCGCGGAGGCGCCGCCTCGACCGCGCCACGCGCCTCGGCTACTCACCACTTATTTGAAAAAGAAGTGAAAAAGAAAGAAAAAGAAAAAGAGAAGAATGTACATGGATCAAGGTTGATTATTAAACTTACCTTTATTAAATTGAAATATAGAGCTCGATCAGATCTTTGGATTATTAATGTGTCGGAACCTTATTTGGACTTAAGCTTAAAACTCAACAGCCTCTAAGTTCCACCAATCTATGGTCAAGACTCCTCAATAAACCAGATCAGAACAAGTCTACATACACAAACTCTAATGACCATGAATCTTTCCATGCAGTGTAAGTGATATGTAGCTCCCCACCTCAGAAGTAACAAAGAAACAACCTTCCCCAACCTGGTAACTCTAATGCCTCGGTCTAGCTACTCTTTCCTCGAGAAGCAGGGTATTCCCTTCTAAGTTCAAGTGCAACCAGCTCAAGAAGAGGGGGAATAAGAGGTATAGAATTTTTGGGAGCTCAACCAGTGTAGCTAAGTCTCCCGCTGCAAGCTTCATGAGATGTAACATGGATACCATAAGCTTTTGCTTTATTTGACTATATACACTCCGGTGGGGTTATTAAATTTTCAATCCGACCCACCACTTTTTTGGAGTTCTTTTTGCATTTTTTTCAAGTGCATCTGTACAACATATCTACATGGTGCAGCATATATACAAGAAATTTTCCTCTTGAGCCAGTAGACTATCCCTCTTTTGAAGCTTTATTGCGATCCACGGCTTTTGTCTTTAGACTTCATCACCACTAGACCAAGTTGAGACGCACTTCCTTCACTAGAAGAAGAAGAGAGGTTCCGCCTAGAAGTACTACCCTCATATGCTACCCCAAGCCAAAGGAAATTGCCTCCTCACCACCTCATCCGTGGAGAGCTATGTGTAAAGTGTTGGTGCAAGTCAAGCCATTATCTCTAAGAGTCATGTGTGTGTTGTTAAGTGCTCTACTTAGGCTCATCAAGATGACATATGCTCATAGCCTAGTGGACTCAAAGAATTAAGTCCTTATGGACCTGAAAAGCCTTAACCCTAAGCCCTATAAGGTTCCTCTTAGAATTAGGTGGATTAAGATCTTAATCAAGCTCCATTTCCCAATTTAATTCCAGGCTTAGTTTAAATGTCAACTATCATCCAGGAAAACTATATACATATATATAAAGATGCTATTTACACATATTTACAATCGTGCAAAATTTTGAAAATGTTTTGAAATCATGAATGGATGAATGCATGAAATGCAAGTTTTGCAAAAGTATTTACAAACATTTACACAAGATTTTTGCAAACTTTTGATTTTTAAAACATTTTGGAAACATTTTGTACTATATACATAATTTTGATAAGAAAATATTCACACAAGCTTTACACAAAAGATTTTTTTGAAAACATTTTTACAAAAATAATTTGTACACTAGCTATGTATGTGCAATAAAATAATGATTATTTACAGGAAAAATTTTTAATTTTTGTGATTTTTAGGGTTTTTAGCCATGTTATTTATTAACACACTCACACAAAGTACGAGTTATGGCTAAAGTATATATGAAATATATACACACCCCCTATACTTAGCTCGAACGATGTCCTCAGAGTCAAGAGCGATGAAAAAGACATAACTCGTGCTTAGTATAAGGAAGTGAAAAGGAATTGCTATATACAGAGATGAATCAAAGAATAGAATGAGGAGAACTCGGTGGTTTCCCCCTATACTTAGGATCCAATAATCCTAAGTATAGCAAGCTGTACATGAAGGGAAATCCGAGTGAAGGATGTACAGAATCTACCCCCCCCCCATACTTAGGGTAAAATATCCCTAAGTATAGGTAGCAAAACAGGGGTAGCAAGACACGAAGAAAATCAACGAATATATACAAGATGAGGACATCACTCCCCCTATACTTAAGGTGCAGAACCTTAAGTATAGGCAACAACAGAAGTGATGAAACAGAACGGAAGAGCCACCCGGTGTTTCCACCCCCTATACTTAGGATGAGCAATATCCTAAGTATAGCAAAGATAATCTTAAGCGAGACCTGGGGTGAAAACAAGAACGGAAGAAAGGAAGATGAAACTAAGACAAAACACGTATATACAAAAGAGTATAATGTTGAGGTGCCTCTCAACAAGCGCTAGATTTTACGCCCCTAGCTGGGCGCAAAGACTAGGACAACGCAGTATCGAGATTCAGTACGGCATCGGTAAGGCGAATGCCGTACTGTCGTCGCAGTCCCGATATGAGAACAGCGACGAACTCGAAAGTGTAAAGTAAGACACCCAGGTATGCAATCAAGCGGGTGTCTGCTACCGGCCAAAGATATGGAAGTAAGTGATCGGGATACGGTAGCACAAAGGAAATTGTCGTCTCTAGGTCAGACTGGAGTGGAAGTGTGGAGCCGAAGAAATCAAACGTGGAGAAGGATGGATCAGTAATAGAATCCTCCACGTCAATCAGTGTCTCAAGGAGATATGTGCAGTCAAGATCAGGAGACTCTCTAAGAAGACTGATATCCGATGCGTGAAATAGAAGCAGATCAAATAAATCATCGAATATCTCCAGAATGGGGTCATCCTCGCAAGGGTCGTCGAGGTGAGAAGACTCAAAATCAGAAGGATCTAAAGACCCGGTTTCGTGCTCCGCCAGATCGAAAA
Organism: Ottelia alismoides; assembly: GCA_037367405.1. Classification (NCBI taxonomy): domain Eukaryota; kingdom Viridiplantae; phylum Streptophyta; class Magnoliopsida; order Alismatales; family Hydrocharitaceae; genus Ottelia; species Ottelia alismoides. Next base: position 300,505 of record JAZKJV010004302.1, on the reverse strand, counting down.
CACTCTCAGCAGGTGAAACCGAGTACTCATCGAGTGCGGCATCCTCCCGCAGATAACCCTCGGGGAGAGATGCAAGATCAGAAGTGAGTAAGAGAGGATCAGAATCTGGATGGGCATCTACGTTGCTATCAAGTATCCACTCGGTGCACCAGGCTGCATCATCATCGGAAGTATAGCTCTCGGCAATCTGGAAGCAGGAGAAGGTACTAGTCAACACCGCAGAAGCTGGTAAAGTGTCTGCGGTTGATCCTCGCTCTACGGCTATGCTGGTTGCCAACTGGTCCTCAAAGGTGTCTATCTCATCAGAGTGGAGGACAGAAGGCTCGAAGACGGGACTCTTTGTGTTTGTACTCTCAAAGTGGTGTCCCTCATCGATCTGTGGCTGCTGGGCTGAGTCCTGGTAACTGTCTGCATCCCAGAAGTATCTCTGGAGAAAGGAAGCTGACTGCTCCGGGACTGGAATCTGAAGTGTCTGAGACAATGGCTTTAGTAGCGGGGGCTCCATCGGTTCCTGGAATATCAGAAGATCTGATATCCAAGACTCGTCGACTGGAAACTCTGGGCTAACTCGAACTCTAGCTGGAAGATCAACGGGAACTCGAGAAGACTCTGGGTCCGAACCTCTGATATCACAGTCATGTCTTCTGTCAGTGGTGCTGCATCATCCAAGTCCTCGGGCTGGTGTGTAGAAACTGTCTCATCATGTAAAGTAACACACCGCACCGGTACTGCATCGTCCGCATGTGTTGTCCCGAGTAAGGCATCTCGTGAAGAAGAACTATGTAAAAGTAGCCTCGAGATGGTATCCAGTAGATGAATGTCGGAACTGCGGTGTGAACCGCTACATGTGGTAATCACTAGTGCAAGCTGATCTGCGGGCATCCCCCCGCATGGAGATCTCTATTAGGTCTATCAGTGGAAGTCCATGCTCAGTAAATCTCCTCAAGAGGTCAAGAAACCTCGGCCATGCCTCGTGCAATGGCTCTTGGAGGTCTACTGAGAAGTCGGTGATCAAAGACCGCATGAAATATGCTCTACGTGGAGGGATGTATCTCTGTAGAAATTCTCGGCGTATCTCTCCCCACGTCTCGAAGGTCCTCCCCAATCGTCGGTGCCATCTCATGGCTCTGTCCTGAAGCGTGAAGGGGAAGGTCTTGCTCATCAGCTCCTCTGCAGTGATCTCTGAATATCTCTGTACTCTGCAAAACTCCTCGAATGCAAACAGGTGAAGATAAGGCTCCTCGTACGCCTCTCCTGAAAATGTCGGCAGTCGCTGAATGTAATCCAAATCTAAGACGAATGGACCTAGTGTAGAAGCTGACTGAGCTCCGTGTGCTATCTTCTCCTCCATCCTTCCGGAATAGGATATGTCTGCTGATCTCCACTGCTCTCTCTAATCACCAACGGAGTGCGCTCTCAACTCAGCAACAGCATCGTCCGGTCTCGCATCTGATGTATCTGGTATCCTTGGACGTCTCGCACAGCATGCCCAGAGTAGTGAGATGAAAGGGAGGGAGGGAGCGGGAGGTAGGTCGGAGATCCAACCTCCCTAGAAGGTGAACTGGAGTGATGGTCAGATAATGAAGAAAAAGCCGCAAGAGTCGGCTCACAGTGAGGGGGATCCATCATCCAGGGGTAAAGGAGAAGAAGGAGAGGACTGAAGGGAGGGAGGGTGGCAGAAAGATGGATAGAGAGGAGGCTAGAGAATGGATCGAAGGGATCTAAAAATCACACAAGATGAACAAGCAAACCCCAATTCACCTACGCACACGAGCTGAAGACCGAAATGGACCGGTCAATTATCTTGTCGATTTTATTTTAGGTGATCATTCAGTCTATCAGAGCGATTACGTGAGGAAATAGGAATCTGATATCTCTCAACCGACTGTCCCATACCAAAGAGCCGGTAATCAGTCGAGAAAGATCGGACGGCTCTATCCTAAGGTGCGGATCACTCTCTCGCTCATCCAAACCAAACAAGGAGGGGGTTACTCTCCTCAAGACAGATTTTTAGTGAAGTGTCTTTTAGGTCAAGTGTGATTAGCAGTCCCGATTTTATTGTTTTTCTTTTTAATATTTTTCAATAAAAACAAGGGGCCTAACGAATTTTTCGGTTCTCCTGGTTATTAAGTCCAAAACAGGGGGGAGAAGACGAAAAAGCCGATGCTTGATAAAATCAATGATGCATGCAAAGATAGAAATGCGTACCTGCCTCCAGCACTCTACATGCAATATGATCCGCGCAGAATTGAAAGACAGAAAATAAACTACCTATATGGTGCAGCGGGAAAAACCGAGTCCTAAGCAGGCAACTTCTACTCGAAAGAACCGTCTAGCTTGTCACCAACCTTCGATCCAGAGAGTCCGGTCTAGACCCACCCCTCCTCTTCTCAATAGGTCGAGTTCAGGAGTACCGCTTGACGGGGCAGGCTCACGGCGCGTAGGCACGAAGGTGGTGAATCAGCTATTTTTATTAAAGTTTTATTAGTAGGTCCAATTAACGAACTATAGGTGCAGGCAGATAATTAAGTGTGTGGATCCTACTCAGTACGGCACAATCAACCAGAAATTCCTAAGGCTAGGGGCTCGACGAAAACCGTGTAAAACCGTAAAAGGCAGCAAAAAAATCAAGAAGCTGAGATCCGAGAAAACCACGGCGACTAAGGTAGAGAAATAAAAACAAAGGTCGTTGCGCCCTTAGTCGCTCAAGAAATCCAGATCAACAAGAAAATTGAAGTTCAGACCACCAAAATCAAATCAAAATCAATCAAACACGATAGCGGTCCTGGCTATTAGATTAGCATGGTATAGCGACCAGGGTCGGACTCAGGGAGCACGTGATGGCCTAGCAGCCTACGAAGTAGTCTAAAGAATAAATAAAATAAAATACAGGTGTTTTTGGTGGATTTTTAATTTTTATAAATTTTTTTGGATTTTTGTTTAATTAAGAAAATAAAGAAAACAAAGAAACAAGCCTACTCAAACAATTATTTAATGCATCAAAAATCAATCAAAAACTCAACTAAAAATGTTTTTGTGTATTTTATGTTTTCTACTGTTTTTAGTGAATTTTTGGTATTTTTCTGATTTTTATTTCATTTTCTAAAAATAAAACAATGCAAGAAAACAGCAACAATGTCCAGCTGAGCTTGAGGGACTTAGATAAAATATCTAAAAATCCCTAAAAAGCTTGAAGGTAATTTTCCTGTATAGAAGAAGGGACAAGGAAAATTTAGGCACTGAAATTATTGTTTTTGGATTTTTAAATTAATTATTAGAATTTTTATAGTGTTTTTAGAGTTTTTAATTTTTATGAGTTTTATATGATGAAAAATGACCAAACTTGGTCAGAAAATCAAACAAGGCAAAAGACACAGTAGCTAATTTTTTTATAATTTTTAGATGAGTTTTAATATTTTTGTGATTTTTCAAGTCAGACAGTAAAGAAAATGCGTATTTTTGAATTTTTAAAAATAGTAAATGAAATCAAAAATGTCCCCAAAAATTCTAGAAAATTTTACAACATGGCAGGAGCCATGTATCCAATTTTCATTGAATTTTGAGTGAATTGGTATTTTATTCAAAATCAAAACCAAGGTACAGTGCACAGGGACCTAACTGCAATTAGAGAAAAACCCTGGGCCCCCTGGAGAACAAGGCAAGAAAATCTGGGGCCAAAAGTGCAAAATGTCCCCCGGGCCACGCACGATACACGTGACTCAGGCCTGGGGGACTTACTTGTCATTCCTATTTATAAAAATGCAAATCATAACAAGATAAAAACGCAAGGCCAATATTGCAAATACAACAAATATTCACGTGTCGACGTATAAATGCAAATCAAATAAATAGGAGGGTCCGCAGTGCAATATTTACAAAAATAAAAGAACTAAACTATGTATTTACAGTACTAAATAGTAAAAGCAGAAACTAGAGGGGCCTAAGAGCTATTTACCCCTTATTAAATCACGAGGGACGGAGTGCGCAACGTAGCAGATCTGACGGGTGGAATGGCGCAACGCACAGCGACGGGAACCTTCGGCGAGATCGAGCGGCTGGGATGCTCCCACGTGGAAGATCAGACGGCGGTGCTGCAACGTGGGTCTGCGAAGGGGGCATGGCTCGGATCGGACGTGGGAGGTGTTGCCACGTGGATAATCGGACGGCTGCAAGATGTCGTGGCTAAACCTCGTTGAACAGATGGTTGCGATCGAACCTCCAAAGATCTGGCGGAATCTGCTGCTCCGCAAATGGACGGACGTGATCTGATCTGGAGCGTCGAGGCCGATCGGACGTCTGGGGAGGATGTTGGAAGAACAGTTGGCCGGCGAGCTTTGCCAGCCCGAGACACACTCTGTGGTCCTCCCCTGCAGCTCCTAGAATGCGGAAGAGCTCCGCCGTGAAGGTCCGCAGCTGATGCTAGTCTCCGATGAGTCAGAAACCACCAGAACGGCCCCGCGTCGGCGGTGGCCTGGAGCTCCTGTGCCTGAGCTATTGGCCTCCAGATGAGGCTCTCCTGACGTCGTAACCTGCACAGGAAGAAAGAGGGGTCGAGGGCAAACTGCCTCGACCCGTCAGAGCACGCGAACGGTGAAAGGAGCGTCGATATGGGGGCCCTCCGGCGAGCGACGGAGGTGAAGGACCGAGGTCCCTGCTCCGGGGCGAGCCAGGGGGAATGGGTAGGTGGAGAAGGTGCGGAGGAGGTTCGTGAAGGTGGTGGCGGAGTCGGATGGACTGATGGGTAGACGGAGACGAAGGGCGGAGGCGGCGGAGCTACTACTACCGGAATCGAAAAATTCTAATCTACGCTAAACGAAAGGCTAAACAGACTACCTGGTGGAGGGATTCGACTGGGCTGAAGCTCGGGGAGCTTCTGGGTCATTGCCTGCAAGGGGTCGTCGGCTCCCCGAGGCTGGGCACGCTCGCGGCGGCGCACGGCGGCGGAGCCACCGGATCAAAGGCTTCCAGAGGTGCTCGAGCCTCACTTCCACTCCGGCGGGTACAACTGTCACTCAGGCTCACCAGAGGAGGTCCTTGGTTGCGAGTGGAAGGTCCAGAGATGCAGGAAAAGGTCGCCGGAGGAGATGCTTTATATGATCAGGGGTCCGAGAAGAAATGGATCGGGCGAGTCGCTCGCGACTCGGATCCCTAAGACCCACCCCGGGCGAGGATCTGGGATGAACAAGGATCAATCGGGGCCCGGGGTTAGGGTGTTTGATTGTCGGATCGAATGGGAAATAAATGGAGAAGTTGGGTCGGTCATCAGATCCGCAAGGGAAGAGGATCCGCGGGGGAAGTTGACCGGGGTCAACAAACCCCCGTGAACCAATCAGAATCCACCAGGTCAAAATTATTTGATTATTTATTTTAAAATAGTAAATGATCGAATTAACAAAAACTTAAAACATGAAAAATATTTATTTTATTTTTTTCTATTTTTTTGTGATTTTCAATTAATTTTTCAAAATAAAAATAAGGTATTTACACTATAGTGCTATATATAGGTATATATATAATATAGGATTTTCATTTTTGATTTTTAATTTGTTATTTTCATACATTTTTATTCCCATTTTATATTTTATTTATTTATAGTATAAAATTAGGAATAAAAAGATATTTTTGTTTTATTTTTATTATTTATAAACAAGGGTGAAATAAAATAGGTATATACATCTATGTACAAGGTATATTTACAATATTATTTTTGGTTTTTAATTTTGTTATTTTTATTTTGTTTTTATTTTTGTTGTTTTTATTTTATTTATTTACAACATGAAAGATAGAATATTTACAAAATTTTTGGAATTTTAGTTTATTTATTTATAGGGTGAAATAAATATAGGAGTGGTTGTATGTACCTGGTAGATATGTACAAGTGGTGTTTTTTTTTTGTTTTCTTTTTTTAATTTTTCTCTTTTTGTTTTGATTTCTATATTTACAAATATATACAATATACACAAACCACTTTTATTCTAATTTTAGAGGAAAATATATTTATTTCATTTATAGGTTTATTTACATACATGAGCCCCTATCTACCTCTACTTTGGCTTTTATGCGATCAGGACCATGCTGAGCCCTCCCTTGGGATTAGGTCGCTCAATATTTATTCTAAATATTTTCTCTTTTTCTTTTTCATCTTTATTCTTTTATTTTTGCACAAAAACATGCTAATTATTACTTTTTACACAATGCATGTCTTTTGGTAATTATTTGTATTTACAGACATATGCATGCATTTGCAAAGGTTTTTGTAGCTAAAATATAAGAATAAAGAGTGATGAATGGGTATTCATCACCCCCCTATACTTAACTTTGCTAGTCCCTTAGCAAACACTTATTTGAAAAAGAAGTGAAAAAGAAAGAAAAAGAAAAAGAAAAAGAGAAGAATGTACATGGATCAAGGTTGATTATTAAACTTACCTTTATTAAATTGAAATATAGAGCTCGATCAGATCTTTGGATTATTAATGTGTCGGAACCTTATTTGGACTTAAGCTTAAAACTCAACAGCCTCTAAGTTCCACCAATCTATGGTCAAGACTCCTCAATAAACCAGATCAGAACAAGTCTACATACACAAACTCTAATGACCATGAATCTTTCCATGCAGTGTAAGTGATATGTAGCTCCCCACCTCAGAAGTAACAAAGAAACAACCTCCCCCAACCTGGTAACTCTAATGCCTCGGTCTAGCTACTCTTTCCTCGAGAAGCGGGGTATTCCCTTCTAAGTTCAAGTGCAACCGGCTCAAGAAGAGGGGGAATAAGAGGTATAGAATTTTTGGGAGCTCAACCAGTGTAGCTAAGTCTCCCGCTGCAAGCTTCATGAGATGTAACATGGATACCATAAGCTTTTGCTTTATTTGACTATATATACTCCGGTGGGGTTATTAAATTTTCAATCCGACCCACCACTTTTTTGGAGTTCTTTTTGCATTTTTTTTTCAAGTGCATCTATACAACATATCTACATGGTGCAGCATATATACAAGAAATTTTCCTCTTGAGCCAGTAGACTATCCCTCTTTTGAAGCTTTATTGCGACCCACGGCTTCTGTCTTTAGACTTCATCACCACTAGACCAAGTTGAGACGCACTTCCTTCACTAGAAGAAGAAGAGAGGTTCCGCCTAGAAGTACTACCCTCATATGCTACCCCAAGCCAAAGGAAATTGCCTCCTCACCACCTCATCCGTGGAGAGCTATGTGTAAAGTGCTGGTGCAAGTCAAGCCATTATCTCTAAGAGTCATGTGTGTGTTGTTAAGTGCTCTACTTAGGCTCATCAAGATGACATATGCTCATAGCCGAGTGGACTCAAAGAATTAAGTCTCTATGCACCTGAAAAGCCTTAACCCTAAGCCCTATAAGGTTCCTCTTAGAATTAGGTGGATTAAGATCTTAATCAAGCTCCATTTCCCAATTTAATTCTAGGCTAGTTTAAATGTCAACTATGATCCAGGAAAAACTATACAAATATTTACAAATATGCTATTAACAAATATTCACAATCATGCAAAATTTTTGCAAAATGTTTTGAAATCATGAATGGATGAATGCATGAAATGCAAGTTTTGCAAAAGTATTTACACACATTTACACAAGATTTTTGCAAACTTTTGATTTTCAAAACATTTTGGAAAAATTTTGTACTATATACATAATTTTGATAAGAAAATATTCACACAAACTTTTACACAAAAGATTTTTGAAAACATTTTTACAAAAATAGTTTGTACACTTAGCTATGTATGTGCAAGAATGATTATTTACAAGAAAAAAAATTTTAATTTTTGTGATTTTTAGGGTTTTAGCCATTTTAGGGTTTTTAGCCATTTTACTTATTAACACACTCACACAAAGTATGAGTTATGGCTAAAGTATATATGAAATATATACACACCCCCCTATACTTAGCTCGAACGATGTCCTCAGAGTCAAGAGCGATGAAGAAGACATAACTCGTGCTTAGTATAGGGAAGTGAAAAGGAATTGCTATATACAGAGATGAATCAAAGAATAGAATGAGGAGAACTCGGTGGTATCCCCCTATACTTAGGATCCAATAATCCTAAGTATAGCAAGCTGTACATGAAGGGAAATCCGAGTGAAGGATGTACAGAATCTACCCCCCCCTATACTTAGGGTAAAATATCCCTAAGTATAGGTAGCAAAACAGGGGTAGCAAGACACGAAGAAAATCAACGAATATATACAAGATGAGGACATCACTCCCCCTATACTTAAGGTGCAGAACCTTAAGTATAGGCAACAACAGAAGTGATGAAACAGAACGGAAGAGCCACCCGGTGTTTCCACCCCGCTATACTTAGGATGAGCAATATCCTAAGTATAGCAAAGATAATCTTAAGCGAGACCTGGGGTGAAAACAAGAACGGAAGGAAGGAAGATGAAACTAAGACAAAACACGTATATACAAAAGAGTATAATGTTGAGGTGCCTCTCAACAAGCGCTAGATTTTACGCCCCTAGCTGGGCGCAAAGACTAGGACAACGCAGTATCGAGATTCAGTACGGCATCGGTAAGGCGAATGCCATACTGTCGTCGCAGTCCCGATATGAGAACAGCGACGAACTCGAAAGCGTAAAGTACGACACCCAGGTATGCAATCAAGCGGGTGTCTGCTACCGACCAAAGATATGGAAGTAAGTGATCGGGATCCGGTAGCACAAAGGAAATTGTCGGCTCTAGGTCAGACTGGAGTGGAAGTGTGGAGCCGAAGAAATCAAACGTGGAGAAGGATGGATCAGTAATAGAATCCTCCACATCAATCAGTGTCTCAAGGAGATATGTGCAGTCAAGATCAGGAGACTCTCTAAGAAGACTGATATCTGATGCGTGAAATAGAAGCAGATCAGATAAATCGTCGAATATCTTCAGAATGGGTTCATCCTCGCAAGGGTCGTCGAGGTGAGAAAACTCAAAATCAGAAGGATCTAAAGACCCGGTTTCATGCTCCGCTAGATCGGAAACACTCTCAGCAGGTGAAACCGAGTACTCATCGAGTGCGGCATCCTCCCGCAGATAACCCTCGGGGAGAGATGCAAGATCAGAAGTAAGTAAGAGAGGATCAGAATCTGGATGGGCATCTACGCTGCTATCAAGTATCCACTCGGTGCACCAGGCTGCATCATCATCGGAAGTATAGCTCTCGGCAATCTGGAAGCAGGAGAAGGTACTAGTCAACACCGCGGAAGCTGGTAAAGTGTATGTGGCTGATCCTCGCTCTGCGGCTATGCTGGTTGCCAACTGGTCCTCAAAGGTGTCCATCTCGTCAGAGTGGAGGACAAAAGGCTTGAAGACGGGACTCTCTGTGTATGTACTCTCAAAGTGGTGTCCCTCATCGATCTGTGGCTGCTGGGCTGAGTCCTGGTAGCTGTCTGCATCCCAGAAGTATCTCTGGAGAAAGGAAGCTGACTGCTCCGGGACTGGAATCTGAAGTGTCTGAGACAATGGCTGTAGTAGCGGGGGCTCCTCCGGTTCCTGGAATATCAGAATATCTGATATCCAAGACTTGTCGACTGGAAACTCTGGGGCTAACTCAAACTCTAGATGGAAGATCAATGGGAACTCGAGAAGACTCTGGGTCCGAACCTCTGATATCACAGTCATGTCTTCTGTCAGTGGTGCTGCATCATCCAAGTCCTCGGGCTGGTGTGTAGAAACTGTCTCATCATGTAAAGCGACACACTGCACCGGTACTGCATCGTCCGCATGTGTTGTCCCGAGTAAGGCATCTTGTGAAGAAGAACTCTGTAAAAGTAGCCTCGAGATGGTATCCAGTAGATGAATGTCAGAACTGCGGTGTGAACCGCCACATGTGGTAATCACTAGTGCAAGCTGATCTGCGGTCATCCCCCGCATGGAGATCTCTATCAGGTCTGTCAGTGGAAGTCCGTGCTCAGGAAATCTCCTCAAGAGGTCAAGAAACCTCGCCCATGCCTCGTGCAATGGCTCCTGGGGGTATACTGAGAAGTCGGTGATCAAAGACCGCATGAAATCTGCTCTACGTGGAGGGAAGTATCTCTGTAGAAACTCTCGACGTATCTCTCCCCACGTCTCAAATGTCCTCCCCAATCGTCGGTGCCATCTCATGGCTCTGTCCTGAAGCGTGAAGGGGAAAGTCCTGCTTATCAGCTCCTCTGCAGTGATCTCTGAATATCTCTGTACTCTGCAAAACTCCTCGAATGCAAACAGGTGAAGATAAGGCTCCTCGTGCGCCTCTCCTGAAAATGTCGGCAGTCGCTGAATGTAATCCAAATCTAAGACGAATGGACCTAGTGTAGAAGCTGACTGAGCTCTATGTGCTATCTGCTCCTCCATCCTTCCAGAATAGGATATGTCTGCTGATCTCCACTACTCTCTCTGATCACCAACGGAGTGCGCTCTCAACTCAGCAACAGCATCGTCCGGGTCTCGCATCTGCTGTATCTGGTATCCTCGGACGTCTCGCACAGCATGCCCAGAGTAGTGAGACGAAAGGGAGGGAGGGAGCGGGAGGTAGGTCGGAGATCCAACCTCCCTAGAAGGTGAACTGGAGTGATGGTCAGATAATGAAGAAAAAGCCACAAGAGTCGGCTCACAGTGAGGGGGATCCATCATCCAGGGGTAAAGGAGAAGAAGGAGAGGACTGAAGGGAGGGAGGGTGGCAGATAGATGGATAGAGAGGAGGCTGGAGAATGGATCGAAGGGATCTGGAAATCATACAAGATGAACAAGCAAACCCCCAATTCACCTACGCACACTAGCTGAAGACCCAAAGGGATCGGTCAATTATCTTGTCGATTTTATTTTAGGTGATCATTCAGTCTATCTGAGCGATTACGTGACGTAATAGGAATCTGATATCTCTCAACCGACTGTCCCGTAACAAAGAGCCGGTAATCAGTCGAGAAAGATCGGATGGCTCTATCCTAAGGTGCGGATCACTCTCTCGCTCATCCAAACCAAACAAGGAGGGGGTTACTCTCCCCAAGATAGATTTTTAGTGAAGTGTCTTTTAGGTCAAGTGTGATTAGCAGTCCCGATTTTATTGTTTTTCTTTTTAATATTTTTCAATAAAAACAAAGGGCCTAACGAATTTTTCGGTTCTCCTGGTTATTAAGTCCAAAACAGGGGGGAAGACGAAAAAGCCGATGCGTGATAAAATCAATGATGCATGCAAAGATAGAAATGCGTACCTGTCTCCTGCACTCTACATGCAATATGATCCGCGCAGAATTGAAAGACAGAAAAAAAACTACCTATATGGTGCAGCGGGAAAAACCGAGTCCTAAGCAGGCAACTTCTAACTCGAAAGAACCGTCTAGCTGGTCACCAACCTTCGATCCAGAGAGTCCGGTCTAGACCCACCCCTCCTCTTCTCGACAGGTCGAGTTCAGGAGTAGCGCTCGACGGGGTAGGCTCGCGGCGCGTAGGCTCGAAGATGGTGAATCAGCTATTTTTATTAAAGTTTTATTAGTAGGTCCAATTAACGAACTATAGGTGCAGGCAGATAATTAAGTGTGTCGATCCTACTCAGTGCGACACAATCAACCAGAAATTCCTAAGGCTAGGGGCTCGAGAAAAACCGCGTAAAACCGTAAAAGGCAGCAAAAAAATCAAGAAGCCGCGAAAAAGCCGCGAAAAATCTAAGCTAGCTAAAGGGTCCCCCGAGCACACCGGTGCTCGGCGAAACAGACCCGAAAGTCCAAGTGTCTGTCTGAGTGTACCTGTATTACTACAATAATTCAAATATGATAAAATAAACCTAAACTACTCCTCTCTCACTCAGCTACTCTCTCGCTCTCTCATGCAGCTCCGTATAGAAGGGAGCCGCCTCCGAATCCCGCGGTTGCGCCGGCTCCTCGAAAGTCGCCTACTCGGTCCTCGGGCCCTCGCAAGAAAGTAAACAAGAGTGATCAGACTAAATTATTTTATAAATAATGTCAGAAAAATATATATGCAAAAATCTATACAAAAAGCCGCGAAAAGAAAATCGCGGGAAAAATCGAAATTGACTACTAAGTTGTGTTCCCCGGCAACGGCGCCATTCTGATGACCCGAGAAACCACAGCAACTAAGGTAGAGAAATAAAAACAAAGGTCGTTGCGCCCTTAGTCGCTCGAGAAATCCGGATCAACAAGAAAAATGAAGTTCAGACCACCAAAATCAAATCAAAATCAATCAAACACGATAGCGGTCATGGCTATTAGATTAACCTGGTATAGCGACCAGGGTCGGACTCAGGGAGCACGTGATGGCCTAGCGGCCTACGAAGTAGTCTAAAGAATAAATAAAATAAAATACAGGTGTTTTTGGTGGATTTTTAATTTTTATAAATTTTTTTGGATTTTTGTTTAATTAAGAAAATAAAGAAAACAAAGAAACAAGTCTACTCAAACAATTATTTAATGCATCAAAAATCAATCAAAAATTCAACTAAAAATGTTTTGTGTATTTTATGTTTTCTACTGTTTTTAGTGAATTTTTTGTATTTTTCTGATTTTTATTTCATTTTCTAAATATAAAACAATGCAAGAAAACAGCAACAATGTCCAGCCGAGCTTGAGGGACTTAGATAAAATATCTAAAAATCCCTAAAAAGCTTGGAGGTAATTTTCCTGTATAGAAGAAGAGACAAGGAAATTTTAAGCACTTAAATTATTGTTTTTGGATTTTTAAATTAATTATTAGAATTTTTGAAGTGTTTTTAGTGTTTTGTAATTTTTATGAGTTTTATATGATGAAAAATGATCAAACTTGGTCAGAAAATCAAACAAGGCAAAAGACACAGTAGCTAATTTTTTTATAATTTTTAGATGAGTTTTAATATTTTTTTGTAATTTTTCAAGTCAGACAGTAAAGAAAATGCGTATTTTTAAATTTTTATAAATAGTAAATGAAATCAAAAATGTCCCCAAAAATTCTAGAAAATTTTACAACATGGCAGGAGCCATGTGTCCAATTTTCATTGAATTTGGAGTGAATTTGATATTTTATTCAAAATCAAAACCAAGGTACAGTGCACAAGGACCTAACTGCAACTAGAGCAAAACTCTGGGCCCCCTAGAGAACAAGGCAAGAAAATCCGGGGTCAAAAGTGCAAAATGTCCCCCGAGCCACGCACGATACACGTGACTCAGGCCTGGGGGACTTACTTGTCATTCCTATTTATAAAAATGCAAATCATAACAAGCCAAAAATGCAGGGCCAATATTGCAAATACACCAAATATTCACGTGTCGACGCACGTGTCAACAACTGGCAGGGGTATAAATACAAATCAAATAAACAGGAGGGTCCGCAGTGCAATATTTGCAAAAATAAAAGAACTAAACTATGTATTTATAGTACTAAACAGTAAAAGCAGAAACTAGAGTGGCCTAAGAGCTATTTACCCCTTATTAAATCACGAGGGACGGATGTGCGCCACGTAGCAGATCTGACAGGTGGAATGGCGCAACGCACAGCGAAGGGAACCCTCGGCGAGATCGAGCGGCTGAGATGCTCCCACGTGGAAGATCAGACGGCGGTGCTGCAACGTGGGTCTGCGAAGGGGGCCTGGCTCTGATCGGACGTGGGAGGTGTTGCCACGTGAATAATCGGACGGCTGCAAGATGTCGTGGCTAAACCTCGTTGAACAGACGGTTGCGATCGAACCTCCAAAGATCTGGCGGTATCTGCTGCTCCGCAAATGGACGGACGTGTTCTGATCTGGAGCGTCGAGGCCGATCGGACGTCTGGGGAGGATGTTGCGATACACACTCTGTGGTCCTCCCCTGCTGCTCCTGGAATGCGGAAGAGCTCCGCCATGAAGGTCCGCAGCTGATGCTGGTCTCCGATGAGTCGGATAACCACCAGAACGGCCCCGCGACGGCGGTGGCCTGGAGCTCCTGTGCCTGAGCTATTGGCCTCCAGATGAGGCTCTCCTGACGTCGTAACTTGCACAGGAAGAAAGAGGGGTCGAGGGCAAACTGCCTCGACCCGTCAGAGCACGCGAATGGTGAAAGGAGCGTCGATATGGGGGCCCTCCGGCGAGCGGCGGAGGTGGAGGACCGAGGTCCCTGCTCCGGGGCGAGCCAGGGGGAATGGGTAGGTGGAAAAGGTGCGGAGGAGGCTCGTGAAGGTGGTGGCGGAGTCGGATGGACTGATGGGTAGACGGAGACGAAGGGAGGAGGCGGCGGAGCTACTACTACCGGAATCGAAAAATCCTAATCTACGCTAAACGAAAGGCTAAACAGACTACCTGGTGGAGGGATTCGACTGGGCTGAAGCTCGGGGAGCTTCTGGGTCATTGCCTGCAAGGGGTCGTCGGCTCCTCGAGGCTGGGCGTGCTCGCGGCGGCGCACGGCGGCGGAGCCACCGGATCAAAGGCTTCCAGAGGTGCTCGAGCCTCACTTCCACTCTGGCGGGCACAGCTGTCACTCAGGCTCACCAGAGGAGGTCCTTGGCTGCGAGTGGAAGGTCCAGAGATGCAGGAAAAGGTCGCCAGAGGAGATGCTTTATATGATCAGGGGTCCGAGAAGAAATGGATCGGGCGAGTCGCTCGCGACTCGGATCCCTAAGACCCACCCCGGGCGAGGATCTGGGATGAACAAGGATCAATCGGGGCCCGGGGTTAGGGTGTTTGATTGTCGGATCAAATGGGAAATAAATGGAGAAGTCGAGTTGGTCATCAGATCCGCAAGGGAAGAGGGTCCGCGGGGGAAGTTGACCGGGGTCAACAAACCCCCGTGGACCAATCAGAATCCACCAGGTCAAAATTATTTGATTATTTATTTTAAAATAGTAAATGATCGAATTAAGAAAAACTTAAAACATGAAAAATATTTATTTTATTTTTTTCTATTTTTTTGTGATTTTTAATTAATTTTTCAAAATAAAAATAAGGTATTTACACTATAGTGCTATATATAGGTATATATACAATATAGGATTTTTATTTTTGATTTTTAATTTGTTATTTTTATACATTTTTATTCCATTTTATATTTTATTTATTTATAGTATAAAATTAGGAATAAAAAGATATTTTTGTTTTATTTTTATTATTTATAAACAAGGATGAAATAAAATAGGTATATACATCTATGTACAAGGTATATTTACAATATTATTTTTGGTTTTTAATTTTGTTCTTTTTTTTTGTTTTTATTTTTGTTGTTTTTATTTTATTTATTTACAACATAAAAGATAGAATATTTACAAAATTTTTGGAATTTTAATTTATTTATTTATAGGGTGAAATAAATATAGGAGTGGTTGTATGTACCTGATAGATATGTACAAGTGGTGTTTTTTTTGTTTTCTTTTTTTAATTTTTCTCTTTTTGTTTTGATTTCTATATTTACAAATATATACAATATACATAAACCACTTTTATTCTAATTTTAGAGGAAAATATATTTATTTCATTTATATGTTTATTTACACACATGAGCCCCTATCTCCCTCTACTTTGGCTTTTATGCGGTCAGGCCCATGCTGAGCCCTCCCTTGGGATTAGGTCGCTCGATATTTATTCTAAATATTTCCTCTTTTTCTTTTTCATCTTTATTCTTTTATTTTTGCACAAAAACATGCTAATTATTACTTTTTACACAATGCATATCTTTTGGTAATTATTTATATTTACAGACATATACATGCATTTGCAAAGATTTTTGTAGCTAAAATATAAGAATAAAGAGTGATGAATGGGTATTCATCAGCTGCCTCAGCCCCAGCCCTCCTCTCCGCCTCGCCATCACCTCCGTGCCTGGCGCCTCCTTGCCGTCTCACCGACTCCGCCAGCGCCTCCACCACGCTCGGCCGCTCGCCACCGCCTTCCTCAGTCCTCCGTCAGTCGTGTGTTGACCGGTCGAGGCCTCGCCGTCTCTTCTCCCTCGCTCCTCCACGCCTCAGCCTCCGCCGCCTCCTCCGTCGTACGGGGGTGCCGCCCAAGTCCAGCCAGGAGCAGTTGCCGTCGGATCGGGCTACTAGCCCTTGATCCGACGGTCATCAAGCCGCCACGTGTCCCCTTCCTGGGCCTAGGATCTAGCCTAGAGGCTCGGGGCTCCCCGAAGCAGCACCAGTCGCCGCGTGGAGGCTCAGACCATCCGAGCCTCAGCCTCGGTCTAAGCCTCCCGCTTCCACCTCCGAACCTAAGGCGCGGACGCCCGAGCCTCCAGGCCCGTCCCGAACCAGAGGCTCGGCCACCCGAGCCTCAGGTTCCACCACCGAGCCTCCTGGGCGCATGTGCGTTGTGGGTAAATTGCAAAGACCCCCCTGTAACTTTCAGAAATTGCAGAAATACCCCCGCCTGGGGTAAATTACACAGGGACCTCTCCGACTTTTTGAAATTACAGATAAGCCCCTCCAGGGACCTTTTTGAAAAGAAAACTTTATTTTAATTACATTTTAGTCCCTGAAATTTCATTTTATCATATCTTTGTCATATGGACTCCGATTTTAGCATATAATATGTCGTTTCGAAGCTAATTCTGTGCTCTATCACTTAGCCTAGTTTGTGATCAGATCTGAGGGTGTTTGTTATCAATTATTATTTGAGGATCATCATAGACTTTTGCAGGCTAATTTTTGACATGTTGATGCTCGGGAATTTAACGATATCTTATGCAGGAGTTCGGTTGGGGATGTTAATCTGATTAAATCTTAGTTGTTTATTCTTAATTTCTCTGGGGATTAATTTAGATCGACTCCTCCCAGAATATTGGTAGCTACTCGAGGACTTGAATCGGAGGCAATTGAAGACCGGATATTTTGCTTCAAATTTTTATGAGCATAAATTTATTAACTTGAAGCATTGCGTCAGTTCCATTTGGATTTGTGATTACTTTCGTGAAACTATTGATCATATTTTTGAAGGAATTAACACGTTTAAATTTACATATCCTGGGCTTAATCTCCTTGGCTTATTTTCTTCGCATTTGTATTATATTTTCCCCACACAGAAATTAATCAAGCATTTATCAATTATTTAAATTGATTCAAGACCGTGCAACTAAAAATCTCCGTTCCCTGTATTCGACCTTGGTAGACTTAGCAAGTAAAAATACTCCACAACATTCAAAGATTGTGGTATTTTAAAGACCGAAATCCGCCTCCTATACTACAATTCATCATTATTAAAGAGGTAGATTTCGCGATCATCAGCGACGAACAGGGCATTCAGGCAGCTAAGGATTTCCTTGAACAACGGTTTGTGACCAAGAACCTTGGCACACTACATTACTTCCTTGGCTTACAGTTTGCACAAAATCAGAAGGATATGGTTATGACGCAAAGGAAGATGTTACTGACCTTCTATCTGAGACAGGCATGACAGGATGCAGACCTGCCACTACACCAATGGACCCTAATGCTAGTTTCTATGATGATGACTCTGAAGAAGTGGATAAAAAAGATACAAAGAGCTGGTAGGAAAGTTTTTATATGTTACTATTACCATGTCTGATATATCATTTGTTGTGAGCAGAGTCAACCAGTTTATAGAGCAGCACAAAAAGGTTCACATGGATGCAGTTTGCATGATTTGGAGATATCTAAAATCTTCTCCAAGTGCAAGTCTTCTTTTCAGAAGAGATATGTCTCTCACAGTTTCTGGATGTGCAGATACGGATTATGTTGGGCGTCTCGAGGACAGGAAGTCCACCTCAGGCTTCACTGTGTTTGTTGATAGCTCATTGGTTTCATGGAAAAATACGAAATAAACAGTTGTTGCTCGATTCAGCGTTGAATCCAAATATAGGGCTATGACCCAAGGGAATACATAAATGATGTGGGTCGGGTCTGTCCTGAATGACCTAACTATTGAGGTGCCTCTTCCTATGCACTTCAAATGTGATAATCAGGTAGCATTGTTCATTGCTAACAATCCGGCCTTTCATGAGAGAACAAAACACATTGAAGTAGATTGTCACTACACTGGTGATTTAATCCAAAATGGGCTACTTTCCACCTCTCGTGTTGCTTTAGGCGATAAGATTGCAAACATGTTTACCAAAACTCTTGCAAGGGGTCCTTTTCACCGTTGTCATTCCAAGTTGAGCATGATAGACATATATGCTCCAGCTTGAGGAGGAGTGTTGAGATTCTTATATCTCTTAATCTTTATTTATATTTGTTTATTTCTCTGGTCTATCTTATGTAATTTTCCCATAGAACTTTTCTCCTATATAAGAGAACTATAAGGCTATGAGGAATACAAGTTTCATTTTCCCTTTCTCAGTTACCATTACAATACTCTTAAGTTTAAAGCGTATGGAGATGCTTTATTTCCCTTTTTCTTAGAATTCTGAAACGTACAATGTACAATTACCCCTGGTAGGGGTAAAACGACGAATTTTACGACTATATGCAATATTTATTAACAAACATTCAAAATTCTAAAAATCCGAATAGTCTATCATGATTGCAGGTAATTTACATTGGAACTCACTTAAAAAATCAAAAATATGATAGTTGAATTTAATTTGAAGAAAAGTCTTTGTGCGAAGGTAAATATTGTCACCAGGGGACGGGGCCAAAGGCTCCATTGATGGAAAGAGCCTCTTCGCAATATGCAAGGTAAAGTTGCATGTTAAATAGATTCAAAGTTGAAACCTTCCTTTGATACATACAGGAGTTTCATGCACTAAAATCTAATCAGTTCAAATATGACAGTTCAGAAGACCCAAAAAAAATACAACTTTCGCATAAATCATATTAGAAATAGCATCCCCTAAAATCTAATCACAATGTCAACATTAAGAAAACTAAGCATAATTATCTTTTTTATATTCCTTTCCAACAGCCTTTCTTCCAGCCTCAGATTTAGTTTCTCGATGATTATTTCTTAATCAATATCTATATTAACTTCTAAGCACTCTAAAGACACTGACTTTTCCATCAGTTGGGATTGAAACAATAGGTAGGATAATTGAAATCTGTTGAGCTATATGGGTAAACGGGTCTTTGGGGCGAGTGACCTGTTTACCCATATAAATCAACACCCCACAAAAAATATATATAAAGATATTGTTCGTCATAATATGAAGACTCCAATCTGAACTACAACTTGTAGAAATATACAGAAATGTTGTTTTAGCATAATGAATCCAATCTAAAACCTTTAAAACACTATATGGAGACATTGTTTGGCATAGTAAGTGCACGTTATATCAATTTTTGTTTTTTTGCTCAGACATACTGGAACATACAAACCTAAAAAGTTGATGTTCAACAATATTTCTAGTTGTCTTGATTAGGATCGAGCTTTTTTCCACAGTGCCCCCCACCAAAGACCATTCACACTCCAGTCATTTTAGTGAAAACTATCATCAGCCATACAAATTGGTGGTACATTCAAGTCGGGATTAGGGTCAAGGACTGATTACCAAGTTGATGTGCAAAAAAAAATTCTAGTTGTTTTCCTTAGGATCGAGTTCTCACAGAGGAGCCCACCAAAGAGAATTCTCACACCAGTTTTTTAGTGAAAATTATCGTCAGCCATATAAATTGGTGGTAGATTTAACTCGTGATTAAGGATGGACTAATAACCCAGCTTGTTATATTTCAAGGCACGTATTAGTTATAAATCAAATATATATCAAGCTCCTTTCTTAGCAGAGAAAATAATCAAAAGCAGAGGTATTACAGAAGAAAGCTTCTAATTCTGTTTCCAGCTAAAGCAGTGTACACCTCCACTGTCCAGCAACTCCACAAAAGCTATGGAAGCGATACATCCACAATGAAGTCTCTGCAAATGTTATTTTGATCAAAATAGGCTTCCAGAAAATATAAGGTAGGGATAAACAACCAACATTTGTATTAAACTTAACTTGTGGCAGGAAAAACATTCCCTCCAACCAGTTTCTTTTGCATGAATCACAGAAAAAATGATTCTCATATGCAATACTAAATGATAAAATTCAACATTTCAAAAGTATAACAAAAATAACAATAATAAAGGATGAAACGTAAAACTCACTATCTATTGTTCTTTGGATTTATGCCACTCTGTCTTAACAGCACATAGAAACGACATATGCAAAACAAGTGCAGAGGGCACTCGTCCAACGAAAGTGCATGAGTTCCCAGCACAAGAAACAGATATTTCCTCAAAAGGTTGGGTATACAATTTTGAGTTGCAGCTCAAATTGGTGATGACGTTAATCTAAACAATGCAAACTTTTGGGTTATCAGTGAGTATGGTCCATGGTATATTTTTTTGTTTTATTCGAGGGGAAACATGTTGCATTGGAAATGGTTTCTCGTTGTTGAAATAGAAAGAACAATCGCGGAAGAATGACACATAGATTTACGTGGAAAACTCTACGGAGAGGGTAAAATCACGGGAGCACACACAAACCTTAATCTCCTTCACTAAAGATTAGGGATATCTCTTCACTATCTTATTTTTCAATAAGAGGAGATGAGTACAATATATAGATGACGGGTAAATAGTCCATCATCCCTAGATCCATTTACACATTAAGGAACCACTCAACACTCCCCCTCAAGTTGGGCATACATGTTTGTCATGCCCAACTTGCCCACATTCATCTCAAATTGCACAGTAGGCAGTCCTTTTGTGAAAAGATCAGCAACCTGATCGGTAGACTTCAAGTAAGGAAGGCACAATAGTCCAGCATCAATCTTCTCACGGATGAAATGTCTATCTATCTCCACATTCTTCGTTCTATCATGCATTATAGGATTGTTGGCCAAGTTTATTGCAGTTTTGTTATTACAAAACATCTTCATCGACATACTCACTTTAATGCCCAAACCATTTAACATAATTTTTAGCCATAGAATTTCAGTAACACCATTTATTCAGCTTCAGCACTTGATCTTGAAACTGCATTCTTTTTACTTCTCCAAATAACCAAATTTCCATACAAATATATCGCATAGCCAGAAGTGGATCGCATGTCATCCACAGTCCCAACCCAGTCAGCATCAGTGTATCCTTTAATTGTAACTTCAGAATTTTTCTTGAACATAAGCCCTTTTCCTGGCGATCCTTTTATGTAGCTTAGAATTCTATTCACCGCATTGGCATGAGAGGTGGTTAGAACATGCATGAATTGACTCACCACATTTACAACGTAAGTAATATCCGGTCTTGTGAGGGTAAGATAAATCAACTTTCCCACCAATCTTTGATATCGTCTTTTTTCTACATCATCAAGGAGATCGCCATCTTCTTTAGAAGGTTTATGATTTGCCTCAATAGGGATAGTAGCAGGTTTACATCCCAACATACCACATTCCTTTAGCAAATCAAGAGCGCATTTTCTTTGACTTAAATACATACCCACTGGAGATCGAGCCATTTCAACACCTAGGAAGTATTTTAGCTTCCTTAAGTCTTTCAATTCAAATTCAGATGCAAGTGTTTTATTTATCTTAAGAAGTTCCACCTCATCATTGTAAGAATCATGTCATCCACATACACCAAAAGAATACATCTTGTCACAGTTCCTTCTCATAAACAGAGTGTGGTCTCCATTCACTTGGGTATATCCATTCCTAATCATGACCAGGCGTAGACGCTCGAACCATGATCTTGAAGATTGTTTTACTCCATACAACGATCTCTTTAGTTTGCAACACTTACCATCATTCTCAAACCCAGACGGCATTTTCACATATACTTATTCTTTGAGATCACCATTGAAGAAAGCATTTTTCACATCTAGTTGGTGCATTTTCCATGAAAAACGAGCTTCTAGGCAAATAACAACCCTAATTGTATTCATCTTAGTAATAGGAGCAAAGGTCGCAAGGTAGTCAATCCCATATTTCTGACTGTATCCTTTAGCCACAAGATGAACCTTGAATCGGTTAGCATTCCCATCAACATCATATTTAATTGTATATACCCATGTAGACCCAACAAGGTAAGCACCCTTAGGGACATCAATAATATCCCAAGTATCATTCTTTACCAAGGCTTCCATTTCTTCTCTCATTGCATATTGATCATTTTTTTGCATCATTGATATTTTTAGAGATATGATGAGCATCTAGAGAGGTGATAAAGCATCTGTAGCTTGGACTCATCTTGGTGTATGCAACAAAGTCTTCCACAGGATAATGAGTAGAAGTTCGAACATTTCTAACGGCTTTTCTCACAGCAATGGGACGATCATCTATTAAAGGCTCGGAATTATCAACGGGAATATCAGGAGTGAGAGGATTACTTACAGAGTCTTCGTATCCTAGATTTGAGGAGAGATTGAAATCATGGATTTGTATGATTTCTTCTTCAGTTTCCACCATGGAGAAATCATGGCTTTGTATCATTTCTTCTTCAGTCTCTACCACATTATCCACTTCCTTTCGTCTGCTATAAGTATGATCAAATCGGCCTCTATCCTCATTATCTTCTTTTCTATCTTGCTCATTGCAATCCCTTACATGGATATTCTCCTATATATCGTCAAGAAAGTAAATCCCCTTCTCATTTTTCTCAAAATCTATATTGACATACTCCCCCTGAGAAAAATTCTTACAAAGGTATGGTTCATCTTCAAAGAAAGTGACATCCTTACTCACATGAAGGCGACGAGCCACTGGATCACAACATTTGTATCATTTTTGTGTTCCAGAATAATAAAAAAAGATGCATTTCGTAGCTCGTGGATCTAATTTCCGCACACCCAGTCTAGAGTTATGGAGAAAGAAGACGCATCCAACGACCTGAGGATCCAAGCTAAAAGGAGAGTTATCGAGATGAATAATAGAGTAGGGAATTCTCTTTACTATTACACCGGAAGATGTCTTGTTTATCACATAAGCTGCAGTTAAGACAGCATCTCCCCAAAACATCTTTGGCACATTTCGTTGAAGTAAGAGTGCTCTGTTAACATTCAACAAGTGACGATTTTTTCTTTCCACTACTCCATTCTGTTGTGGTGCATAACTGCACAAGGTTTCATGAATGATGCCCCTCTCATCGAGAAAAGTAGATAGAGATCCTTTTAAGTACTCCTTCGCATTATCCGTCCTTAGCTTTTTAATTCTGGCTCCATACTGAGTGTCAACCATTATTGTAAAAATTTTTATTGCTTTAGGGGCTGCATTCCTACTTTTCAAAAGGTATACGAAGTTACATCACGAAAAATCATCAACAAAAGTAATATAGTAGAGATGACCACCAACACTCCTTATATTTGAAGGTCCCCACACATCAGAATGAACAAGCTCAAAGGCATGAGTAGATTTACTGGTAGAAGTAGGATAAGTGTTGCGAGTTTGTTTTGCAAATTGATATACATCACATTGCAAATCACCTTCAGATAATCTTGAAAAAATATCAGGCAGCATCTCTCGCAACGAAGAGAAGTTAATATGACAAAGACGTTCATGTCATCGTTTCACTATCATTGAACAATCCTTCTCAAGTTGAACCTTCATTGTAAAAGCAAGAGTTTGACCAACCCGAGCAGGAAGACGATATAATCCATCTTCAACTCGACCAATTCCTATCTTCTTTCTAGTCTCCAAGTCTTCTAGAATACACGAGTTCTAATCAAAAATTAACTTGCAGTTCAATTCTTTTGTGATCTTGCTAACAGACAACTTATTTATAGGAAAATCAGGCACATGAAGAGCATTATGAAGGAGGAACCGATCTACAACAGATATGGTCCCTTTCCCAGATACGGTAGCAGGAGATTCATCTGCAATAATAACTTTCTCTCTTCTTGAAGATAAATTGTAGTCGTGAAACATTCACGGATCACCTGTCATATGGTCAGAAGCCCACTGTCAATGATCCACTCAGTAATGTCAGGATTATTTTCATCAGTTCTCCTTGTATTAAGAGCAAAGTTGATTTCAGAAGAATGTCTAGAGCCATGATTTCCGACATGATTTCCGACCATTAATCTCGTCATCAAAAATTTTAATTCACAAATAACATCCATCCAAACTAAGCACATGTGCAATGGTTCACCGTACATGCAGACCTTTTCCAAGGAGTTTCTCCACAGCTTAGCCTTAATCACGATACCAAGGAGAGGAAGCTCCACAACAGGGTGGCAGCGACGAATCGAACAGGGACTAAAGGGCAGCAGCTTCAGGATGCACAGGGTGAAAGTATGAGGCTGTGAGGTAGTGCTGGAGGCACCAACCGTCGGTTGGTGATGCACCAAAAGAAGTGGTGGAGACAAATGGACTACTTCCAAAAGTTGGTTGAGTCTGCTGAAAAAAAAATTGCTACCAAATATTGAAAAACTACTTCCAAATGATGACGAGGTGTTGGGCATCATTTGGTCAGAAGTTGGTGATTGTCCACCAAATAGATTGTTACTAGTAAACAGTAGATGATTGTTACTGGATGATGCTGAAAACTGCTACCAAATAGATTTGGTCAGGAATTGATGATTGTCTACCAAAAAAACTGTCGTTTCAAAATTTTGTGGTCCCAAATGCATGTGTTAATTGACCAAAAGCAGGAGCTGAACCAATAGCAATGTACCCTTCCAGAACCGGTTAGGGAACTGCCACAAATATCACGGTTCGTCAATGCCAAGGGTATGCAAGCCGCCTAAAGTGATGAACAATTAGTGAAATCAAGCGAATGACCCCGAATCCAGGATGGGTAAATCCAGCTAATGAAAAAAGGAACTGCGTGCCTGGAGGTTTGAAGGAGGTCCGCACGCGCTGGAGATCTGAAGGAGTAAATGGTCCCTCATCCCTAGATCCATTTACTCATTAAAGAACCACTCAACACTCGTGTTTCATGAAGTCGTGAACCATGATCGACAGGGCACTTTTCCACTTTATTTAAAATAAACATTTTTAAAAAATAAGATGTCATCTACGAGGATTAGTTGCCTCCAAATAAATCTAATTTGGGTTACATACGATCTTCGATCCAAATATGTCATATTGTTCTTAACAGACTGCAACTTTGGATCAACTATGGGAATCTGTTCTCACTTTATCAAAATGAAATAGTCAATTCATTGGCAACTCCACTTTTTAAAGTTATATATTAAAATTCAAAATGATAAGCTGATAAATCAATCTTAAATGATGGGCGTGAGCCTGTATTAAAAGTATTGGCAACATAAGATAAGCTAATTTTTTACCGATACTAAATTTATATATATGGAATGACGGACAGATAAATCAATCTTAAAAGATATTAGTAAGTCAAAATTAGCATTAAGGATTAGATGAATCATGATCCCTTTGCAGAATTATAACTTGGCAATTCATCACATTCACGGGGGGACTTTTCTTTTTCCTTTTTTTAAGAGAAACCTTGTAAGAACTATATATCTAATTTATGCATATGTACATAGGCATGTGATTATATCAGAAGATGATAGAGATAACCACTCCAACTAAAATGTGGAAAGGGAATCCAAATTAAGATTCAATGAATCAAACTAATTGTTGCATAATCAAATAGTTAATAACTTAATAGTAAATCCGGCCTACATAGAAATGATAAAACACAGTATTTATCAACTTACCTTGCATAATATGTCTATTTGCACTTCTTGCAGAAACAGAATACTCAAGCATCCCTGCCTAAGAACTACATAAGGGTATAATATATGATTGTATCCCTTCTACATGAAATATTTTATGTATGCCGGTATATATCTGCCAGAGCTCAGTTAAAAAAAACTTAAACAATGATTCTTCAAGAATTACATAGAAATTGACGAAAGACGGGCAACAAGTTGCGCCGTCAATCCCTTTTAAATGGCAAATCCAATCCTTCGAAATACAATATTCATAAACATAGGAACCATAACAATGTTGTGCATGATTTTTTTAATCCTCTAAAGGAGCTCCACTGCTTCACCTTGCCAAGAACCCAAATGTATCAAAACCAAAGGGGATGAATACATGTTGATTGTCAATGCAGACCTTCTCATGCTTAGCCACTTTAGTTGAGGCAGCTTTTTGTGCAGTGTATCTCGCAACAAAATCACTCTTTATCGAATCCACCAATGGAGAAACTCCAGTCAAATCAACACATGCATGTTTTCCTCCAACCCATCCAAATATTAAAACATCCGTCGGTCTAAGTGTCGATCTCCCCTCTTGTGGATCAGTTGAAAATTCACCGGTGCTTCTTTTTTTGAAGCAACCCCCGCATGTCTGAGTACATCAAAAAGAACATCCCTGACGAGATCATGTCTATATTTAAACCCTGGGAGTTCACGACAATGAACGACATGCTCCCCAAAAACATCTAAGTAGGATTTGAGACATATTGGACAAGCCTCATATGGTGGGAATAGAGGAATCATGAGGCGGTACTTGAGAATACTACGATATTCAATGGATGACATATGCATTTCAAGCCCCTCAATAGCAGCTTCCATTTCTTTTACGATTTTGCTCAAACAAGAACTCGTCAAATCATTCTAGGCTTTAGGGGGATGGTATCCTTACTAGCAAATATGTAAGATCAAGAGATGGGAGTGCGACACGTAAGCCTTCCAAAGCATTAAGAAAATCAGAATCCATACCATGTATCACGCTGTCTCATAGCATGTGGTATTGGAACATCCAGGATTGAGCTCTGGAGGCCACAAAAGCATATGAAGAAGCCTCAATAGCCGAGTAAAGACCTAAACCACCGAGTTTGATGGGTAGCGATGCCACTCTCCATTGAAGGTCCCTAAAGAAAGGACCTCCACAAACCACAATATCCTCAATAGCTCCGCGTAACCCTTTGTCGAAACATGTAGCGGCTCATTCCATGTATACGGGTTGGCATGTCCATAAGCCAAACATAAGTTTGGCAGTACCCATACAAGATCGTAATAGAAGTATCTCACTTTATGGATCATCCAACTGAGGAAGTAAATGCATTAAGTCAACAGCCTTGGTAGCCCTCATCATAGCCAAATCTTCAATATCCATGGGAAATAATCCTGTACGGATCTTCTGACCATCACATGAAGGTTAGAAAGCTCTGTTTTTTTTATATTTAGAATAAACCCCATCTCTGGACCCTGCATTGAATAATGTCAAGTGTCTTGGCCACCTCTAAAGTGTCCCCAATAATTGTCACATCATCAAGATACCAAGCATGGAGTAGGAGTTTACAATTCTCTCTGATCTCATGAATAAATGGCTGCAATGCCAGAGAAAAAAGAAGGGGGCCTAAAGGGTCAACTTGCTGCACTCCTGTTGATGACCACAAATAATTGTCCAATATATAATCTGGCGGCTTGAGCATAAATAAATTCCACCCATGAAGAAATAGAGGGGCATCTCCTCCTACCTGCACCAAGAATCAGATATCTATCTATCAAGTTGAAAGCAACAGAGAAATCCACCGTAAGCATACAGAGAGACCCGTCTCTGTGAAGCTTGCTCAAAAGACGTTTGGTGTTGTGTAAGATGGCTTCCGCTCCTCCAGATACACTAACTCCAAATTAAAAGTCGTTGAGATATTTAGACGTCTCCTTGCCAACCCCTGTCATCGCAACTTTGGATACAAGGCACCTCCAGATAGTGCCTACAGCAATAGGAGGTATGCCGTTGTCCAATTTGAGTAGTAGAGTAAGAGGTGCAGAGGCTACAAACTCAGCCAGACTCAAGGGACATCTCTCACTAAGCCACAAATTAACTACCAAGGAAATAGCATGTAAGAGATCCTTGGCAACCGATGATCCCTCCCTACAAAGGGCATTTAAAATATGTTGAGTTCCCATGCCATGGAAAATATTTGATAGCTTGCAAAATAATATATGCATTAGCTGTAAGAGGAGTCTTTGAAACCAAGATGTCTGGTATGGCAGGAGGCGGCTTATAAGGATGTTTAGCCTCTAAGGCCTTTAAGGTGTCTTCATTATAAGGCGCCACTCCTGAAGAGTATAAAACCTATATGGCTGCAGTAAAGTGTCCATCTAACACTTTACAAAGACATTGTCTGATGTTAGAGCTTTGATACTTATTCTCCTCCAAAGATTTATTCTGACTAAGATCTGAAATCCCTGAAAACATCCTCTTTCAAAAAATCACCCACCCAATTGATGAAGCCATATGTACTGCCCCACTTAGTGAGTGAGCTCAAAATAAGTTGTTGCAAGGACCTTCTATTACCAGATCTTTTAACCCTCCTGTTCATGGGTCTGAAAACCTGTAGGGTGTAACGAGGAAGAAGCAGCAATCTCACCTAAGCTTGTAAGGACCCTGTCCCAGCGATAAGTTGATGTAGCTTTCAAAGCATGAGAGAATGCGAGACGACAACTTAGAGGAATGCTCTTAATGGTGGTGACCGGAAGCTTGAAGATATAATCAAGGAGTGTAGCATCAATAGTCACCCCATCTTTAACAACAGGTACAACAGGTGCAACATGTAGGATGGGTTTCGGGATGCCGATAATGTGTCCTTGGACCGCCCTCGCATCATCTGTGGTACGAACAAGACCATCATCATGATGGCACGCATGACACGTAGCTTGTATCTTCATGCACCTTCCGCACAACCATTGATCCAGGACTCTCAAGGTCCCTTCTACGGCAAGAAATAGATCAAGATCGAACGTGATTGCATCCCGAAAAATAGACGCCCGATTCTTAATATGAGAGATTAAACATGTAATCCCTTTGCTCCCTTCCCTTCCATCCGGACAACAATAGAAATTCCAAAAAGGACATATCACTTCACCTAGACGATGGGATGCACACGAAATCTTTATAGAGTAAGACCGATAACACATGATGAGTAGGAGACACGCGAGCAAAAGGTAAAGGAGGAACATTTCCTTCTACCAAGTCAGGCAAAGCAGAGACCGTCCCAATGTGGACAAGACATCTTCGAAAACGGCGAGGTCGGAGAAGGGACGTGTATGCTAGAAGCCGGACCTGAGATCCAAACGTAAGGGTCTGTTTGGTTGCAGGGTTGGACAGGGTTGGGTTGGGCAGGGGTACCCCTGTGAATAGTAAACTGTGAGGAGGAGAACCCTGTTTGGTTGCAGGGCCAACCCGGGTTGGGCCAAGCCAACCCTGCCCAACCCTCCAACCAAACGAGCCCTAAGGGCGAACATCGACTGTTGGTAGGGTTTAGGGTGCTGCCAGGGCGTGTGGGGATCGAGGCTGGGGCAGGGGTTGAGGACGGGGTTGGGGCGCTGTTGGGGCTGGGGCTGGGGCTGGGGTGGGTCACAGATGGCTGGTGGGGCTGGGACTTGGGCGGGCGGGTCGGGACGAGAGCTGGCAAGGGCTGGGGCGGGGGCGCTGGGGCGGGGCGAGTCGAGGTCAGGGTCGAGGGCGCTGGGGCGGGGCGGGTGGAGGTCGGGGGCACGAACGCTGGGGCGGGGAGGTCGGGGCGCTGGGGCGGGGTAAGTCGGGGGTGCTGGGGCGGGGCGGGTGGAGGTCGGGCGCTGGGGCGGGGTGATTACTGCTACATGAAATAGCTCAGCTGTATAGTGGAAATGACTAAGTACCCAAATCCACGTATACAAGAGATTAACATGTACGAATATATACCAAAAACAAAAATAGCAGGGAAAGCATCAAGATTCCTCGGTATATTAACCATCTCTAGCATATTCCAATGAGCAGAATGAATATTATGCCCACATAATTATCAATAGCTTCAGCAGTGCTGAGCTTTATACCCAAGAGAATGCACGGGATATTTAAGAAGTGGCGAACTCGAAAAACACCAGCAAATCTCATGCAAAAAAAACCTTGGAGACAAAAACCCACCAATGATGAACCCCCATATCTCGATAAAAGCAAGGGTAAATTACAAAAAAAGGACCAAGCTTTATATGAATTCCCAAATTAGGGACTGATCTTTAGTTTGTAACAAATATGGGATCGAAGTTTAACTTAACGGTCCAGTCCCCAACACCGTCAATGAGCAGCTCAATACATGAATTTACTTGACGAAATTACCCCTCCATTCTCTTCTCCTTCCCCTTGCTATGACGAAGAGAAACCTCTGCCCTCCCCTCCCCCAATGTATGCACCCCGCCTACATCAACCACAGCTCGACGGAGGCGCTGCCAGACGTCATCCCCACGTGCTCCATCCTCCTCAGCACAGTTCCCCTGCACATCTCGGAGGGCGTTATCCGCATGGAGCTCGAGTCATTCAGCGGCGTACGCACTGTCGAGATGGGTTAACTTGCCACTGAGGCCATCCTTGCCATGCAGCAGCAGGGGAGGAGCATCAACTCCATGGCGCTCGAGGTCGGGCTCATGGTCGGGCAGGCCGTGTGGGTGCGGTTCGCGCCATAGCCCTCGGCTCCCAATAATGGAGCTTCTGTCTTGGTTCCCATAGCCCTCCCATATTTCCCTTATCAGGCTACCAGTCGGGCTTCTCTCTTGATTCCTAACATTGTTGTAGCTGACCCAATTCCACCAGCAACCATCCCATGCTCTCTTGGAGTGCATGATTTCCCACCCATCTTCTCGCCAGTGGCATCTTCGCTCCTGTAGATCCTTTCAATAATCTCTACCCAAGTGATGGATCGTCGACTAATGTTGAAGCAGGAGCTCTAGAAGAGGACATAGTGTGGGATCCAAACACAACTTTAGCAAGAGCATGGGTTCTCCTAGCTGAAGGAACATCCAGAGGTTTTCAGCATAACCTCTTTACAGTCGATGTGAGCCTATCGCTCCGTCAACCAACGTCGGAGAATCAACCATCAGGTGAAGGTGGTCCAAGGGACCTGCAAGGGTGATGATCCTCATAGCCTATTGCTCGCTGATATAGAATCCGCAGAAACACCTTTTTTGGGAATCTTAATGGTTAACCATAGATCTCTCTGCATGCTTTAAATGAGTAGTTAGAAAATAGGGAAATTCACATCGTTGCATTGATGTTTTTGTCGCATGGATTTACTTCTGTTGCTTTGTTTCCTTGTAAGTTTTGAGAGGGGTAGGCATATGTGGATGTTGATGCTCGAAAACATGGCTGAAGAACTCCATCGCGCCGTCGACGAGCTGCCGCTTGTGGAAGGGGAGGAGGACGACGACGACACGCTTCTGCCGTGCGCTCGTTGCTACATCCCCGTGGATGTTGGAGAGATCAGAGAGAGCATGTGAATGATCGGGAGCTCCGGCATGCATCGTGCAACGTTGACATACTCAGCTTCATGGGGTTTCTCGATGACAACGTTGGTAATGGTGATGCAGCAGTACGATTTGATGTGGACTCCAATGACGTTGACGTTCGAGGAGATCACAGAGGAGAACGAGGTGCGAGGAGTGCGCAGAGGAAGCGCGTTGTCGTCATCCTCCTCCTATTCCACAAGAGGGAGCTCTGTTTGGGTGGCTGTAGAGATGGTTAGGAGCAATTTCGTCAAGTAAATTTATGGATTGAGCCGCCCATTGACGGCACTGGGGACTGGAACGTTAAGTTAAACTTTAGCCCACTATTTGTTACAAACCAAAGATCAGTCCCTAATTTGGGAATTCATATAAAGCTCGGTCCCTTTTTTGTAATTTACCCTAAAAGAAAAAACTTGTGATTTTAACAGCTATTTCTATATATACTCCGTGCATATTCCCATTCAAAAACCAGTACTGCTAGTAAGCATCATCAAATCAGCTCTTGATAAATAAATAGAGGATGAAAACAGATACCCGCAATTGTTGCATAGAACAACGAATCCCCCTAATCGAAGACTCCATCCTTTCTTCCACTCTTCCACTTTAAAAAAACATCGGAAAATGAGACGAAGGCAATCTACAAGGCAACCGTATTTTTTTCAAAATAATAATTCATAATAATATGATTGGAATAGGGAGTATGAACATATAATGATATAAGGGAACTCTGTAAAGGATGCATCTGCATTAAAATGCCTAAAACAATGCTATATAGATGTTAGTATTGTCATCGGTAGATGACGTTACATACATGTTTGCATCAGCCAATAGATATACAACTAAAAAAAGGAACTATTACAGAGAGATTGATGGGAGACGGGCAACAAGCTGCGCCGTCAATCCCTTTTGGATGGCAAATCCAATTCTTTGAAATACAACATCTATATATATATATATATATATATATATATATATATATATATATATATATGTAAACCATAACATTGTTATGCATAATCCTTTGGACCCTTTTGAGAAGCTCTCCCGCTTCAGTAGCCAAAAATCGAAGGTGTCAAAACCAAAAGGAATGAATACATGTTGATTGTCAATACAAGCCTTCTCATGCTTAGCAACTTTAGTCGAGGCAGCTTTCTGTGCAGCGTGTCCCGCAATAAAATCACTCCTTATCGGACTCGCCAGTGGAGAAACTCCAGTCAGATTAACACATGCATGCTTCCCTCCAGCCCATCCAAATATGAAAACATCTGCTGGTCTGAGTGTCGATCTCCCCTCTTGTGGATCCGTCAAAAAATTCACATGTGCTTCTTTCTCTGAAGCAACTCCAACATGTCTGAGTACATCATAAAGGACATCCCTTTCAGAAATTCCATCCATGAACTTCTTTAGTAATTTATATTTGTATCACTTGAAATTTATAATCTTTAAGATATTGGTAACTATTCCATACCAGAACGATGGAAGTGAATGATACATGTCCTAAAGTGACGTAGCAATCGTAAGTTGGGATAATTAACATAAGCACAGAGACTAATCTAATTTCAAAAACCAAAGGGAACGTGAAAATGAGGAGCTCTTTATGTAGCATGTATGATGGCTCGTGTATAGTGGACTACAATGAGGAAAGAAGAATGCAACGTAATATGTATATGACTGTGGTGCAAAGAAGTTGAGTGTGGTCCAAAGTTATTTTCAATTACAACATGCTATCAACGAGACTTATTGTAATTGCTACTTATTTTTATGTGTTAGGTGGAGCTAAGTGTGTATTAGGCTCCCTTGCCTTGTAGGCATAGTTGTAAAGTCCATGTTTATGTGCCTACCAAGGTTTTATTATGGGCTTGTTTGTTTACCAGGTTATTCGGAGTAACCTGATTTACCCATCTGTATTTTTGGGTTGGAATTCCATCACAAATTAATGTAACATTACATCACATTTTATATTCCAATCCTCTCCAACCCTTCTAACCATCTATATAGCTACTATTCGCAACAGGTTACTCAAACCCAACCTAACACAGTTACCAAACAGGCCTTAAGAGTGTAATGCCCTGCCTAAACTCGATCGATTACATGGTGGTTCAATCGAGGTTGCAAATCACAATCTAACATGGATGGTTAAGTGTTCAACACGAGTGTATTAGGTACCTTGAAAAAGTAAAATGTTATTATATCCTACCTTGTGAGTAGCTCGAGCATCCGATTACTCAGCATGGTACTTATGAATCGTCTCTTTCCCTAAGGTCATGCCATAATTTAAAGAATGAACCGTCATTTAATTAAAACATAATATGCATAAGGTGAAATAAACACTAGTGCAAATATAGTAACTCAAATTTATATACAAATTTGTATGTGTGTCTATGGTTTATGCATAAGAAGAATCACGTTTATTTTATATCAATACCAAATCCTATTGGCAAGATTTTAGCTTTGAGTCGCATGGCATTTAAATTATAATAATTGCGTAAGTTTATACATCATTGTAATGCCTGATATGTTTGTTCTAATCCAAATATAATATAGCACATCTACATAACTCATTGTGAAGCCTTAGCAAAGATGGCAATATAAACGATAATCAGATTATTATTTACAACAAGGTTGTTATTAATCATACTAATGACATACTTAGCATGATGTGGTTTGGATGATCAGATGCTGATCCTCGCAATGGTTAGATGATCAGATGCAAGTGGTGTAGCGCTTAAAATTGTGATGTAGGTTATCTCCTTCATGTTATCATGTAATGGCAACCTTAGTAGTAAAATTTATTTTCTATGTTTTACATTGTTACTTAATGTAATATTGTCCTAGCTTTTAATAACAAAAGTCATTATTTCATTTCATACATTTATAGAATATATATATATATATATTATATATTGTAATTATCTAGGGATATTTGCCCCAGAATCATATAAACTTTGCAAATTACCTCTACGATCTTTTGCACAACGTAATTACCTCATCGACCATGTAAATTAACCCAAGAACCCTCACAAGCTTCAAACAAATTAGTTGTTGAGTTCATGAGGTAAGAGTTAGCAAATTTATGGGGTCGAGAGGAAATTATGTTGTTTCAAAGATCGAGAAGATAATTTACAAAATTTATAGGGTTCGTGGAGTAAATATTCATGTTATCTATTGTACACTCTTATACTTATTAACCCTGTTAAAATAGACAAGTAATCACATACATATCATTGTGCATGTGTTATGGAAAAAGAAAATAAAATATAGCCTTCCCAATGATAATCGTTGCAATGCAATGACTCGATGAGTGTAGCGGTACTTGAAATGTATGAGTGACCATGCATTGTTTTCTCTATATATTACGTGTAAGTTTTGTTGTCGTAAATGCATAATTGTATGCATTAATTATTTTTGCCATCTTAATGGAATTGAAATTTTCGATTCCATTATGGCTGTAGCAGAAATGAACCATAGACATGTGTAGAGAAGAGCTGTAGCAGAAATGAAAATGCTAAGGTGGATTTGTGGACACATACACATACACACGTAAAGATCGGATTCAGAATGATGCTATCAGAAAGAAAGTTGGTATTGATCAAGGATAAGATGCGAGAAAACCACTTAAGATGGTTTGGTCATTTGCAAAAAAGGTCAGCTGACGCACCAATTAGGAGATGTGAGTGTTGGGATGTTGAGCCGGCTAAAAGATGGTGAGGACGACCCAAGAAGTGTTGAAAAGAGACTATTCGAAGGGATCTTAGTTTTTTGGATATAAGCCCAAGATTGATCCAAGATAGATTTCAATAGAGGCGAAGAATCCATGTAGCCGACCCTACTTAATTGTGGGAAAAGATTTTGTTGTTATTGTTGAATGGAATCAAAATTTTGAGGAGAATCGCATGGAATTTGATCAAACTGAAGAGTGAGAAACTACAAATGTTGAGGGAGACATGGTAGGACTTTCATGAAGACTAGATTGTGGAAATTTTCTCTTAGTTGAAGTACTATGGGAGTTACTACAACCCTCCCCTTGCTTGCGAGGAAGAGAATGTTGCAATCCTTTTTTTGTTATTTTGATTTCAAAATCCATCTTTATACATTGAATATTCGATCAATGTACTGCATATCCTCCAATTTTTGCTCAAATCCTAGCTTATTTGTTATTTTGGTCAAATTCGATATGCACTAGACATGGTACACACTTTTGTTGTTGTCGTCTATTCCATTGGCATTTGTCTGTTGTACTTTTGAGATATTGTTGTATGAGAGCAGTGTACATTTATATGCCTACTTATATAGGGTTGTCATGCATTTATGTCTCTGTGGACATGTTTATGTGTACTTTATGAAACATGATAATGAGAATGAATGTTGCATTTCTCACTTCTTCATGCCCATTCTCATGCGGTTACATGTTTCAAATGCGAGTTTAACTTGCGTAGATGGGATTATGATCCTCGAGATTCAGCTCCACAACGAGAGGCGAGGGACTATAAACATCATCCCTAATGACTTCAAAGGGATAGAATTGACCGTCAGCATCCACTAATCTATCTCAAGCTATTGTCATCGAGGCTAGATTTTATACAACACTCTGATAGTACATATGGTCTTGTGGAATTATAGATTGTGATTCTTAATTTGGGGTAATGAAATTTAAGGTGGTTTAATTTCCTCTCTAAGTAATTTCACATTCAATTCAGTGCATGGATTTTTAGACATCTTCATGATAGGCTATGAAGAGCTTGCATGTAATGTTAGGATCATGAATTGTATTAGGATTAACCATTATAAAGGAAGTCAAATCCAATTCCTAATAAGTATTAAGTGATATTCCATGTAGAGTATTTATAGGAATATGATTATGAGTCTTGTATATGGTCTATGTATATATGTATAGAGGATAGAGGCATTACCACCGATACCGCGCCACAATAGATGGCAATAATGTAAGAGGGTGATAAAAGAGAAGGGAGAGATTAAGGGAACACGTAGGCCCCGTTCGGCCAGCGGGCTACCCGCGGGTTAGGGGAGTTTACCTCCCTTAACCCACATCCCCCTCTCTCTCTGCGGGCCCCACTTTATTCCTTTTTTAAAAAAATAAATAAATCAATTTTACATCATCAATCCTACAAAAAATAATATATTATACCATCATATCATATAAAAATTATAAACTACTCCACTTCTACTCACTTTTCCAAACTTCAATACAATCACATCACAATAACTACTCACTTTTTCAAATTCCAATACAATCATATCACCCCAAACCCACTTCTAACCCACCCCCAGTTTAATCCTCTATCCAAACACCAAAATATAAAAACGGATTACCATCTACCAGTTTAACCCGCCAACCAAACGCACCCGTAGAGTTGTGCTTCTTTATACGTGGATTTTCTTCTTTAGAGGTCGTAAGAGGCAATCCACCATTGTCACACATGTGCTTCTATGGCGGTTGATTGCACTTCCGGTTCACACGCCACCCAAAAAAGTAAATCAGCATCTACATTCATTTATCATATCATTCACGAAAATTATTTTTTTAACTCTTTGTTATGAACGAATATTACACGGAGATGCTTTTACCTTTCATTAACATATGAAATATTTTTATATTTCATTAACATAACATGGACACTCAGTTGATATTCCATAGTGATGGTTAATATAATAATGGTTATTCGTTATCTTTGTCATTAACAAATTCTTCATTGATCGTTGTTGAAAATAGGGATTTTTACCCGGCAGACTCTATAATCTTTTGCAATTACCTCTACGACCTTTGAAACATCGTAATTCCTCCCCCGACCCTGTAAAATTGCTAACCCTTACTCTACAGACCATGCGGTTAAACCCCGTTAATTTACCCGTTATAGATAATATTTGTTGTTATATATTACCGATTAGTGTAGTGCGGGCAGCTATTGATGGGAACACGACCCGGCATCGACTCCTCTCAGATATGTATTTTTGGGGATATAAACCCCCCAGATACAAATGCAGATAGGCAATCGATCACCACCACGAAAGCACGTGTGTATTGGTGTTCGGTTACCACTCGCAACCACCGAGAAGAAATATCACTATAAGAGGGACAAGTACAAACCTCGCTTTCTCATCTCGCTCTCTTCTCTCTCTCCCTCTCTCTCTCTCCCTCTCTCTCTCTCTCCCTCCCTCTCTCTCTTTTCTCTTGTGGCATTCCCTCTTGTTGTGGTGTAGAGGTAATGTCCCCACCCTCCTCTATATAAAGCACAATTACAACCTCATAGTCCTATTCCCAATAGGACTATAAAGAGAACAAAACTCAGGTTTAGGAGTCAATCCCATTAGAATTCATAATCTTAGTTTAACTCTAATCCTAACAATCTCATCCTTGAGTTGAATTCAATCACAATCTCTCCATCGTGTAGAGTCTGCACTGGGTCATCATCACCATCTGCAGGTCTCGTTATCATGATCTCACCAACTCTGAGTGACACACCCGTCACTGGACCCCTCGACGTGCCCCCTATCGTGCACCTTCACAGCTCATAATTGTGTCTCACGGTGCGGCACCACAAATCTCTCGTGACTAGAGATTGTATCGACGTCCTCTGGTAAAGCAAATTGCACTCGCTTCTCCTTGTTGCACACGTCTGCAACAGATATATCGATAACTTGTCGCTCTCTCATCGTACTTCTCGTCTTGGGAATAACTGGAGCTCCATCACCTGTCATAATCCTTCAGTCGAGCATATATACCTTGTTCACATTCTCGTCACACGCATCACTGTGCGTGCTCCCTTTCTCGCTCTGAGAACTCTCCGTTGTAACTCGATGTCCTCGTGACTTGATCGTTCCCACTGAAATCAGATTCTTCTTGGGCATAGGAATGTTCTGACACCTGTCATAGTTTGCACTACTCCATCAAACATATGGAATTTCACAGATCCAATCCTCTTGATGTGGTGAACCTCTCCACCTCCATCTTGAGAGTGCCATCATTAATGCATGATATGTGCTGAACTGCTCCATGGATGAGCATACGTGATCTGAACATGTCAAGTCCAAAAGTCATCTTTAATCTGCCTTCATCTCCCTAAAGCACGCTAGAGATTCTCCCCCGCAGACTGTAGTGGAATCCTCTTGGTCGGAATCAGAGTCACCAACCTTCTTCTTTCCTTTCTCCTTTTCATGTCTCAGACAATCGGTTATTTTATGACCCTCCTTGTCACAATATAAGCATCTGATCGGACCTCGTGACTTGGATCGACATCTAAATCCTATCACCCTTGATCTTAAACTTCTACCCTCAGTTGCCAGCACATGGCCTTCATCATCCATTGCCTCGTCCGTCGATCTCTGTTGAGACTCATTCATAAGCAACGAAGCATCTGTCTCATCCAATGTGATGGTCTCCTTTCCATTGAGTGATATTGTCATAATATGATCGTAGGAATATCAACAAGATCAGTGCATTATATTCCTCCTTGAAGAGAGAATCTCCTTTCACATTCTTCTCCTCAAGTGGGAGCACATCTGTCAGAATCTTGTTGAATTTATCCAAGTGCACTTCGATATTTGTCTCCTCGATCATCTTTAGACCATAGAGCTTCTTCTTTGTCAATAGCCGGTTTGTCAAAGTTTTGGACTTGTACCGTCCCTAGAGCTTTATCTAGACCTCCGCTGGATTCTCCAGTCCGATGATTTCGCGTAGAGTGTTGTCTGTCAAGAACAGTTGTATTGTACTATTCGTGAGATCCATCATCTCTGTCTGCTCTTCCTCTTTCATCTTCCCAAGCTTCTTCGCTTTATCCTAGAGAGCTTTTACAAGTCCTTTTCGTGTGAGTACATTCTTCACTCGTTGTTGCTATAAGGTGAAGTCATTCTTCCTGTTGAAGGGTTCCATGGAGAATTATTCATCCCTCGATGTAAATTTTACCATCTGCTTTGCTATTGTATCTCCTCGTACGATCTGAAAAATCAGAGCAGAGTTCCCTCAATCCGAATCGTCCAACTCGTCTAGAGTGCATCAAAGTCCCTATCTGGACTCTTGGACCACCTCAATAGGAATACAGATGCTTCTAACCTCAACAGTTTACCGTAATAGTTGCTTCTTCACAGCCTCTAAAGAAAGCACACCTGTTGTACCACATCATCTCCTTATGTCGAATCTCGCTCTGATTTGCCATGTTGTATCCCTCGTTGTCGTCGAACCAGGCTCTTATACATGTTGATGGGAACACGATTCGATATCGACTCCTCTTAGATACCGGTTGTTGGGGACATGAACATGTCCAGATACAGATGCAAATACACAATCGATTACCACTACGGAAGCACGTGAAAGAAAGAACAACCATATAAAATGATGATCAGTTACCTCTCGCGATCATCGAAGAAGAAAGATCACTATAAGAGGAATGAGTACAACTCTCTTTATTACCTTGCTCTCTCACCTCTCTCTCTCTCTTTCTCTCTCTCTTCTCTTGAGGTATTCTCTCTTGATGTGGTATAAAGGCAATATCTCCACCCTCCTTTATATATAGCCCAGTTACAATCTGATGAATCTCGTATTCATCATGTTAAAAGTCACAAATTAAACCCCTAGCTTAATCAATCAAATAAAAATCACCATTAATTCCTTATTTTTATCTTGTGTTATATTGTGTATAATTAACCTTGAATTAATTGTACTTAATTTTCTTTGTATTTATTTTATCATCAAAAACCCCTAAAAATTAGGTACAATAATGGTCTATAATTCACTGACCTTTAAAAAGACTAAAAAAATACAAAAACAACTCAAAACCAAAAAGTCGGCGTTGTTATCCCCTTTAAAAATATCCCCAAAAATACTTTTTGTACAAATGACCTCTTTTGGCTTTTTTTCCAACATGAAACTTGTAGATCTCGTCGAGACGAGCAACTTTCATGTTTTGACTTTTTCTTAATTTTGCCTCTAGTTATTTCTTTTGTATTTTCCTTTGTATTTACAATTTCGAATTTTCTGATTGGGCCTGTGGAGCTCTCTGGAGCTGCCATGTGGCTGCTCCTCCTCCCACCACCCGACGCTTGTCCGAACCGTTGGATCCCCTTCAACACGCCTCCATCTCCGTCGTTCATCCTTTGCCCACTCCCCGCCGTCAGATCTGACTGCCAGATCCGATCCCAACCGCACGCACCCGCCTGAATCACAGCCCTCTGATCCCCTTTAATCCTATGGTTAGCATCCTCCCACGTCACCCCCTCATCCACAACCATAGATTCCACTCCCTATCCAACAGTTCTCCTCACACCATGACGCCCTCCACCATAGCTGCCCGATCGCATTCATATCCTACGGTCTACCATGCTCCACGTCATCCCTTCATCCTAGACCGTTAGATCTTCCTCATTCCTCCATCAAAGTCGCTCATTAGCGCCTAACTCACAGTCGTTCGATCAGATCCTCAGATCTGATCGCTACTCTCTACTAGCGCCTTCATTCTAGTCGTTGGATCGCAAGATCCAACGGTTGTCGATCATCGTCTTCCTCCAGCTCGCCCGTTACACCTTGTCATTGCCGCACCCCCTTTCCTTTTTTGCTCTCACCCCCGACCTTCCCTCCTCATCATAACGTCGCCTACACAACCCCCATTCTTCCGCCATCCTCGCGTAACCCCCATCAACCCTCTCCATTACTCTCCTTCACCTTCATTCCTCTTGCAAAAACGCCTCGTCCTCACATAACTCCCGTCTGCCCCCTCCTATAAAACCACCTTCCATCTGCTCCGAGCAACCCGTCCACCATTCCCGGCGTTTCCCCTAGCCATCCTCCTCCTCCTATGACAGAGGAAGAGATGATTGGCGAAAATGGAGGCCTCTGCCTTAGTGTTGACCCATCGCTTCGGCCATGATTCGGCTGCAAATGCACGTCGATGAGCACCAAGGTCAGCCGCCTTTCTCGTGCGATGACTCGAGGTACACTTAGAACCTCATCCCAAGCCTCCTCGACCGCCATCTCCTTCGACCCCCAGGTTCTTCTCTCTCCCCTGGTTTTTATCTATTTTCCTTTTAATTATCTCGCCGCACTCCGTCCCCTCCACCGTTCACAGACCCTTCCAATCCATCCACCACGTCACCCTCATCCTTGTCGACCACCTTTCTTCTTCTCCAAAACCCCTCACGCTCCGACCCCCTTCTTCTCCATTTCGCCGGAGAAGAAGCCCATGGCCACCATCTCTCTTCATTTCCACGGCCTTCACTCACCCCCCTAAGCATTCGCACCATTCGCACGGCTTCGACTATGATTAACATCTGCAGGTATCTTCAATGGTCGAAGCTCGCGTAGCCCCACCGGTCTCGAATTTCTCCTCCGATGACCATGCTCCGTCGAGCAGCTTCAGACATCAACGGAGCTTCGCATTGGCTCCAGGACCCCCGCCAGACTTCGAATGATCTTCATCGACCTTCAAGCGAGCTAGTGGCGAGCGGCGGAGCTCCATCCAACACACCGGAGCCCCGCCTCCTCCGGTGGGCCGCAGAGGAGGGAGACGATACAGATATTGTCCGATCGATTCGATCGGACGGCCATGATGGTGCCACGTCGACCATCCTAGCCTTCATGTTGAACCCACAGACTCGGGTGGATCGAACCAAGAACCGAGCCTCCAGCAAATGCTACGTCAGCCCGAGCCAGCAGCGCCTCTCGAGCCTAGGCTCCTCACGTGTGATGCACGTGAGGGCCTGGGTAAATTACACGAAAGATCCAAAGCTTTTTGATATTTGCAGAATGGTCTCCAGGCACGTGCCTCACATGCGTATTTGGGTAATTTATAGGGAGGATCTCAAAGTTTGAAGATTTGCAAAAAGATCCCTACGCGCATGGAAAATTTACAGAGGACCCCAGACGATTTTTGGTATTTGCATTTAGGTCTCTCCAGGGACCTAAATGTAATATTTATCCTTTTATTTTTTTCCATTTTTATTACAATTATGCCCTGTATTGATTTTAGCATAACTTGAGCATCGTAGGTTCAAATTACATGATTTTAGTGTCGTTTTGATCCTTGTTTCCTCTACATCATGGCATATTTAATTTTCTCATCCGACATCATTTTAAATGAAGTGGATTTTTGTGTTAGATGATGACCCTGCTCTACTTATCCTTGCTCTGATTTAATGATTGTTCTTAATGTTGTGATCACAACGACTCCGATTTCAATTTCTATTATGTTGCTCATATTTTTAGGGTATATTTGTACCTTTTTATGCTGCATATAAATTCCCTTGCATCACTCTCATGCATCATCTTATAATTGCCTAAAAATCAACTAAAAATTGCATGCTCCATTTTATTACATTGTAATTAGCATAGTGCTTCATGCATACTCATGGAAACCTAAATCTAGAAATAATCCACACATGTGCGGAATTAATCGAAATTTGATAAATAGATGGAGTGGCTCGTGTCTCTATGATCGACCTTGGTAGACTTGCTAAGTATAAATACTCCACAACATTCAAAGATTATGGTTTTTGACGAACCGAATTGGCCTCATATATTACGACAGTTACTTATTATTATAGAGGCAAATTTGACGATCATCAAATGGAACCGTTGCCGGTGACACGACTTAACTTAATTTATTTGTTGAATTTTGACTTATCTTTGTTGAATATTTTCAAGATTCACAGGTCCTCATATCATGCATCATTTCTTGCATCATGTCTGTTGATTAATTTCGTTGTATTTTTCTAACTTTTCTCTTTTATGGCAGGGCCCATGAAAATTGAGGATGCTTGATCTGCATGTAGGCGTGAAGTCGAGAGCTTCTACTGAAGAGGCCGCAAAAGAATTTGTGAAGAAATTTTAGGATCTTTTATCAATCAGTCTGCATTTACATATTGTAAAAGAAAAAGAAAAAAGAAAGAAAAAATGTTGCATGTGCATATTTATTTTAACAGCCCTCGTAGAGGGATTGCATGTTGTAGAAAAAGTAGATCACTTGATGATCTAACCCCCCCCCACACACACACACATACACGTGCACATACACACTCACCCCTCCATCTTCCTTCCCTCTGTATATTTCACCATCTCTCTCTGTGTATATTTCACCCCCCCCCCCTTCATCTACCCCCTAGAAATCTGTAGAAATACAACACCCCCCAGCGCCCCTGTATCATTTGAACATACTTCTCCAGATACAGACCCCCTAACTCAGGACCTTACTTAGGCTATTTGTAGCCTAAGTATAGGGGGTCCCGTCTACCCATCTATCCCTCACATTGTCTTCTTGTACTTAGGTCAATCTTTGACCTAAGTATAGGGGGACTCTCCTCCTCAGTTCCGCTATATCACCCTATATTTGATCGAGTCATGGCTTCATGACACTTGTGCTATGAGGATATAGCAAAATTTAAGTATAGGGGGTATACCGTATATAACTATATATTTACTTTAGCCGTAACTTGTATTTTTAAAACTTTTTGCAAAATTTATTTTCGAGCATGGTTCTGGTAAACCTGTGAACTGAGTTTTGTAAAAATCTTGTAAAGTTGTTTTCTTAAAAATTAAGGGATTAATCTGTGTTAATAACCCTTTTCAAAAAAATGAAAAATTTTAAAAATTGAAAACCTTTCTTTGAATTAGACACTGACTACTAGGCTTAGTAGACACTTTCAGTGACGGAACTTCAGTCTCCCTTAGCAGAGTGGGTGGCTTAGAGGGCACTGCGGAAGGCTCCGTCCTCAAGTAACACGGGTTCATCTAATGGCTCGTACTTATACCCATACTGGATGAGAGTAGATACTTTTATTTATTTGAGACTAGGCCAGTAATTGTCTCTCCAAAGAAATAAAAAAATTGATGAAAATTAAAATCCATAAAAATCTGCAAAAGCCAAAATCACACAAAAATCACACAAAAAATCACTAACTAAGGAGTTGGTGTATTCCTGACACAAACACATTCACTCAAGGCTTGAGGATTTTGAGGACACTGGATTTCTGTGATCTTGAGAGTCTGAGTTAACATGCCTTAGTCATTAAGATTTTGAACTTAATTATCCACACTTCCCTAGTTTGAAAGATTAACCGCTATATTGCACTCTTGAATGGTACTGTAGTCAATTATTAAGATCAAAACATCTTAATACAAATTTAGTTTCTGAATACCTCTCATAGTTGTTAATTACTAAATAAATTACTAGAGTAACCGGGCTCTGATACCAATCTGCCGCAACCCTAATTCCAGGTCGTCGAATCCTCCCATATCCGGATCTGGTTACTCTGCAATAATTTATTCAGCAATCACAACTAGCATTCAGAAACAGACTGCAATTAAAAATACTTAGAAGAAAGTATTTTAACACTTTTCCATTCACAAAATAAGGTTCACATAAAACCTTTTCCACTATAACCATTTACATGTACATCACCTTAAAAGGAAATTACACAAAAGATTACTAACTACCTTACAGAGAAGAGCTATTATGGTCGGTTGGATGACTATGTTAAATCGATGGACTACTAAAGCCCTTATGCTTGCTCACCGAACCTGTTGGGTTTTCCATCAATCATAGGATAAAAATTAGCGAATGTTAAGTAACGAAGAAGAGAAAAGCAAACAAATAGTGTAATTTTTTTCAAAACTTGTTATCACAAAAGGTTTCATTCCTTCTCGTTAATATAACTCCTATTCCTTTCTATTTCACGTCAGGGATTAGTCCAGAGGAACACCACCATTCTTGAACTTTGAAATTGTGGACATTTCGGGATTGTAGATTGTGTCGATCTTGGTAAGCTTATGCCGCCGCACGTCGCCTCAACCAGTCCTCTAATACTACCCTGACACTTTCATTTTCTTTTATTAATCAGGGTCTCAAACCCTCAG
Organism: Ottelia alismoides; assembly: GCA_037367405.1. Taxonomy (NCBI): domain Eukaryota; kingdom Viridiplantae; phylum Streptophyta; class Magnoliopsida; order Alismatales; family Hydrocharitaceae; genus Ottelia; species Ottelia alismoides. Next base: position 255,607 of record JAZKJV010004302.1, on the reverse strand, counting down.
CCTAAAAAACAAAGGAGCACACCGTCCTCGAGGGCTCGGTTGCTTAAACCTCGGGCTAACCTTTAATCATATAATCTAGCGGCTTTAAATACATATTATCGTGACCCAGTCGCTATTGAACCACCCGTGACTACACATGGCACGACCACATATTCCGTCGTTCAATCCGAAGATATTGGCTCTCGGTACACATGTTGCAAATCAATCATTTCATGTGCACTTATCATAACAGGCAACCGTGTACCACCTAAGTAGGGAAACACCAATACGGGTTCCTTCCGACAAACCTACAGGTTGTATGCCTGACCTGTAGTTCTACTCCCAGTCATCCTTAACGTGACACGCGATCCTTTTCAGGATCCAACTCAAACCACATCAATTCCCATGATACAATTCTTTCTTCATTTGGCATAATCAGTAACACTTAGTATAGACTCACATATATATTATTCATATGCATATATACTCGTATTTATGCCTATTTTAACTCCCAAACCCTAACTTTTCAAGCCACTGCATAAATTTGATGCTTAAACCTTATTTTAGTGGGAATCATAAAGCAACTCTTCAGACTTTCTAAAAGATAGCCAAAATTAGGATTCTTCATAGCAAAGAACATAAATTCAAGAATTTTAATAATCTCCTATGAAAACCCAACAGCAAAAGAAAGGATTTCGTTACCTGATCGAGCTCTCTCTCATGCATGCAATGCTTTATTGTGTTTTGTTTTCAGAAAGGATGTTTTAAGGTTCCTGAAAAGTTCGAATTTTATTTTCGTATCAAAACCGCTAAGACAAGTCAAGAACGCGAAGAACGAACGAAGAACACGAAGAAGACGAAGAACGCCAAGATCATATTTTCTCTTGAAATTTCAGCAGAGCTTCCCCTTATACGGGGTGATATTTCTAGGAAAATTTCGACAGAGTTTCCCCTTATGTCGGGACATAATTCTTGAAAAATTTCGGCAGAATTTCCCCTTATATTGGGACATATTTCAAAATAAAAACGAAAAGAGTTTCCTCTATAAAATCAATCGAGAGGAAAACAACAATGAAACTGAAATAATATAATCAAACTTTAAGTGATGGAGAATCATTAGACACCGCGCGTCTTATGTGAGTGAATGTGTGACAAATCACAGAGTTCACTGACGTGCATAGCCGTCTGCATCTTAGTAGGGTATTACATGGATTTCTCCATCAAAATAACTATAAAAGCGGAAAAGAAAGAATAATAAGCACTGGAGAATCGGTAGACACCACACGTGTTAGGTGAGTGAACGTGTAACGAACCACAGGGTTCACTGACGTGCATAGCCGCCCGCACCTAAGTAGGGTGTTACACAGATTTCTTCTCGAACCACAACAGGAAACGAATCGGAAAGAAAGATGAATCAAGAACAAAATTTGGAAGAAAAGAGGATGAATTGAAAGTCTAGCTTACGAAGCAAACTAAGAGAAGATCATACCTTCCTCCTCCTCGTTCTTCCGTCAGCGCTTCGTTAGCGCTCTTTCCCCACCTCCCACTCCTCCTCCCGACCTCTCAACCCTAGCCCTTGGGTGGTGGTGGTTTTTTTTATTTTTTTAATTTTTTTCACCTCTTTTTCAAATAAGTGTTTGCTAAGGGACTAGCAAAAGTTAAGTATAGGGGGTGATGAATACCCATTCATCACTCTTTATTCTTATATTTTAGCTACAAAAACCTTTGCAAATACATGTATATTCATGTAAATACAAATAATTATCAAAAGCATACATTGTATAAAGTTTAATAATTAGCATGTTTTTGTGCAAAAATAAAAGAGTAAAGAGTAAAAATAAAAAGAGGGAAATATTTAGAATAAATATTGAGCAACCTAACCCAATGGAGGGCTCAGCATGGGCCTGACCGCATAAAAGCCAAAGTAGAGGGAGATAGGGGCTCATGTGTGTAAATATATTTGTGAATATAACAAAAATATTTTCCTCCAAAAAGAGACTAAAATGGGCTTGTAAATACTTGTATATATTTATAAATATAAAAATCAAAGTAAAAATGGAAAAATTAGAAAGAAAGATAAAAACATTCACATGTAGATATTCATCATGCATATAGTCCACTCTCTTGTATTTATTTCACCCTATAAATAAATAAAATTAAACCCCATAAAATTTGTAAATACTCTATATTTTATGGTGTAAATAAATAAAATAAAAACAATTAAAACAAAAACAAGATAAAAAGAACAAAATTCAAAACATAAAAATATATTGTAAATATACCATGTATATACATGTACATATATATATTCATTTCACTATTGTATATAAATAATAAAAATAAAATAAAAATATCTTTTTATTCCTTATTTTATGATATAAATCAATAAAATATAAAATAGGAATAAAAAGGTATGAAAATAACAAATTAAAAATCAAAAATCAATAGCCTATATTGTACATATACCTATGTATAGTACTATATTGTAAATACCCTATTTTTATTTTGAAAAAATTAATTAAAATCACTAAAAAATAGAAAAAATTAAAACAAAAATATTTCATGTTTTGACTTTTTAATAAATTGGCCATTTACTATTTTTAAATAATTTTACAAATCTTTTCCAAATGGCCTCTTCTCATTGGTCCACAGGGGTTGTTGACCGCCTGGTCAACTCCCCCCTGTGGACCACCTCCCGCAGATCTGGTTCGAGAACCCGACTTCCCCCATTTATTCCCACCAGACCCGATCACCATTTAGCCTAACCCAGGGTCCTAATCACTCCCCAGGCATCCGGGAATCTCGCCCGACATAGATCCTAGGGATTCGTGCTCCATGGAGCCGGACCCGAGCCTTCTTTCCCGGACCTGCACCCATATTTAAGCCGAGCTCCGTGATGAAGCTACGTTTCATCATCTTTATTCTATCATTTTGGCCTTAAAAACCCTAGTAAATGCGTGTAAATAGAGCTAATTCATGCATTTTAGCATCTATGCATATGTGTGTAAATACTGTATAAAATACGGTTTTTAAAGACAAAATTATAGAATAAAGAAAAGAAAAGAAAAAGAATGAAATATTGTAAATATTTTATGACCCGAAACCCCGAGACCTAGGCATCTCGATGAATAGGTCGACAAGGAATAAAGTAGGGGGAGATAAGGTCAAAAACACGGTCCAAACACCTATTCATTCTATTCATTTCTTATTCATTTTGGGACCTATTTTTGGTTCCACTTTTTATACATCAAATAAAGAAACTTTGTACATGAAAGTTGTAGATAATTTTATAAATAAAAATACAAAATTGATTTCACAGAAAAATAATGTACAGATAAAAAGTTATGATCTGAATAAAAATCCAGAAGCCCAACTTCCCAGACCCGTATCTCACAAATAAAAACTCCAAATGCAGCGTACTCACCTTTAATTGTATATAGAAGAAAATAAGCTAATTAATGGTGGTGGTTTCGCATTTGGCGGAGCTACGGCTTGAAAGTTGACTTTTGGATCCTCATTGTACATTGTACAGATTAAAATATTCAATTTATTAATTATTTATTATTTTTATAATTTTATATTTTTATAATGTTGTAATTATTACCTATAATAGTTATGTACATTAAAATAAGAATAAAAACCTAAATAAAAACAAAAATAAAATACGTAAACATAAAATACATAGATACATTACCTATACATATCCCTATACAAAACATGTTTGTATTTTATTAAAGATACAAAACATATCAAAAAAATAAAATAAAAATATATTTGTAGATAAAAGTGTTCTATGATTTTATAAAATAATAAATAAAAAATAATAAAATACCTAAATAAAAATTAAATAATCAAACTTGTAGATAATGTACCTATATAGGGGTATAAAAGCAACTTGTAAAAATATATATCATAAAAATAATTAAAAATCGGAATTAAATACTTTATACAATAATAAATATTTTTCATTAAATAACCTAAATCTAAATAATTCATTTATTATTTTTAATCGAATTTACAAAACATTTTTCTGGGATTTTTCCTGATTGGTCCACGTGGACCAATCAGGAGAAGGCGCCAGTTGACCTAGGTCAATTGGTCGTCCTTTGTCCCTGTAGCTCTGACAAGCCTAGATTTTTGTCCGACTTCTCGGATTTTCCTAGGTCGGCTCGTCCACCCTCTGCCCCCGCTTCCTTCATGAAAATTGTACCCTATACATCCGTGATACCCGCCGACCTATTAGATCCTATCAGATCTTCGTGGTTCGCCCGTGATCAGCCCTCGAAACTCACCACTCGACCATGATTCAAAATGAACCCCCCGACTTCCCTTGAGTCTTGGACCACTCTTCCACCTCCAAACCCCTCAACTGGACCCCTAGCGTGACTCTTGGTGACAGCAGGAGCACGGAGGGCGCTTCAACAGGTCGATTCGGTGTCGAATCGAGGCAGGTCCCCTCGCCGGAGTTCTCGCCGGAGAACGCTCAGTGCTCGCACGGGTGAGGTTTTTCTTCCTTTTTTTCTCTTCTTTCTTCTGATGCTTTCGTGTTAAAAAGCCATGGTGGCACTCCCTTGTTGAAGATCTTAGTCAGTAGCGAGTTTTGCACCTCGATTCATCGCGGCCGGCATCGAGTCTCGCCGGCCGCCTCCACCTGTCCCAACATCTGTCCCTTGCGCGAAATACTCCACGAAGTCGGGGCACTTTGCCCCCGACTTCTTCATCTATTTTATTTGCAGGTCCCCGGAGGTGAAGGACCTCTTCTGGGAGGTCGATTTTGCCGGAGCATACACGTCCTGGAGCAGCCCCCGTCCACCCACGTAGCGGCGGCGAGCTGGCGTGTCTAACGCCATTTTGAAGCTGTCAACAGATAGGGGGGCGTCCCAGCAGGCTTCGCGTGCGTTTGGAAGCGGAGAAGGTCAACAGGGGACGAACCTACGCCGAGATCAAACTCGCCGGCGGCGAGTTCCCTTACTGTTCTCCCCCCTTTGACCGGAGCCGTCGGATCGCGGCTCGTTCTTGGCGCATAGCAGCAACCGTCGGATGGTGCGGGTTGATCAACCGTTGGATCAGCAGAGCGTCTTCTAATCTGGTCCGTCGCTGATGAAGGGGTATTGCGCGATCGGCGCGCGACACGTGGCATAAGTGGAAAAGATCGAACCGTCCGTCAGCGCCCTTGCTTGGGCATTTTGCGAGTATCGCCCAGGCGTTTTTGTATTTAAGGTTTAACGCACAAACATTCCTCTGCTCTTTTATATTCTGTGTAAATTTTGCATCTTGGCCCTGGACTTTTCGATAATTGCTTGTACACCCCTTCCAGGTGCGCGTGCAAGTCACGTGCACCCTGGGGTTTTTGCACAAGTAGCCCTGCGGCTTTGTTTATTTCCATCTAGTACTGTAATCTGGAATTCAAGTTTTAAACTTTTAGGAAATTTACGTGCCAGCCTTCGAACTTTGCCTTAATTACACATATACCCCTGGCTTGCATGTAGTTTCTTGCTGTCATCTATAATTTTTGCATGCATCTCTAAATCAAAAAAAATCCACAAAAAGTGCATTAAACTTCCTGTGGCATTGTAGATTTATGTCATATTTTTATTTTCCATAATTATTACATTTTAGTATTTATTAAAAATCAAAAAAATGCTTTTTGTGCACTGTCTAGCTTAGAAAATCACTAAAAATATAAAAACTCTCTAGAAAAATCCACAAAAAATATATATTGTCTACTTTAGTTTGTTCTAACTCCAGACCAAAAATCATTAAAAAAATACAAAACCAAACCCCTAAAAATGGCAAAACTCTAAAAACATCTATAAAAATATTAAAAATTCTACAAAACTCCTAAAAATATAAACTTTGTCTCTAATTTTTCTTTGTTTTATTGTCTTTAAGTGAAAATTAAAGTGGAGAATTTTTGCTGTTGTTTTCTATCTTATTTCTCCATTTTAGTTTCAGCCTTGCATTTTTGCCACTGTTTTCTTTATTTTGCTAATTAAAAATACCAAAAACATTCTAAAAATTACTCAAAAATCACAAAAACAGTAAAAAAAGTATAAAAAGACCAAAAATACTTTATTTTCATATTTTTGAATATTTTTATCTATTTTTATAAATACCTCTTTTTCCCTTTTATTACATTGTCCTTATTTTCCAATATTGAAAAAGAATATAAAAAATATATAAAATATAAAATTATAAAAATCAGAAAATAAAAAATCAAAATACGAAATTAAAAATTAAAAATTAAATAAAAAAAATTAAAAAAATTAAAAACCCACAAAACTTTTAGATTGGCTAAGTTGCTTATTAGACCTAGGTTTGGATTTTTATCTATGCTCTACACCTTTGCTTCTTGAGTTCGACCCCTACTTGCTTGCCATTGTACATCTTTAGTAGGGTATAATAAATTTTAATCCTTGCTCTTGATTGCTTTATTGATTGTGTGGGTTAATTGTTGAAGACCGAGGTGGTTTGAGCAGTCGCATCAGCGACAGTGAGTCTGACTTGTCAGACCACTATTTAGCGGCTCTCGCTTTCTCGCTTTTCAAATGGCGCCGTTGCCGGGGAGCATCGGCTTGTAGAGTACCATCTGGGTCTTTTATTTACTTAGCCATTTTTGATTACTTATCTCATGTGCATCATTTATTTGGAACTGTTTGACATCTCTTTTGTTTTCTTGCGAGGGACCGCTGACCGAGGAGGATCGCCTAGGGGATCCTGAGCAGCCTTGGGAGGAGGAGCCGGCTATTCCATCCTAGCCGGCAGGAGAGAGCAGGAGGGCTAGAGGGAGAGAGAGATAGTTGCTTTTCACTTTTTGTGAGAGAGAGATTTGATTAATTGTAATAATACAGGACTTGGACACTTGAACACTTCGGGCCTAATTTCCGGGTGTTTGTTCACCTGGGGGCTCACCGCTGTTTTCTTCGTGTTTTCCCGACTGTCATTTGCCGGTTTTGATTTCATTTTCACTTTCTTTTGTGGAGTGAGCCCTTAGATTTAGGCTTTTGCTTGATCGTCTAGATTAGGTCAAAATACACTAATAACCTTTGCATGTACCTATAGACCGTTTTTGGACTTAGTTTAATTAAACAGTTAACTCATCTTCTTAGATCCGCCGCGCCGCGAGCCCTCTCCATAAAGCGCTACTCCTGAACTCGATGTGTCGAGAAGAGGAGGGGAGGGTCTAGACCGGACTCTTAGGATCGAGGATTGGTGATTAACTTGTGGTTCTTCACGCTAGCAGTTGCCCATCTTAGGACGATTTCCGCATTGCATACCGGCATCTAGTTAGGTTTACAAATTCTGCTTTGCATCCCGCATGGAGAGAGCTGGGATTCGTTGTAAGTCTTCTTACTTTGCATCCATCATTTAGGCACAAAGGTGAGATCTCCATCTTGGTGTCGACTTGCATTGGCTTTTCCGACTCTATTCTCCCTCTGTTTTTGGACAAAGTAGGATAAAGAAAACACAAAAACGTTAGGCGCTTGTTTGAAATCACTCAAAAGAAGCGATAACACAAAAAAATTAAAAAAGGGACTGCTAAGAAAACTTTGACCTAAATAAAATTGGTAATTGAACTCATTGATTGGGGAGAGTCACACCCTCACTTGTATTCAGGTTGCATGGGAAGGTCTCCTTCCAAGTGAGCAGAGTGCTTCATAAGGATTAGAGCCCAAAACCCAGTCTGTGGCTGCCTTGTGTATCGCCTGGATTTTGGAAGTATTGGCGCTTCTATCGTACGTGGACGAGTAGGGCTTGGTCAACATTGGTGACTCTCTATTGTGCAGAGCATCGACCTCGTCCGAAGTATCGAGCCTAGGCCACGCCTTCACGGGGGTGTCTGTCTCATCGTCTTGCGTCCGAGTAGGTTCTTGCACGCTCACGGGTGATTCCGTTGCGAGCGAGTTCCGAAGTATTGGTTTCGCCTATTGGCTTCCTTTCTCTATTTCTTTGGCTGAGTAGGGATCCAGGAAGGGTTACAAGGACCTTAAAAAGTGCAGACTACAGGTTACACAGGGGGAGGACAAGTACGGGAATACTTTTCCGGCAGTACTCTCGCTCCTATAGGCGTAGCGCTCTAAGGACTCGTTAAAAGATAACTTCCTGAATTCAAGATAAAAATTACAAAGATAAAAGCCGAACCTTCACGGCTTCACGCGTTGAGTTGGTGAACTCCCTTGTCTTGTGTTTGATTGCTAATCACATTTAGGTCAAGATCAAAAATATCGCGCCGTTGCGCAATTTTGTGTTCCCCCTGTTGACCCTCGCTCATTGCGAGCCTTCTACTGTTTTGCATTCCATTTGTTTCTTGTTGACCCCTGTATCTTTCATCCACATCGATCTTCCTCTTGATCTTCAAGATGGCGGCGAATGGACAGTTTAGTCGAGGCTCTGTCGGCACCCACATCAGTTCCATCCGTTCGCCATCTCCAATAATTCAGGGCAATTCCCGAGACACCGGTTCAAACCCTATGAACCGACCTCTAGACTCCCTGCCTTCTTCAATAAACCGGGACCACTCTCGTCCCGAACTTTGTCCGTTTTGGATGGCCATTGATTTCACTCCTTACACATCGCCATCCTTAACAAAGTTCTGTGTCGACCTTGACACAGACCGCATCTCTCTATCTGGTGTTGCAATTCAGACTGATCGGGGCATTCTACCATGTGCAGACTTAGAGCTCGAGTCAGTCAACCAAGCAGAGACAGAAATGGCAGGAGGAAGGGGAAAAGGACCACAACCCCAGCAGGAGCCTGAAGACAATGCAGCAGAAGGACAATACACTACGCAGGGTGAGGTCAACAGTCAACTGCTGGCTTCCATTCAAGCCATTCAGCAGCAGTTGACTAATCAGGCCTTGGCCCAGACAGCCTTTCAGGACTTGCTGAATGATCTGAGGAGAAGGGCTGATGTGAGAGATGACCAACGGGAGGATGATCCGAACTACGATCCCAATGACCATGAAATTAATGATGAGTTTTCAGTGGGACCCGAATATGAAGCAGCAGAAGAAGATCCACCGCAGCCCAAGCCCACACTCAAGCAGACATACAACCCAGGAGCAGGGCGCATCACTGAGTGGATCCAAATTCCGCGTATGCACGCCCACTTCGAGCTGAAGCCGCAGTTTCTGTCATTGCCTCCCACCTTTCATGGGAACACCACTGAAGAGACATATATTTTTCTCAAGAAGTTTAACCGCATCTGCTCCACTGCTCACTACCCCGGAGTCCCCCTGGATGTGATCAAGATGACCGCGTTCTCTTTCAGCCTTCAAGACAAGGCCCTTTACTGGGTCGACCATCTCGGGAAGGTCGTCACCACCTGGGAGGAGTTGAAATCTGCCTTTCTCCATAAATTTTATCCCCTGGGGAGATTAAATCAGATGCGTGCCCGGATCTCCAGTTTCTGCCAGCAGCCCCACGAGACTATCCATGAAGCGTGGGAACGATTCAAAGATCTCCAAGAAAAGTGCCCCCACCATGAAATACCAAAAACCAGTCTCGTACAGCATTTCTTCGGGGGGCTATCATTTGAGAGCCAAAAGCTCGTGGATGCAGCTTGCGGCGGTTCACATTTTAACAAGGACGAGGATGTAGTATGGAACGTCTTTGAAGAAATGGTTGAGGGAGAAGCAGCCCAATCCTCGTCTAGAGTTTACATGAAGACACCAACCGCCATCAGCAAGCCAGTTAACATGGCTTCTCACACCGAGGACAAAGATGAGAGCTCCAACTTGAGCATCATTGGGAGCCACTTGTCCAAAGTGGATATCATCGAGAAGAGGTCGCAGGACCTCGAAAAGCTGGCAGTCATAGAGAAGAGGACCCAAGGTCTGGAGAAGCTCGACCAGATCTCCCAGCAGCTGGAGCAGCTCGTCCGAGCATTGAATGCAAACATGTGTAACGCTGTGTCTACCTCTGCTGAGCCGAACGCTGAGAAGAAGGAACCTACAGTGCAGCAAAATCCTCAGCCGACTCCACCGCAGCCCCAGCCTGTCCAGCACGTGTACTACGTGTAGGTTCCGGAGCTTCCACCGCAGCCTCAGACGCAAATGGTTGTATACCAACCAGAGCACCAGCCCGCATACTCCGAGCAGTTCTCTCCACCCCCGCCGCTGATCCAGGAGATCAATGGTGTTTGGAACAATGAAGCGCAGCTGACCCGTCCTCAGGGACACTCTCAGGGTCAGAACATGGGCAACAGGCCCTTCCATCAGCAACAGCATGGTGGGAGACCCTTCCAGCAGCCTTACCAGTACCAGCCTCCCTCACACGGGAACACTTGGAGGCAGAATTACCAACATGGCCCTCAGCAGTCTGGATATCGAGGACAGGGCTACCACCAACAGCCGGCTGCCCAATTCAATCAGCACAACTCACAGTACTCCTCAAACCCCCCTCCTCAACAATTAGCACAAGGATACCAGTGTTTAACCCGAAAATCGGTGATCTTAAGTTCCACACAAGGCGGGAACTCAGTCGCTGAATCGACCACGCGAAATCCGGATTAAAACAACAATTAACCCACGACAATCAAGTAAAGAAGCGAAAGTGTGTGGAGTTAAAATTAATTATAACTCTACAACAAGATGTGTATAGTGCAAGTATGTGTAGAGGTCGAACACAGGGAGCAGACAGGTAGAACGGGGCAAAAATGCTCAAAATGTGAGTGAATGTGATAAGTTGCCTATCTATGCTATTTTTTGTGGGTTTTTAATTTTTATATTTTTTATTTAATTTTTAATTTTATATTTTTGTATTTTGATTTTTAATTTCCTGATTTTTATATTTTCTTTTTATAATTTATATTTTTATATTTTCTTTTTCAATATTGGAAAATAAAGATAAGGTAATAAAAGGGAGGAAGAGATATTTATAAAAATGGATAAAAATGTTCAAAAATAAGCAAATAAAGTCTTTTTGGTCTTTTTATGCTTTTTTTACTGTTTTTGTGATTTTTGGGAATTTTTAAGAATGTTTTTGATATTTTTAATTAGCAAAATAAAGAAAACAGTAGCAAAAATGCAAGGCTAAAACTAAAATGGAGAAATAAAATAGCCAACAGTAACAAAAATTCTCCAAATTAATTTTCAATGAAAGATAATAAAACAAAGAAAATTCAGAGACAAAGTTTGTATTTTTAGGATTTTTGAGGAATTTTTAGGATTTTTATGAATGTTTTTGGAGTTTTGTAATTTTTATGAGTTTTCTTTTGTAATTTTTAATGATTTTTGGGCTGGAGCTAAGACAAACTAAAAGACACAAAATATATTTTTTTGGGATTTTTCTGGAGTGTTTTTATATTTTTTAGGGATTTTCTAAGCTAGACAGTGCACAAAAAACATGTTTTTGATTTTTAATAAATGTAAAAATAAAATAAAATCAAAAACTAAATTGATGGCGTGGAAGCATAGGTGCACAGGAGCTTAAGTCTAAAATTTGAGAATTTTTGGGATTAAGATGATGCTTCAAATAAATATTACAAGCAAGCAAAAAGTTCACAGCCAATCAAGGACTACTTAGCAATTAGACAAAAGTCGAGGGGCCTTAGTGCAATTTTTCTCACAAAATTTGTACTGAATAAAATACCCTCTGGACTAAAGACCAATCGCCACGGAAGCAGGGGTGCCTTTGCAAAATTGCCCAGACGCGCGTGCGTTACACACGCCCAGGCGGGGGCACAAATGAAATAATGTAAAAGTTAGGGGTGCCGTGTCGCAAATATTACAGAGATAAAATAACAGCAGTGGAAAGTTTATAGACTAATAAATAATAACAAAATTCGCTGGGTTAGGAGTGCAAAATACCCAGTCTAATATGCGGCACGGACGGCGGATGGGGCGTTGCTTATGCCACGTGTCGCAGCTGGGGGGCACGATACCCCTTCGTGTATACGGCCGAGATTAGATGGTGCTAGTTGCGATCAACGGCTCTGGCTTGAAGAATCCAACGGTTGCTGCTATGCAGGAAGAACAGGTCAAGATCGACGGTGGAACGGCGCGCAGGAAGAACCGTCGATGAACTCGGCGTGGATGGAACTGAGGCTTCAAAATCTGCTCGCTCGGGCCGTCTCTCTCCCTGCCGATGAGACCGAGATGCTTCTGGGAGGCCTCTCCAACGATCAGTGGTGCCAAAATGGCTGGGGTGCAGCCGGCGTACCGCCGCGGAAACGGCTGGGGAGAGTAGCTCCAGGTGCCTCCCGCCTCGCAAAAATCGACGCCAAGACAGCGTCGCTTTGGCCTCCAGATCATGCAATAAAACACAGACACGAAAGAAGAGGATCCGAGGCCTTATTGGTGAGGGTGTGCGGTGGCGAATCAGGTGGTGATGGCGGCGTGAATGGCGAAAATGGTGGCCGGAGTGGCAGCTCCGGTCGAAGGTGTTCGAACGGTTTTAACGCTAATTACTCGAGGCAAAATCGCATAGGAATGTAAGGACTAAGATCTAAGGCTGAAAGGTAACAAAAAGACAAGAAAAATGAGAAGAAGTGACCTCGAGCAGTGGTGAAACTGCGAGATATAGACCTCACGGCCTCTCGCCGGAGATGGGGGGTTGGAACGCTCCTCGACCTCGCCTAGCACCGCTCCACCTGGCCGGAGGCTTGGCTGTCACCCTTGCCGGTCCAGGGCGCAAGTCAGAGGGGGAGAAGTTTGGTCAAAAGAGGTTCAAAGGAGAATGGAGGGGTTTGGGTGGTTTTTGAAACATGGTGGAGAGGGTGCAAAGAACGAGGCGTATCTCGCGGATCGATGATCCTCAGCCCGTGACAAACCTAAGGCGTGAAAGCCCATTCCACGAGGAGCAAAGTTGCTGAAGACATCGACATGAAAATATGAGAGGAAGAGCCTCGAAAAAATCGAAAAATAAGACAAAAACTCATTCTGACGCTCTGACAGAGGATGGTCAGACAGTTGACCCGTGGTCAACTGTCCAGACCACCTGGTTGGTCCACGTGGACCAACCAGGAAAAAAACCTCAAAAAATTATTTTAAAAATAGTAAATAATGTTATTTTATTTAGGTTATAAACCAAAAAGTGTTTAAAAATTTATAAATTATTTTATTATTATTTTTAATTATTTTTATGAAATGTATTTTTACAAGTTTGCATTTACGCCCTTTATAGTATATATATCTATATATTGTGTTTACAAGTATTTTTATTTTGTATTTTATTTAGGTTTTTATTCTAATTTTAATATACATAATTATTATAAGTAATATTTACAACATTATAAAAATATAAAAATGAATAAATAATTAATAAAGAATAAATTGAATATTTTAATATGTACAAGTATACAATGAGGGTCCAAAACTCAACTTTCAAATCGTAGCTCCGCCAAATGCGAAACCACCGCCATTAAATAGCTTATTTTCTTCTATATACAATTAAAGGTGAGTTTGATGCATTTGGAGTTTTCATTTGTGAGATACGGGTCTGGGAAGTTGGGATTCTGGATTTTTATTCAGACCATAACTTTTTATCTGTACATTATTTTTCTGTGAAATCAATTTTGTATTTTTCTTTATTAAATTATCTACAACTTTCATGTGCAAAGTTTATTTATTGGATGAATAAAAAGTGGAACCAAAAATAGATCCCAAAATGAATAAAGAATGAAGAAAATAACATAGGTATTTGACCCTTATCTCCCCCTACTTTATTCCTTGTCGACCTATTCATCAAGATGCCTAGGTCTCGGGGTTTCGGGTCATAAAATATTTACAATATTTTATTCTTTTTCTTTTCTTTTCTTTATTCTATAATTTTGGCATTAAAACCCGTATTTTATACAGTATTTACACACCTATGCATGAATGCTAAAATGCATGAATTAACTCTATTTACACGCATTTACCAGGGTTTTTAAGGCCAAAATGATAGAATAAAGATGATGAAACGTAGCTTCATCAACCAGTCACAATCTCAGCCGCAATACCAGCATTCTAGACCCCAGCAGGGGGAATCCTCTGAGATGGTACCTGCCAATCCGGCCCTGGCTTGTTTAGAGCAGTTAATGAAGAACATGGCTGAGATGAACCAAAAGATCGACGACCTGACGGCAGCCAAAACCGTCATACCAGCCCAGGTCGAAGCTAACCCTAACAATTTCCGACGCAAGGAGCAGGTAGCCGGTAGTGTCCAACCCGAATCAGGTGAAATTAATTGTTTTTTATCTAACGTTGTTACTCTCAGGAGCGGTAGGACACTCCAGCCATCGGCGACGGTGAAGGGAAAGCACATCGCATCTGACGGGGAATCGTCAGTCCAGCCAACACCAGGGCCAGCCAGTATTTTGGGAGCAGCACCGGCATCCAAAAAACCACAAAAAAATGAAGAAAACAGAAAAACACAAAAAGATAGCAGCAACCTTGGTGGAGATCAGCCAGCATTGGAGGCGTCTGCACCTGCCTTACCGCCAGCTCCTGACAGGAGGGGCACCGCACCTGCAGCGAGTTCAGCGCCAGCACCTGAAGCCGAGCCTGTCATTTTTGGTCCGCAAATTGTAGATGAATCCATTCCTTTTTGTCATCTACCTGTAAACAACAATACGGACACTATTTTGAATGATATTGGTGAGGAGTTTGTAAATATTCCTTTTCCTGAAGCAATGAAAAAACACAAAAAAATGAAAATTTTGAAAAGTGCTTTGTCTGATCCTGCTATTATTGAAATCATTCAAAATTTGGTCTTGAACATGCCGTTGATGAAGGCTCTTGAGTACATGCCAGCAGTGAAGAAAGGTCTTAAAGAGGCATGTACAACCAAGCGCAGGCCAACTCCCCATAATTCCAGAAGCAAAGGTGGCAAGTCTGAAAAACACATCCTCACTATGGCCACCGTCAACGCCATCAGCAACCTCCCGGATAAAAAGCCAGATATGGGAGCACCTCTTGTACGTTGTCAGATGTTCGAGAAAGAATTCGAGCGAACACTTCTCGACAGTGGGTCATCTGTCGATCTGATGCCAGCCTCACTACTCACGGAGTTCAAATTAGGACCACTCAAGCCTACAAAGATGATTCTGCAGTTTGCGGACAAATCAGTCAAGCGGCCTAGGGGCCTGTTGGAGGACGTGATCGTCACGGTTCAGGGAAAGTCATTCCCGGCCGATTTTGTGGTCTTAGATATGGACGTCCCAACTCCGTTGCTCCTTACCCCGATCATACTCGGAAGGCCATTTCTGCGGACGTCAAACGCAGTGGTGAATTATGGGACGGGAGAAATCACTTTTGGCGCTGGCAATGAAATTATCCAAGTAGAGACCCTGTCTGAGGGAACGCCAGCTGAACCAACATCTGCGTCGTGTGCAAGGGTGATCAAGCACGATGAAGACTGCGATTTTCTAGCAGAAATTCAAGATACCAACCTATTCCTGGATGATAACGAGATCCATGAACTCCTCCGTCCCGAGGAGGAAGTGGAGACCGCAGTCGAATTTCCTTGTATCGATCAAGATGAGGAACTCGCTGATGCGCTACAAGACACTACCGTGGGGGTGATGTGCCTTCAGAACCAAGAATCAAGTTTTGAAGCATTTTCTGATGAAGATGACATCATTGCAGAATTCTGTCAGGATCTGAGAGAAGAAACAGAGCAGACTGTGGTGGACGCTGAACCGTTGAACGAATCACCACCTGCACTGATAGCTGAGGTCACCATCGAAGCAGCTCAGACCCCGCCAGAGCTAAAACCCTTGCCCTCCAATATGAAGTATGCCTTCCTTGAGGGAGAACCGAACATGTACCCGGTCATCATTAATGCACATCTGACCGAAGATCAAGAATCTCGTCTGATGGAGGTTCTTGAATGCAACTGCAAGGCGATAGGCTGGCGAACATCTGATCTCCGTGGGATCAATCCGTCACTCTGCTCGCACCGCATCTTTCTGGAAGACGACTGCAGACCCTCTCGCGAACTGCAAAGAAGATTAAATCCGAACCTGCGAGAGGTGGTTATGAAAGAAATCCAGAAATGGTGTGATGCGAGATTCATTTATCCCATCTCCGACAGCAAATGGGTGAGCCCTCTGCATGTTGTGCCCAAGAAATCAGGGATCACCATTGTGAAAAATGACAAAGGAGAGGAGATCGCAACCAGAGTACCGACTTCTTGGCGAGTGTGCGTAGATTACAGAAGACTCAATCTCGCCACCAAGAAGGATCATTTTCCGCTACCCTTCATCGACCAGATCTTGGAGAGATTGGCCGCGAAGGAATACTTCTGTTTCTTGGACGGCTACTCTGGGTATAATCAAGTTGCTATTGCTCCTGAAGATCAAGAGAAGACCACGTTCACCTGTCCTTTTGGCACATATGCCTTCAGACGGATGCCGTTCGGGCTTTGCAACGCCCCAGCCACATTTCAGAGGTGTATGCTTGCAGTTTTTGCCGATATGGTGGGTAGCTTTCTCGAGGTCTTTATGGACGATTTTTCGGTCTATGGGGATTCATTTGATCAATGTCTGGACTATCTAGACCGAGTCTTACGGAGGTGCTGCGAAGTGAATCTTGTGCTCTCCTGGGAGAAGAGCAATTTCATGGTGACCGAAGGAATCGTGCTGGGTCACGTTGTTTCTAAACGTGGCATGGAGGTTGACCCAGCCAAGGTGGATGTAATTTCTAAGCTGGAGCCACCTACAAATATCAAGTAAGTCCGGTCATTCCTGGGCCATGTCGGTTTTTACCGACGATTTATTAAAGATTTCAGCAAACTGGCCAGACCACTGACTGAATTGCTCGGCAAGGACAATGAATTCATTGTAGACGACCATGTGCTCCTTGCCTTTAATCAGTTGAAAGAGCTCATCACGCAGGCCCCTGTCCTACAGCCACCGATTTGGACTCAGCCTTTCGAGATTATGACCGACGCGTCAGATTATGCCATCGGAGCTGTACTGGGACAGAGGAAAGACAATGTACCATTTGCGATTCACTACGCTAGTCGAACGCTCGATGAAGCCCAGAGAAACTACACTGTCACTGAAAAGGAGCTGCTAGCGGTAGTCTTTGCTATGGAAAAGTTCAGATCTTACCTTCTTGGGTCCAAAGTTATCATTTACACTGATCATTCGGCCATTCGGTATTTAGAGCAGAAGAAGGACGCCAAACCACGTCTCATTCGGTGGATCCTTCTCCTCCAGGAGTTTGATTTGGAAATCAGAGATAAACCTGGAGTCAAGAATGTAGTGGCCGATCATCTGTCAAGACTTCCTGAACCAGAGTCTCCTGAGCTGAACCTGCAGCCTATCACAGAGACCTTTCCAGATGAATCGATTCTGTCTGTAGCCTCACTTGCTTGGTATGCGGACATTGTGAATTATCTAGTTGCCAAGAAAATCCCGCAGGACTGGCCTAAGTTGAAAATAGACAGATTTTTGTCTAAAATCCATTTTTACCAGTGGGAAGACCCATATCTGTTTCGTGAGGGAGCAGATTGCATCTGGCGAAGGTGTATTCCTCAGGAGGAAGTTCCAAGTGTCCTCGCTCTATGTCATGATCAAGATTCTGGAGGACACCATTCAGGCAAACGAACGGCAGCAAAAGTTCTTCAAAGTGGCCTCTGGTGGCCTTCATTATTCAAAGATGCAGATGAGTATGTCAAATGTTGCACTGATTGTCAGAAGATGGGTGGAACCATAGGAATGAGAGACACAATGCCTCTGAAATACATTCAGATCTCAGACGTCTTTGACGCATGGGGCATCGACTTTATGGGCCCGTTTCCTAACAGTCAGGGTTATGAGTATATTCTGCTTGCTGTCGATTATGTCAGTCGATGGGTGGAAGCCATCCCCGCCCGAGCCGCCGACAGTAGGACTGTCTGTCGATTCTTACAAGATCACATCATAGCACGGTTCGGGATTCCCAAAATTCTCATATCTGACGGGGGTAGTCATTTCATAAATAGAGAGGTGAAGAAGCTGACTCAAGAATTCTGCATCGAGCATCGTGTTGCTTCACCCTACCACCCGCAGTCTAATGGCTTAGCTGAATGTTCCAACAGGGAGATCAAGACGATTCTACAGAAACTTGTGCGTCCGGATCGCAAGAACTGGTCTCAGCTGCTTGATTCCGTTCTGTGGGCTTACAGAACAGCGTACAAGTCACCCTTGGGAATGTCTCCCTACCGCCTGGTGTATGGCAAGCCATGTCATTTGCCCGTGGAACTTATTCACAAATCTTTATGGGCTATTAATATCTGTAATTTGGACTCCAAGCAAGCAGGAAAGAACAGAAAATTAGATCTGAACAGATTACTGGAATTCAGAGATTATGCATATGACAACAGCCTGATGTACAAGGAGAAGGTCAAAACATGGCATGACAAGCACATCCGCCACAAGTCCTTTGATCCAGGTCAGAAGGTATGGTTGTTCGATGCGAAGTTAAAGATCTTTCCAGGCAAGTTGAAGAGCAAATGGACTGGGCCGTTTTTGGTTAGGCAGGTGCGTGACAACGGAAGTGTATTGATATCCAATCTGTCAGCTGACGCACAGCCTTTTGTAGTCAATGGTCAGCTTCTGAAACCATACCTTGAACATGACACATTCATGGCCGCCGTTGACTCAATTCAAGTAATCTATGAGGATGAGCTGAATATCTCGAAAGAGGCAGAGGAAGGCAAAGCACATCAAAATATTTTTGAATGATTTCCCTTTTCATCTTTTCTTCTTTTCTTCTTTTCAATTTCTTTTATCTTGTTCTACCGAATTGATGCCATCCCTTTCATCACTGCTACACTTAGGATGTACTTTATCCTAAGTATAGGGGGATGCGCATCCCGAGTTGTTCATATCCAATCTCATATCTTTTCTTCTTTTCTTCTTTTCTTCTTTTCCTTTTCTATCTTCTTTATCTATCAAAAAAGTGCCGCCCTTGTAGACAGTTTTCCATACTTAGGACGTACTTTGTCCTAAGTATAGGGGGGTGTGCACCCCGAGTTCTCTATTCCTTTCGATCCTCTCCATTGTCTCCTCTTCTTGTCTATACTTAGGGATATCTTACCCTAAGTATAGGGGGAGGCAATCTAAGTATGATCTGTTCATTTCCACCCTTGACCCTCCCTGCTTTGTGTACAGTCTGCTATACTTAGGATTATTTGATCCTAAGTATAGGGGGGATGGTCAACTTCTCATTCTTTTGTTCATCTCTTATTCATTTATTCTTTAGATTTTCCTATACTCAGTACGAGTTATGTCTTCTCTTTTCTTTCTGATCTATGAGGACATAGCTCAAGCTAAGTATAAGGGGGTCGTATATACTACGTATATACTTTAGCCATAACTTGTACTTCCGTATAAATATGGCTAATAATTCATCAAAATTCATTAAAAATTCCTTAATAAAAAGGTGTTTTATTCCTCAAATTCTTTTTGTAATTACTGATTAATAAATCAGGTAAAAATGTTTTTTGCAAAATGTTTGAAAAATAGTTGGAAAATCTTTGTGAACATCTATTGAAAACTATTTTGAAAATAATTTGTTACATGTTTTCAACCTTTGTAAAAATGTGTTTTGTAAAAATTTATTTTCTTTGTGTGAAATAAAATGTTTGAAAAATGATTTGCAAATGGTTTGAAAAATGGTTGCAAAAATAAATTGAAAAATCTATACATACTGTTTTGAAAGCCTTTGCAAAATGATTTTCAAATGTGTGTACATGTTTGTAAAAATGTTTGTAAAAATTATGTGGACTATAGTTTTCAAAATTGTGTGAAAAAAGCTTGTGTCAAATAAGTTTGAGGAATACATACATCACACCAAAATCCACTTTATATATGTATAAAATTTATCACTTATCCTTGTAAAGTCTTAAAAATCCACTTCTTGTATATAGAAGAAGCACTCCCTATTGGTATAAAAATCAAAAGCCTATATTGTACATATACTTATGTATAGTACTATATTGTAAATACCCTATTTTTATTTTGAAAAAATTAATTAAAAATCACTAAAAAATAGAAAAAATTAAAATAAAAATGTTTCATGTTCTGACTTTTTAATAAATTGGCCATTTACTATTTTTAAATAATTTTACAAATCTTTTCCAAATGGCCTCTTCTCATTGGTCCACGGGGGTTGTTGACCGCCTGGTCAACTCCCCCCTGTGGACCACCTCCCGCAGATCTGGTTCGAGAACCCGACTTCCCCCATTTATTCCCACCAGACCCGATCACCATTTAGCCTAACCCAGGGTCCTAATCACTCCCCAGGCATCCGGGAATCTCGCCCGACATAGATCCTAGGGATTCGTGCTCCATGGAGCCGGACCCGAGCCTTCTTTCCCGGACCTGCACCCATATTTAAGCCGAGCTCCGTGATGAAACTACGTTTCATCATCTTTATTCTATCATTTTGGCCTTAAAAACCCTAGTAAATGCGTGTAAATAGAGCTAATTCATGCATTTTAGCATCTATGCATATGTGTGTAAATACTGTATAAAATACGGTTTTTAAAGACAAAATTATAGAATAAAGAAAAGAAAAGAAAAATAATAAAATATTGTAAATATTTTATGACCCGAAACCCCGAGACCTAGGCATCTCGATGAATAGGTCGACAAGGAATAAAGTAGGGGGAGATAAGGTCAAAAACACAGTCCAAACACCTATTCATTCTATTCATTTCTTATTCATTTTGGGACCTATTTTTGGTTCACTTTTCATACATCAAATAAAGAAACTTTGTACATGAAAGTTGTAGATAATTTTATAAAGAAAAATACAAAATTGATTTCACAGAAAAATAATGTACAGATAAAAAGTTATGATCTGAATAAAAATCCAGAAGCCCAACTTCCCAGACCCGTATCTCACAAATAAAAACTACAAATGCAGCGTACTCACCTTTAATTGTATATAGAAGAAAATAAGCTAATTAATGGTGGTGGTTTCGCATTTGGCGGAGCTACGGCTTGAAAGTTGACTTTTGGACCCTCATTGTACATTGTACAGATTAAAATATTCAATTTATTAATTATTTATTATTTTTATAATTTTATATTTTTATAATGTTGTAATTATTACCTATAATAATTATGTACATTAAAATAAGAATAAAAACCTAAATAAAAACAAAAATAAAATACGTAAACATAAAATACATAGATACATTACCTATACATATCCCTATACAAAACATGTTTGTATTTTATTAAAGATACAAAACATATCAAAAAAATAAAATAAAAATATATTTGTAGATAAAAGTGTTCTATGATTTTATAAAATAATAAATAAAAAATAATAAAATACCTAAATAAAAATTAAATAATCAAACTTGTAGATAATGTACCTATATAGGGGTATAAAAGCAACTTGTAAAAATATATATCATAAAAATAATTAAAAATCGGAATTAAATACTTTATACAATAATAAATATTTTTCATTAAATAACCTAAATCTAAATAATTCATTTATTATTTTTAATCAAATTTACAAAACATTTTTCTGGGATTTTTCCTGATTGGTCCACGTGGACCAATCAGGAGAAGGCGCCAGTTGACCTAGGTCAATTGGTCGTCCTTTGTCCCTGTAGCTCTGACAAGCCTAGATTTTTGTCCGACTTCTCGGATTTTCCTAGGTCGGCTCGTCCACCCTCTGCCCCCGCTTCCTTCATGAAAATTGTACCCTATACATCCGTGATACCCGCCGACCTATTAGATCCTATCAGATCTTCGTGGTTCGCCCGTGATCAGCCCTCGAAACTCACCACTCGACCATGATTCAAAATGAACCCCCCGACTTCCCTTGAGTCTTGGACCACTCTTCCACCTCCAAACCCCTCAACTGGACCCCTAGCGTGACTCTTGGTGACAGCAGGAGCACGGAGGGCGCTTCAACGGGTCGATTCGGTGTCGAATCGAGGCAGGTCCCCTCGCCGGAGTTCTCGCCGGAGAACGCTCAGTGCTCGCACGGGTGAGGTTTTTCTTCCTTTTTTTTCTCTTCTTTCTTCTGATGCTTTCGTGTTAAAAAGCCATGGTGGCACTCCCTTGTTGAAGATCTTAGTCAGTAGCGAGTTTTGCACCTTGATTCATCGCGGCCGGCATCGAGTCTCGCCGGCCGCCTCCACCTGTCCCAACATCTGTCCCTTGCGCGAAATACTCCACGAAGTCGGGGCACTTTGCCCCTGACTTCTTCATCTATTTTATTTGCAGGTCCCCGGAGGTGAAGGACCTCTTCTGGGAGGTCGATTTTGCCGGAGCATACACGTCCTGGAGCAGCCCCCGTCCACCCACGTAGCGGCGGCGAGCTGGCGTGTCTAACGCCATTTTGAAGCTGTCAACAGATAGGGGGGCATCCCAGCAGGCTTCGCGTGCGTTTGGAAGCGGAGAAGGTCAACGGGGGGCGAACCTACGCCGAGATCAAACTCGCCGGCGGCGAGTTCCCTTACTGTTCTTCCCCCTTTGACCGGAGCCGTCGGATCGCGGCTCGTTCTTGGCGCATAGCAGCAACCGTCGGATGGTGCGGGTTGATCAACCGTTGGATCAGCAGAGCATCTTCTAATCTGGTCCGTCGCTGATGAAGGGGTATCGCGCGATCGGCGCGCGACACGTGGCATAAGTGGAAAAGATCGAACCGTCCGTCAGCGCCCTTGCTTGGGCATTTTGCGAGTATCACCCAGGCGTTTTTGTATTTAAGGTTTAACGCACAAACATTCCTCTGCTCTTTTATATTCTGTGTAAATTTTGCATCTTGGCCCTGGACTTTTCGATAATTGCTTGTACACCCCTTCCAGGTGCGCGTGCAAGTCACGTGCACCCTGGGGTTTTTGCACAAGTAGCCCTGCGGCTTTGTTTATTTCCATCTAGTACTGTAATCTGGAGTTCAAGTTTTAAACTTTTAGGAAATTTACGTGCCAGCCCTCGAACTTTGCCTTAATTACACATATACCCCTGGCTTGCATGTAGTTTCTTGCTGTCATCTATAATTTTTGCATGCATCACTAAATCAAAAAAATCCACAAAAAGTGCATTAAACTTCCTGTGGCATTGTAGATTTATGTCATATTTTTATTTTCCATAATTATTGCATTTTAGTATTTATTAAAAATCAAAAAAATGCTTTTTGTGCACTGTCTAGCTTAGAAAATCACTAAAAAAATATAAAAACTCTCTAGAAAAATCCACAAAAAAAATATATTGTCTACTTTAGTTTGTTCTAACTCCAAACCAAAAATCATTAAAAAAATACAAAACCAAACCCCTAAAAATGGCAAAACTCTAAAAACATCTATAAAAATATTAAAAATTCTACAAAATTCCTAAAAATATAAACTTTGTCTCTAATTTTTCTTTGGTTCATTGTCTTTAAGTGAAAATTAAAGTGGAGAATTTTTGCTGCTGTTTTCTATCTTATTTCTCCATTTTAGTTTCAGCCTTGCATTTTTGCCAATGTTTTCTTTATTTTGCTAATTAAAAATACCAAAAACATTCTAAAAATTACTCAAAAATCACAAAAATAGTAAAAAAGTATAAAAAGACCAAAAAGACTTTATTTTCATATTTTTGAATATTTTTTATCTATTTTTATAAATACCTCTTTTTCCCTTTTATTACATTGTCCTTATTTTCCAATATTGAAAAAGAATATAAAAAAATATATAAAATATAAAATTATAAAAATCAGAAAATTAAAAATCAAAATACGAAATTAAAAATTAAAAATTAAATAAAAAAAATTTAAAAAAATTAAAAACCCACAAAACTTTTAGATTGGCTAAGTTGCTTATTAGACCTAGGCTTGGATTTTTATCTATGCTCTACACCTTTGCTTCTTGAGTTCGACCCCTACTTGCTTGCCATTGTACATCTTTAGTAGGGTATAATAAATTTTAATCCTTGCTCTTGATTGCTTTATTGATTGTGTGGGTTAATTGTTGAAGACCGAGGTGGTTTGAGCAGTCGCATCAGCGACAGTGAGTCTGACTTGTCAGACCACTATTTAGCGGCTCTCGCTTTCTCGCTTTTCACTCCGCCACCCTAATCCTCATCTTTGGATCATTCGCCGATCACCCAGTGACCTCCACCTTTCGCGCGAGAGTGACAGCTTGCCTCGGAGGTGTTGCAGCGAGGCCGAGGGTGTCTGAACCACTGATCCGACGAGCCACCACCGTCGTGCTCCGCCCAGAGCAGGAGCCAGAGCCTCGGACATCGACGCTCCTCGAGACAAGGACCCAGAGCTTCCCAAGCTCGTCCCCAGTCGACCTATCCACCCAGGTTGCTTAGATTTCTTCTCCTTTTCTTTAATTTTCGATTAGCCCCAAATTGCCCCGTCGCTGACCACCTTCGATTCCGGTCACGTCACCCATCCATTCGATCATCGGGCTGCACCATAGCCTCCGCCTTCCTCCCGCGCACGTTCTCCGCACTTCCATTCAACCCAGCTCGCACAGGAGCTGGGGTTCGAATCCCTTCGCCGTCGCTTCGCCGGGGTTCGCCCGCACCATCGCACCGTCCATCCTCACCACCACTGAAGGGGTCGAGGCACTTTGCCCTCGACCCGCGAGTCTTCTGGACCCCTTTTGCAGTACAACGAGGGCCATCTGAGGTCCTCTGACTCAAGCCAGGAGCTGCTTCTCCGCCGGATGCTGACTGGGCTCCTTAGAGCTCTGTTGCTCCATCGGAGAGTGCCATTTGACGCAGAGGCCCACGACGACTCCTCCGATCATCAGAGCCCCGCGAAGAGGCAGGAGCGCGCGCATTGGGCCGGCGAACTTCGCCGGCCGATAGTTCTTCCAGTTTTCTAAATGGTGATCGGGTCTGGTGTTGAATAAATTGGGGAAGTTGGGTTCTCGAACCAGATCCGCGGGAGGTGGTCCACAGGGGGGAGTTGACCGGGCGGTCAACAACCCCCGTGGACCAATGAGAAGAGGCCATTTGGAAAAGATTTGTAAAATTATTTAAAAATAGTAAATGGCCAATTTATTAAAAAGTCAAAACATGAAATATTTTTGTTTTAATTTTTTCTATTTTTTTAGTGATTTTTAATTAGTTTTTTCAAAATAAAAATAGGGTATTTACAATATAGTACTATACATAGGTATATGTACAATATAGGCTTTTGATTTTTGATTTTAATTTGTTATTTTCATATTTTTATTCCTATTTTATATTTTATTGATTTATATCATAAAATAAGGAATAAAAAGATATTTTTATTTTATTTTTATTATTTATATACAATAGTGAAATGAATATATATGTACATGTATATACATGGTATATTACAATATATTTTTGTGTTTTGAATTTTGTTCTTTTTGTCTTGTTTTTTGTTTTAATTGTTTTTATTTTATTTATTTACACCATAAAATATAGAGTATTTACAAATTTTATGGGGTTTAATTTTATTTATTTATAGGGTGAAATAAATACAAGAGAGTGGACTATATGCATGATGAATATCTACATGTGAATGTTTTTATCTTTCTTCTAATTTTTCCATTTTTACTTTGATTTTTATACTTATAAATATATACAAGTATTTACAAGCCCATTTTAGCCTCTTTTTGGAGGGAAAATATTTTTATTATATTCACAAATATATTTACACACATGAGCCCCTATCTCCCTCTACTTTGGTTTTTATGCGGTCAGGCCCATGTTTGAGCCCTCCCCTTGGGTTAGGTTGCTCAATATTTATTCTAAATATTTCCCTCTTTTCTTTTACTCTTTACTCTTTTATTTTTGCACAAAAACATGCTAATTATTAAACTTTATACAATGTATGCTTTTGATAATTATTTGTATTTACATGAATATACATGTATTTGCAAAGGTTTTTGTAGCTAAAATATAAGAATAAAGAGTGATGAATGGGTATTCATCACCCCCCTATACTTAACTTTTGCTAGTCCCTTAGCAAACACTTATTGAAAAGAAGTGAAAAAGAAAGAAAGAAAAAGAAAAAGAGGAGAATGTACATGGATCAAGGTTGAATATTAAACTTTCCTTCATTAAATTGAATTATGGAGCTCGATCAGATCTTTGGATTATTAATGTGTCCGAACCTTATTTGGACTTAAGCTTAAAACTCAACAGCCTCTAAGTTCCACCAATCTATGGACAAGACTCCTCAATAAACAGATCAGAACAAAGTCTACATACACAAACTCTAATGACCATGAATCCTTTCCATGCTGTGTAAGTGATATGTAGCTCCCCACCTCAGAAGTAACAAAGAAACAATCTCCCCCAACCTGGTAACTCTAATGCCTCGATCTAGCAACTCTTTCCTCGAGATGCGGGGTATTCCTTCTATGTTCAAGTGCAACCAGCTCAAGAAGAGGGGGAATAAGAGGTATAGACTTTTGGGAGCTCAGCCAGTGTAGCTAAGTCTCCCTGCAAGCTTCATGAGATGTAACATGGATACCATAAGCTTTTGCTTTATTTGACTATATACACTCCGGTGGGGTTATTAAATTTTCAATCTGACCCACCACTTTTTTTTGGAGTTCTTTTTGCATTTTTTTCAAGTGCCTCTGTACAACATATCTACATGGTGCAGCATATATACAAGAAATTTTCCTCTTGAGCCAGTAGACTATCCCTCTTTTGAAGCTTTATTGCAACCCACGGCTTCTGTCTTTAGCCTTCATCACCACTAGACCATTTGAGACGCACTTCCTTCACTAGAAGAAGAAGAGAGGTTCCGCCTAGAAGTACTACCCTCATATGCTACCCCAAGCCAAAGGAAACTGCCTCCTCACCACCTCATCCGTGGAGAGCTCTGTGTAAGGTGCTGGTGCAAGTCAAGCCATTGTCTCTAAGAGTCATGCGTGTGTTGTTAAGTGCTCTACTTAGGCTCATCAAGATGACATATGCTCATAGCCTAGTGGACTCAAAGAATTAAGTCCTTATGGACCTGAAAAGTATTAACCCTAAGCCCTATAAGGTTCCTCTTAGAATTAGGTGGATTAAGATCTTAATCAAGCTCCATTTCCCAATTTAATTCCAGGCTTAGTTTAAATGTCAACTATCATCCAGAAAAAAAAACTATATACATATATACAAAGATGCTATTTACAAATATTTACAGTCGTGCAAAATTTTTGAAAAATGTTTTGAAATCATGAATGGATGGATGCATGAAGTGCAAGTTTTGCAAAAGTATTTACAAACATTTACACAAGATTTTTGCAAACTTTTGATTTTCAAAACATTTTGGAAAAAATTTGTACTATGTACATAATTTTGATAAGAAACTATTTACACAAGCTTTACACAAAAGATTTTTGGACACATTTTTACAAAAATAATTTTGTACACTAGCTATGTATGTGCAATAAAAGAATGATTATTTACAGGAAAAAATTTTAATTGTTGTGATTTTTAAGGTTTTTAGCAATTTTATTTATTAATACACTCACACAAAGTACGAGTTATGGCTAAAGTATATATGAAATATATACACACCTCCCCTATACTTAGCTCGAACGATGTCCTCAGAGTAATCAAGAGCGATGAAGAAGACATAACTCGTGCTTAGTAACAGGGAAGTGAAAAGGAATGGCTAGATACAGAGATGAATGAATGAATCGAATGAGGAGAACTCGGTGGTTTCCCCCTATACTTAGGATTAACTAATCCTAAGTATAGCAAGCTGTACATGAAGGGAAATCCGAGTGAAGAATGTACAGAGTCTGCCCCCCCCCCCATACTTAGGGTAAAGTATCCCCAAGTATAGGCAGCAAAACAGGGGTAGAAAGAATGAAAAGAATACCCACAGGTCCTACATCCCCCCTATACTTAGGGTAAAGTACACCCTAAGTATAGCATAATCATAAGATGAGAAAAGGGATGTGGGACTAAAGAATAGAGTGATATGGACAACTGGATTTATACAGGTCGGAAGAACAGTGATAATCAGGCGTGAGATGCAATAGATGTGAATCAAGAGACCACATCTCACGCAAAGTGAATAGGGACAACATCAACGACCCGCGACTCATGATCTTAAAAAGGCTTGAGTCGCTGGCCGTTCACTCGAAAGGTACTCTCAGAAGACAACTTGGATATATCAATGCTACAGTTTTCGTGTACCTTTCTCACAAGATAAGGTCCCTTCCATTTACTCTGTAGCTTCCCTGGAAATAGACAAAGCCTAACATCAAACAACCATACTCTCTGTCCAGGCTCAAAATGCTTGTGGCTGATATGAGAATCATGCCACTCTTTCACTCTCTCCTTATACTGTAGGCTGTTTGAGAAGGTTGTATCTCTAAGCTCCTCCAAGGCTGCTAACTCTGCCCTCCTCTGGTCTCCTACATTATCTGGATCTAAAAGAATATCCATGACTGCCCAAAGTGACTTATGCCTCAACTCAACAGGTAAATGGCACGGCTTGCCATAAACTAGGCGAAAGGGAGATGTGCCCAATGGTGTCTTGAAAGACGTCCTATATGCCCACAAGACCGAGTCCAAAAGCTGTGACTAATCCTTTCGGTCAGGGCGGACGACTTTCTGCAAAATAGTCTTGATCTCCATGTTCGAGACCTCAGCTAGACCATTCGTCTGTGGATGGTATGGAGTGGCAACTCGATGGTCTATGCCGAACTCACTAGCAAGTGCCTTCACCTGGTCGTTGATGAAATGAGACCCCCCATCTGAAATCAATACTCGAGGTACCCCGAACCGCGTGATGATATGCTTCCTCAAAAATCTGCAAACTGTCCTGGCATCAGCGGCTCGGGCGGGGATAGCCTCAACCCAACGACTCACATAATCAACGGCCAACAGAATGTACTCAAATCCCTGACTCTTGGGGAATGGACCCATGAAATCGATGCCCCATGCGTCAAAAACCTCACAGAAGTGAATGGGCTGCATCGGCATCATATCACGCTGTCCACAAGTGCCCATCCTCTGACAGTCAGTACACCTCTTCACGAACTCATCAGAGTCCTTGAAGAGAGTAGGCCACCACAAGCCGGATTGGAGCACTTTCTATGCCGTTCTCCTCCCAGAATGATGTCCTCCTGCCTCAAGCTTGTGGCAGTAAGTGAGGACGCTATGGTGCTCATCCTGAGGAATGCACCTACGCCAGACACTATCCCCTCCTTCGTGGTAAAGGATGGGATCCTCCCAGTGGTAAGACTTGGCCTTCGCGAGAAGGTCTCAAGCCTCTGTCTGGGCCAATCTTGTGGGACTTTCTCAGCAACGAGAAAGTTCACAATATCAGCATATCATGGGAGTGAGGCGATAGCAAGGATCGCCTCATCTGGGAAGGTCTCACAAATGGAATCAATCTGCTCAAACTCCTCAGGCTGCTCTAAATGAGAGAGATGATCCGCCACCACATTCTTAACTCCAGGTTTATCCTTGATCTCAGTGTCGAACTTCTGGAGTAGAAGGATCCATCTAGTCAGTCTGGCCTTGGCATCCTTCTTTGTCATGAGGTATCGGATGGCGGTATGATCAGTATACAAAGTCACTCTAGATCCAATGATGTAAGATCTGAACTTATCTAGGGCGAACACAACTGCTAGCATCGACTGTATAATTCCGCTGGGCGGAATCCAAGGTGCGGCTAGCATAGTGGATAGCAAATGGAACTCCATCCCTCCTCTGTCCCAGCACAGCCCCCACGGCAAAATCGGAGGCGTCCGTCATGATCTCGAATGGGAGAGACCAATCTGGTGGCTGGAGGACAGGAGCCTCAACAATACAATGCGTGAGAGTCTCAAACGACGAAAGACACTTGTCATCGACAAGGAACTCGGTGTCTTTCGTCAACAGGTCAGTCAACGGCCGGGCAACCCTACTGAAATCACGAATGAACCGCCGATAGAAACCGACGTGCCACAGGAAAGACCGTAACTGCCGCAAATTGGACGGTAGTGCGAGTTTTCTAATGACATCAACCTTGGCCGAATCAACCTCCATGCCCCTGTTGGAGATGATGTGGCCAAGCACCGTCCCTTGAGTCACCATAAAGTGACTCTTCTCTCAAGAAAGAACCAAGCGGACCTCAATACATCGCTGAAGTACCCGGTCTAGGCAGTCAAGACAGGAGTCGAATCTGTCGTCGTAAACCGAGAAATCATCCATGAAGACCTCTAAGCACTCCCCTACCATGTCCGAAAAGATCGACAGCATGCATCTCTGAAAAGTCGCAGGGGCATTGCATAGCCCAAATGGCATGCGTCGGAAGGCGTATGTGCCGAAGGGACAGGTAAAGGTGGTCTTCTCCTGATCCTCAGGAGCGATGGCCACCTGATTGTAGCCCGAGTACCCATCCAGAAAATAGTAATGGCTCTTCCCTGCCAGTCTCTTAATGATCTGATCAATAAAGGGCAGGGGGAAATGATCCTTCTTGGTGGCCTGGTTGAGTCTCCTGTAGTCAACACAAATTTGCCAAGAAGTGGGTACTCGTGTAGCAATCTCCTCTCCAGACTCGCTAATCACTGTAGTGATGCCCGTCTTCTTGGGCACCACATGCAAAGGGCTGACCCACTTGGAGTCGGAGATGGGATAGATAAAATCGGCGCTCCACCATTTCGAAATTTCCTTCATGACAACCTCTCTCAGATTTGGGTTCAGCCGCCGCTGGAACTCACGCGACGGCTTTGCCTCATCCTCGAGATAGATATGGTGGGAGCACAGGGTCGGACTAATCCCATGGAGATCTGCTACGCTCCATCCTATTGCATTGCGGTTCTTTTCAAGAACCCCCATCAGACGGGATTCCTGCTCTCCGGTCAAATCGGCTGAGATAATGACTGGGTACATCTCATGCTCGCCCGCAAGGAATCTATACCTCAGCGACGAAGGAAGTGGCTTCAGCTCTGAACAACTGGGTGCTGGCAAATCTGGCTTCGAAAGAAGTCGCGTGTATGCTGCCAAATCTGCCTGGGAGAATGAGAGCGTACTCTCGCAAACTGGGTCTGAAGAAGGCTGCTCAACTGAACTATCTCTGATCTGCTCGGCATCTACCTCCTCCTCAGCTGTAGGCTCAGTGGAAATCAGGTCTGGCATGTAATCATCACAATCTGCCCACTCAGACTCTGACTCTGAGGGATCTGCATCACACAAGGTGGCATCAGTACCACCAATATCACAAAAATCCGTGTCGCGGTCAGGAACCTGATCTGCTGCCTCTAAAGTATCCTGAACCAGGAATGTGCTCTCCAAGCTCTCCTCTGCTGTCATCTCTGCATCAGCGGTGTCTGAAAATGAGAGGATGGCCTGTGTTGCTGGGTCTGCCCAAACTGCCTCATCGTCTGTGATCACAAAGTCACAGTCCTGGTGGATGTCTAGCCCTGTATCTGTCAGCTGCTCTGTATCTGAAGTGGTCTCTGAGCATAATCTCTCTCTGGCTCTGCTGTCCTCGACCGTCTCTATTTGTACACTTTCTCCCTCAACGCGAAAGTATACCTTCATGCTATCATGGTCGGTCACTGCCTTGGCTGTGGCCAAGAACGGGCGACCTAGAATGATGGGGGTATCGATTACAGACTCAGGGATCTCCATGTCCAACACTACGAAGTCCACGGGGAATTGCAGGCCCTGAATAGTGACGACAACGTCTCGCAACAACCCCTTCGGCCTCTTGACAGATCTATCAGCAAACTGAAGGACTATCTTGCTCTGTCGAAGAGTGCCCAACTCGAAGCGGTCGAGAAGGGCTGCCGGAAGGAGGTTGATCGACGATCCGCTATCCAATAGAGTACGGTCGAACCTCTGCTCACTGATATGGCATCTGATATAAGGGGCTCCTGAATCTGGCCTCTTGGCCGGCAGATGGTTCTGGATCGCGAAACACGTGGCTTTTGTCAGCACATGGATCTCAGAGTGGTGGTTCCTCCTCTTCCTCTTGACTGTGGTCCTGTCTCTCAACGAACGCTGAAGAAGGGGGATGTGCTGCAAAGCCTCCTGAAGAGTCAGCTGTATGTGAAAACGGTCTATCATCTGCTGGTTGAACTCTTCCTGATCTCTCTTTTTTGGATTTTCTGTTTTCTTCCCCTTCCCCATCTGAAGGGCTCTAGGGAAGGGGATCACTGGGTCCTTCTCAGATGAAGGACTAGAAGAGGGTCTAGGCGATTCGATGACCGGATCCACGCATACATCATGCACCACAGTGGGACCAGAAGAAAATAAACCCTTTCCTTTATTCACAGAACTGTTCCGAGATACAGGTGCAGAAGAAGGAAAAACAACATGTCTCTCAGAAGTATGGGTGGCCTCAGTACCACCATCGGCTGGTTCTGCTGCAAAACTCGCGGCCTCAGTACCGCGCTCTGGCTCGGCATCGTGGGTGGCCTCAGTACCACCTCCTCGAACTGGTGAAACGGCAGCCTCAGTACCGCCGGTGGAATCAGCATCCTTGGTGGCATCAGTACCACCGTCATCATCCTCCACGTCGGGCGCTCTAGGTGTATCCTCATGATGTAGCTCAGACGAGGCGCCGCCTGCTGGCATCCTACCGCTCCTAAGTGTGACAAAATCAGTATCAAAAAGATATCCAGTCATATCACCAAATGCGTCACTAGGAGTGGTATACTCAGTACAAACTACCTGCTCAGATTTCCGCTTCAGGTTGTTGGGGTTCGGCTCAATCTGGGCAGGGATGGAGGCCCTCTCACGATGTCCCGCATCTCCTGGCGAAACTCGTCCATTTCCCATCTGAAAGTAGCCTGCTGATCCGTGAGGAGGCGGGCTATGTCGTCCAAAACAGGGTTCTCATGGGAAGCCGACGGGTAGCCTCTCTGGTAGTGAGGCTGCTGGACCTGCTGCTGCTGTGGCTGAGAGGGGTATGAGTGATGCTGCTGCTGGTGGTGGTGAGGCTGCTCACGCCTCCAAGATTGTCCCTGCTGGTAGGGACGAGGACCGTAGGACGACTGCTGCTGCTGCTGTGGTGGGTACACTGGGGGCTGCTGCTGCTGGTGCTCTCTCTGATGGTTGTACTGGCCACCCTGTCCTGACGGCTGCTGCTGGGGCTGGGTACCTCCGTTCCCCCACCGGAATCCGGGATGGTCTCGTCGGATACCGGGCTGAGAGCGGTCATACCAAATCCCGTTGACATCCATCAACGACTCTGCATCGTACGGGGCTGGCGGGAGTACTGCCAGAGGCTGATCAGGCTCGTATACCACCATCTGCAAGTCTGGAGATGGTGATGACTGGTAAGTGGGCTGCGGCTGCTGGTACGGCTCCGCCTGTACAAGGTGAACCTGTCTAGGCTGCTGGTGTGAGCTGGAGCGCTGGAACGAGCTACCGCTGCTGCCGTGATCGCCTCGCGACTGAAGACAGGGCTGGGAAGCCGTCTGTGCCTCCTGGAGACACAAGAGCTGGGTCTTCATGTCGCTCAGAATCTGTGCCATCTTCTCCATCTGAGTGATGCTCTGGCACTGCTTCTTCTCAATCAGCTCCATCCGATCCAACTTCTCGCTAATGATGCCCATGTCCGCAGTTGAAGACTCTGCCTGTGCTGCTGCTACTGCGGACGAACTGGAAGGATCGGCATCGACCCGTGCTATCCTCTGGTACTGCACGGGTCCTGGCTGCTGGGGTCTGCCCTGAGTGTATAACCTGGTCTGGGACATCACCATATAGTTCTCGGCCATCTCCTCGTAGATGGCCCAGACCTGGTCGTGATCCTTGGCGAAGTAAGACCCGCCACAAGAAGCGTTTACCAAGCCTTGAAGCTCTGGTGTCAGCCCGCTGAAGAAGCTGTGAACAAGGTTCGGCTTGGAAATATCGTGGTGCGGGCATCTGTCGGTCAGCTCTCGAAATCTCTCCCATGCCTCATGGAACTGCTCGTTGGGGAGCATGGAGAAGTTGCTGATCAGGGCTCTCGCTGCATTGGTCCGCCCGAGTGGATGGTACTTATGCAAGTACTCGGCGCAGAGCTGCTCCCAAGGGTAAACAAACTTCCCCAGATGTTTCAGCCAGGTGGCTGCTCTGTCTGCCAAGGGAAAGGGGAAGGCAACCATCAGAATCGTGTCCTGGTCCACCTGACGATCGTGGACAGTACTGCAAATCATCTCAAACTCCTGCAGGTGGAGATGAGGCTCCTCTGTGGCCAAACCGTGAAACCGGGGTAGGAGCTGCAAGGTGTTCGGGGGGAACTTGAAGTCCCCCACGATGGCTGGAAGCACCACCCAACGGTGCGTCAAAGTCGATCCGGGATTGTGGTTGTCCCTCATCGGTATCGGTGGTCCTGCTCCTCCTTCTGCTGCGGCGGCAGCTGCCGCATCGTCGGGTCCTCCTCCTCCGCGGTTCTCGTGGTTGGCTCTCATCTGCTCAAGCTCTCTCCTCATATCCATCATGAATACCCCCTGATCCCTTAGCTGCTGCTGCACTGACTCGAGGGAGGCGATCAGGGTGGAGTTGATCGAACCCTGGTCCAGAACGAAATGCTGCTCTCCTCGTGGACCTCCGGTGCGATCATCAGAACTGCCGGCCATCGTCTCTGAAAAACCAAAACAACCGAACTCAGGTGCCGATAAATCATCTGTCTGTCTCTCCTCTGGCACTGGTATCTCTGAATCAGAAGAAGAAGGTGGTCGAGGGGGAACAGGGCGGAGTCATACTCGGGTTCGGAGAGCGGGTCTGAGCTCCCACAAACCGACCTAGATGAAGGGACAGGAGTGCTAAAAAGCGGTGCAGCCAGAGGTTGCCTAAGAGACCTCCTGCCCATCATTGTGATCTGGCGAGTAAGGCAGATGAGATCTGGAAAAACTATGATCGAAAGCAAACCCCCAGTTCACCAACGCAACGCAAGCTGAAGACCGTAAAGGCTCGGTCAAATTATCTTGTCAATTTTTATTTTGGTGAACATCAGAATATCAGAGCGATTACGTGACCTGTTGGGATACCCGATACTCTCACAACCGACTGTCCCGCACAGAAGAGTCGGTAATCAGTCGAGATGAGCACTGGAGGGCTTTACCTAGTGTACGGGTCACTCTCTCGCACAATCAAACCAAGCAGTGAGGGGGTTGCTCTCCTAAAGACAAATTTTTAGGTGAGGTGTCTTTTAGGGTCGATAGTTTGAGCAGTCCCAATTTTATGGTTTTTTTCTTTTTTTAGATTTTTTTATGCAAGCAGAAACGCCTAACAAATTTTTTCGGTTCTCCTGGTTATTAAGTCAAAAACAGGGGGGAGAAGACGAAAAAGCCGATGCGCGATAAATCAATGATGCATGCAGAGATAGAAATGCGTACCTGACTCCAGCAGTCTACATGCAAGATGATCCGCGCAAAATTTAAAGACAGAAATAAAACTACCTATATGGTGCAGCGGAAAAAACCGAGTCCTAAACATGCAATTTCTACTCGACAGAACCGTCTAGCTGGTCACTCGCCCTCGATCCAAAGAGTCCGGTCTAGACCCACCCCTCCTCTTCTCGACAGGTCGAGTTCAGGAGTAGCGCTTGACGGGGCAGGCTCGCGGCGCGTAGGCTCTCAGGAAAGCGACTCAGCTATTTTTATTAATGAATTATTAGTAGGTCCAATTACGATCTATAGGAATAGGCAAGCAATTAAGTGCGGGGATCCTACTAATTATGGCACAATCAAGCAAAAAATCCTAAGTCTAGGGGCTCGAGAAAAACCGCGTAAAACCGTAAAAGGCAGCAAAAAAATCTAAAACCCGCGAAAAATCTAAGCTAGTTCAAAAGGGTCCCCCGAGCACACCGGTGCTCGGCGAAACAGACCCGAAAGTCCAAGTCCTGTTGAGTACCTGTATTATTACAACAGTTCTAATTATTGGACATGTGAGCCCACGGCGAGCCATTATGCAATAAATGTTATTGCGAATATCATTCCTTTATCTGAAATGAAGAATAAATAATTTGCATAATAGGTCCCTCTGTACAATTAGGGTTATGTACCATGGCTATCTTAATGATCATACAGTTGTTGATTCAATTATTGAATCATAGAGGCTGGTGCTTGGATGAATATCTAAAGAGTTAGGTTGAGGACTCATCAAGCACCGTCAAATGATTGTTAAGATGTGATCTCCAGCCTGAGTAGGAGATGGCAATCCTTTCTCACATAGGCTGATATCTGACCGACCTCTTGATGCAGGTCCTCTGCATAGGAATAGAGATTCGGAGGTGTCAGATTAGTTAGGTCAAAGAGTTGACTTAACGAGATCGAGATAACCTAAGTCCTATGTTGAATGCTGTCACAAACATAGGCACGCATCCTCTGACCGGAGACAGATGTGTTACTATATGTCTGAGTGTGTACATTTGGCAGACCAATAGGTTGATGACCTAACCAAGGTCTATACACCGGCGCGCTGGTGTGCATGTAAGGGCATATGAGTAATACGATCTCTCAAAGGGATCATACAGGTTCACTACTGAACCGGAAGACATGAGCTCACTCATGAGATATTGGGAAGAATCAAATTCCGTGCACGATCGTCTTGCTTTGGAAGCTTGACTGAATTTGTAGGTTTGATATATACTTTTGGAAAGTATATGATCAAGACCTAGGTATGATATATGCTTTTGTAAAGTATATGATCGATACCAAATCCCAATGATCAAATGAGAAACTTAGTGATCAAACCCTGAAGAAGACAGTGTAAAATTGATCTTGATCTTCGGGTTGACCATGGGTCTTCCAGTATGCAGGATGTACAGGTGTTGGGAATACCTGAGGGTAATGTGATCATAACGATTGTATATCCATGACGCTTCCATTCCGAGGAAGTGATGAAACAGGTCTGAATTTTAGTGACTCCTTCCAGTAGAGAAGCAATCTGATCTTAGTCCAAGTGTTGGACATTGGTCTGAATGAGATTCAGATGTAATGAGAAGATTAGATTTGCGGTCTTGATTTAATCAAGCATCTATGGGAGGTTCGTAAGATCTGGATTTGAGATAATATCTCAATATCCAAGTCACTATACGTGGAACAATACAATCGCCATGTCCTTATCTCCAAGTATCTGCGGAGAAAGCACATTATTCTTGAAGGGATTCAAGAATAATTCATTTGATGAACTTCATATCCAAGCAAGAAAAACTTGATGAGATTTAATTATCAAGCATAATGTGAATATGATTCATATTATTATCCAAGATAATTAAATGAGATTTAATTATCAAGGATTAGAGAATGTGAATAATACTATCCATGATATATGTGTATTATAAATGTGATTTATAATATGTATATATGAGAGAGAATTTATGTAAATAGCATTTGTTAATTAATAGTGTGAATTGGATTCACATTTGTTAATTAATTGGAAATGCAATTTACAAATTAGTTTGGGTTGTGAATATGATTCACATAATGTTCAATGGCATGATTGAAATATTCACAAATTAATTTGGAATTAATTTAGTGGATATGTTTGTGATATTTGAGAGATAATGTAATATAATAAAAAGGAGAAATAGAGCCACCAAATTTAGAGGTGGCGTCACCCATGAAAGAGTCATGGGTGATGCCCCTTAATTTTAGGAGGCTATATTGACTCCATTTTATTATGATAATTAATCTCTCAACTAATTTATTTATGTTAAATTAAAAATGTGTTGATAATGTTGCAACATATATTTAATTTAATCATAAATAAATGTTGTTGGTTTTAACCAACAACAATCATAACCATTGATCTTACATAGACCAAGCCTAGCCGTTGGATCTATGAGTCCATGGATTGAGATCCAATGGATACTAAACTAATATAAAAGGAGGGCTAGGGTAGCCTTCCATGGTACATCATTAAGAGTTGTACAAGGTGACAACTCTCTCTCTCTCTCTCTTTCTCATTCTCGCCCTCTCTCTCTTTCTCTTCTCCATTAAGTGGTCGTCCACTTTGTGTTGAGAAAGGAGAGACTCTTGGCTTCTTCTTCGACGACTCGAGGATCTCCTTCTCCTTTGGAGTTTCTTACTCTAAAGAAAGACGACGGATTTCGTTTGACGAAATCGGGGGGAGCCATCGCTTGGATCTTCATCGAGGATTGCAGAAAGGAACGCGACTCATCATCGCGCCCGCAAGTGCGTTCTTCGTGGATCGGACTTAAGATAGGAGGATCTCTACTTTGGGATCTCGCGATCACAACCACGCTCCAAGAGGTATTCCTTATACTTGGTGGTTTGATGAAACGATCCGAGAAGTGTTCTCGTGATCATGTGGTTTCATCTTTAGATTTAAAAATTTTAATTTCCGCCGCATCTAGCGACTAGTGCGACTAGTTGCCCCGATTGCATACGATGCGATCGACACGCTTCCGTGATGCGCTTGAGGATTCTCAATATCCTTCACTAATAACGCTGGAAATAAAATCTAATGTAAGCTACACTAATCTCGCGGCTATCCCGCGGCTCCCGCACTCCTGCTCGCTCCTCGCGCCCTCCTGCGGCTCTGTAAAGAAGAGAGCTGCCTCCGGTTCCCGTGGTTGCTCGGCTTCCGAAGAAAGTCGCCTCGGTCCTCGGGCACTCGCAAGAAAACAAACAAGAGTGGTCAGACCAGATAAATGTATAGACAGGTCAAATATATATACAAAAATATGTACAAAAAGCCGCGAAAAGAAAACCGCAAAAAAACTCAAAAACCGACTACTAAGTCGTGCTCCCCGGCAACGGCGCCATTCTGATGACATAGAAACTGAACACTCGGGTAAAAGTTCGTCAAAGGTCGTTGCGACCCAAGCAATCAGACTCGGTCAATCCAGAAAAAAGAGACCACCAAAATCGAATAAAATCAATCAAAAACAAATAGCGGTCTTGCTATTTTATTAACCTGGTATAGCGACCAGGGTCGAACACAAGGAGCACGTGATGGCCTTGCAGCCTACGAAGTAGTCAAGAAGGAAGAAGAAAAAAAATACAAGTGTCTTTGGTGGGTTTTTAATGATTTTTAATTTTTTTGGATTTTTAATTTATTAAGGAAATAAGGAAAATAAATAAACAAGGCAATTCAACAATTTATTTAATGTATCAAAAATCAGTCAAAAATTCCAGGAAAAATATTTTTGTATGTTTTATGTTTTTTACTGTTTTTGGTGAATTTTTTAGATTTTTTTGATTTTTATTTTATTTTCTAAAAATCAAACAGTGCAAGAAAACGAAGGTATTGTCCAGTCAGGAGAAAAAGGCCAATTTAAAATGCCAAAGAGCCTATTTATCTCCTAGAGGTAATTTTCCTACAAACTAGAAAGTTTAAGGAAAATTTGGGCACTGGAATTATTGTTTTTGGATTTTTAGATTATTTATTATAATTTTTATGAGTTTTTAGGTGTTTTTCAATTTTATGGGTTTTATATAATGAAAAATGACCAAAATTGGTCAGAAAATCAAATACAGCTAAAGCAACAGTAGCTATTTTTTGTAATTTTTAGATTGGTTTTAATATTTTTTTGTGATTTTTCAAGTCAGACAGTAAAGAAAATGCGTATTTTTGGATTTTTTTAAAAATAGCAAATGAAATCAAAAATGTCTCCAAAAATTCTAGAAAATTTTACAACATGGCAGGAGCCATGTGTCCAATTTTCATGGAATTTGGAGTAAGTTTGATATTTTATTCAAAAATAAAACCAAGGTACAGTGCACAGGGACCTGTACGTAATTTCCAAGAGTTCTGGGGAGTCCGGTGCAAAATACCCAAGAAAACACGCGCGCGACACGTGCCTGGGGCACTCAGGGACCTATATGCAATGAAACTAAGTTCTAGGACTATTTGATAACATGTACCAAAAGTCCAAGGACTATTTTGTAATTTACCCAAAAATAAACGCACATGCACAATTAATTCACGCACAGGGGTATAAAAGCAATTATATAAAAATAATCATTCATTTCAGAACATCCCAGAACCACAAGACTAAATCAGCAAATATCCCAACAAACACGTGTCGAAGCACGTGATGCAATACAGGCGGGGGTAAATATGAAAATAGCAAACAAGACAAGGGCCGGAGTGCAAATGTACCAACGTAAATAAAACCCTAAAAATATTTACAGGACTGGACTGAAATAAAACTAAACTAAAGGTCTAAGGGATAATTTACCCTTTATTAATGAAGCCGTCAGATGGATGCCACGTGGGTAGATGAACGGCTGGTAGTGGGTGGCGATCCAACGCTGGGGCTCCTCGGGATGATCGGACGGCCAAGGTGTAGCCACGTGGAAGATCGCACGGTGGAGGGTATCGGTGGCTAAACCTTGCGCATCGAACGGTCCAGACCCCCCCCCCTTGGATCTAACGGTGCTGTGAACTCCTCAGATGGACGGGCATGATCAAGTCTGGAGCTCGGGGGCGATCGGACGGTGGGCGAAGGTCCTGAAAGAACTGTCGGCCGACGAAGTTCGCCGGCCCAATGCGCGCGCTCTTGGCTTCCTCGCGGGGCTCTGATGATCGGAGAAGAGTCGTCGTGGGCCTCCACGTCAAATGGCACTCTTCGATGGAGCAACAGAGCTCTAAGGAGCCCGGTCAGCTCCGGCGGAGAAGCGGCTCCTGGCTCGAGTCAGAGGACCTCAGATGGCCCTCGTTGTACCTGCAAAAGGGGTCCAGAAGACTCGCGAGTCGAGGGCAAAGTGCCTCGACCCCGTCAGTGGTGGTGAGGATGGACGGTGCGGTGGTGCGGGCGAACCCTGGCGAAGCGACGGCGAAGGGGTTCGAACCCCAGCTCCTGTGCGAGCTGGGTTGAATGGAAGTGCGGAGAACGTGCGCGGGAGGAAGGCGGAGGCTATGGTGCAGCCCGATGATCGAATGGATGGGTGACGCGACCGGAATCGAAGGTGGTTGGCGACGGGGCAATTTGGGGCTAATCGAAAATTAAAGAAAAGGAGAAGAAATCTAAGCTACCTGGGTGGATAGGTCGACTGGGGACGAGCTTGGGAAGCTCTGGGTCCTTGCCTCGAGGAGTGTCAACGTCCGAGGCCCTGGCTCCTGCTCTGGGCGGAGCACGGCGGTGGTGGCTCGCCGGATCAGTGGTTCAGACACCCTCAGCCTCGCTGCAACACCTCCGGGGCAAGCTGTCACTCTCTCGCGAAAGTTGGAGGTCACTGGGTGATCGGCGAATGATCCAAAGATGAGGATTAGGGTGGCGGAGCTCGGCTTAAGTATGGGTGCAGGTCCGAGTAAAGAAGGCTCGGGTCCGGCTCCATGGAGCACGGATCCCTAGGATCTATGTCGGGCGAGATTCCCGGATGCCTGGGAAGTGATTAGGACCCTGGGTTAGGCTAAATGGTGATCGGGTCTGGTGGGAATAAATGGGGGAAGTCGGGTTCTCGAACCAGATCCGCGGGAGGTGGTCCATAGGGGGGAGTTGACCGGGCGGTCAACAACCCTCGTGGACCAATCAGAAGAGGCCATTTGGAAAAAATTTGTAAAATTATTTAAAAATAGTAAATGGACAATTTATTAAAAAGTCAAAACATGAAATATTTTTGTTTTAATTTTTTTCTATTTTTTAGTGATTTTTAATTAATTTTTTCAAAATAAAAATAGGGTATTTACAATATAGTACTATACATAGGTATATGTACGATATAGGCTTTTGATTTTTGATTTTTAATTTGTTATTTTCATACCTTTTTATTCCTACTTTATATTTTATTGATTTATATCATAAAATAAGGAATAAAAAGATATTTTTATTTTATTTTTATTATTTATATACAATAGTGAAATGAATATATATGTACATGTATATACATGGTATATTTACAATATATTTTTGTGTTTTGAATTTTGTTCTTTTTATCTTGTTTTTGTTTTAATTGTTTTTATTTTATTTATTTACACCATAAAATATAGAGTATTTACAAATTTTATGGGATTTAATTTTATTTATTTATAGGGTGAAATAAATACAAGAGAGTGAACTATATGCATGATGAATATCTACATGTGAGTGTTTTTATCTTTCTTTCTATTTTTTCCATTTTTACTTTGATTTTTATATTTATAAATATATACAAGTATCTACAAGCCCATTTTAGTCTCTTTTTAGAGGAAAATATTTTTATTATATTCACAAATATATTTACACACATGAGCCCCTATCTCCCTCTACTTTGGCTTTTATGCTGTCGGGCCCATGCTGAGCCCTCCCTTGGGTTAGGTTGCTCAATATTTATTCTAAATATTTCCCTCTTTTTCTTTTTACTCTTTACTCTTTTATTTTTGCACAAAAACATGCTAATTATTAAACTTTATACAATGTATGCTTTTGATAATTTTTTTGTATTTACATGAATATACATGTATTTGCAAAGGTTTTAATAACTAAAATATAAGAATAAAGAGTGATGAATGGGTATTCATCAGTGGTGGTGGAAATCGTAGAGAATGAATGGGTGGGGGTATTTATAGGCTCCAGAAAACCACTAACCATGCTTAGTAAACCATGGTTTAGTCCTTAACCGCGGTTAGTAGCCCATGGTTTTGACCCATGATTTTGGCCAAATCTTATCCGAAACTTAGGGCTTAAGTTAGAACATTCCAGAGGATTCTAGATTCTCTAATGACGCTTAATTAACACTAATCATGATTAACTTTCACTAATCGTGATTTAACTTCCGCGGCTTATGCTTATCTTTTGCTAACAATTGATTAGTGTTTGCTAATGATAATTAGTAATTTTCAATCCGTCATTAGTTTCTTTAGTCATGCTTAGTTAGTCTTAATGACAGTCATTACAGGTTAATGACGTCTTAACTCTCCTTACTTCTATTCCTTTCGAAAATCATAACAAATCGAAACAAAGTCCGATTCACACGAAATAAATTTCGTTGGTTTTCTCTTGACGAGTCGGATCTTATGATATAGGATCCGAGAGATGCCAAGTTCATGGCTTTACAATAGCTAACAGATTCAATTATAATTATAGGATTCGTAACTAGCAATATAGTAACTAACATCATTATCTTAAAAAAACAACGATAATTCATCGACAAATAATTTTGTTACTATAAATTAAACAATGGGAAAATATGTTGAAACATATTAAATTTATTTGTATTTTGATTTTATATATTATCTCAGTGATTTTTTAACTCGAGTCTTTGGAAATAACTATAGCATTACGAACTTATTAGGGTTAGCGAGCATCTAAGGAGAACATATGCATGGATAATATGTAGATTGTTCATGTTCCAACTTATCTCCGGCCCTCGCAATTATCCCTTTTCACTCATATTGATGAATTGTTTTGTCGACATGGGATTTAGATGAAATTTGATATGCGTGCAAAATAATATTTGTAGATTCAACTCCTACAATCGGGTTTTTCATAAAAATTTCACGAAAAATAAGAAGAAAAGCAATAC
This sequence comes from Ottelia alismoides, assembly GCA_037367405.1. Classification (NCBI taxonomy): domain Eukaryota; kingdom Viridiplantae; phylum Streptophyta; class Magnoliopsida; order Alismatales; family Hydrocharitaceae; genus Ottelia; species Ottelia alismoides. Next base: position 212,374 of record JAZKJV010004302.1, on the reverse strand, counting down.
CTACAATAGCATATTTGCTTTGGTATATTCCTACAAACTCATCAAAGGGGGCACAAACAGAAATTCAACGAAGGAAGGATTGCGATAAAAAATAATAAAAAAACTCAATTCAAATCAAATCCTATGATTTTCTTTTTTTAGAAATACATACTTCTAAAAGATATAGTTGAAATTATGAAAATTAAATGAAAAATATTCATAAAATACCTCACAAGTTCACATAAGAGGAGCTCTTCATTCCTTAATAGCACCAAAGTCACTTATCAATAGATCGACAATGAATGTCTACATAATGTCCTTCTCAATACATATGATCTTACAAGTGGTAAGAAATTTGCCATCCATTTTCGTTCGAAGTCTAACTTTCACAATTTTCATCATAAAAAATGCTTGTTCTATTATTGCAGTCGATACATGAAGAGTTAATATAAGTCAAATCAATATGTTAATTAGAGGACACATTCTTGATAATCCAGTATCTGCTAACAAGTGACAATGCTCAGAAATTGATGATGCGTTTTTTAGTTGAAGATGTCGAGGAACATCTAAGTGAAACCTTTCCACTTCATATCTCATATGCAATTTCTCTTGCTCAACTATCATACTGTCCACATCTTTTCACCTGTGAAACTATCGACAGATGAGATAATCACTCGCACCCTCACACCTTTTGTTGAACTGAAGGTCTTTCTCCTAAGTGCTTGTGTACTTCTCTAATCCCTCTCCCACGACATGATTTTTATAGTCCTTACCTACCTTAGTCTTTCTTTCGAAAATTCTTCGGGATAAAATCTTTATGTGGGTGCATAAATTTTGTCAAAATATAAAGGCATATAATTATCCTTCATGTCCAATGCAAATGTGAGAATTAAAATCTTTATTACATTTATATCAAATCGATTATTTAACTCATAAAGTTGTGAGTCTATTACGACAATAAAAATTTCAACTATGTAATGTTGCTTCATTGTAATGTGGTCTTGTTTATGTGGAGCTCGACCTCTTCCTGCATATAAATTGAATTCATATCGGGAATAATGACAATGTGTGTTTTATAAAAAGAAGCCACGTGTCCCATTAAGGAACTCCACACATGCTCTCTAAGCTTTTGATAAGTTATTTTGTCAAATGAAGCAAATTCATTGCATTTACAATATCTTGAGATAATCGTTGTAGAGCTTGACAAAGATCATGAGTAATTATAGATTCTCTTTCATTATATGCATGATCAGAACAAATTCAAATGACGTCATTGCATCAAAAGTTGCATCAACATCACCTCTTTGAGCATATGTCGATCCATCATTAATGACACTCTTAAGAATCTCACAAGTTGGACCAAACATATTGATCAAGCTAGTAATATATGATAAATATGAACCCTATTTGTATCACCAGCTCTTAGCAAAGTTTGCATTTGATTGAGCCCCCTTCCCTTTTAATTTCATTAGATGCTAATAATCGCTCTTATTGAGAAGCACTAGCAACATGTGGTTCATCATTGCGCTTATAAGACATAGTGACAATATATACAATAGAAGATAATTTAGTAAAAAATTGATAAATGGGGACGCCTTCTCTACATGCAGTAACCAATGCCAAATGTAGTCGATGTGCTAATCAATGAACATAATATGTAAAATTGACACTCTTTTAGAAATAAGGCTTGAAGGCTATTCCACTCTCCTCGCATGTTGTTGGCACCATCATATCCTTGACCTCGAATATTTTTAACATTCAGATTGTAACGTGCAAGAATATATGATATTTATTTCTTTAAGATGCAAGCAGAAGTATTAGGAACATGAATTGTACCCAAAATCACTCCCAAATAAAGACATTTTTATCGACGAACCGTAAAATAATCAGTGTTTGTTCCTTTTTGGATTCATCCCGGGCTTCATCAATAGTCAAGTAGAACTTTTCATTGCCAATTTCTTCCTTTATTGCATTTCATACTATTTTTGAACTTTAGTGAAATATATCTAGCATTGCCAGGAGTATTTTCTAAAATCACTACAACAACATCATCATTATAAGAAGCCAACATTTTGATAAAAAATACCCTGATTATATGAATCCATATGCTCATCATGACCTCGAAATGGAGATGCTTGGAAAGCATGACATTTAATACAATCGATTGTAGCCTTTAGTCGCAGTCTGTTATTTGCAATTTGTTAATTACCTTACTTTTGAAATCTTAAATCAATATGTTGAAAACAGATCATCATGTCTTGACAAGAATGCTCACAACAATTATGTGGAGAATTTGAATCTCTACAAATATGGGCTAATAAAGCACATTTTTTCCATTGTTCCCCTTCTTTCAATTAGAGAATCCTTCAATTGTAAATACCATTCATCCGAAATGAGTACATATTTTTTATTAAAAGTACAACATGGTAGGAAAAATATTTCCTTTTTTTGTGAGAGAATATTCTAACCAATATGAGAATAATTTATACCAAGATAATTGAAATCGACGTCGATGATTCTTTAGGCCTGAAAGCGGATACTCATGAGGAATATGTTATAAAGATGACCAAATTTATATAAGCACATCGAATTTTATCAAGTTTATTAACAAGACACTCCTAAATCTGTGGATCGTATATCATGATCATGTTTGAGGAGATTGATGTCCACTTTATTGTCCTCAAATTTAGTTGTTTATAAGGAGGAGGAAAAGAGTCCCTTGTAAATCAACGATTGAAGCATATGAAATCTCTAATATAGGATCTTGCTTCTAAAAGATACATATATAATAGATCTTTTTTGGAGCATTCTTTCAAATGTAAATATTACAATTCCTATATAAAAATATATCGAGTTGATATATATGCATCACGTAAAAATATTAAACTCAAACTTACTGATATGATTGAAGAACACGTAAACTCCTTACTAATTATGTCAAATTATTGTAGTCGGGCACTCATGGATTGATAAAAATCACTTAGTTGATATGCTAATTAAATGCAATGGCGGTTGTATTTTTATTTTTCTTGGACAAACCCAACGTCGATCACTAGGAGGCAATTGTCTCCTTAAGTTGATTTTTAGATTGTTTAGGTGTTAAATTTTCAAGGAGTTTTTTATTTTTTCATACATTTAATTAATGACATGCAAATGTAGATATTTTCGGGGCTCAAAATGAAAATTTTCCATTGGATGATATCCTAATGCAATGAAACTTGGCCAAATGTAAATTGATGTAGAAAGTAAGATGTGAATTTTTGATATTTTTCGGATGCAAAATAGAATTATGGTGAATTAAACAATGCAAGATTAGTGATTATAAATAAGTGAATTTTAATGAATACCAAAACTTACTATTTTTTATTAAATTTCATCCTAAATAACTCTAATATAGAGGAATCTAGGATGAGTTAAAATCCTAAAAATCCTGAACAAATAACTAAATCAATTTAATTTAAGCGATATATGCATGGAAATGATATCAATTTTGGACACATATCAGAGATCAATTAATTCTAACTACTATTGTAGATTTATGAATTTTTGGAGCAATATGTGAATTACAATGAATTATTTACTCATATATGAGTAAAATATGCAATTTACACAACAAATTTTGACAAATGAGTCAAGGCTCACAAAAATATGAATGAATAGCCACCACTAGATAAGTAATTGAACGACACAATGTAATTTTTAGAATTAAGAAGTACTGACATCTTTCAAATGGTTGCTCAAGGTCACGATCTAAGTGCAATTGAAATAAATATAATACTAAACTAAACAAAATAGCTCAAAAAATGCTTCTTTAATTACCACTTGCAGGGGGCTCTTGCAATTTTACGTGGAAGCACGTGAAGGCACGCAGTTTCGGAAGAGACGAGGGTCTATCCACAATTTCCTCTGGGTCTTGTGTTCCTCACGTGATGGGGCCCTGGAGCCCTTTTCTCATTCATTGCGAATCCCAAGGAGGCGGAGATAACGATCAACGGGGCCTCGATGCTCCAAGCGTAGCTGTGCATGGCGAGGAATGAGGTCGACTTGCAAAGGAGGAGCTCCAGTGCTTCTAGAAAGACATTGAATCCGGAGGTGGAAGGGTTTGGCGATGGCCGATCCCCTGCGGGTCGTGGCTGGCTGCGCACGATGGTGCTCCCAATGGAGGAGCGGCTTGGTGGCGGGGACGAAGAGTACTACTTTTGGGTTCAGATTGCCGGAGCTGCTCGCGAGGACGTTGAAGGAGGGAGCAGAAAATGGTGTCGCAGCGCGCGAGCGCTGAAGGTGTGGATGGAGAAGTATCGGAGTGTTCCGCCGACTGATGAATCACGGGTGCACTCGTTTGCAGATTGCACACACGGTTGTTCTAAGGTCGACACACGACCTTCTCTCTCGCCAATGCTCGAAAAATCGAAGACCAGGAATGGGTGCACGAGGCTTTCGATCTCTTGGGTTCTCTTTGATTGGTGGGATGGAGTGGATTGGGGTATTACTTGTTAATTGTTAATAGTAGGTGTTTGGATGGTTATAAAGGTTGGGAGAGGATTGGAATAAGAAATGTGATGTGATATAACTTTGATTTGTGATGGATTTCCAACCCAGGATTGGAGAGTGATACACCAGAACACCTTAGGGTACTCCTGTAACCAAACAAGCACTTGAGGGGTGGCGAGCTCCTTCTCGGACAAGGATTGCTCTAAGAGGGCGGGACACGCTCGGTCAACACACGACTTGGACCATTACACGCGATTCTTGCACGGAGAAGCTTAGCTGGAAAGACGTAGGCTCGATGTGACTCTCCTCCCTAAGACTCGATGTGAACTCTTAGGGGTTGTTCGGCTAGAGGGGTACCCCCCTTAACCCATTTTTTCTCCTTCTGGGCCCCACTTTTTATCCTTTTTAAAAAATTAAATAAATCAATTCTCCACCATCAATTTCATCAAAAAATAATATATTATACCATCATATCATATAAAAATTATAAAACACTCCACTTCTACTCACTTTTTCAAACTCCAATGCAATCACATCACAATAACTACTCGCTTTTTCAAACTTCAACACAATCATATCACAATAAATCCACTTCTAACCAACCCTCAATTTAATCCTCTATCCAAACACCAATACCCAAAAATGGGTTACCTGCTACCGGTTTAACCCATCTAAACCCACATACCAAACACACCCTTAGGGTGCATTTGGTTAGCAAGTTAAGGCGGGTTAAACTGGTAGAGGGTAACCCGTTTTTTGGATTTTGGTGTTTGGATAGAGGGTTAAACTGGGAGTGGTTTAGAAGTGGGTTTGTTGTGATATGATTGTATTGAAGTTTGAAAAAGTGAGTAGTTATTATGATGTGATTGTATAGAAGTTTGGAAAAGTGAGTAGAAGTGGAGTAGTTTATAATTTTTATATGATGTAATGTATAATATATTATTTTTTGATATGATTGATGATGTAAAATTGATTTATTTAATTTTTTTAAAAAGAGAAATGTGGGACCCACATGAGAGAGAGAGATAGTGGGTTAAGGGGGGGAGTTTACCCTTGTAATAAATCTGTGATTCATCGCTCTAAAAGTTGAAAACAGAGCTTTGTTCTCGAGTAATTAGATGCATATTTCTACTTATATTGCATAATTAACATTCATGCATGCATGAATAATATCAGCATTTTAGCATTCATATTTGCATTAAATAAGAAGCTCAATTCACTTGTAAATATTCACATATATATTCACCATATTTCACCTATTAGTATATATTTTATGCTAACTTCAAATCCAATAAAATCAACTCCATAGTGTAAATATTACTAACACTAATTAAAGAAAATATCAAAAAAATACTAACTTGTAAAATTGACCAATAAGACCCCAATCCAAGTTTGAAACTAGGAGCCTTAAATGTACATATCTCTCTCATACAGTATCCTATTTAGCTCATTTTTAAAGTAATATACATTCAGAGACCTTCAAAACAAGACCAATTTCATTAAAATCGGAGCTCGTATGCAAAAGTTGAGTTTTGGGGCCCCTTTGTACATTATATATATATACATACATATATGTATATTTGTATCCTTGTATTTTTTGTATCCTATTTGACCTCATCTCCATTTTTGGCCAACATAAAGATCTCATCAAGATTTTACAACTTTCATGTTTTGAGTTTTTCCAAATTCGACCGTCTTCTCTCTCTCTTATTTCACATTCTTACTCGGCAATTCAGATCAGGCCACGTGGCGCCATCTGGTTGCACCACCCTTCTTCTTCCGTCGTCTGATCCCTTCCCCTCTCTCTTGATCTGAGCCATCCATTCACGCGGCTTAACTCTACCTTCCGATCTTCTCCAGATCACATCTCCTCCATCCGTTAGCGCCTCGCCTTCAGCACACCACATGTTGAGTTGTGAGCCATCTGATCTTCTCCCAGAGCCTTCATCCTCACTGCACATTCCCGCACTATTCCTGACCCTTCCATCAGATCCTCCAGGTCTCATCCCATCTGTCCCTCAGCGCCTTCACCTGCGCCCACCACGTGTCACCTCCTTGGCCCTTCGATCTCACCACACCGATCGAATCCAAACCATCCTCTCATGCCCTTCTCCTGACCATTGGATCACTCGATCCAACAGTCCAGAGATCGCCGCATCTCTCGTGCACGCCACCCACCTCGCACGCCCGTTGCCCCCTTTCTATTTTCTCCATCACTACAGCCATTATCTCCACCCTCCAGTACCCCCACCTCGTAGCCCATGACTCCCTTATCCTCGCCAGATACCACAACCTCCATGAAGACTGTCATCGTCGCTCCACGACCTCCACGAAACCTCGCCCTCCGTCACATGTACCCTCACCTCCTTCCTATAAATACCCTGCCTCCGATGACCGTCGAGTCCATCCGCCACCACGAGAGGTACCTCCGAGATCTTAGCTTCTCAGTTGTGACAGAAATCGAGAGTCAAATCGAGCGAAGATGATCGATCACCTCCGGCGAGATCCACGGCTCCATCGCACCGTGCCGCAGCTCCTCCAGCGAGCTTCTTGAGCTCAGGCCCGCTACTGGCCTTCGAGCGATGACCAGAGTCGCTTCAGCAAATCTCCAACCCCAGGTAGCTTCGCCCATTCTTCCTACGATCTTCTTCTTCTTCTTCCCCTTTGTTTTTCTCTGAATTTCTCCGCCTCCTCCGATCAATCCCACTCTTGCTTGATCATCCACCGAGCTTCGCCTTGAAGCTCTGACCTTCGCGTGCTATATCATTCGCTCTGACGACATACTCTACCTCCTCCGATCAAAGCTACGCCTTCACGGTAGAGGAACACCACTCTGGCACATCCACGACACACCTCAGGCCTCGCCGCACTCGCACTTATTTCCACAAGAACGGGCTCCACTCTTTGGCCTCAGCTAACCCTGTAGGTACCCTAAGCCCCATTGGTAGGGACTCCACCAGAGCCTAGCTCGAGCTTCTTCGCCACTGGCATGCAGACCTCTCCAGCCTCATCCAGAACCTCCGGCAGTTCCCAGACGTGTCCACGACCTTTCCGAGCTATACAGGAGCCTATGGCGAGAGGAGGCGAAGCAAGGAGTTCGATGTCGGAGCCCCACCAAGTCTGCCACAGGAGGCGGCAGACCGGAGAAGACGACAAGCAACGACTATTGGATCGTCTCGATCCGACGGCCCTCGCCACGTCACGTCGCCTCGATCTCGTGGCCATTAGATTATTCAGATCGAGCGGCCTGTGTTGCGCCACGTAGTTGTTACCCCCGAGCTCCAAACCCTGTTGATCCATCTCGATCTAACGGCCAATAGTCAGCCATGTCGACGACATCGACACCATTAGATCATTGCGATCTGACGATCCTCAGTGTGCTCCCTATACTTAAACTTTGTTAGTCCTCAAGCAAATAAAGATTGAATAAGTTGGATTAACCCCTGATTGTGCATGTGAATACAAGACTTGATCCATTCAAGAACTCTCGATTTTAGAGATCCTAAAATTATATTATGAACCAAGCTCTAATCAAAAGGTATCCAATTTCCCTGATCATCAGACTCTCTTTGTATACATATATAGTAGGGATATGACATTAAGTATTGACTCCAGTTACAAGAGTAGAGTCACAACGTCACCCAAGGTTCCCGTCCAAGAGACTCTCCTAAGAACCCGACCCTCAACACTGGGGAATAAACCATTTCTTGCATCCAATCCACCGTCTCTTTAGTTGTCAGACTTGAAAGTGTAGATGGAAGGTCAGTTGATGGAGGGAATAGGATTGTGTCATTTCTTCTCTCCCTCTCATTGAAACAAGGATCCTCTCGAGTGCCTTATTACTCAACCATATTTTTGGTGTTGATCAGTGCGTCCGTCAAGAGAAGTTGGAGTCGTCTGCACTTATTTTCCTGGGAGTACACTGGGGTGTGCCTTTTTTGAGTATCTATTATACCTTCTACACCCAGACTTGTAGCATTTACGATGCAGAGCCCTTTTTTGGTGCAAGCCCAACTCCTGGTCCTAATAGCGGTGGTCCAAGTGGATACTTTTGAAAATGGTTGGGAGCGCTCGCCTTTGGTGGAAGCTCTTTTGATAATTGACTTTGTGGAATGAGATCTTTTCTTTAACATTTCATTGCTTTTGGCTAGCTCCACTGCTTTTACCAAGAGTTGGCGCACATTGATCAATAATTTTTTTTATTTTATCACACCTTGGCACTTAGGTGAATGTCAAGAGATAATATAAGGATCATGTTCTCATATTGGCTAAAGGTGCTGACACTCAGGTTTCATGAAGCCTTCATTGATTTTATCAAATCCTCGAGCATCATCAAATCGAGTCCAAACTCAAATCCCTCATCCTAGTTCCTCAAGTGAAATTTCAACTCATCTCATCATAATTACAGTCGTGTATGTGAGGTGCTGATCATAGTCTTAAGGTAGAGACTAAGTGTGCAATATAGCACACAAATCTTTCAAATTAGGGAAATGTGAATAATTAAGTCAAGGACCCTAATGACTAAGGCTGGTTAACTCAAAATCTCAAGACCTCATAAAGTGAGTGTTCTTGATCATAACAAGTCTTGTGTGAAAGTGGATTGTGTCAGGGATTAAACCAACTTATTAGTTAGTGCTTTTTTGTGATTTTTAGAGAGTTTTTTTTTTGAAAAAGATAGGTAAATAAGAAAGGACATTTTTTTGAAAAAAATTTAGAGCAAATAAGGAAAGAGAACAAAGAATATTTTTTGAAAAAAAATTTTATATATAAAACAATTTTTTTAAAAAGTTTTTTTAAGAGATTTTTTTGAAAAATCCATTCTTTTTTCTTTCTTTTTTTTATCCACCCCATAATTATTGTATAATATATACAAAAATACATGAAAGTACGAGTTATGGGTAAAGTATATATGTAATATATACACGCCCCCTATACTTAGCAAGTGTTATGTCCTTAGAGAACAAGAAGCGAGAAAAAGACATAGCTCGTGCTAAGCATAGGATGACTAAAATAAAAAGTACAGAAGTCGATCCGCCCCCCCTATACTTAGGCTCTGCTAGGCTAAGTAGAAGAAGAGCAAAAATGGGGCGGACGAGGTCAAGAGGAGAAATGGATGAGTATATACACATGGCGGGCATCGATTCCCCCTATACGTAGGCTCTGGTCAGCCTAAGTATAGGACAGGAGTAAGTGTGAGAACCGATGTTATCTGGAGAATATACAAAGAAGGGAGAATGTACAAGAGGAATGAATCTTCTAAGATGCTGAATCTTGATGATGCATCTTCATGACGAGTAATATGATGTATCTGCTTTGTGCTCACTCTGCATGAAGTTGATGACCTCGACTTGGACTAGCAGCTCTTTCGAATCCATAAAATGCTTCAGCAGTTGTCCATTTACCACATGAGATTGTGCACCATCTATGAGATCAGTTATCTCTACACTTCCATTCCCGTGCACTTTCTTAACAACAAAGGGACCCGTCCATTTAGATTTGAGCTTCCCATGGAACATCTTCAACCTGACATTGAACAACCATACCTTTTGTCCGGGGACAAAGTTTTTGCACCTAATGTGCTCATCATGTCATCTCTTTACTTTGTCCTATAAATCAAACTGTTGTCATATGCCCTGTTTCGGATTTCCACGAGCTCATTCAAGTTCAAGTCTCGACAAAGCTTCCCTAGGTGACAACTCCAATTAATCTTCTCAACTGCCCATTCGGATTTATGAATCAATTCTGCTGGCAAATGGCATGGCTTGCCATAGATCATTCTAAATGGTGAAGTACTCAATGGTGTCTTGTAGGTTGTCTTATAGGCCCACAGAACTTGGTCAAAGAGCTGAAACCAGATCTTCCTATCAGGACAAACCAATTTCTGCAAAAGACTCTTCACCTCTCTGTTCGAAACCTCTGCCATGCCGTTGGACTGTGGGTGGTAAGGACTATTAACTCTATGCTCAAATCCGTAGTCCTTAGCTAAAGATCTCATATCTCGGTTCACAAAGTGGCTACCCCCATCATACATCAAAACTTTTGGCACCCCAAACCTAGCAATAATATGGTCTCTCACAAACTTACAGACAGTCTTGCTGTCTGCGGTTCGGGTTGGGATAGCCTCCACCCACTTGGATAAATAATCAACCGCCAACAAAATGTACTCATGTCCTTGGCTGTTGGGAAAGGGACCCATAAAATCTATGCTCCATGCATCAAAAACATCACAAATAATCATCGATTGCATGGGCATCTCATCTCTTTGTCCAACTGTCCGTCCCATCCTTTGACAGATCGGGTACGACCTTACAAATCAATAGCATCTCTAAAAAAGGTCGGCTAATACAATCCACATTGAAGTACTTTGTGAGTGGTTCTCTTTCCCGAATGGTGTCCTCCAGCCTCAAGTGAATGACAATATGTGAGGACACTCTGGCATTCCTCCTGAGGAATACACCTTCTCCAAACACAATCTGGTCCTTCGAAGAAAAGGAAAGGATCGTCCCAGTGGTATCTCCTCGAATCCGACTTCAGTCGATCAATGTTGCTCCTAGTCCAACCATGGAGAACCTACTTAGAGACAAGATAGTTCACCATGTTGGCATACCATGGGAGTGAGTCAATAATACAAATTGACTCATCTGGGAAGGTCTCTCTAATCCACTCATAGTCAGGAGAATCCTTACGTTCAATCCGAGAAAGATGATCAGCTACAACATTCTTCGCTCCAGGTTTATCTTTTATCTCCAAATCAAATTCTTAGAGGAGTAAAATCCACTTAAGAAGACGTGCCTTCGTGACCTTCCTTTCCATTAAATATCGAATGGTTGTGTGATCAGTATATATTGTCACCTTAGAGCCCAAAATATATGATCTGAACTTCTCGAGGGCCCATACTACCGCGAGCATTTCCTTTTGAGTCATTGTCTAATTCTTCTGTGTAGGATCTAATACTTTGCTCGCATAGTGGATCGCAAACGGAATCCCTTCTCGACGTTGTCCTAACACAACTCCTATAGCGAAATCTGAAGCGTCAGTCATGATCTGAAAGGGGAGAGACCAGTCAGGAGCTTGTAGGATAGGCGAGTCACATATCTTCCTCTTCAAGAGCTCAAAGGCCTCTAGACACCTATGATCTACAATGAACTATGTGTCTTTCCCTAAGAGCTCAATCAGTGTGCGGGCAATCTTTGAAAAATCCTGAATGAATCTCCTATAGAATCCAACATGCCCTCAGAATGACCGCGCTGACTTCACGTTGGTAGCTGGATCGAGTTTCTTGATCACCTCCACCTTGGCATGGTCAACCTCCATTCCCCTTTTGGAGATGACATGCCCCAACACGATACCCTCTGTCACCATAAAGTGATTCTTCTCCCAGGAGAGTACCAGATTCACCTCTCTACACCTCGTGAGAACATGGTCCAAGTGCGCTAAACATGTATCAAAAGAATCACCATGGACCGAGAAGTCATCCATGAAAACTTCTAGGAAATCTCCCACCATCTCAGCAAATATGGCCATCATGCACCCCTGAAATGTGCCTGGGGCATTGCAGAGCCCGAATGGCATGCGCCTGAAAGCATAAGTACCGAATGGACATGTGAATGTGGTATTTTCCTGCTCCTCAGTGCTATAGCTACCTGGTTGTAGCTTGAGTACCCGTCAAGAAAATAGAAGAACTCTTTCCCTACGAGTTTCTCCAAGATCTGATCAATAAAGGGCAAGGGGAAGTGATCTTTCTTGGTCGCAACATTCAGACGCCTGTAGTCAACACAGACACGCCATGACGTGGGTATCGCGATCTCTACTCCCTCCTCATTGGTGACCATCTGAATTCCCTACTTCTTCGGGACAACATGAAGCAGGGCCTCCCACTTGAAGTCAGAAATAGGGTATATAAACCCTGCTTTGCACCATTTCTAGATCTCTTTCTTCACTACTTCCCGTAGATTGGGGTTAAGTCTCCTTTGGAACTCACGAGAAGGTCTCACATTATCCTCCGTAAAGATGTGGTGCACGCAGATAGCGGGGTTATTTCCCACGAGATCCGACATTGTCCAACCTATTGCTTTGCAGTTCCTCTAAGACTTCTAACAACCTAGACTCTTTTCTAAAGTCAAGTCTAAGCTAATGATGATAGGATATCTCTCTTTGGGTCCCGCAAGAAAGGCATACTTGAGTGTAGGAGGTAGTGATTTCAGTTCTGGCAATGTGGTATCATCAAACAAATCTGGCTGAACTGAATCTGAGTCTGATTCCGTGCTGCATGAAGGTAGGTGATGAATCCTCATTCATCACTCTTTATTCCTTTATTTTATCTAGAAACCTTAGCCAAATACTATGTAAATTGGTGTAAATATCATAAATTTCCAAAACACATGCATCTTGTAAATATGCATAATTAGCATGTTTTTGTGCCAAAATAAAGGAATAAAGAAACACAAGAAAAAGAAGGAAATATTTAGAATAAATATTGAGTGACCTAATCCCAAGGGAAGGCTCAGCATGGGCCTGACCGCAAAAGAATCCAAGTAGAGGGAGATAAGGTCACATACTTGTACACAACCCCTATGTATTTAAAGAAATTTATTTTCCTCAAATTAAAAATTAAAAAGTGTTTCTCATATTTTGTACATATTTGTAAAAAACTAAAATAAAAATAGGAAAAATTAAAGAAAAAAATTAAATAAAAATCTCTCTCATCCGTGTACATAGACCATGTATATACAATAAAATGCCTATTTATTTTCTCCTTGTAAATAATTAATAAATCCAATAAAAATGTATTTTTATACTCCATATTTTATGATGTAAATAAATAAAATAAAAATCAGAGAAATAAAAACAAAAATAAAAATCGTTTCCCACCTTGTATATATACCATATACATATGTATATGAACCTATTTATTTAACCCATGTAAATACATCATAAAAATAAAATAAAAATACCTTATTATTCCAAATTTTATGTTATAAATAAATAAAATATAAATTTGTAATAATTATGCAAAAATAAACAATTAAAAATAAAAATCAAAAATACATATGTATATATACCTATATATAATAATAATATAATGTAAATACGTTATTTATTTTTCAAAAAAATAATTAAAAATCACTAAAAAATACTTTGAAAATAAATAAACATTTTTCATGTTGAAAAGTTTTTAAAATAAAATTATCTACTCTTTTTAATTGAATTTCTAAATAATTAATAAATGGAATTATTTCATTGGTCCACGGGGGATTGTTGACCCTTGGTCAACTCCCCCCTGGACCACTCACCCGCGGATCTTGCTTCCGACCTGACTTCGCCTAATTTCCCAAGCATGATCCGATCACCACTCATTCAAACCCCGGGACCCGATTATTCTTGAATCATCCCTAATCCACGCCCGATCATCCTTCCAGGGATCCGAGCTCCGATCATCTCGCCCGATCTCCATTTTGACGGACCCCTAGCAATATAAAGGTTTTCCTCCACCGCGCATTCCACGCCATCTTTGACTCCGCCCTTCCATCCCAGAACCTCCACTACCCTCCTTAGAGACAGCTATCCAAGGGCCATGTCGCAGTGAGGAGGAGGCGTCCTCAGCCACTGATCCGGCGAGCTCTTTCACCGTGCACCACCGTGAGGTGCGTCGAGCCTCAGAACCTGATGAATCCTTGAGGAAAAGACCCCCAGAGCTCCGCCAGCTCATCCACAGTTGACCTCAGCCATCAGGTAGTCCCGACACCCTCTAGTTTAGCCTAATTTCCATTTATGCCCAATCGCGCCGCCGGTGGTCGCCGGTCTATTCCCACCGATCCGAGCGTTCATTCGATCATCTGACCATCGATTCAAGATCAGGAGACTCCTACCTACCTTCTTCACCCCTCCGATCACCTTGGTTCGCCCCAGAACCAAGAAGTAGACCTCCATCGTCGTCGCTTCACCGGAGGTCTCCGCTCCGACCCCTCTGACCATCCATTTCACCCCCTGACAGGTCGAGGCACTTTGCCCTCGACCCAAGAGTTTTGCTGTGCAGTTTTTGCAGGTCGAAGAGACCCATCTGAGGGTCCAAGAGTTCGAGCACAACCACTTCGAGCCTCCTTCGTCGCCGGGCCACTCCGATGGTTCTCGACCTCATCGGAGATGCCCATCAGCTGCGGACCATCGTGACGGATCTTTTCCATATCTCAGCAGCCTCATCGGACCTCTCCACCGCGCGTATCGAGCCGGCGAAGTTCGCCGGCGAGCTGTTCTTGGAGGAGGTTCAGTGACCGTCTGATCGAAGCGCCTCACCTAGTTTAGATCTCGTCCGTCCTTTTGCGAGGAGCTATCAGCCGTCGAATCGCTAGAGGACCTCATCTGGAGCGTCCATCGACGAAGGGATGCCCGACGCTCTTAGTCATTGGATCTACACGTGGCAACCCCTCGTCCATCATATCATAATAAAGGGGTAATTTCCCTTAGGCATCTATCGTTTTATTATTGCTAGTTAGTGCTGTAATTAGTTTAGGACGTTGTTTTTATTTTGGAACAATTACAGTTAGAACCTTAGACTTTTTAGTATTTCCAGTTTAGTCCTTGTTTATGTGAGCCACACGCGTCGACACGTGAGGATTTGGGTTAATTGCACATTTAGTCCTGTGGTTCCTGTGTATTATTGATTGAATCTTTTTAAATAGGAATTGCATTTATGCACCTCTGTGTCTGAATCACGTGTGTTGCGCGTGTTGTTTTGGGCTTTTTACATTACAGGCCCTGAGCTTTATTTATTTGTTATTGTTTAGTCTTGGAAACATGTTTCTTTGCATTTAGGTCCTCGCATGCTGTGTGCCTTTTTTTAGTGAATAAAATATCAAATTAAATCCAAATTAGGTGAAATTTGGACACGTGGCTCCTGCCACTGTGTGTAAAAATTTCCCTAAATTTTTGGGACATTTTTTAGGCTTTTTACTATTTTTAAAAATTCAAAAATACACATTTTTGTTACTGTTTGAATTGAAAAATCAAAGAAAAATATAAAAACGCCTTTAAAATTCTAAAAAATTAGTGATGGCTAATTTTAGTGTTTTCTAGCTTCTATCAAATTTTGAACTTATTTGGATTTATAAAACCCTTAAAAAAATGAAAAACCCTAAAAATCTTCTAAAAATTCTAAAAAAATCTATAAAAATCAAAAAATACAAACTCTTTTTCTGTAGCTTAATTTTTGCATATATGTTTCATAAAAATTGCCTCCAGACTTTTATAGATTAATTTTTTTATTTCTAATTGGTCTTTCAAGTCTGGCTGCATTGTAGCCTATATTTTTCCCTTTTCTTGATTTTTAGAAAATCAAATAAAAATTGAAAAATTCTGAAAAATTCACCAAAAACTCATAAAAACCTAAAAGATACAAAAACAATTTTATTTGAATTTTTGGAGTATTTTTGGGTGTTTAGATAAATTGTGGATTGTGTTTGTGTATATCTTTTCTCACATTTCCTTATTATTAAAAACACAAAAAATTAAAAATAATTAAAATCCACCAAAAATATTTTCTTCTTTATTTTTCGATTTTGACTACTTCGTAGGCCGCAAGGCCAACCCGTGCTCCTTGAGTCCGACCCTGGTTGCTATACCGGGTTAATAAAAATAGCGAGAGCCGCTATCTGATTTTGATTGTTTTATACCTTATTTGGTGGTTCTACATTTTTCTTGTTGAGTCTGATTTGCGAGTGATCGAGATCGCAACGATCTGAGTTATGTATCTCCCTTAGTCGCTCACGGTTTTTCGGCTCATCAAAATGGCGTCATTGTCGGGGAGCACGGCTTAGTAGTCATTTTCGATTTTCTTGCAGCTTTCTTTTTCGCGGCTTTTTGTAGATATTTGTATATATCTTTGCCTGACTTGTTTATATATTTTTCTGTACTGACACTTTTGTTCTGTTTCTTGCGAGGGCTCAAGGACCGAGACGGCTTCTTCAGAAGCCAAAGCAACCGCGGGAGTCGGAGGCGGTTTCTTTCTTTATGAAGCCGCAGGAAAGCACAAGGAGGAGAGCCGAAGTGCGGGAGTCGCAGAATAGCCGCAAAATAACCATAGGATAGCCGTAGATTATGTAGTTTTACTTTCTGCAGAATTCTTAATTTGTACTAATACAGGGACTTAGACTTGGACACTTGGTTGATTTCGGGGTCTGTTTCGCCGAGCACCGGTGTGCTCGGGGGACCTCACCGAGATTTTCGATGGTTTTTCGAGTTTTGACCGTTTATTTATTACACATTTGATTTACCTAATTTTTAGCCCTAGATTAGGAGTTTTCTTTGATTGTGACGTAATTAATTAAGGCCAAACCCTAATTATCTGCATGTTCCTATAGATCAATAATTACACTTAATTAATTAAATCACAAAGAAAAAGCCGGATTATTTGAGTTATGTTCCACGTGCCTTGATGAGTCACATACAGCGCGTGCAGGATCTGTTGTGGCAGACACCGAGTGGCTCCCAAGATAAGACTCCGGACTTAGGCTCGAGTACCCGGCTACTGTTCTTCACGAGTAGAACTGCTTAGTTTAGGTCCGGTTTCCGCGTGCATCATATAGGTAGTTTATATTCTGTCTTTATTTTATGCGCGGATTACTCTACATGTAGACTGTTGGAGTCAGGTACGCATTTCTTACTCTGCATGCATCATTGATTCCCGCACATCGGCTTTTTCGTCTTCCCCTCTCTGTTTTGAACTTAAAATAATCAGGAGAACTGAAAAATTCGTTAGGCATTGTTTGATATGAAAAATACCTAAAAATCAAAAACTATAAAATTGGGACTGCTAAACAAACTTGACCCTAAAAGACACCTCACCTAAAAATCTGTCTTGGGGAGAGAAACCCCCTCATTGTCTGGTTTGATTGCGCGAGAGAGTGACCCGCACACTAGGCTAGAGCCACATCCGAGCCCCAATCAGACTACCGGCCTTTTATACGGGACAGTCTGGTTAGCGGATTGGATTCCTACCAGGTCATGTAACCGCTTTGATATCCTGACATGATCACCTAAATAAAATTGACAAGATAATTGACCTAGCTCTTACGGTCTTCGGCTCAGCGTATAGTAGGTGAATCCGGGGTTTGTTTGCTCATCTTGTTTGTTTCCAGATCTCATCTGCCGACTCGCCAGATCAAGATGATGGGCAGGAGGTCTCTTTGGCAGCCTCTGGCTGCACCGCTTTTTAGCACTCCAGCCCATTCATCTAGGTTGGTTCGTAAGAGCTCAGCCCCACTTTCCGAACCCGAGTTCGATTCCGCCCTGTTCCCCCTTGACCACCCTTCTTTTATTCCTGAGATGCCAGTGCCAGATGCGAGACAGTAGATAGATGATATTTCGGCACCTGAGTTTGGGTCTTTTGCCTTTGCAGAGACCATGGCCAGCAGCGAGGATCGCACCGAGGGTCAAAGGCCAGAGACGACCACATATGTTCTGGACCAGGGTGCGATCAACACCACCATGTTAGCCTCCCTTGAGACGATGCAGAGACAGATATGAGACCAGGGAGCTTTCATGGTGGAGATGAGGAGAGAGATTGAGCAGCTACGGACCGCACGAGAGCAGCCGCGAGCCGATGGACGCAGGGGTCCAGCACAGCCAGACCAGCCGGCAGCAGCAGCAGATCCGAGACCGAAGCGGAAGTTGCACAACCCCGGATCGATACTGGCGCACCGGTGGGTGGTTCTTCCAGCTATCGTGGGAGACTTCAAGTTCCCCTCGAACACACTTCAGCTCCTACCCCGCTTCCACGGGCTCGCCACTCAGGAGCCCCATCTTCATCTCTAGGAGTTCGAGATGATCTGCAGCACCGTCCACGGTCGGCAGGTGGACGTGGATACCATCAAGATGATTGCCTTTCCTTTCTCCCTGGCCGACAGAGCAGCCAACTGGCTGAAGCACTTAGGGAGATTCGTATACACCTGGGAGCAGCTCCGCACTAAGTACTTGAACAAGTACTATCCACTCGGGCGGACCAATGCAGCGAGGACCCTGATCAGCAACTTCTCCATGCTCCCCATCGAGCAATTCCATGAGGCATGGGAGAGGTTCCGTGAGCTTACCGATAGATGCCCGCACCACGACATCACGAAGTCGAACCTAGTTCAGAGCTTCTTCTGCGGGTTGACACCAGAGCTGCAGGGCCTGGTGAATGCTTCTTGTGGCGGTTCCTACTTCGCCAAGGATGAGGATCAGGTCTGGGCCATCTACGAGGAGATGGCTGAGAACTATACAGTGATGTCCCAGACCCGACTCTACACTCAGGGACGCCCCCGGCTACAGACCGTGCAGTTTCAGAGTATAGCGCGGGTAGATGTCGGTCCTTCCACTTCGTCAGCGGCAGCCGCACAAACCGAGTCCACAGCCGCCGACATGGGCATCATCAGCGAGAAGCTGCATCGGATCGAGCTGATCGAGAAGAAGTAGTGTCAGGGCATATCTCAGATGGATCAGATGGTACAGACACCGAGTGACCTGAAGACACAGCTCATGTGTCTCCAGGAGGCACAGACGGCTTCTCAGCCCCGTCTTCAGGCACGAGGAGATCCGAGCAGCACTGGTAGCTCGTCCCAGCGCTCCAGTCAGCCTAGACAGGTTCACCTTGTACAGGCGGAGCCGTACCAGCAGCCACAGTCGTACTAGCAGTCACCACCATCTCAGGACACTCAAATGGTGGTCTACCAGCCGGATCAGCCACTGGCAGTATTCCCGGCACCCTCTTACGAGCCGGAGCTGTTGATGGATGTCAACGGGATTTGGTACGACCGATCCCAGCCCGGTATCCGACGAGACCATCTCGAATTCCGTTGGTCTGCTGGAGGTGTCAGTTCCCAGCAGCAACCTCCAGTTCAGGGTGGCCAGTACGGCCATCAGCGAGAGCAGCACCAGCAGCCCTAGCCCCTAGTACAGCAGCAACAACAGTCTTCCCAGTATGGTCCTCGTCCCAATCAGCAGGGATAGTCTTGGATTCGAGAGCAGCCTCAGCAGTATCATCCACAACAGTACCCCTCTCACCCGCACCAGCAACAGCAGCCTCACTACCAGAGAGGCCACTCGTCAGGTTCTCATGGGCCAGCCTATGAGAACCCCGCCTTAGATGATCTAGCCCGCCTCATGTCCGAGCAGCAGGCCATCTTTCAACAGGAGAAGGATGAGTTCCGCCAGGAGATGCGGGAGATTGTGAGAGGTAAGGCCGCCATCCCTGCCCAGATTGAGCCGAACCCGAACAATCTGAAGAGGAAGTCTGAGCAGGTAGAGTTCACAGAGATTACCACTCCTAGTAATTCCTTTTGTGATTTGTCTGCATACATGTTTGATGCTGATTTTGTTACACTTAGGAGAGGTAGGATGCCAGCAGGCGACGCCTCGTCTGAGCGACGACCCCACGTCACTTCCAGAGCGCCAAGCGAGGAGGAGCGCGATACTGAGGCCGCGAGAGATGATGACGGTGGTACTGATGCCACCATGGGTGTTGATCCCACCGACGGTACTGAGGCCATCGTTTCACCAGTTGGAGGAGGTGGTACTGAGGCCACCACAGTTGCTGAGCCAGAGCGTGGTACTGATGCCGTGAGACGACATGCCTAGGGTGGTACTGAGGCCACCATTTCTACTTCTGCTAGTCCTGTTGTTTTTCCATCTGTACATGTATCTCAGGACGTTTCTGGAAATAAAGGAAAAGGTTTATTATTTTCAGATCCACATGTGTTGATTGATGATATTTGTGTGGATTCTGCTGTTCATGAGCATGCCAGACCCTCTCCTAGTCCTTCATCTGAGAAGGACCCTGTGATCCCCTTTCCACGAGCACTTCACATGGTAAAGGGGAAGAAAATAAAAAATCCAAAAAAGAACTATCAGATAGACTTCAGCCAGCAGATGATAGATCGATTCCATATACAACTAACTCTTCAGGAGGCCTTGGAGCACATCCCTCTACTCCAGAGATCACTCAGAGACAGGACCACCGTTAGGAGGAAGAGGAGGAACCATCAGTCATAGATCCATGTGCTTACTCGTGTCACATGTTTCGCGATACAGAACTGTCTGCCAGCCAAGAGGCCAGATGCAGGAGCCCCGTATGTCAGATGCCACATTCATGAGCAGAGGTTCGACAACACTCTATTAGACAACGGTTTTTCGATCAACCTACTTCCGGCAGCCCTTCTCGACCGCTTCGAGTTGGGCACTCTCCGACAGAGAAGGACGGTCCTTCAGTTTGCTGATCGATCTGTCAAGAGGCCGAAGGGGTTGCTGAAGGACGTTGTCGTCACGATTTAGGGCCTGAAATTCCCTGTGGACTTCGTTGTGTTGGACATGGAGATCCCTGAGTCTGTGACTGATACCACAATCATTTTAGGATGCCCGTTCTTGACCACAGCCAAGGCAGTGTCTGACCATGATAGCGGGAAGGTGTACTTTCACGTCGAGGGCAAGAGTATACAAATAGAGACGGTCGAGGAGACTAGAGCCAGAGATTCATCTTGCTCAGAGCCGACTTCGATTCAGAGCTGATGACAGAGGCAGGGCGAGAAATCCACCAGGACTGCGATTTTGTGATTACAGATGACGAGGCAGTTTGGGAAGATCCAGTCGCACAGTCCATCCTCTCACCTTCAGAGTTCGCTGATGCAGAGACGCCAACAGAGGAGAGCTTGGAGAGCGCATTCTGGTCCAGGATACTTTTCAGGAAGCAGAGCCGATTTCCGACCGCGAGATAGATTTTTATGAGTATGATACAGATCCCTTGGAGTCAGATATTGATTGGGCAGAGTTCGATGATTTGATACCGTGTTTCACTTCCACTGAGCCTACAGTTAGGGAGGAGGTTGATGCCAAGCAGAGCAGAGACAGTCTAGCCGAACAGCCTTCTCCAGATTCAGATTGTGAGCGAGAGTTTTCATTCTCCCATGCAGATTTGGCAGCGTTCACTCAGACCTTTCAGAGGCCATATTTGCCAGCACCTACCTGTCTAGAGCTGAAGCTGCTACCAGCGTCGCTGAAGTATAGATTCCTTGCGGGTGAGCATGAGATGTACCCAGTCATTATCTCCGCTAATTTGACTAGAGAGCAAGAATCCCGTCTGATGAGGGTTCTTGAAAAGAACCGCAAGGAGATAGGATGGAGTGTAGCCGATCTCCAGGGGATCAGTCCGGCTCTGTGCTCCCACCATATCTATCTCGAGGAGGAGACAAAGCCGTCGTGTGAGTTCCAGCAGCAGCCGAACCCGAATCTAAGAGATGTTGTCATGAAGGAGATCTCGAAATGGTGGAGCACCGATTTTATCTACCCCATCTCCGTCTCCAAGTAGGTCAGTCCGTTGCATGTGGTGCCCAAGAAGACGGGCATCACTACAATTGTCAGTGACTCTGGAGAGGAGATTGCTACCCGGGTACCCACTTCTTGGCGGGTCTGTGTGGACTACAGACGATTGAACCAGGCCACCAAGAAGGATCATTTCCCCTGCCCTTTATTGATCAGATTATTGAGAGACTGGCAGGGAAGAGCCATTATTGTTTCTTGGATGGGTACTCCAGCTATAATTAGGTGGCCATCGCGCCCGAAGACCAAGACAAGACCACCTTCACCTGTCCCCTCGAGACATATGCTTTCAGACGCATGTCATTTGGATTATGCAACGCTCCGACGACATTCTAGAGATGCATGTTGTCCATCTTTTCGGACATGGTGGGGGAGTGCTTGGAGGTCTTAGTGGATGATTTCTCGGTATACGGTGACAGATTCGATTCTTGTCTTGACTGCCTAGACCGAGTCCTTCAGCGATGTATTGAGGTTCACCTTGTGTTGTCTTGGGAGAAGAGTCACTTCATGGTGACTCAGGGGATGATGCTTGGCCATATCATCTCCAACAGGGGCATGGAGATTGATCCGGATAAGGTGGATGTCATTAGAAAACTCAATACACCATCCAACTTGCGGCAGTTACGGTCTTTTCTGGGTATGTCGGTTTCTACCGACGCTTCATTCATGATTTCAGTAGGATTGCCTGACCGTTGACTGATCTGCTGATGAAAGACACCGAGTTCCTTGTAGAAGTGTCTATCGTCATTTGAGACTCTCAAGAGCTGTGTTGTAGAGGCTCCTGTTCTCCAGCCACCCGATTGGTCTCTCCCATTCGAGATCATGACGGACGCCTCTGATTTTGCCGTGGGGGCCGTGTTGGGACAGAGGAGGGATGGAGCCCCATTTGCTATTCACTATGCTAGCCGTACATTGGATGCCGTGCACCAGAACTATACCGTCACAGAGAAGGAGATGCTAGCCGTAGTTTTCGCCCTAGATAAGTTCAGATCTTACATCATTGGATCTAGAGTGACCATTTACACTGATCATACTGCCATCCGGTACCTCATGGCAAAGAAGGATGCCAAAGCTAGATTGACCAGATGGATCCTTCTACTCCAGGAGTTTGATATTGAGATAAAGGATAAGCTTTGAGTCAAGAATATGGTAGCGGATCATCTCTCCCGATTGGAGTATCTTGAGGATTCTGAGCAGATTAAGCCTATTTATGAGACCTTCCCAGATGAGACGATCCTTGATATCGCCTCGCTCCCATGGTATGTCGATATTGTGAACTATCTTGTTGCCAAGAAAGTTCCACAAGATTGGCCCAGACAGAAACTTGAGACCTTCCTCGCGAAGACCAAGTTTTACCATTGGGAGGATCCCGTCCTTTACCATGAGGGAGGGGATAGTATCTGGCGTCGGTGCATTCCTCAGGAGGAGCACCACAGCGTCCTTACTTACTGCCACAAGCTTGAGGCAGGAGGATATCACTCAGGGAGGATAACGGCACAGAAAGTGCTCCAATCCGGCCTATGGTAGCCTACTCTCTTCAAGGACTCTGATGAGTTCGTGAAGAGGTGTAATGACCGTCAGAGGATGGGCACTTGTGGACAGCATGATATGATGCCGATGCAGCCCATACACTTCTTTGAGGTTTTTGACGCATGGGGCATCGATTTCATGGGTCCATTCCCTAGGAGTCAGGGATTTGAGTACATTCTGTTGGCCGTCGATTATGTGAGTCGTTGGGTTGAGGTCATCCCCGCCCGAACCGCAGATGCTAGGACTGTATGCAGATTTTTGAGGAAGAATATCATTTCACGGTTCGGGGTCCCTCGAATGTTGATATCTGACGGGGGGTCTCATTTCGTCAACGACAAGGTAAAGGCCCTTGCTAGCGAGTTCAACATAGACCATCGAGTTGCCACTCCTTACCACCCTCAGACGAATGGTCTTGCTGAAGTGTCGAACAGGGAGATCAAGACTATACTGCAGAAAATCGTCCGCCCTGACCGAAAGGATTGATCACATCTTTTGGACTCGGTCTTGTGGGCACATAGGACGTCTTTCAAGACTCCTTTGGTTACATCTCCCTTTCGCCTCATTTATGGCAAGACCTGCCATTTACTTATTGAGCTGAGACATAAGTCACTTTGGGCAGTCACTGATATACTTTTGGATCCAGAGAGTGTAGGAGATCAGAGGAGGACAGAGTTAGCAGCCCTGGAGGAGCTTCGTGATACCGCCTTTTCAAACAACCTACATTATAAGGAGAGAGTGAAGGAGTGGCATGATTCTCATATCAGCCACAAGCAGTTTGAGCCAGGACAGAGAGTATGGCTGTTTGATGCTAGGTTTCTTCTATTTCCAGGGAAGCTACAGAGCAAATGGAAGGGACCCTATTTGGTTAAAAAGGTACATGACAATGGGAGTATTGATATATCTGAGTTGTCTTCTGATGCTACCTTTCGAGTGAACGGCCAGCAGCTCAAGCCATATCTAGATCATGAGCCGCGGATTGTTGGTGTTGCCCCTATTCACTTTGCGTGAGATGTGGTCTCTTGACTCACATCTATTGCATCTCACGCCTGATTATCACTGTTCTTCCGACTTGTATAGATCCAGTTGTCCATATCACTCTATTCTTTAGTCCCACATCCCTTTTCTCATCTTATGATTATGTTATACTTAGGGTGTACCTTACCCTAAGTATAGGGGGATGTAGGATTTTGGGTATTCGATTGATTCTTTCTACCCCTGTTTTGCTGCCTATACTTAGGGATATTTCACCCTAAGTATAGGGGGTAGACCCGGTACATCCTTCCACTCGTATTTCCCTTCATGTACAGCTTGCTATACTTAGGATTACTTGATCCTAAGTATAGGGGGAAATACCGAGTTCTCTTCATTCTATTCTTTGATTCGTCCTTGTATATACCATTCCTTTTCACTTCCCTATACTAAGCACGAGTTATGTCTTCTTCATCGCTCTTGATCACTCTGAGGACATCATTCGAGCTAAGTATAGGGGGGTGTACATATTTCATATATACTTTAGCCATAACTCGTACTTTGTGTGAGTGTGTTAATAAATAAAAATAGCTAAAAATTTAAAAAATTTAAAAATTTTCCCTTGTACATAAAATTCTTCTTGCACATACCTATTTATGTATAAAAATTATTTTTGTACAAATGATTGTAAAATCTTTTTGTATAAATAGCTTGTAAATATTTTCCTACCAAAAACTATGTATATAGGACAGAATTTTTGTAAAATGTTTTGAAAATCAAAAGTTTGCAAAACCTTGTGTAAATCTTTGTAAATATTTTGCAAAACTTCGCATTCATGCATACATTCATGATTTCAAACATTTTTCAAAAATTTTGCACAATTGTAAATATTTGTAAAATAGCATCTTTGTAAATACGTGCACAGTTTTTCCAAATCATAGTTGACATTTAAACTGGCCTCGAATTAAATTGACAAATGGATCTTGGTTAAGACCTTAATCCACCTAATGATAAGAGGAACCTTATAGGGCTTAGGATTGAGACTTTTCGGTTCCATTGGGACTTAATTCTTTGAGTCCACCAGGCTATGAGCATATGTCATCTTGATGAGCCTAAGTAGAGCACTTAACAACACATGCATGACTCTTAGAGACAATGGCTTTACTTGCACCAGCACTTTACACATAGCTCTCCACGGATGAGGTGGTGAGGAGGCAGTTTCCTTTGGCTTGGGGTAGCATATGAGGGTAGTACTTCTAGGCGGAACCTCTCTTCTTATTATAGTGAAGGAAGTTCGTCTCAACTTGGTCTGGTGGTTATGAAGTCTAAAGATAGAAGCTGTGGGTTGCAATAAAGCTTCAAAAGAGGGATAGTCTACTGGCTCAAGAGGAAAAACTCCTTGTATATATGTTGCACCATGTAGATATGTTGTACAGATGCACATGAAAAAAATGTGCAAAAAGAAAAGAACTCCAAAAAAGTGGTGGGTCGGATTGAAAATTTAATAATCCCACCGAAGTGTATATAGTCAAATAAGCAAAGCTTGATATCCATGTTCCATCTCATGAAGCTTGCAGCGGGAGACTCAGCTACACTGGTTAGAGCTCCCAAGGATACATGGCTACACTGGCCATGGTCCATTCTCTTCTTCCCCCTCTTCTTGAGCCGGTTGCACTTGAACTTAGAAGGGAATACCCCGCTTCTCGAGGAAAGAGTTGCTGGACTGAGGCATTAGAGTTACCGGGTTGAGGGAGGTTGTTTGTTTGTTACTTCTGAGGTGGTGAGCTACATATCACTTACACCGTACAAGGAAAGATTCATAATCATTAGAGTTTGTGTATGTAGACTTGTTTTGATCTGTTTATTGAGGAGTCTTGACCATAGATTGGTGGAACTTAGAGGCTGTTAAGTTTTGAGCTTAAGTTCAAATAAGGTTCCGATAAATTAATAATCCAAAGGTCTGACTGAGCTCCATATTTTAATTTAATGAAGGAAAGTTTAATAATCAACCTTGATTTCTCCTCTTTTTCTTTTCTCTCTCTCTTGCACTTCTTTTTCAAATAAGTGTTTGCTAAGGGACTATAAAAAGTAAAGTATAGGGGGGTAATGTCCCATTCATCACTCTTTATTCCTTTATTTTAGCTAGAAACCTTAGCCAAATACTATGTAATGGGTGTGAATATCATAAATTGCCAAAAACACATGCATCTTGTAAATATGCATAATTAGCATGTTTTTGTGCCAAAATAAAGGAATAAAGAAACACAAGAAAAAGAGGGAAATATTTAGAATAAATATTGAGTGACCTAGTCCCAAGGGAGGGCTCAGCATGGACCTGACCGCAAAAGAATCCAAGTAGAGGGAGATAAGGTCAATCATACTTGTACATAACCCCTATGTATTTAAATAAATTTATTTTCCTCAAAATAAAAATTAAAAAGTGTTTCTCATATTTTGTACATATTTGTAAAAATAAAACTAAAATAAAAATGGGAAAAATTAAAGAAAATAAAAATTAAATAAAAATCTCTCTCATCCGTGTACATAGACCATGTATATACAATAAAATGCCTATTTATTTTATCCTTGTAAATAATTAATAAATCCAATAAAAAATTGTATTTTTATACTCCATATTTTATGGTGTAAATAAATAAAATAAAAATCAGAAAAATAAAAATAAAAATAAAAATCATTTCCCACCTTCTATATATACCATATACATATGTATATGAACCTATTTATTTAACCCATGTAAATACGTCATAAAAATAAAATAAAAATACCTTATTATTACAAATTTTATGTTATAAAAAAATAAAATATAAATTTGGAATAATTATCAAAAATAAACAACTAAAAATAAAAAAACACATGTATATATACCTATATATAATAATAATATAATGTAAATACGTTATTTACTTTTCAAAAAAAATAATTAAAAATCACTAAAAAATACTTTGAAAATAAATAAACATTTTTCATGTTGAAACTTTTTTAAAATAAAATCATCTACTATTTTTAATTGAATTTATAAATAATTAATAAATGGAATTATTTCATTGGTCCACGGGGGATTGTTGACCCCCGGTCAACTCCCCCCCCCCCGGACCTCTCACCCGCGGATCTTTCTCCCGACCCAACTTTGCCTAATTTCCCAAGCATGATCCGATCACCACTCATTCAAATCCCGGGCCCCGATTATTCTCGAATCATCCCTAATCCACGCCCGATCATCCTTCTAGGGATCCGAGCTCCGATCATCTCGCCCGATCTCCATTTTGACGGACCCCTAGCACTATAAAGGTTTTCCTCCGCCGCACATTCCATGCCATCTTTAGCTCCGCCCTTCCATCCCAGGACCTCCACTACCCTCATTAGAGTGACAGCTATCCGAGGGCCATCTCGCAGTGAGGAGGAGGCGTCCCCAACTACTGATCCGGCGAGCTCATTCGCCGTGCGCCGCCACGAGGTGCGTCGAGCCTCGGAACCCGACGAATCCTTGAGACAAAGACCCCCAGAGCTCCACCAGCTCATCCACAGTCGACCTTAGCCATCAGGTAGTCCCAACACCCTCTAGTTTAGACTAATTTCCATTTGCGCCTAATCGTGCCGCCGACCGTCACCGGTCGATTCCCACCGATCTGACCATTCATTCGATCATCTAACCATCGATTCAAGATCACGAGACTCCTACCCACCTTCTTCACCCCTCTGATCACCTTGGTTCGCCCTGGAACGAAGAAGTAGACCTCCATCGTCGTCGCTTCGCCGGAGGTCTCCGCTCCGACCCCTCTGACCATCCATTTCACCCCCTGACGGGTCGAGGCACTTTGCCCTCGACCCAAGTGTTTTGCTGTGCAGTTTTTGCAGGTCGAAGAGACCCATATGAGGGTCCAAGAGTTCGAGCACAACCACTTCGAGCCTCCTTCGTTGCCGGGCTACTCCGATGGTTCCCGACCTCATCGGAGATGCCCATCAGTTGCGGACCATCGTGACAGATCTTTTCCACATCTCAGCAGTCTCATCGGACCTCTCCACCGTGCGTATCGAGCCGGTGAAGTTCGCCGGCGAGCAGTTCTTGGAGGAGGTTCAGTGACCGTCCGATCGAAGCGCCTCGCCCAGTTTAGATCTCGTCTGTCCATTTGCGAGGAGCTATCAGCCATCGGATCGCCAGAGGACCTCATCTGGAGCGTCCATCGACGAAGGGGTGCCCGATGCTCTCAGTCGTTGGATCTACACGTGGCACCCCCTCGTCCATAAGATCATAATAAAGGGGTAATTTCCCTTAGGCCCCTATCGTTTTATTATTGCTAGTTAGTCATGTAATTAGTTTAGTACGTTATTTTTATTTTGGAACAATTGTAGTTAGGATCTTAGACTTTTTAGTATTTGCAATTTAGTCCTTATTTATGTGAGCCGCGTGCGTCGACACGTGAGAATTTGGGTTATTTGCACATTTTTAGTCCTGTGGTTCATGTGTGTTATTGATTGAATCATTTTAAATAAGAATTGCATTTATGCCCCTCTGTATCTGAATCACTGTGTTGCGCGTGTTGTTTTAGGAATTTTGCATTCCAGGCCCTGTGCCTTATTTATTTGTTATTGTTTAGTCCTGGAACCATGTTTCTTTGCATTTTGGTCCCTACTTTCTGTGTACCTTGTTTTTAGTGAATAAAATATCAAATTAAATCCAAATTAGGTGAAATTTGGTTACCTGGATCCTGCCACAGTGTACAAATTTCTCTAAATTTTTGGGACATTTTTGAGCTTTTTACTATTTTAAAAATTCAAAAATATGTATTTTTGTTACTGTTTGAATTGAAAAATCAAAGAAAAATATAAAAACTCCTTTAAAAATTCTAAAAAAGTTAGTGATAGTTAATTTTGTGTAGTAGTACTCGCCACCAACTCAGAAGTAAGAGGAGTCGGATAGCCAAAGAAACGTGGTAATTCGGCCAAAGCCGCGTCCGACTCATCATCTATGTCCCATGATCGTTCCGAAGGGGATGGAACTGACAAATCCAGATGGATCTCTGTGTCATCATGGGGATAGGTAGATGCATCTCTCACAAGATCAGACAACACCTGACAAACTGCATCATCCACTATGCCCTTTTCAGATGAAAGGGACTCGCTCTGTCCTGAAGGAATCTGTCCCCAAATCCCAACTGTGCTAATCATTCTGCAATCTGCCTATGAAGATGAGTACTCTGTACTGCTCTCTGAATTAGGTTGCTGACACCTAGTTTGCTTCATCTCAAGGTTCACTTCTCCACCTAGAGAACGGAACTTCATCATTCCCGTACCATAATCGGAAGCTGCTCCTGCGGTCCTAAGGAAGGGTCATCCGAGAATGATCTGAGATTCTATCCAATGATTGGGGGTCTCCATGTCGAAGACTATGAAGTCAACCTGATAGTTCTGCCCCTCAATCGAGATAACGACGTTCTTCACTTCTCCCTTAGGTCTCTTCACTGAACGATCAGTGAATTGGAGTAAAGCTCTAGATTTGCGAAGTGGTCCCAACTCCAATTTCTGATATAATGTTAAGGGAAGTAAGTTGATTGGAACCGTTATCTAAGAGTCTGCATGCAAACGCAATGTCGTCAATACGACTCTCCGCATAGTGAGCACCCATTTTTCTCTTTTTCCTTGGCAAAGTCTGATTCTTGAGACAATAGGTTGTGGCTACTGATAAGACATTTGTCTTTATATTTCGGTTATCTTTTTTCCTGCTAACCCTTGTAGGTGTGCATCTCACCTTTAAGTATTTTTGGAATGCAAGATGGTTAGCCATGTATTCATCAAATGGCACCTTTACAGTGATGTTCTATTTACAAAACCGTGCCATATCAGGGTCATCTTCTGAATCTTTTTGATGCGCTTTCCTGCCGTAAGAGCACGGGGGAAAGGGATTGAAGCTAGGGAAACAAAGGATGCAGAGTCTGAATCATGAACTGAAAGATCATTCTTTGCATTAATGAAAACAGAGTTCTTCATTCATGAATCTTTTTGATGCAACATGGGATCGAAATCAAAACTATCTACTACATGTTGTGGAATAAAAGCTGGAGTGGTATCCGCCACAACCAGAGATGCAAGGTCCTCTGTAGAATCAGAAGTCTATCCATGCAGTCGATGCTGCATACACGCTCTCCTCCTCCTCTCGGCTCCCTGAGTAGAAATCCTCGAATGGTGATGATGGGGCTCCGAAATATGAGGCCTCTCCTCCTCGTCCTCTGAAGACTCCTCAGGTAGAGCTCTAGAGATGCCCCTCCTCGTAACCCTCGCCCGGTCAGGTACGGTCACGGTCCTTCTGCTCCTGAGTGACATGCGGTTAGCCTCGTCACACGAAAGAATCTCATGTTCAGATCTAGGAGATGTTGAATAGTATACCTGACTAAACTGATGCTGAGAACTAGATCGGTTCACGCTATTGGGGTTAGACTGAACTTGGGTGATAACACGGATTTTGCGAGGGTCAAGATAGTCCACGCAAGGCGAGACCACAAAGTCGTTGCGGCGACTGCTCACGAAACCCGTATCAATCAACAATCAACCCACAATGTAATATCAAGCAGTGGAAAACAAATGTGGCGTCAAAATTTATTATAGCTCTACAAAAATGTGTATAGTGTGCAAGTGTGTAGAGATCGAACACAAAGAACAAGCAAGATAGATCAAGCAAAGATGCACAAAATGTGATGTGATTATATGTCTATAAATGCTATGTTTTTGTGGGTTTTTAATTTAATATTTTTTATTTAATTTTTGGATTTTATATTTTTATATTTTTATTTTTAATTTCTGATTTTATATTTTTCTTTTTATATTTTATATTTTTTCATTTTCTTTTTCTATAAATAGAATATATACACAATATAAGGAAAGAGAAGGATGAGGTATTTATAAAAATATGTACAAATAAGTAAAATTCAAGAAGTAAAATTTTTTTGGTCTTCTTATAATTTTATAATATTTTTGTGATTTTTCTAGATTTTTCCTATTTTTTTGGTATTTTTAAAGGTAAAAATACTAGAAAACAGTGAACTAAGTTGCTGGCCGAAATTAAAATGAGGATGAAAAATATTAAACAGTATCCAGAATTCCTCAAATTAATTTTAATTGAAATATAATAAATCATAGGTAGTACAGAAACTGAAATTGCATTTTTAGGATTTTTGTAGAATTTTTAAGATTTTTATGAAGATTTTAGGGGTTTTGTGCTTTTTAGGAGTTTGTTTTTGTATTTTTTTAGTAATTTTTGGTTTGAAGTTAAAAAACACTAAAATAAGAAAATTTTATTTTTTTGGGAATTTTCTGAGATGTTTTTATAATTTTTATGTATTTTCTAATGCAAACAGTGCTGAAAATGCATGTTTTTGAATTTTTATAAATAATAAAATGCAATTAAAATGCAAAATAAAAATATGGCGTGAAATAGCAACAAAACAGGAAGCTATGGTAATTTTTGTGGATTTTTTAGTGATTTATAGATGCATGGAATAAATAGAGACAACAACAAGAAACAACACTACTACAAGGGCATACGTAAATAGACAAACTTCCAAGGGTCACAGTGCAATTTTCCACAAAATTTATAACTAATAAGCAAAGTTCCAGGACTGAATACAATTAACAAAAGTCGCTAGGGCATGCCTACATTAACCCAACCCCACACGTGCTATATACGCGCCTGGGAGGGACCTAAAAGCAATATACAAAACTCTCAGGGCTAACATGCAAAATATCCAAAAGTATAACACGTAATGTCAAAATTCCTGGACCAAATCGAAATAACTAAACTTGTGAGGGGGTCCTTGCAAAATACCCAGTCCCCCTCACGCGCACAGGCACGCGAGGTGACGTGGATAGGACCTATCTGCAAATAGCGAAAGCTCGGGGGCCTAGTGCAAATATTACAAAAGTATTTAAACTACAGACAAAGGTTTATGAACGAAATAATAAATACAAAATGTCGTGGGGTGAAAGTGCAAAATACCCCTTTGCGCGCGATCCGACGGCGGAGGATATGCCACTTAACATGTGGCGCGTGAAGGACGGCCGATGATGCTTCGCAACTGGCGGCCACGATTAGATCTCCACGGGCTGATCTGACTGTGGATGCACGGGAGATCCAACGGTCGCTATACTCCTAGAGCTTGGGCCTCAATCTGATGACGCAGAGAGGCGAAGCAAGAACAGGGGAGGAGTGCCGGCGAGGCGAACATCCCCGAGCTCTAGCTCCGTCCTCCGGTGTTCCTTGAGCTTCAAAAATGGCCTGGAGACTCCTGGCAGCTTCTTCTAGGTGCTGGGGGATCCAAAATGCTCCGGCGACGGCCGGAGTTTGCTAGAGATGGCGACGGAGCTGAGGAGCTTCTTGGGTCTCCGATAAAGGTCAAAATGACCCTCTAGGCTCTCGTTAGGGTCCAAGTACATGCAGAAAAGCGTGAGAGTGTACAGGGCAAAGTGCTTGGACCCTGCGGCGGTGGCCTGGTGGCAAGGAGTGGCGTGACGGATACTCGGCTGGAGGTGCACTCCGACGAGGTGTACTTGAGGGTGAATCAATGGTTGGAACTCGAAGATTTTTTGGGGGAAATGTTCCTACGGCTAAGGCGAGTAAAATGCGGAGGAAATAAAGGAGAGAAGGTGGCTGCCTCGATGGTCGGAACTAGAGGGAAGGGTACCTCGATGCCGGCAAAAAGCAGAGGTGGTGGAGCCGCCTTGGAGCTCGCTCGACCCGCCCGAAGCTCGGCGAAGGAAGTTGTCACCTTCCTCTGTCGATTAGGCACGAAAAGGGAAGCGGAGCTTGTGGAAGAGGGGATCAAATTTTGAATGGAAGGTCGCAGCTCTCTATAAGGGGTTTGACTCTACTGCTTTGATGCTCCAAAGGTCGAGGAATATGGCTCGAATCGCCGCTCCTCAGCCCTAGAAAAGCCTAGGGCGTGAAAGAGGGGAGATCGAGGAACAAAAGTCGTGCAGGGATCAACAAGAATGGATGCAAGATTTGACCTCGATAAAATCGAGAAAGAGGGGCGCAACGAGGTCTGACACGGGCGCATAGGCGAGGGACGGCCAGTTGACCCGCCGGTCAACGTGGACTGGCACTTGGTTGGTCCACGTGGACCAACCAAGAAAAATCCCTAGAAAAAGATTTGTAAATTCAATTAAAAATAGAAAGTGATTTTATTATTTTTAGGTTATAAATTAAAAAATATTTGTTATTTTCTAAGGTATTTAATATGATTTTTAATTATTTTTATGAGGTGCAAAAATACGTGTTGCCTTTTAGGTCTATATAGGTATGTATATCTATATATTTTAATACTTTATTGTTATTTTATACATTTAATTTATTTATTTTTATTTATCATTTTATAAATTTATAAAATATTTTTATATATTTAAATATATTTTTATTTTATTTTTCTGAAGTGTTTTGTACACTGAATAAAATAAGAGTATATTCTATATAGGTATATGTATTGGTATTAGACCTAGGTATTATATACAAGTATTTTATTTTGTATTTTCTTGAGGTTTTTATTCCCGTTTTAATGTACCTATGTATTATAAATATTATTTACAAAATTATAAAATATAAAAATAATGGATAATAAATAAATTGAATATTTTGATCTGTACAAGTATGCAAGTGGGGTCCAAAACTCAACTTTCAAACCGTATCTCCGAAAAATACAAAATCACCTTCATTAAATAGCTTATTTAAAATTATATACAATTAAAGGTGAGTTTGATTATTTGAGAGATACATGTCTGGGAAGTTGGGGTTTTGGAAACTTATTCAGATCATAACTTTTTATCTGTAAATTATTTTTGAATGAAATCAATTTTGTATTTTTCTATATGAAATTATCTATAACTTTCATGTTCAAAGATTCTTTATTTAATGCATAAAAAGTGGAACCAAAAATAGGTCCCAAAATGAATAAAGAATGAATTAAATAAAATGTATTTTTATTGTATTTTGGCCCTTATCTCCCCCTACTTTATTCCTTATTGACCTATTCATATAGATGCCTAGGTCTCGGGGTTTTGGGTCATAAAATATTTGCAATATTTTATTCTTTTTCTTTTCTTTTATTTATTCTATGATTTTAGCTTTAAAAATAATATTTTATACACTATTTATGTGCACATGCATGGATGCTAAGAACCTGGATTTAATGGTATTTACACGCATTTTCCAGGGTTTTTGAGGCCAAAATGATAGAATAAAGATGATGAAATGTGGATTCATCATTGGGTTGGGATCGAGGTAGAGGGTGCAGTCTACTCGTCTCACCATCTGGACAGGCGGTTGACATCCACCCGTAAGTCATGAATTTCGTTCCTATAGGAACGAAGCTCGTCGAGTATCTGTTGATGTATATCTACGGGACTAAACGAAGAAGGAAGTGGATAAGACTGGGAAAAAGAACGGGAAGACTGGCCCTACTGGCCAGGGTACTACCTCTGCTGCTGTTGCTGGGGTTGCGGGCCCTACTGACTCGCCCAGTAATGGCCCTATCAGCCATATTGCTGGTACTGCTGCCGCTGCTGCTGGGGTGGCTGGAATCCAGGACTCTGCTGGGAAGGAGGTGGTGCAGAGGTGAATGCGGTGTTGTGAAAGGTCGGGGATGCTGATTGGTCTGTCGATCTCCCGTACTTCCCTGCCTGGCAGGGTCCTAAGTATACCATACTCCATTCACCTCCCAAACCGGTGGAGGCTCCTCCTGAACTATCTCTGCCAATGGAGGTGGCTGCTGGAAAGAGTGGGTGTAGGATTGGTCCTGCTCCCATGACTGGGGTTGTCCTGACACCAACTGCTCCTAAATATGGTGAACTCGGTATACGAGAGCAGAGGGTGCAGTCACGACAGGTATCTTTATCTTAGATACCCTACTAGTCAACTCCTCCATTTGTTTTGGAATCTTGGAGATGCTCCGGTCTAATTCATCAATTCTCCTGTCAATGCTCTCGACTACAGTAAGCGTGTCAGCAAGTAGTCCCATGCTAGGGATCACGTCCTGAGAGAGATCGACTACAGCTAATTTTCCCCCTCCAGATGAGAGTGAACTGGGGGATGGTGTATAGGCCCTGCTGGCCATCTGTGAGCAGCTAGTTTCAGCCATCTACTCGAATACCCTCCAGATGGTATCCGCTCCTCGTGATGTATAGCTGCCTCCACAGGCATCGCTCACTAAACCCTACATCTCATGTTGAGACCAGTAAAGAACGATTGGACCAAGATGTTGTCATCTAATCCATGACAGGGACACTTCTGCAGGATATCCTTGAATCTTTCCCAAGCATCACAAAAAGGCTTCATGGGGTAATTGGGAAAAACTCATAATGCATGTCCTCATCATGTTAGTTCTACTCAACGAGTAGAACTTCTACGTAAATATGTCCTTAAACTGGGCATAAGTGGTGACGGTCACTCCAAGATTCTCCACCCAGTAGTCGGCTTTGCCACCCAAGGAAAATGGAAGGGCTTTGAGCCTAATATAATCCTGGATAACATTATTATGTTTGAGGTTAGCACAAATGAGCTCAAAGTCCCTTAGAAATGCATATGGCTTCTCAGATGAATTCCCATCAAAATGTGGTAGTAGGTTCAGAAAGTGCGGCTTTAACTCAAAATCAACAATGGGTTCGGCTGGACTCAAGTAGTTCCGAATTTGATATTGTCCGGGGTTGTACGCCGCATCCATTGGTGGTTCGACACCAACATTTAACTGTCCTAACTGAGCTCTCAATAATGCGTGTTGCTGCTCAGATGCAGCTAATCTGGCAAGTATCATTCTCATTTGGTCTTCATGGTTCTCTTCTTCCTCTTCTTTCTTCTTTGGAGGTATTTTTCTTGTGTCTTCTTTAGGTCCTGAATTAGCAAGGTGTTCTTGATTAGAAGAGGATTTATGAATCAAGATATTCTCACCGAGGCGAAGGTCTTCCTCGGTGAGGTGTGAAGAGAGAAAAAGAATGGTTTGGGAGTAACCATCCCGAGAGTGGGTGATCTTGGGCTCAAGAGGGTCATGAGTCCAAGTTGGTCCAAGTTGCGCATGGACCTGTGAATATGTACTTCTTCGAGGGTTCAACGAGAGGTTCGTAAAGTCCGAATAAATATCCCCCCAATTAGTCATCTTTGATGTCAAAAAGAACCGATTTGAACACGACATTCAATGAGGCACTAGTTCTACAGTGCACGTAAATGTGCAGAGTAAACTCACACAATACAAACACAATCCCAAACCCTCGATTTCACCAACTCAACACGTGATGGACGTAAGAGTTCGGCCAAATTATCTTGTCAATTTTAGTTGGTGATAAATACAATCTTGGAAAGATTAACGAGTTGTTAGGTGCCCGTATTTTCCTACAGACTGGCCCGGTTCTCACGACTAGTTTGGCCTACTTTCAGCCAGTATAAGAGTAAGTACATGCCGAATCCCGTTCCTTGGGGACTAAAGCGTCCTCTAAACCTCCCACTCTGCTAAGGAAGTCCGGACCGTATAAATACGGGTACCAGTATTTCTCACTGAAAAGTAGCTAATCGCCTGAAAATAAAGAATCAGTAAGTAAGAAATCCTGGCTTGGCTCTATCCTAGGGTCGTCTCTCTCTCACTTGCAAGTAAAACAAACAATGAGGGCTTTATGCACCCGAGAACAAGGGTTCTTTTTATTCCTTTTTTCTTTAATCGACCTGCTCAATTCAGTCCCAATTTTAGGGTTAGGTTATCACTTGAAATTTAATCTGAACACAAAAACACGTCTACCGTTTAGTCCCAATTTCCTTTTCGACCTTAAATTGTAAAACAAGAGGGAAAACGGAAATCAGAATGCAAACGAGAAACTATGATGCATGCTCAGAAGAAGGTATACTTACAGTGAATCTTAGCACTCTCCATACGTTATGCAAAACTGAATTTGTAAATATTACACTAAAAGCATGTAGATCGAGAAAACCGCACCTAAACAGTATACTATTAGCGGGGAAGAATTGATTTAATTTTGAGCTAAGTAGTACGTGTCTATGCGCGTCTCATTATGAATCTTATAAGATAAGTGAATCTTCTAAGATATGTGTGGCCTAAATTACGATGGGCACAAACAAATTTGATGATATACTACTGTGTGCCTAATCCTTAATTTCACCACTCAAGTCGAGCCCCTCCCTCACCGGAGAGTGAAACAAGTCTTGACACGCCACAAAATTATCCTCGCACTTCAACAGTCGGTGCGCGTCGCGTCCGTCGACCTCCGATGCACTCCAAGTCCACCGGGCTCTCGCAAGGAAAATAAGATTTATATTAGAGAGATAAAAATAAAATATATACAAAAATATGTAGAGAAAAAAATAATAGAAAATGGATTAATTACAAAGTGGCTAGGGGGTCAGACTACCCGAGTAAATGAGAACTAAATTCAAAATTTTAAACTAATCCCTAAGCCGTTTGCCAACCCGGCAACGGCGCCATCTGACGAGTCGCTGCATATGATGTATAAATTGGGTACGTTGTAGTATGCGTACTTAACGAATCAATCAGAACCGAGAGAAGATCTCCGTGAAGAGTGTCTCGGTTTAATTTATATCCCGGGCAAGTCTGGGGTCGAACACAAGGAGGTAAAGGAACAACTTTGGGTTCAATTCAAAACTTTAGATGTAGATATTTAGTGTGGTTTTTTTATATATTTTTTAATGCGAAAATAATGCAAATGCAAATACGGCTGAATTAATACACTAAGAAAGCATACAACTTAGCCAAATTAATT
Source organism: Ottelia alismoides (assembly GCA_037367405.1). Taxonomy (NCBI): domain Eukaryota; kingdom Viridiplantae; phylum Streptophyta; class Magnoliopsida; order Alismatales; family Hydrocharitaceae; genus Ottelia; species Ottelia alismoides. The sequence continues at coordinate 174,280 of JAZKJV010004302.1, read as the reverse complement.
TGAATAGAAAATAAGTCCAATTTAGCAAAGTTATATTTTTTCTAGAATGTTAATCCAGTGATGAATGCAAGCACTTTTTTTGGGAATTTTATGGTTTAAAATGCAATAATTAAAAATGCATACTTTTTATGGGTTTTTCATCAATTTTCACACAAATAGTAAGCAAAAATTATGAAAATTTTAATGGAACACAAGACATAAGGAAGCTACTGTAATATTTTTGGATTTTTTTTGACAAATTATGAATTTTTTATGGATTTTTTAGTGAAAACAGAGTGACAGTGAGTAAATAATTCCTAATAAATCCACATTATCAAATTAATCAGAGTGCAAATTATCTCAAAAATATATTTTCATATGCAATCCATGTGACTTGAAATTTTGTAAAAAAGGATGTATGTGGATTTAATTAAAAATCAAATAGCCATATCGCTATATAATTTATTTTAGGCACAAGACAACTCCACTTTGGATGAAATTTGGATAGTATTTTAATCGCATTTCAAGGCATTGTGTCTATTTTTTTAAGAATTTTTAGAGTAACCCTAAGTTAGATATCAATTTAAGAGTACAGAATGGGTAAAATATGCAGAAGTTCAGTTAGACAATTTTAATTAATTACTTAAATATCAAAAAAATATAAATAAATATCCACGTGGTAGAGAACTAGTTGCAACATCAAGACTTTTTTCATTGAATAAAATGATACAAAACAAGTGTCCAAATTAATACATAAACAGAGGGTTATCAATGCAAAACAAAAATTAAAAATAAACAACACAAACATGTACATGCCTTTTGTAATTATAGAAACATAAAGGGTTAAAAATGCAATTTTTTACAAAATAAAAAAAATTAAAAAAAAAAAGACCTTCTTCTTCATAGGCGTGAGTGCGTTGCAGGAGGTCGGCCAGGGCGGCGTGTACGCGGCTAGCGGTGCACGAAGGGGAATCGCGGTGGCGAGGCGGACGCGCGATCATGCGTCGCTCGTTGGAGGAGGGGCGGCGTCCACGCGAGGCAATCTTGGGGCGCAGCTGCGACTGCAGGCGATGATGGAGGAGCAGAGGGCAGAGGAGGGGGGCGGCGTCCACGCGAGGCAGGTCGCGATGGTTAGCGGAGGAAGTCAGGGGGACCGAACGACGGTAGGCGACAGTGGCCGGCGGTGGAGCCGCCAGCCGTTGAAGGAGAAGAGGCGACGACGGTGAGTGCTCCCACCGTTGTTGTTGTTTCGTTTTTTTTCTTTTTTTATTTTTCTTTTGCTGTTGTAATAATAAAAAAAACTTTTTGGTTTTAATTTTTTTATATTTTTTTATTTTGTTAATCAGGGGATGCAAATGGAGAAGTGGGAGTGATGAAATAAAGATAAGGGAGATGATGGTGGTGATGGTATAATGGAGATGGTGAACGATGGGGAAGATGATGAAAATAATATGATGATGGTGGTGAAGATGATGTGGAATAAACAAATGAAAGTATATGGATGGTAATGTAACGTGATATAAAAAATGCAAAAACAACAAAGATGATAAAATGAAGGGAGAAAAAATACTTATGATGGAGACGGTCGCCTATAGGGTGTGCTCACGAGAAGCACGGTCCTCGCTCGAATCGCCAGCGAGCGATGAGCTCGAGCAGCGCGTGGATGCGGCTGCGATGTTGGCCAAAAAGCCAATGGATCTCACCGGAGAGAGGGTTGTCGTCGCTCGATTGCGGTTGCGTCGCTGTCACCGATTCAACTTTGGGAACTAGGCTCTCCTCACATAAAGATGGATCAAGTGCAAAATAAGGAGGATGGGATGTATATAAAGAGAAGATATGAGAAGTTATTAAAGTGGTGGAGTTGAATGGGAGGTTTAAAAAATGGTTGGGGTTGAATGGAGGTTAGTGGTAGAATGGAGTTGAATGGTGGTTATTGTAGAGAATGTAAAATAAATATTAAAATAAATAATGATATAAAGTAGGCTACTTTAAATACAACAAAAACATAAAGAAGGAAAAATAGTGGTGAATTTACAAAGGAATACATACAACATTTACATTTTTTGTTTGCTTTTCTAATATGTATTTTTTTAATAAGAGATTTTACAATAGAAAAAATACAATAAAATACTATAATCGAAATACAACACAACGGTGATTTTTTTTGTATTTTTAGTAATTAATAAAGATAAAATAAAAAATAAAGAAAGAATGAATATATACATAATATACAATGTACATCTAGTTCCCAAAACCCAACTTTTGCAAATAAGCTCCGATTTTAATGAAATCACTTCCGTTGGATAGATAATTCTTACTTGAACTTTAAGAGTGAGTTTGGTGAATTTGGAGTTTATACGGAACGGGAGTTTGGCTTGGAAGTTGGACTTTACAGCTTTTTCTCTTTGGGATCTAGGAGCATTTATTTGAGGTGAAATTTGTTTTGTATTTTTGTATTTTTATATATTGTTATGAACAATATAGAGAAAGAATTAGCGAAAAAGGAGTCGAAATGAAATTATTAAAAATACATGAAATTTTGAGTTATTTACATGTGAAAAACTTCTTTAATTTTTGCGGCTTTTTATTGTTAATTTATTTGTAAAATCTAATATACAATAATTGGTGTGTTTTATTTACAGGAGTCATTTTGTTAATTTATTGATTTTATATACATTTATTTGAGAATTTGCTCGGGGATTTCGCTAAGATCAAGATATTGAGATGATGAATCGCGGATTCATCAGCCACGCTAGCAGCTCCAGCTGCCGTTGGATACTTGCTCATCCAACCGTTCACATCGCACCACGTTTCCGCCTCCGAGCCTCCTCCCCGACCCTTAGGCTTGGAGCTCACGAAGCTATCCCAAAGCACGCTTGAGCCTCCGACGCCTCCCGAGCCTAGCACCTTACAAGTACCTCACGTCGGTCTGGGTATTTTTGCACTAAGGCACTTGAAAGTTCTCCAAATGGCAATTCACTCCCTGTCAGGAGCATCACGTGAGGCGCACGTGTTCCCGTGAACATTTTGCACATATGCCCCAGCGTTGTAGGTAATTGCATCTAAATCTCTGTCAGCACGTTTAACTTTCAGTAGTTTTATTTTCTATAATTGCAATTTAGTCCATGTCTTTGCATGCATATTTAGGTGTCCATTTGACATTATTTTTCAATTCTAAAAATTGCATGATATAGCTTATCTTGTCCTCTATTTTATGTGGCACATGTTTCAATTTTGTGACATTTTTGAATTTAATATTATTAATTTTGTGAAATTTTCCATATTTTGCCCAGTATGTGCTCTATTAATTCACATTTAATTCCTTGTTAATCTAAAAATCACCACAAAATCACATTAGACTTAGGATAATTTATTCTACCTTGTGCCCAAAAATCATGGCATTTGCACGCATCAGAGACCTGAATAACTAATTAGTGATTTCCTTAATTGATTTTTAATAGGTCCAATTCACATAGAATTTTAGGTATATTAATTTTCCTGGCTTCATCATACTTAGATCTATCTAGGGTAATTTCTATATCTAGAAATAATGTGTTTTGGTATTTATTAAAATTCATTTTGTAAAAATCACCTTGTATTCATATTTTATTCACAGTAAATTCATAAAGTGTCAGAAAAATCCAAAAAATTAGTTAGCTTAATTTCATTGCATGTCATATTTTGGCCAAGTTTCATAATTTTTGGACTTCGTTTGATCACCTTCCTGATTTAACTTGTAAAAACTGGCCTGAAATTACATTTGTCTGTCCTTTATCGCATCAAATTTGCTAAACAATACCCAAAATAACCCTCTGAAAATCTAACCTCTGAATTCACTTCAAATTAACGTAAGGAGAAAGCTGCCTCCCTGAGTTCGACCTTGGACTTGCCCAAGTAAAATAAATATGCAATTAGGAATTAGTTAACCATTAATTAAAGTGGTTTCTGATCAGTCCATTTTTACCTGACTACAACGAACGACACGATATTTATTTTAATCATTAATTTGATTGAATTAAAAAGGGTAAACACATGCTTTTCACCCTGCAACTGAACGACCCCTTAGGGTGTGTTTGGTACGCATGTTAGGGCGGGTTAAACTGGTAGATGGTAACTCGTTTTTGTATTTTGGTGTTTCTTAGAGGATTAAACTGGTAGATGGTAACTCATTTTTGTGTTTTGGTGTTTGTTAGAGGGTTAAATTTGGAGTGGGTTAGAAGTGAGTTTGTTGTGATGTGATTGTATTGAAGTTTGAAAATGTGAGTAGTTGTTGTGATGTGATTGTATTGAAGTTTGGAAAAGTGAGTTGAAGTGGAGTAGTTTATAATTTTTATATGATATGATGGTATAATATATTATTTTTTGACGGAATTGATGATAGAGAATTGATTTATTTAATTTTTTAAAAAAGAAATAAAGTGGGGCCCACATGGAGAGAGAGAAGAGGTGGGTTAAGGGGGTAAACTCCCCTTCGCCTCTCGCCGAACGTGCCCTTATGGAGAATGACCTGCAATTAGGGGATGGGCAACTCGAGCTATTACTTGGCTTAGCATGCGGATCAGAGGAAAGGTGAAAGGTGGCAATGGTTCCTATCATGGATGAGGGAAGAGGAACCTGAACTCCGGCCTTTGCTAGTCTGAAGATGGGCGAGTCAGAGAGGAAGACGAGAAGTGAGGAGGGAGAACAGTGAAGTGGTATGGTCGATCGTCAATGGTAGATTTGGGTTTTTGATTTCAAGAAGAAGAACAGAAGGTTGAAAAAGTATCAGAACCACTACAAGAAATTTGATCTAAGTCAACGTTGCATTATTGTGAATGTCGATTTTTGTCAAAAGAAGGCCGACACTAATATTAATGTCGCAAACTACGACCTTGATTCGACATTTGATTTTTAATATCCATAAAATATATTATGTGTCGACATTTATTTTATAAATGTTGGCATTGTTTTAGACGTTTTCTAAAACCACCGCGACTGTTCACATTCCTTTTTTCAAATGTATACCTCCTTGTCATCCCCCTCTGTACACTCCTCCCATGCCGAGTTCCTTCTTCCCAACATCCTTATCCCCACAACTATACCCTTCACTCCAATTTGGTCCCACATGGTGGTTTTTACAACAAAGGTTGTGCACAAGGCGGCCGAAGTTGCATTCTAAGAGGGCAATGAAGCTAAATTTGAAGGTCACATATACTACATTTGAAAGAAGTGACGGTGATGTTCCATGCTAAGCTAGGGCTCCTGGAAGGACGTCAGGTTGGTTGCCGTAAAGGATGAGGGAGGGCATAGGACCTACAGTAGTTGTTCAACACGAACGAGAAACGCGACTGACGACTCGGATAAGGAGAAAGGGGGCCTCGAATGTCAATTGAGGTGGAGGGAGGGCACCAAAGGAACCTATCCCCAAAATTGAAGGTCCGAAGAACATGCTACTAAGCAGCTTGGCTTCCATAAAGATCTCGTTGGGATGAAATGAAATGGCGTTGGTGGAGGTGGGGTTTTCAAACTATTATTCCCCTTCGAAATTACTTGTTAATTGGAGGATTGCATTTATTTAATAGACTGCTTCTATTCTTGATTAGTCCAGTACTATGGATTTATTTAGTAGATATCTGATTTGCGGCAAATTTACGTGTCTGATTAAATATCTGAAATTTTCAATCATGCGTTATGCGTTGTGAATGGAATTATGTTTCCATGAAAGTGATTCGAGGCTCCATATTGCAGACACACAGGGTTATTGGATCTGATTATCCAACACTTGATCAATAAATTAAAAGTTTTACCAGAGTACTTTGATTAACTAAAAGAAAATAATGTGATGGTATTAGATCTACGAAAGTATAATATATGCATAGGAATATGTAAAAATGCAAACAATAACAACAACAAAGCCTTTTCCCACAATTAAAAATGCAAAAAATATAATCAGGGGCAATGTTAAGGTTATTTTGACATTTTTTATCGACGTTCAAACGCCATCCTTGGTAGGCTATGATCGACTTTTAAATGTTGAGCATAGTCCTTAAAGCCGTTTTCTAACAGGTCTTTCTGTGTTTTAGGTCGACGTTTGAATGTCGACCTTGGTCACAGGTCAAAGTCGACGTTTGTTACTAAGGGTCTACTTTGCCAAGGATGACGAGGCTGAGGCGACATATCTTGACGACGTTAAATAATCGTCAACCTACGCTAGGAAGAAATTTAAATAGATCTAACTCTACATTTGTAAACGTCGTCTAAGGATCATATTCTGCTAGTGAACTGAGATAGAAAAGAATAAATGGAAGAGAAGGAGGATGAGAAAGGGGAGGTGGATTTACTGTGATGGAGGAATTCGATTTGGGGAAGACGAGGAATCGTAGCATAGGGATAAGATGGGAATAGGGGGATGGAGGAGGAAGTAGAACTTTACATGGACTCGGATTGATCAAATTCTCCAAGGTATGGGATGGGAAGCTTCAAATCTTCCCTCGTTTCTCGCTTCAAGAGGAAGGCGAGGTACCTCGAAGCCCTGCAACGTAGCAGCTGCTGCAAAGAGTGAAGACCTCCTTGGATCTCACCTGTCACACACAACCATCGTCGCTTGAAGGATTGGGTTGGAGCTGTCACCTAGACACCTTCCCAAGCTAGCAGCCTTCTCATGAAGTGGTGGATGATTTGCGAAAGAGGTGGAGCTGGGGTTTTGAGGTAGGACAATTAGGGCTCACGGTGAAGGTGGAGGGGAGGTGGTGCGACATAGAGGGTGAGGGTGAGAGGTAGACTTGGTCGAGTGGAGGTTGATGAAGCCACATTTCATCATCTTTATTCTATCATTTTGGCATCAAAAACCCTAGCAAATGCATGTAAATAACATTAAATCCATTATCTTAGCATTCATGCATGTGCATCTGATTAGTGTATAAAATACTGTAATTAAAGCCAAAATTATAGAATAAATAAAAGAAAAGAAAAAGAATAAAATATTGTAAATATTTTATGATCCAAAACCCCGAGACCTAGGCTTCTTGATGAATAAGTCGACAAGGAATAAAGTAGGGGGAGATAAGGGCCAGAATACAATAAAAATACCTTTTATTTTAATCCATTCTTTATTCATTTTGGGACCTATTTTTGGTTCCACTTTTTATACCTTAAATAAAGAAACTTTGTACATGAAAGTTGTAGATAATTTCATAAAGAAAAATACAAAATTGATTTCACTGAAAAATAATGTAGAGATAAAAAGTTATAGTCTGAATAAGATTCCAAAACTCCAACTTCCCAGACCTGTATCTTGCAAATAAAAACTCGAAATGCACTAAACTCATTTAATTGTATATAGCGTAAAATAATCTATTTAATGGAGGTGGTTTTGTATTTTTTGGAGTTACGGTTTGAAAGTTGAGTTTTGGACCCTACTTGTATACTTGTACTGATTAAAATATTCATTTTATTATTTATTCATTATTTTTATAAATTTATATTTTTATAATTTTATAAATATTACTTTTAATATATATGTACATTAAAATCAGAAGAAAAACCCAAAAGAAATACGAAATAAAAATACATATATATAATACATAGGTATAAGAACTATACATATACCTATATAATCCATACTTTTATTTTATTTAATATGCAAAACATATCAGAAAAATAAAACAAAAATATATTTATGTATATAAAAGAATTTTATAATTTTATAAAATAATAAACCAAATTAATTACATTAAATTTACAAAATAAAAAGAAAGAATAAAATATATAGATATTATACCTACAAAGGGTATAAAAGTAAACTTGTAAAAATATACCTCATAAAAATAATTAAAATTCATAATAAAATACTACATAAAATAATAAATATTTTTTATTTAATAACCAAAAGTTAATTCGGCCATTTACTATTTTAAAATGAATTAATAAATCATTCTTTCCAGGGTTTTTCTTGGTTGGTCCACGTGGACCAACCAGGAGGGCCCGAGAGTTGACCCCAGGTCAACTCTTTGACCCGCCCCCTGTGGGTTGTCAGAACCATGTTTTTCGCCATCTTCGAGGATTTTTGGGGGGCGCACCTTGCACCCTTTGATGTTGCGCTCTAAACCGCTTTTCTTCCTCGTTGAATGGTGATTCACGTCCAGGTGATACCTCGGGCCATGGATCAAAGAGCTGACCGCTATCCCTCGTTCAAGGAGCCTCATCGTCAACACTACAAAACCAAAACCTTGACTTCCATTTGAATTTGAATCGTAATTCATCCCCCCCTTGGACTTGCTCGAGCTTCTTGGAGGTGACAGTTCCAAGTTTCCTTCTTCAAGGCTGCGGGTCGACACGACCTGGGCGTGTTCCACCCCCACCTCCGGTGACCTTCCCGTCGAGGTACTTCAACCTCGGGTATCCCCCTTGAGGTGTTTATACACTCCATTTTCATTCTCTTTTCGTTCTTTGTAGTCTTAGCATCACTTAGCTCCCCTTTTCGCGTCCAATCTCCCATCGATTTACTCAATCGAGTTCCCTCACCGGAGCAAGCTCCGGCAAGCATCGAAATCATTGATCACCCCTTGTGAGAACCCCCTGGAGGATGAGGCATTTTGCCCTCGCCTCCATTGACCATTTTGGCAGTTGCAGGAGCTCAAAAGACCCCCGCGAAGGGTCGATTTTGGAAAATCGAAGGTACATGGGCCGCCATTCTTCCTGGGGTCCGCCACGGAGCATCAGAGCTCCTCGAGCCTTCTTGGCTCCACTAGTGGACTCAGGAACCTTCCAGGATTCGAAGGAGACCTTCCGCGACGAAGGAGCAGGCCGGAGCAGAGCCCCAGCGTCGATCCAAGCTCGTTGGAGGCTGTGTTCTTCCATGTTCTTGCAGGGGAGTCCACGACCGTTCGATCGAGCTCTGCCTCCAGGTCTTCCCAGCGCCGTCGGATCAGATCTCCTCCAGCCATCCGATCAGCATCGCAGCATATAATCTCATCCGTTGGCTGCCGAAGCGGCATCACGCGTCGAGGGCGCGCCACGCGTCTAGTGAACGGTCCACAGTCGTTCGATCTCGCCTAGCGTGGGAATTTTGCAAGTATACCCATGCCCCTTTTGTAATTTTTCTTTTAGTCTAGAAACTTTCATTTGCCATTTAAAGTATCTTGTAATATTTATAAATAGGCCCTTGAACTTTTACTAATTGCAAAGAGGTCCTGGCCAGGTCACCTCACGTAACCAGTTCACGTGAGGCGCTGGTATTTTGCACGGACCCCCCTCTGGGTTCGTTTATTTCGTCTAGGTCCAACAAATTTTGTAGAACGTGTAAACTTTTTGGAAATATTGCAACTTGGCCCTCGGGCATTTTAGAAATTGCACCTAGGTCTTTCCCAGGCGCGTGTTAGTCACACGCCCTGGTGGGAATTTTGCACTTGTACCCGTGCGGGATTGGAAATTTGTATTTGGTCCATTAAAGTGAATATTCAGTGTTATATTTTGTGGAAAATTTGCATGTTTGCCCCTGGATGCTTTGATATTTGCACTTATACCCCTGCTAGGCCATACATTTTTGCTTGCTTGCTCCATTTATTTAAGGCATCATTTTATTTCGAAAAAATTCCCAAAAATTTAACTTAAGCTCCTGTTAACTGCACTTCCACGCCATATTTTTGCATTTTACTTTTATTGCATTTTTATATTTATTAAAAATCAAAAACATGCATTTTAGCTAATGTCTAACTTAGAAAATACCAACAAATATTAAAACACCTAGAAAAATTCCAAAAAAATACCTACTATCTTTTTATCCTATTTTAGTGTCAGTCCAAAAATCACTAAAATTTTCAAAAGAAAAACCTTAAAAATTTGAAAAACTCTAAAAACTTCATAAAAATCTAAAAAATTCTAGAAAATTCAGAAAAATATAAACTCAGTTGTTGTGTCTTCTTTATTTCATTGTCTATATTTTAAAATTAATTTGAGGAATTTTGGGTACTATTTAGTATTTTTCATCCTCACTTTGATTTCGACCAGTAGGTTTAGTCACTGTTTTCCTTTATTTTAACTTTTAAAAATACCAAAAACATTTTGAAAAACTCCCAAAAATCACAAAAATAGTATAAAAATATAAAAAGATCAAAAACATTTTATTCCCTGATTTTTACCTATTTTTATTAATACATCATTCTCTCTTTCCCTATATTGTATATATATTCCACTAGTGAAAAAGAAAATATAAAAAAAATATAAAATATAAAAAGAAAATATAAAATCAGAAAACTAAAAATCAAAATACAAAATTAAAAATTTTTTAAAAAATATAAAACTAAAAATCCACAAAAACATTTGCATTGCATCTTGTAGACATTGATCACATTCACACACACACACACACACACACACTTGTTGATCTATCCTGCCTTGCTCCCTGTGTTCGAACTCTCTACATACTTGCTTCTATACACCTTGTTTGTAGAGTTAAAAATAAATTTTAACTTCACATTTGTTTGTCATTTCTTGATATTTATAGTGTGGGTTAATTGTTGATTTTAGTTGGATTTCTGGTCGACACTTCGACTGAGTTCCCGCTTTGTGTGGAACTTAAGACCGCAGAAATTTGGCTAAATCAGAGGTCTTCATCGGTCGCAAGGAACGGAGAAGAAGCCCGGTTCTCGATCGTTCGATCGGCGAAGAATGAGCAACTGAGATGGAGACACGTAGAGGAGAGATAAAAAATAAAAAGAAATAAAACAAACAGAAAAAGAAATAAAATAAAAAGGTAACCAAGACCATTAGATGAAGCATTCTTCATCAAACGATCTAAAAGATGGGAGGTTAAGTGGACTAAGTCGGGATGCGTGGAGGCTCCAGAAGCGATCATGTGTCACCCCACAAAAATCAAAAAATAAAAAGAGAAGAAAATTCAAAATAAATTATAAAACGACATCAAATCAAAAAGTTTCCTACATGACGGTTCTTCATCTTGATGAGATCTACAACTTTTGTGAATGGATTAAAACCAAATACAATCATATCTATAAAAGTAGATTTTTTGTGGTATTCTATGTACATAGAATACCAGATTTTTTATGTCTTACAATTTTTTTGTAATTTTAAATAAGATAAATTTAAAATGAAAAAAATAGAATGAAATTATTTACACATTAATCTGTTTTTTATATTTTAATATTAGAGAAAATAAAGGAATAAAATACAAGGGACTTATGTACAAACCATATATACAAAATCAGAATGATTCATTTTCTTTAATTTTTATTTAGTTTTTATTTACATTTTTGGATACTTTATTCAGCCACAAATCAAAGAAAATAAATGAAAAATAAATAAATTAAAAAGAGTCAATTATGTGTATAAAATAATGACTCAAACTTAGTAAAAATATATAATGTACAAAGAGGACCCAAAACCTAAGTTTCACATATGAACTCCGATTCTTTCGAATTTGATCTTATTTTGTAGATAATTGAATGCACATTAATTCAAAAGTGAGTAGATGTTCATAGAAGGCTATATGCGAGAGATATTTGACTTTGCAGTTTTTTTGTTTCAAAACTAGGGTTTGGTTTTATTTGTCAATTATACACGTTAGTATTTTTCTGACATTTTTTCTTTGTTAATGTTAGTAGTATGTACATAATGGAGCTAATTTTATTGAATTTGAAATTAGTAAAAAATAAAGAAAATAGGGTAAAATAGTTATGATACATGTGGTAATATACACACAATTTATGGTCTCTTGTTAATGAAATTATAAATGATAAGATTTGAATATTATTTATGCATGTGTGAATGCTAATAATGCAATATAAATGATTAAATGTAATTAATTACTTGGGAAAAGAGCTCTATTTTCAGCATTTAAAGTGATGAATCACATATTTATCAATGACGCAATCCATATGTATATATGACCAGTATACATTATCTTAATAGGTAATAAAGCTCCTTGCATATTATGATGTTGGTGAATCTTAGATTTATATAGATAAATAATGCTAAAGCTTTATCCATTTGATTTGTACTAGGCATGTAAGAAATATAAAAAATAGAGGATACCAAGTGACATTTGTTGATACCATGTGAATGCAATCCCTTTTATACCAAAACGCACTCTAATAAAAAATTTTCAAAAGGTAACCGCAACCCTATATCCACAAGGAAATGATAATTGTTTATCATCTTCCTCTATGAGTTTATGCCTCTATTTTATTTTCTTTCTTGGTCCAAAGACTCCAATCCCTCACTTTTATTACCTAAGCCATATGAGAGAGTGCTTATTTTGAGTTTTTGCCTGGACTAGGGTGAGTGCACCTATTACAAATATAGATATTTGATATCTATTATCTATAGTACTACGTGACATTTTCACTCCATGAATCACAACACATGGTCAAATGGTCCACATCACTAATTTATATGATAAGAGAAAGTACTCTCTCATAGGTATGGACAAGAAAGAGAAGTACTCTATACTCATAGTCATATATATGGTATAGACTAATGGACAAGAAAGATCAATAAAAAATATAGTCCATAGATAAGAGCATGTACTATGTTCACATAGTTATGGTAGCAAAAGTACAAGCTACCTCAAACTTACAAATCATAAAAAATAATGGAGTACCTTCAACTTGGTCATTGAAAGAGAATCTTGCTATGAGTAATAGCAAAAGCCATAGCCAGAGAATGAGAAAATATGAAATTGTCCTCTACTCCTCTTGTCTTGCCAATGCCAAAGCACCATGGTAATGTTTTTACGGGCAAGGGCAGATGAATAGCCTTTGTAATTAGAATATGAAATGACATAGTCACACGAGGGGGGCCATCACTTCTTTCAAAATCTACTTAGGAGGCATAGCAAAACCTAAGGTGGGGCCATGTCCGTCCCCCATAAACAATACTAGATCCACCCCTGAACTCATCCGTTCATCCTTTATCTACTATTGGTTCTTCATCCTCACCTGCGTCTGTCGTTTGATCAAACCCAACACTTAGAAGTTCAAACGACAGAGGCAAAAGACCCTCTTGGTTCCTTAGAGTGCTTTCAATGGCGCCTCCTGCACTCATCGCCCTTGCATCAGAAGTGCACATCTTTCCATGGTCATGTGATCATCTCTTATGCGAAGAAGTGGGCAGGCAGAGAGGGTTGCCTTGAGAATGTCATTATTGAGGTGGATGAGGAACGTATGGCCCTCGTGCTCGTCCATCAGAGAGCTTATCGCGTCTCTGCTGCGATCGATTTTTGCCGTAAATTGGGAGTATGATGTTGTTTTATTGTTTCTACAATGAAACTTTTCTTAGAAGCACACATGCAAAATATATGCTAGATCGTACTATTATGTGGAGTTTTTAAGTGGTGATGGAATGGAGTGGTGGATGTGGCAAAGCAACTCATATGCCAGGCTTTTGTTAGCCGTAATGGGTCTGGAAACAAAGATGAAGATATGCATATACGTTCTCATATTTTTGTCAATTTTTGAATACGAATATGGATGTGGATATAGATATTGATGTATATGAAAATTGTATTAACGTACTTTTTCATAAACGAATACATGCATAAAAAACGTATTTGAATCATATACAGATGATAGCAGAAATAATATGTAGTCATGCTTAAATATACACGCATTAGATGGCTAACGCATTGTGCATAACACAAAATGTACTTATTTCATAACAATCATATCATATATGGTGAAAGAAAATATTAAATTATGTTACATATATTTAAGTAAAAATTACAAGTTATATTTATATGTTGAAACATATGCATGCTTAGATACGACAGATACAAAAATGATATTTATATCTATGTTTATTTTAAAACATACATGGATACGGATGCCAAAGCATGTAAAAATTTGATAAAATATAAGATTGGATCTTGAATTTTTTTCTTATCCATACATGATACTCTTTCTTGTTCAACAACTACTTAATCAAAATTGATCTTGACAAGTCTCCTGAACCCAAAACCGTGAGGGTCTTGGATGGAGCCAGAGAAAAGACGGAGCGAGGGAGAACGAGGAAAGGAGGGGGAGGGAGAGAGGGGAGGAGAGTGAGAGCGACCTCTGCGGATGGCGTGGGGAGTGGTGCATCTGACACTGAGGCTGGTAGAGATGTGGAGATGACCGAGGTCAACATCGAGGGCGATTGGTACTCGGTCGTGGTGAAGAGTGATCTAAGGAAGAAAAGAATGGAGTCAAGCCGATGCTTTCGATGTGGTGATTAATGAATAGCTAAATGCAAGTATTAATCCGTTGTAGCACAGTCACTTAGCTTATCATACAGAACCGACAAGGAATCTCTTTGATGAGATTCTCAGCTTTAATTATAACCTAGGAAGTCCGGAGTCAAACACAAGGATGCGAGCAATTTATTGATTAAATTTAGAGCTCAAATATTTTAAATAACAATTCGTAGATAGATTATATTGATGCACAAATCACAACTAGATAATTTTTTAACACATTTTTATGAAATTAAATTAAATGTAGACCATATTGCACAATCAACATGAAGATGACACAATGTGCTTAGATAAACAACATATAACTTGGATTAAGCACAAAAATTACCCTGAAATGATTGAATAATTAATTAAGCTAATCAATTAGGCAATATGTGAAATCAGTCTCAAAATATGTTCAGCATGAGTTAAGATTTCACTTAAATGATTTATAAATATAGTGAGAAATTAAATCAATTAATGATCTAATAATGATTAAAAAAACTAAAAATAGATCACTGAGGGGCCGTTCGGTTGGGGGTTACCTCCCACTTTGGGTGAGTTACCCCCCCCCCCCAAACCCATATATCTAACCCACTAGTGGGTTCCACTCTCTTCCTCCACCAAAAAAATTATATTATACCATCATATCATCTAAAAATCATAAAATACTCAAATTCTACTCATTGTTCCAAACTTCAATACAATCACATCACAACAACTACCCCCTTTTCAAATTCCAACACAATCATATCATAATAACTACCCCCTTTTTCAAATTTCAATACAATCACATCACACAAACACTCCCAACCCTTAACCCACTAACCACAAAAACGGGTTATCCTCCCCAAGATAACCCACCAACCAAAGAATGAGAATAGCTCATAGGTTTAATCGATTATTCAAAGGGCATTCACAATAAGGTTTCATGATTTAATCAAGCATTTTAAGAAAAAACAATTAAGGCGTGACTTTTAAACCAAAATCATCCACAAAATTCGTCAAAAGATAGAGTTTCAAACAAGCTTTGAAACGAGACCAAAATCACATTAATTGGATTCGAGGATAAAAAGTTATTCAACAATGAATCCAAAGGCATAAATGTAAGAAAACTTCCAAGTTTTATTACAAATAAGATAAATATTGAGATAAGAAAATCCATGGAGCTGAAATGTAAATTACACAAAGGCAAAAGGACTTATATGTAGTTATAGAAAAGTAAAGGATAGACACTGCAATTTACCCAGTCACGTGCGCCAAACACGTGACCCGGCGAAGCTCGGTGATGGGGGCTCGATCCACGTGGCTGCCTCTGGTGCTCCGCATAATGCTCGGATACAGACTCGACACACGAGCCCAAGGGTTGAAGTGCTGCCTCGGGTTGGCGACGTTGATCAACCTGGACCGTTGGATCTCGCCCAATTTGGGGAGATCAACGGTATCTGCTCCTCGTATGTTCTTCGACTCCTCCACGCATGGATGCTCCTCCTCGCTCCACATAAGACTCTGAAGGTCGCATCTTCCTCCTGATGGTTCCGCGAAGACGATCGAAGGCTGAGGAAGATGATGGACACCTCCAAATGCTCTGTTGAGGAAATTTTGCCAAAGAAGAATATGGAGACTGGAGCTCGAACTCAATCTCTGATCATTGAAGTTGTATCGACCTGCAATGTTAGTCCAAACCACAGACAAGTTCCATGCGAACAATGTGAAGTAGATATGAGATGAAGGGAACGAACATGGTGAAGGAAGGGATCCCTAGTTTGTTTCCAGGCTAAGGAAAAGCCTAGAAATGATCAAGGTGGACACACATATGAAGAAATGAAGGGATCTACTCGAGATATACACGTGGATGAGTGATCTAGCGAGGTAGATGATCATTCATATTAGAAACTGATTGTGTAACATCTAATGAATAAATCCGAGAAACTACAAAGAAAAGATGATTAAATGCTAAACTAGAATTGAAGGTTGAAGATGACTCGCTCGGAGTTGAATCTTGAGCTGAAATACGAAGCTTGAAGCTTCGATGTCACGACCCCGATTTCGGGTCGTCAGATCCTCCCATATCCGAATCTGGTTACTCAGCAATAATTTATTCAGTAATCACAACTAACATTCAGAAACAGACAGCAAAGAAAAATACTCAGAAGAAAGTATTTTAACTCTTTTCCATTCACAAAATAAAGTTCACATGATACATTGTCCCACTATAACTATTTACATGTACATCAACTTGAAAGGAAAATACACAAAAAAGATTATTAACTACCTTATAGAGAAAATCTACTTTGGCTGGTCGGATGACTATGTTAGCTGGCTGGATTATTAAAGTCCTTATGATGGCTCGCCGACACCTGTTGAGTTTTCTATAGATCATAGGATAACAATTAGCGAGCGCTAAGTAACAACGGAGAGAAAAGTAAATACATTGTGTAATTTTGCAGAACTTGTTGTCATTAGAAGTTACATTCCTTCTCATTAATTTAAGTCATATTCCTTTCAATTCCACCTCGGGGATTAGTCCAGCGGAACCCCACCATTCTTGGACTCCGAAGCTGTGGATACTTCAAGATTGGAGATTGCGTTGATATGATGATCTTATGCTGCCGCACGTCACCTCAACCAATCCTCCAATACTACCCTGACAATGTTTTTTCTTTTATTAATTAGAGTCTCAAACCCTTATCTTGGAAATTAAAGAAGCACAACGTCCTTGAGGACCCGATTGCTTAAATTCTCAGGCTAATCATTAATCACATAACCTAGTGGCTTTAAATACATGTTATCGTGACCCAACCGCTATTGAGCCGCCGTGCCTCCACATGGACGACCACATCTTTTGTCGTTCAACCCGAATATATTGTCTCCTAGTACCATTCATTGCAAATCATTCATTTCGTGCGTACTTATCATAACAGGACAACCATGTACCACTTAGGTAGGACAAAACTAATACAGATTCCTTAAGACAAACCTGCAGGTTACATGCCCGACCTGTAGTTCTACTCCGAGTCATTCTTAACGTAAGACACAATCTCTTTTCAGGATCCAACCCAAAACACATCAATTCCCATGATGTATTTCCTCTGTTAAGCTTTATATTTGCATAAACATAATACTGAGTATAAACTTACATATAAATTAATTTATACATTTGTAAACTCATATTTATGCTCATTTTAACTTCCAAACCCTAACTTTCCAGGCCACTGCATCCATTCGATGCTTAGACCATATTTTAGTTAAAAACACAAAGAAACTTTTCATACTTTCTCAAAAATAGCCAAATAGGGTTCTTCGTAACGAAGAACATAATGTCAGGAATCTCAACGATCTCATATGAAAACTCAACATCAAAAGGAATGATTTCTTTACCTAATCTCTATCTCTCTCGCGTATACAGTGCTTTATCGTGATTCTTTTTCAAAAAGAAAGATGTATAGCTCCTAAAATGATTGAATTTCGGTTTCGTATAAAAAATACTAAGAACGTGCCAAGAACACGAAGAACGAATAAAGAACACGAAGAACGTGAAGAACACACGAGGAACACAAAGAATGCGAAGAACATATTTTCTCTTAAAACTTCGGCAGAACTTCCCCTTATATAGGGTGATATTTGTAGAAAAATTCTAGGAAAATTTTGGCAGAGTTTCCACTTGTATCGGAACATATTTTTATAAAAATTTAGGCAGACTTTCTCCTTATATCGGGATATATTTTAAAAGAAAAATGGAAAGAATTTCCTCTATACAATCATCGAGAGGAAAACAATAACGAAAATGAAAGAATATACTCCAACATCAAGAGATGAAGAATCGGTAGACACCACGCGTCTTAGGTGAGTGAATTTGTGACGAAACACATGTTTCACTAACATGCATAGCCGCCCGTATCTAAGTAGGGTATTACACAGTTTCTCCATCAAAATAACTATAAAAGAAGAATTGAAAGAATAGAAATACAAGCGATGGAGAATCGGTAGACATCACCCATCTTAGGTGAGTGAAGGTGTAACGAATCACAAGGTTCACTGACGTGCATAGCCGCATGTACCTAAGTAGGGTGTTACATAGATTTCTCCTCGAACCACTACAGAAAATGAATCGGAAAGAAAGATGAATCAAGAACAAAGACGGGAAGAAAAGAGTATGAATTGAAAGCCTAGCTTACAAAACAAACTAAGAGAGGATCATACCTTTCTCCTCCTCGTTCTCCCGGCACCGCTTCGCTAGTGCTCTTTCCCCGCCTCCCACTCCTTCTCCCGACCTCTCAACCCTAGTCATTGGGGTGGTGGTGGTAGTGGAAATCTTAGAGAATGAATGGGTAGGAGGGGTATTTATAGGCTCCAGAAAAACCTCTAACCATGGTTAGTAAACCATGGTTTAGCCCTTAATCGCAGTTAGCGGCCCATGGTTTTGGCCCATGGTTTTGGACAAAACTTATCCAAAAACTTAGGGCTTAAGTTAGAACATTCCAGAGGATTCTAGATTCGCTAATGATGCTTAATTAATGCTAATCGTGATTAACTTTCACTAATCACAATTTAACTTTCGTGGCTTATGCTTATCTTTTTCTAACTATTGATCAGTATTCGCTAATGATCATTAGTGGTTTTCAATCCGTCATTAGTTTCTTTAATCATATTTAATTAGTCTTAATGATGGTCATTATGGGTTAATGACGTCTTAAACCTCTTTCTTCTCTTTCTTCCGAAAATCATAACAATTTCAAACGAAGTCCGATTCATATAAAACAAATTCCGTTTGTTTCCTCTTGACGAGCCGGATCTTATGATATAGGATCCGAGGGATACCAAGTTCAAGGATTTACATTCGAGGTCATAGATCGAAGTTCCTGGCTAAGGAGCTAAGCTCGAACAACCTTAGTTTGGGTTGTAACTTGGTATAGAAACCAAGGATCTCACCGGAGCTTAAATTTTGTCTTCGCTCGATCTCGGTCTCTATCTCTGTCACATAAGAGGCAAGATAACTCGGGGAAAACTCTCGCAAGGGAGGATATCTTGAGATGGCAGTTGGATATGGCTATTTATAAACGGAGGGCATCGGAAGTTGCTGATTCCAGACAATAGTTTCAACCACCGCCATTAACTAGTGGTTAGAGTTAAGGTGAAAACATATTTTGACGTGAATTATGGTTGAATGTTGAAGAGATTAGTGGTGGTTTCGAGAGCAGTTAGTGTGTACGGAGGTTGGCAAAATTTGCAAAAGTTGCCATGGAATAATGGGTTGCGACGCTTGGGATGAGTGGGCCAGAGGTTGAAGATGAACCTCAACCGTTCGATCGTCATATCAGACGATTGGGATTTGTGGTGATGACAAACGACTGAGAATCATTTGATCATATCCAATCAAGCGGTCATGATTGAAGCGCTAAAGGATGGATTGGATCAGATCAACTGATTCGATCCAAGGGCTAGAAATGCAGCGCGATCGAGTGTACAAGATACACCTGATTAGAATGCAATCAGACGACTTAGATCAAGGCTAGTGGCAGCATAGGAACAAGCCACGCGACGCGGTCTGAAGGTGCCATGTTGGTCTAATCAGAATTGAGGAAATTAAATAAATCAGAGTTAATTAAGAAAGAATTAGTTATAGGCTGGATCAGAAAAGTGGTAAACATGAAAGTTGTAAATCTCGATGAGATCTAAAATTTCATGTAGAAGTCAAAGAGATCAGAAGTCATCTATTCATAGATTAAAATTACATATTAATATAAACAATTTTTTATGTTTCTTTTGCTTATTTTTGTATTTCCTACTTAATATTAATTTATTTATGCATGAAATTATTCTAATTTTTAGCCGATTTTTAATAAGAAATAAATACGTAAACTACTAGTCTATAATAGGATTATATAATATATAATAATTAGTGTTAACATAGTAGTTAATAGTTAGTGTTAATTGATCAACGAATCTTGTTATTAACTTAAGCAAGAGAGATACTAATTTTATGTTTAATGATGATAATCTGGGATTTATCAGTGATGTCAGTCACTTCGCTAGGTCATTTTCGAAGGATATCACATGCTTCAAGTGTAATGGAGTGGGGTATCAGAGTTTTGTCGGCCATTGTTGGGGGACTTGACAGCCAAAGGTTCATCCATCAGAGCAGGCTTTGACGGTCAGAGATCGACATCTAATCTCGAATGCATATGTCGGGGATACGGTAAGGGTGGTGGACGACCTTTTGCTGCTATTGGGTTCGAGTTTCGAAGGAGACATCGTGGCATTCAGAGGTGGGATCGCATGTACCCATGGACTTTCTGAGTGAGAGGAGGCACATCTTCTGAAGGGAGACATCAACCCCTTGATGGTTTGTCCTTGGCAGAGGCTCATTTTCATAATGATGCAGAGCCGGCTGCGAGGCTGATGTTGATACATGTTCTGATTTATGGGTTTCCGTTGAGGTGTAGGTGCCTTGACACTATCCGAACGTGCTTGATGCCAGTGGGAAAGGTTGTTGCAATCTTCTCTGATGTCCTCAAGCAAGGTGATGATTCTGAAGTCTTCATGGAGTTGTCAGGGTCATCGTGCCCTTTGTCGGAGATGACGACCTTGGTTGTGGGTCAGACCTCGTTCCTTCTCAGACTTGCGGTGGTGAATGATGCTTCCTCACCTTTATCAGGTGCATCTGTGAGCTTTGATGACCCCTTAAACATGGGAGGAAGTGGGGTGGAGGAGGCGGCGATGCTTGGGTGTTCGTCACCAGTCGTGATGGAGGAGACAACCAGTTGCACATTTTCGATAACCCTACCCGATGGGGTGGATATGACGCAGTTCACGAAGCCATTGATTGGGGGATTTATTACACGCAATAACTCTTGGGTTCCAAATAAAGTAACCTTTCAAAATCAAATGTGCAATGAATTGGTGGGGTGAGCTCTTCCAAAAAAAGGTACCTTTGCATGCACCACTCCATTTAGTGCCATGTAGGGTGACGTGGTTCGAGGGTTGAAGTGATTAAATATGATATTAATCTCTCTTTGACAGGCACCGTATAAATAAAAATATAAAAACTATGAATTAAAAATCAATAAATAAAAATAAAACCTACAAAAACATTAATTCATTCATTGATTAATTAGGCATAAATTCTACATCTATACACTTTATTAATTATTCATTATTTATTAATAATTAATAATCCCCTGCTACACTGACTTATCTCTTTGTGTTTGACACTGTACATACTTGTACTATACACACATTTTATAGAGTTAAATAAATAAATTTTAACTCCACACTATTTACATTTCTTTAACCTTTGAAAGTGGGTTAATTATTGTCTGATTCGCCTTTAGTGAGCAGTCATCACAAAAGCATCTCAACACCACTTATGGGCTTGCTTGGGCCAAGATATTTTGTGAATGGGCCGGCCTGACTCGACCCATTGCTTTGCATGCTCGTTAACTAGGCGGCTCTGGACATGTGCCACAAAGTCCATCCCAGTCCACAAAAATGATAAATGTATTAAAAAATGATATTTAATATAACCCACTTCAAAATTTCCTTTTACATTATCAATGTTGCATTATATTTAGCAGTTTATATGTCAAGTCACACATATACTAGTTTATTAAATTTAAAAAGTTTAGATGATGCTTAAAAAATATTTATCTATATAAATTGTATAACACATTATGTTTTTTTGAATTTGGCCTATAGGCCGATCCCCACAAACTTAGGCTAGGTGTGGACCGTGAAGTATGACTCATGGACCGATTCGATCTGGACCTTGACAAGTTTTTAAAACCTCGATTGGACCCGTACTTTGATTTGGTCTGATTAGATTGAAACAAAAAGCTAGAACATTTATGCAATATTTAAAAGTTAACAAATAAAGAAGACGGTAAAGAAGGTAGGGGGAAGGGAAATGTATGGGTGGTTTGGAGGTGCGTGCATGTGAACATTGTAAAAGGGTTAATCGGGCCGAACCGTCGCTCAAAACAGCGCGGAAGCTTAATCGCGCCGAAGCCCTGGCCCCGTCCTTTCGATGTCTGGTCATGCACCATATCCATCCAACGGCCAGCGTCGCCTCATTCGATCCACCGGACCACAAGCCTCCGCGGTCCCCACGTCGCAGGCGCAAAACCTCGAGGGGGCCCTACCAAAAAACCCCTACCTACTCCCGGCACCGTCAATCTTCCAGGCCGCGCACGTTAGAGCTCCCCCGCAAGACTACAAATACCAATAGCCACCCCATAGGAACCTCCGGTATCACCTCGAGCTACTTCTCTACACCCTCCCCAGAATAGCCATGGCGGCAACCGTCATCCGCGTTCCCTTCGCTCCCAGAAACCCTAATCCTAATTTCCGCTGCAGTGTGGGATCAGCTGCGCGCTTCCGCCTCTCCCCGCCGGCGGCTGCTATGGGGCTCCGTCCGCACGAGGTGTTCGCGCTCTACGGGTTCCCGCCCCGCCGCCATCGTTCAATGTGCTTCGTCGGCTGCGCCGCGCAGGGCGGGGAGACGGTTAGCATTTGAAATGCCTTTTTCCACGGTGGAATGGCCTTTTGCGGATGTGATTTGGATCTGTTGTCGATTTGGATGGAATTTCGCATACTAATTTGTGTATTGTGCGTTTGTTCTCGTAGCGCGAGCATTTATTTCAATTGCCTCTTCTGTGATTGCAATGTTTATAACAAAGATTGAGACATTTGTCTCCATAATAGTTTTCTTAAAGTAAACAAGGGCGGGCACCTATAAAGGTGCACACTAAGATGTTGTCTCCTTTTATGTGGGATAATAGGGGAAAACATTTATTACCCACTTAATGGTTTAGTAGTTGTACAATGTGTCTACCATACAAAAAAAAATCAAGGTTCAAATCCCACTCTTGCAGGGGTTGCGTTAGGTAGTCGACGGCCAACGTAAAAAATATTCGATTTTTTCAACATGGATTTGAGCAAGAATTCATGTAGCCGACCCTAGACTTAGTACATTTTTAAATGGGAAAAAATGTTGAGGTTGATTTGCCGTATTTGACTCTTGGAACTTATGCATGGTTTATAAGAAGGCGGGGAGGGCTTCTTGTTTATATTTCAGATGGTCTTTTGCCAAGGAAGTGTAACAGAGGCCTCCGTGAACTGATTATAATGAACTTTTCATATAAAGCATCTCCATGGGCTATGTGACTATCATCAAACTCCTTTTGGAGTCAGATTTGTTGGCCACGGGGTTTACAGAGGAGTTTTGTATATTCTGGAAGTTTTAGAGTCCATGCAAATAATGCTGTAAATGATGAGCTGTCTATTTTAAATGTTAGAGGGGCAGTATTATAGGGACCGTGTTCTTTAAGCTATACGTTTCTTGTGCATCATGCCATTTTCCTGTGAGAGAGACAGCCATTGGTCTTCACTACAGTTTTTTCAATATGGCTTGCTTGAGTGAAAAGATGAGTCCCGATGGTGTTCTTTTTCATATTGGTCAATGGGTGGCTGAATGCGGGTGGTTATTAGGGGGAGGTAGTAGGGTTGTTCAACGTCTCCCGTTTTCATTTTGCTAGCAAATGTATTGGTTTCAACAATGTCTCAAGGTTGCTATAGGGATTTATTTTTTGGTTTCTATATGGTGGTGTTCGGTTGGGGGGTTACCCCCCACTTTGGGTGGGTAACCCCCTAAAACCCACACCTTTAACCCACTTGTGGGCCCCACTCCTTTCCCATCAAAAAAAATATATATTATACCATCATATCATGTAAAAATCATAAAATACTCAACTTCTACTCACTATTCCAAACTCCAATACAATCACATCACAACAACCACCCACTTTTTCAAATTTCAATACAATCATATCATATAACTACCCACTTTTTCAAATTCCAATACAATCACATCACACAAACCCTCCCAACCCTTAACCCACCAACCAAACACATTAACACAAAAACGGGTTATCCACCCCAGGATAACCCACCAACCAAACACACCCTATAGGATTGTCGGATGAGGTTCATGTTACACTGCTTTAGTACGCATATGACACGATTAGCTTTGTGCATGTTTTTGAGTTACATGCACAATGTGTTAGGGCTTTGGGGATATCTTCGTTAGTATTGATTCCAATTGTTAATGATTGGGTGTACACGTTCATGGCTTTTGACGTGGATTATTACGATGCCTCGACTTGTAGGAGGATGAAAGTTATTGAGCATGTTCAATTACTGGTGATTTCACTAGGCTATGCCGTTGTTAAGTTCATCCAATGGAATGTTAAATTGGGATGTAGTGATGGAGAGACTAGAGTTGAGGCTCTTGGGCCGGAGGTCGAAGTTGCAGCATAGGGATGGCTGTTTGGACTTGTAGGTGGGATATGTACTTTTGGTCAATCCTTTTTTGCACATTTTGTTGTCATAGGTGGAGAATATATTAATGTGGTTTGGAGGAGATTCTTGTAGAAAGAAATATAGTAAGGGGGTGAGGTACTTCTTTAGACAGATGAGAGGTGTGCATGCCTTAAGAGGAGAGCGTGCTGGCTGTCAGGAGCTTGAGACCATTTAATGATGTGTTGTTGACCAAGTGAAATATGAAGTTGCTGGCAGTGGAGTAGGGCATGGTTGGATTTTAGAGGCTTGCTGTTGGGTTAGGGAAGAGATCATGTCCAACAAGGAGGTTTCTGATGTTTTGGAGATTGGGTGCACATGCTACTTACTACGAGATTGTTCTTGGAGAGAAATCTAGGAAATGGTTAAGATTTCTCATTCTGGTTGAACAATTGGTCTGAGAAGGGGTTTGTTGTGGAGGTCTTCCCTAGGTTGTTTGTAGTTGTGGAGGATAATCTGGTGGCATTGCTAGATTCTGCAGCATGGTAGCTTCTTCCCCTTTAGAGTTTCCGATCACCCCCTCCATGGGGAACGTCTATGCTGGCTATAACAAACGCCGTCCATATTATTTGGAAAATTGATCCCATAAAGGAAATCAAAAGTCTCGAATGCAAGTAGCATCTACGTGTTGGAACATGGTTTGATTACCTGGGTTTGTTTCAATACTTTCAGACGAGAGTCATGACACTTGAGAGGATCACAGACTTTGCAACGTTGGTTTTACTACTGAAGGGAGTGGTACCAAGGGTTATGAATTGGAATTGTGGGAGTGGTTAGGAAAGGAGTTTGCCATCTCCCGGTTTATGAGACATCGAGGGTGCAATCACCACTATTGAATTTGGATTTTACCTCGGATTACGGATTGTTTTGGAAGGCCAGGGCACCTTTAAAGTTGACGTTGCATGCTTGGTTGATGAGAGGAAGGGGGTTGGTTACCATTCTTCTTTGGAACAAATATGTGTGGTATTGGGAGGAAGATTATAGCAAATATTATTTACTTGTTTGATTGCAATGATGGTTTGGCCTTTGGCCAGAGTTGAGAATCTCATGGATAGATGCAAGATGAGTTTTGTGAGAGCTTAAAATCTGGAGTGATGGGAGGTGGAGATCATGTGCAGTGTACATGAGGTGTCAATATAGGAGCCAGTCTCATCTGTCCTTCGGATTATTTGGAACTAAAAAAATGCAGTTATTTTTTCAAAAAAGAAGAAGAAATGCAGTAGTTATCAAGGATGAGAGTCATTATTTTGAAAATGTGGTGCATAGCGTGAAGGTATCAAATGCGTCATGGATGCACTTGGTTTCCCGAAAGATTATGCTTGCTCCTTTTTCGTTGTTGCTTTGGATAGAATCTAGATGGCATCCCAAGCTGGATGACCATCCTTATCAGAAGACAAACACCATGGAGTCTGATATGACATGTACAATGAGGGGTTGAGTCATTTAAGTGAATCTTGTTAAGATGCATTTATTGCATGGTACATGTTCTGTGTTGCATATCGTGCTATAGTTGGATGTGCGTGAGGTGTGCATATAATTGGATGTGAGTGAGGTGTGCATATAAGCATTGATTGTCCTACATGCTTCAATGAGAAGAATTAATGATTAAATACAATTGTTTAGTTGCTCCTTGTGTAGAGCAAGGCATGTCATCCTTACCGTCTCATTCCACATTTGGTGCTTGACTGCACTTAATGTTAATGTTTTCCCACATGCTTTATGAGCAAGTTGATTCCATGGCTTCATCTTTATGTTTGTTTTTTTGTTTTCATTTTATTTTATATCCCAAGATCTTGAAGTGTGCGTTATTTGTTCAAGTTCATGTCATGGTCTTGTAAGCATACTTTGCAAAGCAGATATGGGCACACTGCACGGTGTTCAGTTGGCGTACCATAGAGGCAACATGCCACACCACATCACAAGGATTAAGGCTTAAGTAGAGCAATTGACATGGGCATATTCTCCACAATGGAAAGATGGATGCATTAATGCATCGATGAGTTCTTGCAAACCATGAATGCAACAAGAGTTTCATGTGCTGCGTTGAGTTGCCTAGGAAAGGGCTTTGAGCTGTTGCATGTGGTGTTGACAACACGATCGAAGATGGTTATCTTGTAGAGACATTGGTGGATGCACTGATGAAGCGTGGCAAAGCAAAGGTGAGATCATGGTGGAACAATAGTAAAACCTCCATGATGTCACATCGATGGGGATCGGGAGCATATTGGCCAGTTAGAGGTGGTGAGAGATCCATGTACATGCTATAATAGAGGAGCAACCATTGATGGTGGCATGGCCACAACTGGAAAAGATATGGTGGGATGATATGTATGTTGGGGCATGCGATATGCAACCACTGCATAAAGGATGCGATGAAGCGAGTTGGGTTTTAGAATCCTAATGATGCATGTGAAAGGAGAGTGGGGCAATGCCATCTTGGGCGGTTTGGCGTTGGCTCACTCCTTTTATTCAGATTTTTGAGTGCCGATCGAAAACACTCACTACTCCTTATTAGAAAAAATAAAACAATAAAAAATAAAAGAAGATAGATAAAGGAAATCATTGTTAAATTTTATAAAATGAGCATGGGAGAAGGGATATAAATGAAGAAAAATGAAGAAAGATGGAAATTATTTTAAAAGAAATGAAACACAGTTTTTTTATATTTTGTTTGTTTCTTCTCTAAACTTGGTCGAATATCTAATTACGATAATCGTGCGAAAAATGAGGAGTGTTAGAGTAAAATTTTGACTCCTTGTTTGATTAAATTCTCCTAACATCAACTTGTTTTTTCCCTTTGAAAACATGACTTGATTTGATTCCACATGTTTTACTCGTGACTCATAATATGAGATTGTTTTGAGGTTCTTAAAGAACATGTTTTCCGAGGTCTATGTACGAAAGAGTGTCCTTACCCGAGTTTCTATGCATGAGAGGTTTGAGGTCCCTATAAAAAAGCTCGAATAATAATCTCCTTTGATATATTCATATGGGAACTGATTACTTTTATTTGGTTAACGACAGAGATGGTGTCGTCTTTTGTTAAGGAAAAGGCTCCTCCAGTCATGGACAAGGTTGTGTCCGAATATTTTATCCCCTTTGTGATATGATTGTTGTAGTGTTGATGATTCCCAATGATAATGGTGTAAGGTACAAGAGCCTTCTTTCAACCTATTTGCTTGACATATCACAATTCTAGATTCTGGCTCTTCAGATTATCATACTCAATAGCTCGACATGAGATGCATCGTTGTCATCGATAACTAAATATGTGTTGAGATGAGGTGGCCTATGTTGTCATGTATCTGTGTTTGAATGAGAGGAAGATTGCAATTCACACATGTTGAGAATTGCATGCTCCAAGTTGAAGGGGTGCATCAAAATTAGCTAAGCGTTAAGCTAATTGGGCAATTGGATCTTGTAAAAAATCATTTAATACGTAGTATGTGTTTTTGAACTCAGCCATGACCGGTCCAAGTCCGAATAAATTGAGGAGAGTTGTGTTAGCTAGCCGATAGCCAACGTAAAACTGTCGGAGACAATTCCTAAATAGTTTTTTTAAATACTTTAAGAATATGCGTCAAGACAAGACAGTCAGATCTTTTTAAGATGGATTTAAGAAAATATTTAGATTTCGTTGGGGCATCCCTACTAGCGATGCGTTGCGTCTCGCCCGAATGCAACGAGAAATTGGCAAGGACTGCTACATCGTTGCCCGACTGTACTTTAAAATTTGCAAGGGTTCTTACATGAGGAACACATGCGAGTAAATAAGCTAGTTTTGCTGCATCGCCGGCCGTATGTAGTTCAAAATTTGCAAGGGTTCTCGCATGATGGACGCATCCGAGTAAAGAAGCTAGTCCAAAAGAGGTTGCAAAAGAACGACAAAATTGAAGATATGTAGTTAGAATATTGGTACTTTTATTAGGAAATCGATGGCGATAGTAGATATGATGGAAAGAAGGAAGAATCCGATACTATGTCTCCAAGAGACAAAATGGGTTGATGAGAAAGCAAGAGAGATCCGTAAGACATGCTTTAAATTATGTTATTTGGATAAATGGATGGTAGAAATGGTGTGAATTGGTTGTTCATTGGGATTTGAAGCGTTTAAGAATAATGCGGTTGAGATGCAAAGAATCGGAGATGTGATTGTTTTGCTAAGATTGGTGCTACAAGAAGAAGTTATACATGTAATCTCAGTTTACGCGCTGCAAGTTGGTTTAGAGGAACGGAATAAACTGGCTTTTTGAGAGGAATTTGATAAGATTATGCAACGAATCCACAAAGAGAGATGATTTGTCTAGGCGGAGATATAAATGATCATTTGGGAAAATATGCTTCAGGGTATGCTAGTGTTTATGGAGGCCATGACTTCGGGGGTAGAAATGAAGAGGGAAAAGTCATCCTAGATTTTGTAATGATTTTGTGACCTTTTCATAGCAAACCCTATCTTCAAAGAAGAGGGAGGAGCATTTAATTACTTTTAAGAGTGACTCGACTAAAACACATTATTTTGCGATGAGGAGAAGGGATTTGTTATGTTGCATACATTGCAGAGTAAGCCCAAGAGAGAGCTTGACATCTCAACATCACTTGTTAGTCATGGATGTGCAAATAAAAAGGTTGGCAAAGAAGAGGATGGTTCCCAAGATCATTAGAACTGAATATTGGAATCTTTAATCGAAGCAATCAAGCTTCAAAGAGAAGGTTTTAGAAGGCTTATCTCTTTGATTAATCTTGTATCTGAAGGGTAATCAAAGAGATGCTCGACAAGTCTAAGGGAAGAGTTCCATGCTAAAAAGAGGCTTGGTGATATAATAAATGGCGCAGGAGAAGCATAAATTAAAAGAGCTTGCTTTCAAACTATGCGTAAGGATAGAACGAATGAAATTGTCACAAATTACAAAATAACGAAGAAGGAAGCAAAGAAGTCTGTAAGTGAAGCCAAGTCGCTACTTATGAAGTTTTCTATAAAAAAAACTTGACTCTAAGGAGGGCCAGAAAGATGATGGAAAGAAGGAAGAATCCGATACTATGTCTCCAAGAGGCAAAATGGGTTGATGAGAAAGCAAGGGAGATCTAAAAGAGATTGCTTTAAAACTATGCGTAAGGATAGAACGGATGAACAACAACAACAACAACAACAAAGCCTTTTCCCACAATTAAGTAGGGTCGGCTACATGGATTCTGAAGGATATGGAATTATCCTCAAGCGCATCACGGAAGCGTGATCGTCGTATCGGATACGACGAGGAACGACTAGTCGTACTAGTTGTTCGGTGCAGCGGAATTTAAAAATTTTATTCGATGAAACCACATGATCCGAGAACCATTCTCAGATCGTTTCATCTATAACCACAACAAGTATAATGCAATACCTCTTGAAGCGTGGTTGATCAAGTCTCTAAAGAAAGAGACCTCCTGTCTCAAGTCCGATCGTCGGCGAGACTGCTTGCGAGCGCGGGGATGAACCGCGTTGTCCTCGCAATCCAAGAAGATGATCCAAGCGTGGTTGCTCCTGATCTTGTCGCACGAGATCAAACGTCTCCTTCGTGAGAGGAACTCTCCAAGAAGACGGAGAAACCGAAGAACGTCGAAGCGGCAACGCGGTAGCGATGGCGACGACGATTCCCTTGTCTAGGGTATGGTGGACGGCCACCAACAAGAGAGGGAGAGAGGGCTGGCGTGTATGAAGAAATGAGGGAGAGAGAGAGCTCCAATATTACTTGTAATTAGAGAGCATAGTATGCCTCTCTATTTATAGGGTTTTGGGATCCATGGATCTCAATCCATGGGACACATAAAATCAATGGGTGAGATTGATTTGTGTCAATCCAATGGCCAAGATTGTTGTTGTCAAAAGCAACAAATTTAGGTCAAAATATATTTGATAAAATCAAATATAATTTATTCCTAAATCAACCCAATAAATAAGGAGAGAATACACATGAAGATCAAATCTCCATGTGCAATTAAGAGGGGACGGCCACCCATTCCATATAGGAATTGGGTGCCGCCCACTTGTTTCCCAATGGAGAGCAATCTCATGGATTTCCATGAGATTGCATATCTCCTTGGATTTCTCTCCTATTAATTTGCAACAAATTTTGTTGGGTTTTATTCTTCAAAAATAATTCACAATTATCTTTGAGAATATTGCATTCTTGCCATGGAAAAAATTGTGAATCATATTCACAACCCAAAACAGCATATAATTCATATTGTTAATTAATTATACAATGTGTATCCAATACACATAATAATTAATCAACACATATAAATTATAATTAGCTCTCTTTAATACATTATAAATCACATTTATAATATATTATGAATAATTGGATATTTCTATCCACATTATTCTTATCCACATTAATTAAATCACATTTAATTAAATTGGATAATTTCTTCACACATCAAGATGATTAAATCACATTTAATCATTATTTCTTCATTGCTTAGATCTTATGGAATTATTCTTGAACCCTTCAAGAATAATGCAATCTCTCCGCAGATACTTGAAGATAAGGACAGGGCGATTGTATTGTTCCACGTATAGTGACATGGATATTGAGATCATATCTCAAATCCAGATCGCGAGCCTCCCATAGATGCTTGATTAAATCAAGACCATAAATCTAATCTTCTCATTGTATCTGAATCACATTCAGATCAATGTCCAACACTTGGACTAAGATCAGATTACTTCTCTACCGAGAGGAGTCACTAAAATCCAGACCCGTTTCATCACTCCCTAGGAATGGAAGCGTCATGGTTATACAATCGTTTATGATCAAATCACCCTCAGGTATTCCCAATACATGTACATCCTGCATACTGGAAGACTCAGACTAAACCCGAAGTATCGGATCAACTTTATACTGTCTACTTCATGGTTTTATCAGTAAGTTTCTCATTTGATCATTGGGAGTTGGTATCGATCATACACTTTCCAAAATTGTATATCATACCTAGGTCTTAATCATATACTAAAAGTATATATCAAACCTACAAATTCAGTCAAGCTTCCAAAGCGAGACGACCATGCGCATGGAATTTGATTCTTCCCAATATCTCATGAGTGAGCTCATGTCTTCCGATTCAGTAACTAAACCTGTATGATCCCTTTGAGAGATCGTATTACTCATATGCCCTTATATGCACACCAGCGCGCCGGTGTATAGACCTTGATTAGGTCATCAACCTATTGGTCTGCCAAATGTACATACTTAGACATATAGTAACACATCTGTCTCCGGTCAGAGGATGCGTGCCTATATCATGACAGCATATGATATAGGACTTTGGTTATCTCGATCTCGTTAAGTCAACTCTTTGACCTAACTAATCTGACACCTCCGAATCTCTATTCCTATGCAGAGGACCTGCATCAAGAGGTCGGTCAGATATCAGCCTAAAGAGATAAGGATTGCCATCTCCTACTCAGGCTGGAGATCATCTCTTAACAATCATTTGACGGTGCTTGATGATTCCTCAATCTAACTCTTTAGATATTCATCCAAGCACCAGCCTCTATGATTCAATAGTTGAATCAACAGCTGTATGATTATTAAGATGGCCATGGTACATAACCCTAATTGTACTAAGGGACCTGTTATACAAATTATTCATTCTTCATTTCAGATCAGGGAATGATATGTGCAATAACATTTATTGCATAATGGCTCGCCGTGGGCTCGCATTTCCAACAGATTCTTCGCCTCCATTCATATCTATCTTGGGCCAATCCCGGGCTTATGTCCACAAAACTAATATCCCTTTGTATTGTCTCTTTCCAACACTTCTTGGGCCGTCCCCGCCCTCTCTTAACCGGCTCAACATCCCAACACTCGCATCTCCTAACCGGTGCATCAACTGATCTTCTTTGCAAATGTCCAAACCATCTTAAGCGATTTTCTCGCATCTTATCCTCGATCGGAGCTACACCAACTTTCTTTCTGATTGCATCATTCCGAATCCGATCTTTACGTGTGTGTCCACACATCCACCTTAGCATTTTCATTTCTGCTACATTCATTCTCTGCACATGTTTATGGTTCACAGGCCAACATTCAGATCCATAAAGTATAGTAGGTCTCACAGCTGCTTTGTAAAACTTTCATTTAATCTTTAAAGGAATTTTCTTATCACAGAGAACAACAGAGGCTCCTCACTACTTTAGCCAGCCTGCATTTATTGTATTAGTAACATCTCCATCAATTTCCCCATCATGTTGCAGAATAGATCCCAGATATCTAAAGGAATCTCTTTTCTGAATGTTATCGTCACCACTCGATTCCTTCACCATTGCTTCCATCAAAGGTTCACTCCATATATTCCGTCTTAGCCCTACTTATACGAAATCGTTTAGTCTCCGACTCATGTCTCCAGACCTCAAGCTTCTCATTTACTCCATCTCGAGTCTCGTCAATTAACACAATATCATCAACAAATAACATACACCAAGGTAACTCATCCTGAATGTGACTGGTCAACTCGTCCATAATCAAAGTAAAAAGAAATGGACTCAAAGCAGAACTTTGATGTAAACCAATGTTGATGTCAAAATATCCAGTCTTCCCAGACGCGGTCCTTACACAAGATAAAGCCCTATCATACATGTCCTTTATGAGGTTAATGTATATGACAGGTATTTGTCTCTTCTTCAAAACTCTCCACAATATCTCCCGTGGGACAGAATCATAAGCCTTCTCCAAATCAATAAAGATTATGTGGAGGTTCTTCCTTTTAGCTTTATAAATCTCCATTGTTCTCCGCAGCAAATTGATGGCTTTAGTCGTTGAGCGACCTGGCATGAACCCGAATTGGTTTTCTTTTACATTGGAAATTTGCCTCAACCTTCTTTCGATCACACGTTCCCAAATTTTCATAGTGTGACACATTAGCTTGATACCTCTGTAATTTGAACAATTTTGAATGTCTCATTTATTCTTATAAAGAGGCACCACGATACTCCTCCTCCAATCTTCAGGCATTTTCTTGCTTCGCCAAATAATATTGAATAGATCCGTAAGCCAAGTCAAACCATGCTCATCTAAAACTCTCCATACTTCTACAGGGATGTCATCTGGTCCTACACCTTTTCCAGGTCTCATAACCTTCAAAGCCTCCTCTACTTCCTTTCTTTGTATCCGTCTATAGCATGCACGATTCAAGTAACTTTCACTACAAGCTAGATCACCCAAAGTGATATCTCTGTTTCCTTCCCCAATGAAAAGTTTATGGAAGTACTACTCCCATGTAGTCTTTATATCCTTCTGAGTAACAAGCACATGACCTTCCTCATCCTTGATGCATCTCACTTGAGAAAGGTCTTTGGTTTTTCTTTCTCTTGCTTTGACCAACCTGAATATATCCTTCTGTCCCGCCTTAGAATCGAGATTTTTATACAAAACTTCATAAGCTTGTGACTTAACTTCGCTTACGGCCTTCTTTGCTTCCTTCTTCGCTATTTTGTAGTTTATGACAGTTTCCTCTGTTCTATCCTTAGACATAGCTTTAAAGCAAGCTCTTTTTATTTTCAGCTTCTCTTGCACCCCTTCACTCCACCACCAAGCCTCCTTTTGACATGGAGCTCCTCCCTTTGACTCGCCTAGCATCTCTTTGATACCTTTCGGATACAAGATGCTACCGCCTCCCACTTCTCGTTTGCACTACCGCTACAATCCCAAGATAAGTCTTCTAAAACCTTCTCCCTGAAGCTCGCTTGCTTCAGTGGAAGATTCCACCATATAGTTCTAGTTATCTTAGAAACCCTCCTTTTCTTTACCAACCCTTTCATTTGTACATCCAAGACTAACAAATGATGTTGGGTTGTCAATCTCTCTCTTGGGATTACTTTGCAGTCTTTACAACACAACCTATCTCTTCTCCTCAACGCAAAGTAATCTATCTGTGTTCTAGACTTCTAGTTGGCCCACTCTTATAAGTAATTAAATGTTCCTCCCTCTTCTTGAAGAGAGTGTTTGCTATGAAAAGATCATATGCCGTTGCAAAATCCAGGATGACTTTTCCCTCTTCATTTCTATCCCCAAAACCATGTCCTCCATGAATACTAGCATACCCTGAAGCATCTTTTCCCACATGTCCATTAAGATCTCCACCGATGCAAATCATCTCTCTTTGTGGGATTCCTTGTAGACTCTTATCCAAATCCTCCCAAAAAGCTTGTTTAGTCCTTTCATCTAAACCATTTTGCGGTGCATAAACTGAGATGATATTCGGAATTTCTTCTTCAAGCACCAATTTTAGCAAAATAATTCGATCCCCGAATCTTTTCACCTCAACCACACAATCCTTCAAATCCTTATGAACAAGAACGGATGAAACTGTCACAAATTACAAAATAACGAAGAAGGAAGCAAAGAAGTCTGTAAGTGAAGCCAAGTC
This sequence comes from Ottelia alismoides, assembly GCA_037367405.1. Lineage (NCBI taxonomy): Eukaryota > Viridiplantae > Streptophyta > Magnoliopsida > Alismatales > Hydrocharitaceae > Ottelia > Ottelia alismoides. The sequence continues at coordinate 139,326 of JAZKJV010004302.1, read as the reverse complement.
GTTACTTATGAAGTTTTCTATAAAAAGCTTGACTCTAAAGGAGGGCCAGAAAGATGATGGGAAGATGGAAGAATCCGATACTATGTCTCCAAGAGGCAAAATGGGTTGATGAGAAAGCAATGGAGATCAATAAGACATGCTTTAAATTATGGTATTTGGGTAAATGGAGGGTAGAAATGGTGTGAATTGGTTGTTCATTAGGATTTGAAGCCTTGAAGGATAATGCCGTTGAGGTGCAAAGATTTGGGGATGTGATTATTTTGCTAAGATTGGTGCTGCAAGAAGTTATAAATGTAATCTCAATTTATGCACTGCAAGTTGGTTTAGAGGAACGAAATAAACTAGCTTTTTGAGAGGAATTTGATAAGATTATGCAACGAATCCACAAAGAGAGATGATTTGTCTAGGTGGAGATATAAATGGACATTTGGGAAAATATGTTTCAGAGTATTCTAGCGTTCATGGAGGCCATGACTTCGGGGGTAGAAGTGAAGAGGGAAAAGGCATCCTAGATTTTGTAACGACTTATGACCTTTTAATAGCAAACACTATCTTCAAAGAAGAGGGAGGAGCATTTAATTACTTTTAAGAGTGACTCGACTAAAACACATTATTTTGAGATGAGGAGAAGGGATCGGTTATGTTGCAGAGATTACAGAGTAAACCCAAGAGAGAGCTCTACATCTCAGTATCGCTTGTTAGTCATGGATGTGCAATTAAAAAGGTTGGCAAAGAAGAGGACGGTTCCCATGATCATTAGAACTAAATATTGGAATCTTTAATCGAAGCAATCAAGCTTCAAAGAGAAGGTTTTAGAAGACTTATCTTGGGATTTTGTAAAGTGCAAACGAAATGCATGAAGCGGTAGCATCTTGTATCCGAAGGGTAATTGAAGAGATGCTCGACAAGTCTAAGGGAAGAGTTCCATGCTAAAAAGAGGCTTGATGATGGAGTAAATGGTGCAAGAGAAGCGTAAAATTTAAAGAACTTGCTTTAAAACTATGCGTGAGGATAGAACGGATGAAACTGTCACAAACTACAAAATAATAAAGGAAGCAAAGAAGTTTGTAAGTGAAGCCAAGTCGTTACTTATGAAGTTTTGTATAAAAAACTTGACTCTAAGGAGGGCCAGAAGGGTATATTCAGATTTGCCAAAGCAAGAGAAAGAAAGACCAAAGATCTTTCTTAAGTGAGATGCATTAATAATGAGTAAGGACTTGTGCTTATTACTTAAAAGACACAGAGATTAGATGAGAGCCACATTTTTCATAATCTTTTCATAGGGAAGTGAATTGAGTGATTACTTTGGGAGATCTTGGTTGTATTGAATGTTATCTGGATCGTGCAAGCTATAGATGGATGCAAAAGAAGGAAACAAAGGAGGCTTTAATGGGTATGAAACACAATAAAGGGGTAAGGCATAGTGTCATTTCTATAGAAGTTTGGAGAGTTTTATGTAAACATGAGTTTGACTTAGCTAACAAATTTATTCTGTTATATGGCGAAACAAGAGAGACATGGATGAGGAGTGTTCCACGTTAGGTAGTCGATAGCCATCGCAAGAGAGAAAAATTCCTAAATAGTATTTTTTAGAAACACTATTTAGGAATTTTTCTCAAAACATTCCGATTCTTTTCAACATGGATTTAAGCAAACATTTAGATTTTATTAGGGGCGTTCCATACTAGCGATGCGTTGCGTTGCCCGAATGCATTAAGAAGTTGGCAAGGACTGCTACATCGCTGGCCGTATGTAGTTTAAAATTTGCAAGAGTTCTTGCATGAGGAATGCATGCGAGTAAATAAGATAGTTCCGCTGCATTACCGCCTGGATGCAGTCCAAAATTTACAAGAGTTTTCGCATGTTGGACGCATGCGAGTAAAGAAATTAGTCCATAAGAGGCTGCAAAGGAAGTTGCGGATATGTAGTTGGAATATTGGCACTTCAACTGGCAAATCGATATAGATAGTAGATACGGTGGAAAGAAGAAAGATTCAGATACTATATCTCCAAGGGCAAAATGGGCGGGAGAGAAAGCAAGGGATATCGAGATGGCATATTTAAACCTTGTTATTCAGGTAAAGATAAGGGTATAAATGGTGTTGAAGTGGTTGTTAATAAGGACTTGAAAGATAGTGCGGTTGATGCACAAATATTCGAAGATCGGATTATTTTGCTAACATCGGTGCTCGAAGAAGAAATTCTGAATATCATCTCAGTTTATGCACCGCAATTTGGGGTTGATGCACAAATATTCGAAGATCGGATTATTTTGCTAACATCGGTGCTCGAAGAAGAAATTCTGAATATCATCTCAGTTTATGCACCGCAATTTGGTTTAGATGAAATGATTAAACAATCTTTTTGGGAGGATTTGGATAAGATTATGCAAGGAATCTCACAAAGAGAGATGATTTGCCTAGGTGGAGATCTTAATAGATATGCGAGAAATGATGCTTCAGGGTATGCTAGTGTTCATGAAGGCTATGTCTTCGAGAATAGAAATGAAGAGGGAAAACCCATTTTAGATTTTGTAACTGCTTATGATCTTTTCATAGCAAACACTCTTCAAGAAGAGGGATGCGTATTCAATTACTTATAAGAGTGGCACAACTAGAATACGAATAGATTACTTGCGTTGATGAGAAGAAATGATTATGTTGCAAAGGTGGAGATCTTAATAGACATGTGAGAAATGATGCTTCAGGGTATACTAGTGTTCATGAAGGCTATGTCTTCGAGAATAGAAATGAAGAGGGAAAGACCATTTTAGATTTTGTAATTGCTTATGATCTTTTCATAGCAAACACTCTTCAAGAAGAGGGATGCGTATTCAATTACTTATAAGAGTGGCACAACTAGAATACGAATAGATTACTTACGTTGATGAGAAGAGATCGATTATGTTGCAAACAAGGTTTAGGAAAGCGGTATGCGTATGCGTTCGGACTGGTCATCGAATACTGAGTAAGCGGTATGCGGGGGCATATGCGGGGTATATACGGTTCTAAGCGTTTGTCTAATTTTTAATTTAAAAATAAAAAAAATCTGTGAACTACATTACCACTGAGGTTATGTATCTAAGTGGAGTTAAAGAAGATCTAAGAAAAACGATTCATGTTAGATGGATGTGTATACATACTTTTAATTGCCTCATATTTAATCACAAAAAAACATTTATTGTAAAAACTTCACATTATATGATTCGTAATAACAAAACTTCAATACACATAAATGCACTACATGAGCAAAACCTCAATCGACATATATAAAAAATATTCGACGATACATTGCATATATTCATGAAAACAATACATGAGAAAAGCATAAAACATTGCATATACATAATGGTATAATGCATTGCAATTGTATAGAAATGCATATTATATTCTACCAATTGAATGAAGAGGCAGAGTTACGGAACTAAGGACATGAATGCAAAGATTGAAAAGTTGGAGCTACCGGAGCAATATGCGGGGCATATGCGGGATATGCGGGGCATATGCGGGCCGCATATGCGGGGAGGGCGCATAATGCACTGATTCAAGTAATCGGCGCGGCCTGCATGCCACACGGGCATATGCGGCCGCATATGCGGCCCGTGCGGCCAATTTCGTGAACACTGGTTGCAAAGATTATAAAGTAATCATATGAGAAAGTTTGACAGCCCTACATCGTTTGTTAGGCATGGACATGCAAATAAAAGGGCCGGTAAAGAAAAGGAGGGTTTTCAAGATCACTAAAATAGATTGTGGAATCTTCAATTAAAGCAATCAAATTTGAGGGAGATGGTTTTAGAAAACTTATCTTGTGATTATAATGGAAGTGCAAACAAGATGTGGGAGGCGGTAGCATCTTGTATCCGAAGGATAGTCAAAGAGGTGCTAGACGAGTCAATGGAAGGAGTTCCAGGCCAAAAGGAAGCTTGGTGCTGGAGTGGAGGGGTGCAAGAGAAGTTCAATCTTTAAAGAAGCATGCTTTAAAGCTATGTCTAAGGATAGAACTAAGGAAATTGTCACAAATTACAAAATAGCGAAGAAGGAAGCAAAGAAAGCTGTAAACGAAGCTAAATTAAAAGTTTTAAAGTTTTTTACAAAAATCTCGACTCTAAGGAGGGCCAAAATGATATATTTAGATTGACCAAAGTAAGAGAATGAAAGATCAAAGGCCTTTCTCAAGTGAGATGCATTAAGGATGAGGAAGACTTGTGCTTGTTACTCAGAAGGATATAAAAACTAGATGGAAGCAATATTTTCATTAGTTTTTCATTGGGGGAAGAAAAATAAAGAGATCACATTGGGAGATCTAACCAGTAGTGAAAGTTACTTGAATCATGCAAACTATAGATAAATACGAAGGAAGTAGAGAATGCTTTGATGGTTATGAAACTCGGGAAAAGTGTATGACTTGATGACATTCCTATAGAAGTATGGAGAGTTCTAAGTGGGCATGGTTTGACTTGGCTTATAAATTTATTCAATGTTATTTTGTGAAGCAAGAAAATGCCTGAAGATTGGAGGAGACTCATTGTGTCGCCTCTTTATAAGAACAAATGAGACATTCGAAATTGTTTGAATTACTGAGGTATCAAGTTAATGAGCCACACTATGAAAATTTGGGAATGTGTGATCGAAAGAAGGTTGAGGCAACTGTCCAAAGTAAAAGAAAACCAATTTGGATTTTTTGAGATTGCTTAACTATTGAAGCCATCTCCTTGCTGAGGAGAACAATGGAGATTTATAGATCTAAAAGGAAGTACTTCCATATGATTTTTATTGATTTGAAGAAGGCTTATGATTTTATCCGCATGAGATATGTTTGAGAGTTTCCAAGAAGAGACAAGTATCCATCCTATACATTAACCTCATAAAGGATACATATGATAGGGTGCCATCTTGTGTAAGGATCTAGTCTGGGAAGACTGATTATTTTAACATCAACTTTGGTCTAGGTTCAACTTTGAGTCCATTCCTTTTGAATTTGATTATGGACGAGTTGACTAGTCACATCTAGGATGAGATACCTTGGTATATGTTATACGTCGATGATATTGTGTTGGTTGATGAGACTAGAGATGGAGTAAATGAGAAGTTTGAGATTTAAAGACATGCATTAGAGGCTAAAGGTTTTCGTATAAGTAGGGCTAAGATTGGTAATGTGAAGCAATGGTGAAGGAATCAATGTGAAGATTGGTGAGGATAATAAAATTCAGAAGAAAGATTCTTTTAGATGCTTGGATCTACTTTGCAACATGACATGGAAATTGATGGAGATATTACTTATATAATAAATGCAGGTTTGCTAAAGTGGAGAGGATCCTCTACTGTTCTATGTGCTAAGAAAATTCTTTTGAAAATCAAAGGAAAGTTTTACAAAGCAGCCGTCGGACCTGCTATGCTCTATTGATACGAATGTTGGTCCGTGAATATAGACATGTGCAGCGATTGACAATAGCAGAATGAAAATGCTAAAGTAGATGTGTGGAAATACACATAAAGATTGGTTTCGGAATGATGTATTCAGAAGAAAGGTAATGTAACTCCGATCGAGGATAAGATGCGTGAGAATCACTTACAGTGGTTGATTATTTGCAAGGAGGTTGACTGATGCACCGGATAGGAGATGCGAGTTCTAGGATGTTGAGCCGGCTAAGAAAGGGCGAGGAAGGCCCAAAAAGTGTCGGAATGAAACTAGCCGAAGGGATTTTAGTTTTTTATCTAAGCCTGAGAATGATCCATGATAGTTCTGAATGGAGGCAAAGAGTGCATGTAGCCGACCTACTTAATGTGGGAAAATGCTTTGTTGCTGTTATACGACGAAGTAAGAAAATGTCCGAAGAATGGATAAGGAGCATTGTAGTGCCTCTTTATAAAAATAAAGGAGACATTTAGAATTGTTCGAATTATAGACATATCAAACTGATGAGTCATATTATGAAATTTGGGAACATGTAATCGAAAGAATGTTGTGGCAAGTTTCCAATGTAATTGGAAACTAAATCGAATTCATGCCAAGTCGCTTAACTATTAAAGCTATAAGCGTAAAAAAAAACTATTAAAGCTATCCATTTGAGAAGAACAATGGATATTTATAGAGCCCTATAAAAGAACCTCCATATGATTTTTATTGATTTGCGTAAGGCTTATGATTCCGTCCAAGGGAGATTTTATGGAGATATTTGGAGAAGTAACCGTCGTATACATTAACCTTATAAAGGATATGTATGGTGGGGCTTTATCTTGTCTAAGGATCTAGTCTGGGAAGACTGACTATTTTAACATCAACATTGTTCTGCATCAAGGTTCAACTTTGAGTCCATTTCTTTTTATTTTGATTATGGACGAGTTGACTAGCTACATTCAGGTTGAGATACCTTGGTGTATGTTATTTGCAGATGATATTGTGTTGATTGATGGGACAAGGAAGGGAGTAATGGGAAGCTAGAGTTTGGAGATACGCTTTAGAGACTAAAGGATGTCATATAAGTAGGCTAAGACTGGATATATTGAGTGTACATTTGATGGAAACAACAATGAAGGACCCGAGGTGAAGATTGGAAACAACAATATTCAGAAGAAAGATTCTTTTAGATATTTGGGATCTATTTTGCAACATGATAGGGAAATTGATGGAGATGTTACTCATAAAATAAATACATATCGGCTAAAGTGGAGAGAAGCATCCATTGTTCTTTGTGATAAGAAAATCCCTTTGAAAGTCCAAGGAAAGTATTACAAAGCAGTCGTGTGACCTGCTATGCTTATGGATTAAAATGTTGGCGTGTGAACTATAGACATGTGAAGACAATGATAGTAGCAGAAGTGAAAATCTAAGGTGGATGTGTGGTCCTACATGAAAAGATCGGATTTGGAATGATACGATCAGAAGAAAAGTTGGTGTAGCTTTGATAGAGGATAAGATGGGAGAAAATGGCTTAAAATGGTTTGACCATTTGCAATGGGTCGGTTGATGCAACTCCTAGAGGATGTGAGATTTTGATATTAAGCCGGTTAAGAGAGGACGAGGAAGGTTTAAGAAGTGTTGGAATGATATCCGAAGGGATCTTAGTTATTTGGATTTAAGCCCGAGAATGATCCAAAATATATCTGAATGGAGATAGAAAATCCATATTTCCGATCCTACTTAATGTGGGAAAAAGGCTTTGCGTATGTATGTATTGTGTGTTTCACGTGTTTAGTCACAACATTGCCTATTGTTATAGTTGGGTGAGTGGGCCTATGAATAGGGCCTTATGCCACAAATTTCAATGATAAGAATATATAAAGAAGCACAACAGTTTGGTTGCTTCTCCCGATGTGGTAATGTGGTCATCCTGATTTTCTTGAACCACATAAGTTTAATGGTTTGAATCTTGGGCACGTGGTTGTGCTCTGTTTTCCTACACCATTAGAGAACTATTGTGTGCATGTTTTAAAGAAAAACGTCTTGAGGCACCGAGTCATAAGCCTCAAAGCGATTTTGAGGGAAAATAACCTTGAGTTGAGGCTATGTGCTCATTCGAGAAGTACTCCTTGATTGTTTGAGGTGATATCAAGGCAATGGAGTGGTATGGCGGCACTGCCTATGTTATTTAGGAATATGAAGATATTTTAAAAGAAGATATTATGCTTTTATATATTCTTTGGGAGTTAGTTTGAGAAGCCGAGGAAGAAATGGCTTTTTAAGAGTATTTGAGTAGAAAGTAAATTTTTGGAATACTGATAGCATTTATAGTCCATTGGATCCTTCTTTGATTAACCGGTTAGTTTCTGTTACATAGTCTTCGATTTTCTCGGAATGAGATTTTTTATTGCTAGAGCGTAAAATATTAATATTATCCGATGAGATTTTTTATTGTTAGAGCGTAAAATATTAAAAGTATTCTTATTCTTATTGTTGGTAATGCTGTATATATTTTTTTAAAGAAAGAAGGGCATGCACCGTAAAGGTGCTTGACCAAAAAGTAATGCTGTATATATATGAACTGTGTTAGAAGTTTAGAACATCATTTCACCATTACTTTATCACATGAGACGCTTGATCCTATAAGACAATGGTGAACTTTTAGTTATAAATGCAACCTGAATCTTTAATAAAATGCTGGAAACAGGCTGTTTAATTGTTGATTCTTAAACATTTTATTCATAGTCTCTTATAATTTAAGAGTGACTAGAGCAACAAAAATACTTATACTTATAAGTTCTGACACATTAATGAATTGAAAATGTACGAAAACACATTTTTTATATTTGTATTAAACTATATATATATATATATATATATATATATATATACACACACACATGACTTCATTTAATATTATTTCTCTTCGTAGGCATCTGGGCTTACACCTTGCCTCATAGGAAATCACCTCGATCTGCCTCTAAATTTTTAAAACCTTAATTATGATTATGTGGAGGATGTGGGATGGCATTAACGAAAATGTAGATGTTATATGGACATATCATTTAGAAGCTCTTAGTTTTTTTTAAGGAAAAATGGTGCATTGTTATAAAGAGACATCCGATTCGGATGGGTTTACGAGCTATGCTGAGAGTTCCAAAGCATTATGGTATTTTTGATAGAATTTCTGGTTTATTTGATTCTCTTGGTAATTGCCCCTATCGTTCCCACCATAAAAAAGGACAAACGAATGATGATCCATTTTCTTATTAGCATTAATTCTTGATTGTGATTTTGTGCCACTGAAAACTCTAACCCTACTACCTTGTAAAGCTTGGACGGTTCCATTGTCATTGGCAATAGCTGCCATTGTTCCAGCAACGACAACAATTATTACAATCGCTAATAGACATCGTGTTATCAGTACCACAATTGTCATAAGCCACTACCTCATGTGGCTTCAATTATCGTATTGTCTTATCGTTGGCCATCGCAATGATCGCGAGGGATGCCTAGGGCCTTCTGCTCTCTGATATATAATCCTTTTACATGAATCAATGCATGTCCAACTCTGTTTTGCTATTGGTAAGGGGTTGAACTTCAGGACTTGTACATAATATGTAAGGATGTTTTGCTTGGTCTACATTCGTAATTACTATTAATGTCCGAGTGGACGCTACATCAGATGGGATTTTTCCTTAATCATCATATTTTCCTCCTCTTGAATATTAAGAAGGATATAGTTTTTTTTAATCTAAGTTGGGTCATTTTAACTCAGCCATGGCCGGTCCCAAGCTCGGATAAATGAGGAGGGTTGCATTAGGTAGCCGACAACCATCTTAAAACAGTCAGAGACAACTTCCTAAATAGTACTTTTTTTTCTAAAAAAAATACTATTTAAGAAGTTGCCTCATGACAGTCGGATCTTTTCAACATGGATTTAAGCAAACATACAGATTTCGTTGGGGCGTTCCCCTTACTTCGACTTGCGACGCGTTGCATCGCCCGAATGCAATGGAAAATTGACAAGGGCCGCTACATCGCAGCTTGGATATAGTTCAAAATTTGCAAGGGTTCTTGCATGAGGAACGCATGCGGGTAATTAAGCTAGTTCCGTTGCATCACTGCCCAGATGCAGTCCAAAATTTACAAGGGTTCTCGTATAATGGACGCATGCGAGTAAAGAAGTTAGTCCAAAAGAGATTACAATGGAAGTTGCGGATTGGTAGTTGGAATATTGGCACTTTAACTGGAAAGTTGATGAAGATAGTGGTAACGATGGAAAGAAGGAAGATTCATATACTATGCCTTCAATAGACTAAATGGGTTGGAGAGAAAGCAAGGGAGATTGAGAAGACATGCTTTAAACTTTGATATTCAGGTAAAGATAATGGTAGAAACGGTGTTGGAATGGTTGTTCATAAGGATTTGAAGGATTGTGTGGTTGAGCTAAAAAGATTCGGGGATCGAATTATTTTGATAAATTTGGTGCTTTAAGAAGAAATTCCGAATATCATCTCAGTTTATGCACTGTAAATTGGTTTAGTTGAAAGGATTAAACAAGCTTTTTAGGAGGATTTGGGTAAGAGTCTACAAGGAATCCCAGAAAGAGAGATGATTTGCATTGGTGGAGATCTTAATGGACATGTGAGAAAAGATGCTTCAGGGTATGCTAGTGTTCTTGGAGGACATGGTTTTGGGGATTGAAATGAAGAGGGAAAAGCCATCCTGGATTTTGCAATGACGTATGATCTTTTCATAGCAAACCAAACACTCTCTTCAAGAAGTGGGAGGAACATTTAATTACTTATAAGAGTGGGCCAACTAGAACACAAATAAATTACTTTGCGTTGAGGAGAAGAGATAATCTGTATTGTAAAGATTGCAAAGTAATCCCAGGAGAGAGTTTGACAACCCAACATCGTTTGTTAGTCTTGGATGTACAAATGAAAGGGTTGGTAAAGAAAAAGAGGGTTTCTAAGATAACTAGAATTAGAGGGTGGAATCTTCCACCGAAGCAAGCGAGCTTCAGTGAGAAGGTTTTAGAAGACTTATCTTGGGATTGTAGCGGTAGTGCAAACGAGATGTGGGAGACAGTAGCATCTTGTATACGAAAGGTAGCCAAAGAGATGCTAGGCGAGTCAAAGGGAGGAGCTCCATGTCAAAAGGAGGCTTGGTGGTGGAGTGAAGGGGTGCAAGAGAAGCTAAAAATAAAGCGAGCTTGCTTTAAAGCTATGTCTAAGGATAGAACAGAGGAAACTGTCACAAACTACAAAATAGCGAAGAAGGAAGCAAAGAAGGCCGTAAGCGAGGTTAAGTCAAAAGCTTATGAAGTTTGTATAAAAATCTCGACTCTAAGGCGGGACAGAAGGATATATTCAGGTTGGTCAAAGCAAGAGAAAGAAAAACCAAAGACCTTTCTCAAGTGAGATGCATCAAGGATGAGGAAGGTCATGTGCTTGTTACTCAGAAGGATATAAAGACTACATGGGAGCAGTACTTTCATAAACTTTTCATTAGGGAAGGAAATAGAGATATCACTTTGGGTGATCTAGCTTGTAGTGAAAGTTACTTGAATCGTGCATGTTATAGACGGATACAAAGAAAGGAAGTAGAGGAGGATTTGAAGGTTATGAGACATGGAAAAGGTGTAGGACCGGATGACATCCCTGTAGAAGTATGGAGAGTTTTAGATGAGCGTGGTTTGACTTGGCTTACGAATCTATACAATGTTATTTGGCGAAGTAAGAAAATGCCTGAAGATTGAAGGGGTATCGTGGTGCCTCTTTATAAGAATAAAGGAGAAGCTTCAAAAAAAGAATAAAGGAAACATTAAAAATTGTTCAAATTATATGGGTATCAAGCTGATGTGTCACAATATGAAAATTTGGGAACATGTGATCGAAAGAAGGTTGAGACAAATTTCCAATGTGAAAGAAAACCAATTCGGATTCATGCCAGGTCGCTCAACGACTGAAGCCATCCATTTGTTGAGAACAATGGAGATTTATAGAGCTAAAAGGAAGAACTTCCACATGATCTTTATTGATTTGGAGAAGGCTTATGATTCTGTCCCACGAGAGATATTGTGGAGAGTATTGGAGAAGAGACAAATACCTGTCCTATACATTAACCTCATAAATGACATGTATGATAGGGCTTTATCTTGTGTAAGGACCACGTCTGGGAAGACTGGCTATTTTGAGATCAACATTGGTTTACATCAAGGTTCTGCTTTGAGTCCATTTCTTTTTACTTTGATTATGGACGAGTTGACCAGTTACATTCAGAATTAGTTACCTTGGTGTATGTTATTTGCTGATGATATTGTGTTAATTGACGAGACTAGAGATGGAGTAAATGAGAAGCTTGAGGTCTGGAGACATGAGTTGGAGACTAAAGGATTTTGTATAAGTAGGGCTAATAGGACGGAATATATGGAGTGTACCTTTGATGGAAGCAATGGTGAAGGAATCACGGTGAAGATTGGTGACGATAACATTCAAAAGAGAGATTCCTTTAGATATCTGGGATCTATTCTACAACATGATGGGGAAATTGATGGAGATGTTACTAATAGAATAAATGCAGGCTGGCTAAAGTGGAGAGGAGCCTCTGCTGTTCTCTGTGATAAGAAAATTCCTTTAAAGATTAAAGGAAAGCTTTACAAAGCAGCCGTGAGATCTGCTATGCTTTATGGATCTGATTGTTGGCCTGTGAACCATAGACATGTGTAGAGAATGAATGTAGCAGAAATGAAAATGCTAAGGTGGATGTGTGGACACACACGTAAAGATCGGATTCGGAATGATGCAACAAGAAAGAAAGTTGGCGTAGCTTCGATCGAGGATAGGATGCGAGAAAACCGCTTAACATGGTTTGGACATTTGCAAAGAAGATCAGCTGATGCACCAGTTAGGAGATGCGAGTGTTGGGATGTTGAGCCGGCTAGAGAGGGCGAGGACGACCCAAGAAGTGTTGGAAAGAGACCATACGAAGGGATCTTAGTTTTATGAATATAAGTCCGGGATTGGCCCAAGATAGATCTGAATGGAGGCGAAGAATCCATATAGCCGACCCTACTTAATTGTGGGAAAAGGCTTTGTTGTTGTTGTTGTTCGATCAAACCTAAATATGATGTTTGTAAGCAAAAAATCCATGTTGTCGTCATTGTGTAAAGTGGGAAAAGGTTTGGCCGTTGTTTGGCTCTCTGTCCTTTTCAAATGTGGGTTTACCACTGAACTTAGAGTTCTCAGCCAGAGGAGATGAATACTCCTAGCCTGATTTCGAAGATGAATGAGACCATTTTTGAGCTATTGTCAAGTATGTCTTGAAGAATCCCGTCTTAAAAGATGACAAAAAAGTGTCCCGAAGGACAACATCTTAGCAATGATGCTTACTGGATCTCACCGGAGATAGCACTTGAGATCACGTATATATGTCACCTACTATGGATATGTGAGATCGTTCATAACCCACTACCCACTTGGCTAAGAGAGATTTATTAAATAGCCTGAAGCTCCTAATATCCAAACCATTGATCTCATTTGGTGAGTAGATATCCTACCACTTTTAAACTTTTAACCAAACACTCACCATACATGTTGTCACATGCCTCCTTTCTCACAAGAACCTCCTCACCACATCCAACCTTTGCTCTGTCAATATCCTTAAAATGGATAATTTAGAACATTAGTGGCGCTTGAATAACCGAGTTCAGCGGTACTAATCTCAGCAGTACTAACCGACCGTTCCTAGTAAGCAACTTCATCTTCTAGTTTCAAAGCTCCTTGCCCGCTCTATAAAACAAGTCCACAGCCTATTAATCTATAACTGGATCTGACAATTGGGATGCCAAGGTAAAGCATCGATAGTTGAACTTGCCCAATACTGGTTACCCCTCTATAATCATCAATTTCCTTGGATGGGCCTCTACTGGAGGTTCAGACCATCATTTTTTTTTAAAAATCCATCAATTTCCCCACTTCCCTTGCTAAAAGCCATATTACCATTGATCCTTATCCCAGAAGCTTCCAATATGAAAAGTCTTTGCCCCCTCTATAAAATGAGTCCGGTCTATTGATCACAATTGGAGCTGACAATTGGGAGGCTAGAACATCGATAGGTGCACTTGCGCAATCCTGATTGGCCATCTATAACTGTTGGAAAAGAAAAGAGCCCACCCATGTGTTTAGTACCACATGGGGGAGCGGTCACTGTTGGGTCTGTCCGTGGGGATATATAAGGAGCCCCACACCCCCTGTACTCATTGAGAAAAAGCAATGAAGCATATGCCCCTTTGAGGGCTTCTCCCGTGGTTTCATCCCGCTCCTCACGGAGTAGGGTTCCACGTTAAATCCTGCGTTCTTTCTTTGTTCCATGTTTTGCTTCCGCTTTCTATTTTATAACATGGTATCAGAGCGGGTTCGGTTCTCGTGGATTTGTTGTTAAAGTTTTATTTTTTATTCTGTTCACGATTCGGGGTTTCGATTCATTATCATGATCCAGGGATATGTTCCTCAAGATCTGTTCCTGAAGATCCCGCGCTAAGAGAGATATCTCCGGATCTGCAGATCTGGATCCCTTTCATGCAAGATGGTGGCCACCACATTTGTTTTCTGGATCCCTATTCATCTATATCCAGGCGGAGCAAGATCTCGCCATCCAGATCCAGACGCATGAGCCCCTGCCGCACCTTCATATCGCAGGAGTCCTAGGTTCACATCTCCAGGCCGCGAGCATGCCTTCCAGGAATAGCACCACATCTCTCAGACTGTCGGCAGCACCACCGCGCCATATCCATCACCAGCGAGCGGCTCTTCTGCCGCTAAAGTCCTAAGCAGATCCAGGTTCCCCCCCCAGGCGGAAGCAACCCAACGGCAAGACGGCACGCAACTCAACAGGAGCACCCTACATCGCACCCCATCTCGGCGACCCCAGCACCTCCAGGCGCCGCACCCTCCAGGCGCCGTACCCCAGAAACTCCAGCAAAGGCGGCGCGCACCCAAGCTCCTCCTTCTCAGGCGGCACCCGACGATGTCGCCCAGATCACGCCGCACGCCTCACGATCGGTCCACCTACATCAGTGCTGCCCCAGGCGCTTCCCCATGATCTCGATTACATCTCCTGCGGTGGCCCCAACCGCCATGACCAGCCCCGAGACGGCTTGTAGTGTAGGAATGCGGTCTCCTCCTCCCGAACCGGCAAATCAGGAATGATTGATATCGGGGATTTACCAGCCTAATTCACTCTTCTCGAGGTCTTTCCTTCCCATCCACTCACCTCTGCTTTAGCAAGACCTACCTTCATCCACTTAGGGGCCTACCTACTCAACTTACCTTTCTTTATTATAATAATAGGGCTTCAAAGAAATCTACTTCGGTTTCTGAGCCTCAAATCAGACCCAGGGACCCGGTGTGCGCATTAGGTAGCATCCGGAATGAACAGCTTCCAGGGTTGAGGCCGCCTATGTCTCATCCGCCCCTCATCGCATCCTGGTTCTGATCGTCCTGCACTCTCTCTCATCCGTCGATGCCTATCCAATGTTCTCACCTCCGGGTTCAGGCTGAACTATTTATATAACCAATAGAAAATGGAAAAGAAGGGTCTTCCCCCGCGGATGATTTCCACTAGATATGAATATTAGCCTGACTCCAAAGAAAGAGCATGTCTATATACGAGCGGCGGCGGGAGATGTGAAGGGCGGCACTCCAACCCTCGTGGCGAGGGTTTATTCTAAGGCAGGAACCCTAGCGGCGTGCAGGAACCCTTCGTGCGCTAGGAGGAGTTCGACCGACACCTTAGTGTCGACTCCTCCAAATTGGCAGCCCCTCTAAAGCTTCTTCCTCTACATCTCCAGCATGCGCAAGTCGCCTCTTCTCCAACAGGCGCTGGCGGCGACACAATCCAACCCCATCGTGGGTGTTTTTTTTATATAGAGAAGGGTTCCCGAGGGAACCCTAGAAAGGGGCTTTTATTACATTGGAAAAGGGTTGAAGTGCCCAAGTGGTCCATATTGCAGATTTAAAAAAAAGAAAAAGAAAAAAGGAGGGAGCCCAAGAGGGTTGCGACCCAAACAAAAAAAGGAAGGGTTTAAAAAAAAAGGTTGCAAATTTGTTTACAAAAAAACTAAAAAAAGAGGCGCGTACAAAATAAAAAAGCCGTACGCAGACGCATACAAAAAAAAGTCGTATGCATAAAAAATGTGATTCATGTTTACTTCTCCCAACTTGTCTTTATTTTCATTATTCTCACAAGTTTGGGAGAAAGGGGGAGTAAAAGCCATATGCATTCTACATCATTGATTGACAGACCAAACACTCTGGATTTCGAAGAATATCAAGCCATCTTCACTGTGCATCGATCTTCGTCGTGGTGTCTCTATCCTCGACATCGACTCCGCATTGGATTTGTTTTCTTCAAGGCACGACAGAGACAAAGTCCGGTGATCCGCAGGCACGACTGAGACAGAGATCCGGTGACCATGCAGGCACGATAGAGACAGCCCGGTGACCTTCCAGGCACGACAGAGATACGTTCCGGTGACCTGATATACCCGTCAGCAAGCGGGTTTATCTACCAGTTGCGGATACATACGTTTATTGTGGTGATTTCAAGTGAAGATGTAATGGTGTATATTTTTCTTTATTGTTGCAAGTTGCAGCTGTCCCAGCTACCAACTTGAGGGGGAGTGTTGGAAAAGAAAAGAGCCCACCCATGTGTTTAGTACCACATGGGGGAGCGGTCACTGTTGGGTCTGTCCGTGGGGATATATAAGGAGCCCCACACCCCCTGTACTCATTGAGAAAAAGCAATGAAGCATATGCCCCTTTGAGGGCTTTTCCCGTGGTTTCATCCCGCTCCTCACGGAGTAGGATTCCACGTTAAATCCTGCGTTCTTTCTTTGTTCCATGTTTTGCTTCCGCTTTCTATTTTATAACAATAACCATTACTTCTTCACTTCCCTTGTTAAAAACCATATTATGATTGATCCTCATCTTAAAAGCTTCCCTATGGACAAGACCAATATATGCAGCGATGAACATGACATTGTTCACATGCTTA
Source organism: Ottelia alismoides (assembly GCA_037367405.1). Taxonomy (NCBI): domain Eukaryota; kingdom Viridiplantae; phylum Streptophyta; class Magnoliopsida; order Alismatales; family Hydrocharitaceae; genus Ottelia; species Ottelia alismoides. The sequence goes on along the minus strand of JAZKJV010004302.1, from coordinate 122,859 downwards.
AGCACAGCCTTTGCTGGATCTCTATCAATATCCGTAAAATGGATAATTTAGAATATTAGCGTGGGTTGAATAATCGAGTTCAGCGGTACTAAGCTCAGCAGTACTAATCAACCATTCCTAGTAGGCAACTTCATCTTCTAGTTTCGAAGCTCCTTGCCCTCTCTATAAACAAGTCCACAGCCTATTAATCTAAAACTGGAGCTGACAATTGGGATGCCAAGGTATGGGCCTCATAACCCCTCTATAACCCCTCTATAACCATCAATTTCCTTGGACGAGCCTCTACTGGAGGTCCATCCCATCATTTTTAAAAAACCCATCAATTTCCTCACTTCCGTTGCTAAAAGCCATAGTATCATTGATCCTTATCCCAGAAGCTTCCCATATGAAAAGTCTTTGCCCCCTCTAAAAAACAAGCCCAGTCTCTCGATCACAACTGGAGCTGACAATTGGGAGGCTAGAACATCGATAGGTGCACTTGTGCAATACTGATTGCCCATTTATAGTCATTACTTCCTCACTTCCCTTGCTAAAAACCATATTAGGATTGATCCTCATCTTAGAAGCTTCCCTATGGACAAGACCAATATATGCAGCAATGAACATGACATTGCTCACATGCTTAAGGATAACACTTGTATGTAATTATACACAGGTTGCCTCATAGTGAAATATGAGAATAAGTCCTCCCTCATAGACCTTAAAAACACTGATAGTCAACATATCTGCCACAAGAATGAACAATTTGGGTGGCCGTGGTGATGACCCTTGTTTCACATCACTTTGAAGATGAACTTTCAGATTGACTATTTACTGATATTGAAAAGGACACTATCGCGGTACACATCTTCATCCATGCCACATGCATCGTTGGAAATCCCCACTTCCTTACTATACATAGGAAATACCATATCAAAGTATCATGCTTTTGCAAAGTCAGCTTTCTGCATGAACCCTCTTGTCTCGATCCCTTTCCATTGAGCAATGATGCCTAAGGAAACCATGTTGTTATCCATCAAAATCCTGCTTGTAGTAAAAGTTGATTGAATTAGTTTAACTAATCACTCCAGCGCTTGCTGAAGTCCACACACTAGATTCTTTGCCATGATCTAAGAATGTAGTTGGAGAGAGCAATATACTTGAAGTCCACACTCCATTGCCTCATTTTTTTAGAATGAAAATGATGTGAGCCGTCTACCCAAAAACTTTATATGTTCACAATATCAAACCATTAAAGTTACAAGGACCAAAAAGCATGTAGGCTTTTGGCTTGTTCTAAAACATTCTCCATGTACATCCTCTCTCCCGGAATATGACCCCATGCCATGTGAGCCACAAGGACCAGAGTATATGGGCAACCCAAATCTTGATGGGATCACTCCCATGACCCAATCCTCAATAGACACCCCCAGAAAGCCCACAATGTTCGGTAAAAACTTGGCTTTTTACTTGCTTGTCATCAGCTCATCACCCATTGAAAGAATTGAAAATCTGGACCAGTAGTAGGACTAGGACCTTCCATCGCCAAATATACCCAAGGTTCAGGAAAGCGGTATGCGGGGGCATATGCGTTCGGACATGCCTCCGAATACTGAATAAGTGGTATGCGGGGGGCATACGCGGGGTATATGCGATTCTACGCTGGTTTTCTAATGTTTAATTTACAAATAAATAAATATCTATGAATAGCATTACTATTGAATTTATGTATCTAAACAGAGTTAAAGATCTAAGAAAAACAGTTCATTTTAGATGATTGAGTATATGCTTTTAATTGCCTAACATTTAATCACAAAAAAACATTTAGCCATAAAAACTTCACATATTAGATGATTCATAATAACAAAACTTCATTACACATACATGCATTACATGACCAAAACCTCAATCAATGCATTAAAATATTTGACGATACATTACTGTACTCATGAAAATAATACATGAGATAAACATAAAATATTTATGTATATAATTGTATAATGCATTTCAATTGTATAAAAATGCATGTCGAGGCAGATCTATAGAATTAAGCACTTGAATGAGAGGATTGAAAAACTGGAGATGCTAGAGCAGTATGCATGGCATATGTGGGATATGTGGGGCATATGCGAGCTGCATTTGCGAGGAGGGCACATAATACACCGATTCATGCAATCAATTCGGTCTGCATGCTGCACGAGCATATGCGACTCATGCGACCGATTTCATTAACACTGAATGTACCTATCAAACCTTGAGCGGACAACCAAGAATTCAGAGACAACTTGCATGACACCCACTACCTCCCAAAGCTCCTAGTAGAAGAAAATTTAAAACCTATTGGGGCATTATGCCTTTTTTTATAAACAATTAAACCACAATAGATGTTTTACATGGAGATTGATGGGAGACGGGCAACAAGCTGTATCGTCAATCTATTTTGGATGGCAAATCCACTTCTTTATCCACAAACATGGGAATCATAACATTGCTATGCATAATTTTTTCATTTTTTGGACCCTCTTGAGGAACTTTATCGCTTCAATTGCTAAGAATCCAAAGGTATCGAATCGAAAGGGATGAAATCAACACATGTTCCTTCAGCCCATCCAAATATTAAAACATATGCTCGTCTGGGTGTCGATCTCCTCGCTTGTGGATCACTTAAAAAATTCAGAGGTGCTTCTTTCATGGAAACAACCCCATCATGCCTGAGTACATTGTAAAGGAAATCTCTAACAAGATCATGTCTATATTTAAAACTTGGGAGTTCACGACAATCAATTGCATGCTCCCCAAAAATGTCTAGGTAGGATTTGTGGCATAGTGGTCATGCCTCATCAGCTGGGAAAAGAGGAATCATAAGGTAATATCTGAGAATAGTATGATACTCAATATGTGACATGCATTCCAAAGCCATCAATAGGAATAACAAGAATGCAATCTTGAGCATGGTCAGTTTGTAAACACCAAAAAGTTACCTTTTGTCTAACAGCCATGTCAAACTCCACTTCCATTTATTTAACAATTTTGCTAAAAAGGAAATTTGCCAAAGTATTCTGGACTTTAGGGGAGATGATATCTTTGTTAGCAAGATATGTAAGATCGAGAGACAGAAGTGCGACACTTAGGCCCTCCAAAGCATATAGAAAATCAGAATCCATATCATGGAATCCACTCTCTCGGAAAATGTAATCTTGGAGCACCCAAGATTGAGCTATAGAGACCACATAAGTATACGAAGAAGCCTCAATAGTTGAGTGCATGCCTAAGCCACCGAGTCTGATGGGTAGGGACGCCACCTGTCATTGAAGGTCGTCAAAGAAAAGGCCTCCACAAGCCACAATATCCTTAATATCTCCACGTATCCCTTTGTTAAACCACAAAACAACTCGTTTCATGTATGCGGGTTGACGTGTCTTTAAGTCAAACATGAGCTTGGCCAAACCCATAGAAGATCGTAATAAAAGAAGCTCACTTCGTGGATCATCTAACCGAGGAAGTAATTGCATTAAGTCAACAGCTTTGGTTTCCCTCCTCATAGCCCGGTCTTCAACAAAGCCTTTGTCCCTACTCACTACATCTCCAGGTAATCTCATTCCTAGCACATGCCTCCATATATCCATGGAAAACAACTCTTTGCGGATCTTCTGTCCATCACATGAAGGCCATATAAGCTCAGTTTTTTTGATATTCAGAACACGCTCCATCTCTGGACTTCTGCGTTGTATAATGTCAAGCACCTTGGTCACCTTCAATGTATCCTTGATGATAGTCCCATCATCAAGATACTAGGCATGGAGAAGGAGTTTACAATTATTTTTGATCTCATGAATAAGTTGGTGCAATGCAAGAGAAAAGAGAAGTGGACTCAGGGGATCACCTTGCTACACTCCAATGGTTGACCATATATGATTGTCTCCAATATATAATCTGGCACACTGGGCATATAGAAACTCCACCCATGAAGAAATAGATGGACATTTCCTCCTAATTTCACAATGCATCAAAGATCTATCTATCAAGTTGAAAGCATTAGAGAAATCTACTGTAAGTATAGAGAGAGACCCGTCACCATGAAGCTTACTCAAAAGCCTGCCGGTGTTGTGTAAGCTGGCTTCCGCTCCTTCATATACACCAACCCACATTTAAAGTCATTGAGATACTTGGACATATCTTTGCCCACCCCTATCATCGCAACTTTGGATACTAGTCGCCTCCAAATAATGCTGTAATAGGACATATGCCATTTTCATGTTTGAGTAGTAGAGTAAGAGGTGCAAAAGGCTACAAACTCAGCAAAACTCAAGGGGCATCTCGCACCTGGCCATAAATTAATCACCATGGTGTTATCACGTAGGAGATCAATGGCGATGGCAAATACCTTCCCACAAAGGCCATCGAAAATGTGTTGAGCTCTCAGGCCATCTCTGCCACATGATATCCTTTTAGAAAAAAAATTGATAGACTGGAAATAACATCTGTATCGACTGTAAGAGGAGTCTCTGAAATCAAGATATCTGGCATGGAAGGAGGCAGCTTATACGGATGTTTAACCTCTATGCCTTTTGTGGCATCTTCATTATAAGAAGCCACTCCTGAAGAGCACATGACCTTTATGACTGCTGTAAAGTGTCCATCTGACACTTCGTGAAGGTACTGTGTAATATTGGAGTTTTGATATTTATTCTCCTCGAAGGAGTTGTTTTGACCATGTCATGAAGTCCTAGGTATATCACATTTCAAAATATCACCCACCCTTTTGGTGAAATCGTCTGTACTGCCCCAAGTAGTAAGTAAGCTCAAAATAAGTCATTGTTGCATAGAATTTCAATTGCTAGATCTTCTATCCTGCCTATTCATATGTCTGAATACCTGTAGGGTGCAACGAGGGAGAAGTAACAATCTCATCCAAGCAGATATAGATCCTGACCCGGCGATAACTTGGTGCAGAACTGTCTTCGTAGCCTAGAGAAAGCAAGATGATAATGGTAAGGAATGCTCGTAAATATAGTGATAGGAACTTTTTAAAATACGATCAAGGAGCGTAGCATCAACAACCAACCCATCTGTGATATCAGGTACACCATGTAGGAGTTTTAAGATGTCGATAATGTGCCCCTGAACCATCCCGACGTCATCTGTAACCTGAACAAGGATGTCGTTATGATGGAAAGCACGACTCATAGCTTATATCTTCATGTACCTCCGTCACACCAACTGGTCAACGGTTCTCAAGGTCCCTTCTAAAACAAAATATAGATCAACATCTTTCTTGATGACGTCCTGCAAACAGTAGCATGCTCGTCGCTAGAAAGATGCACCCTCTTGATATGAGAGATCAAACGTGTAAAACCTTTGCTCCCTCCCCCACCATCTGAACAACAATGAAAATTCCTAAATGGGGAAAACGAGCCACGTGTACGATGTAAGACACACAAAGCCTATGTAGAACAATGTAGCGAGAGCCCACGATGTGTTTGGAGCTCGGAGGCACTCTCTCCTTCCTTCAAGTTAGACATAGTGGTGGCCATCTTGATGGGAGAAGGGGGAACCAGGGCCTCAAATTTCAGCGAAATTCGGTCGAATTTCTGTCGAATATCGATATCCAGTCGAAATCGAAATTTGATCGAAATGACCGAAATGACCGAAATATGGGGGTCCTAGTACAAAAAATGACCGACATGATCGAAATTCCAGTCGAAATTCCACCGAAATTCCATCGAAATTCTTTTTTTGTCGATACCGAAATGGTGACCGAAATCGACAGGGGAACTGACGAGTAAACATCCTTGATGGGAGAAGGGGGAATCTGCGAGCAGACACCCTTGCACGTCTAGACGCGTGGGAATCTCTCCGATGGCGAAAGACCAAATCGCTCCGCCACCCGGTGGTGGGAAATTCTCTTCTTGGACGGTGGGGCGTGGCGGGTAGGGAAGGTGGGTGAGGTGGGGGCTGCATGAGGGAGGGCTGCTGGATGTGGGCTTGAGGGAGGGCGTGGTGGGGGGCGCGTAGGGAAGGTGGGCATGGTGGGGGGCTGCAGGAGGGAGGGCTGCGGGCATGAGGGAGGGCGCAGTGGGGGGCATGAAGGGAAGGTGGGGTGCTGTGGGGGGCTGCTGGAGGGAGGGCTGCGAGCATGAGGGAGGAGGGCTGCGGGAGGGAGGGCTGCGTCAGAGGGATCAGCGGTCCAAAACAGATATTACCTCAACCTCAATCATCAATCCAATCAGTCTCTCCTGCTTCTCAGATAGCCTGGTATACGCCCTACCACATTACTTCAACTTCCTATTCAACGTTCGCAGTAAAATCCCCTGCCTAATCTCCCTATCTCCCAGAACCTTACCATAAAGGAGTTTTCTAGACCTGCCAAATCTCTCTTATCTCCCGAAGCCTCACCATAAAGTGGTTTTCCAAGACCTGCACAATCTCCGTATCTCCCAGAGCCTCAAGGTCTTCACCAACAAATCTCTCAATGTTATTGCTTCCTTCTGCCTGATGCCTCCATACGAAAGAACGTTAGCATCACGCTCACCAAGCACCTTTATCACTTCTTGCCACTCCCTTTCATCTTCCTCTCATGTGGAGATGCAACCTCTCATCCTCAAACCTGTCAAGTCCTTCAACCTGCTGCAGCGCATCCAGTTGCCTCTGTTCTCCAGTTGCCTTAAGGCTTCTCTGGAAGTCAAGAGGGGAAAAACCTAAGAACCGCTCCGAATTCCTTATGGCCATGCCGGCACTTGGAACTCCTCTCCAATGGGCCACCATCCTGTGGATGCCAGTCGCCATTAACCATTTTTTTCAAGCTTGAAGTATGGACCATGCCACTTATTTTCATTCAATTGGATCCTCAAAGGTGAGTGTGCGTGTGCATGCATGTGGGTTTATATGCATGCACATTAAGTGTTTATTTGCAAGCATCTGGTACATCGTGATACAGATGTCTGCTCGTATCTTTCAAAGTTCTTTATGTGATTTTTTTTATCACAAAGGATGGCATGAACCTTTTGTTCTTTGGTAACTGACTTCATTTTGCATTGTATCTAATTCGTTATGATGTCAACCTCTTATTTTCTCAGAGTAATACGGATGTGGAAATGGAAAATACAAATGGTAAATTTGATGAGGATGATAATGAATCAGAGAAGGCATGGAAGCAGGTTCTGGAGTCCTTCAAAGATAACGCCTTAAAGATGCAGAGTGTGTCTCAAGAAGCTTATGACATATACTCAAAAAAGGCTATGGTAATTTTGGAGGAAACTTCCAAAAACATGATGATCCAAGCAGATAAGGCAAGCCATGATATTGCGGAGATAGCAAAAGAGATTGGCGAAGAAGGGCGACAATATATAGTTGCAGCAGCTGAGAAATCTCCAGATTCAGTGAAGGAAATTGTTGAAGTTTTCACTTCTCCAGATGATGATTTAAGGGACCTATCTAAAGTTCGTGATTTTCACATTGGAATCTCTTATGGTATGTTTGAGTGTTCGAGCTAGCTATTATTAACTGTTTCCTTTGCTATTTTATTGTGTAATTGCGCTGTTTTTCTTTCTGTCATGTAATTGCACTGTTTTTCTTGTTTCGGCAGCTGTATCTTTCTCTTCTATTTTGATGCTATATAAGATTGACGTTCTTATATGTATAATCTACTCGTATCTTCAGGCACCATTCTTGCTGTTGGGGGATTCATGTCTTTCATGGTTACTGGGAGCACTGCTGCCATTCGCTTTGGTGTTATTTTAGGTAGTGCGCTCTTAGCTCTGGCTATATCTAGTTTGCGTGCTTGGAGATCTGGAAAATCGTCACCTCTTCTCTTGAAAAGCCAAACAGGTTAGTCCTCTTTCTTATGCATTTTTTCCCTTACTGACTGTTGATCGATATCCAAACAAACTCTATCCACTCCCCTGTCCCTCAACACAGCACTCATGACGCTGCAATACTGATACATGCCCCCTTGCTGACATGCGCAAATGAGTTAGTTCAAGACATGCGTGCATTCATGATCAAATGTGATATCCCTATCCACAAGGGTAACTAAGTGGTAACATGTGATTGGGCATGTTGTATGCAGACAGTGAGTGTCTTCTTGTGTTTTATGTGCATGTACACGTTAATTAATCTACCTATAGGTATAGAGTTGGTAACAATGGGAACTTTTGAAAACAAACTGTTTTACACTTGGGGGGAACTTTATGATGCTCCAGTTCGATTTCTCAACTAATGCCATAATTTATTATAAGGCTTTGTTAAGTTTCTACTCTCCATTTAATGATGCAAGCATATTTTATCCTTCGTGGAAGATGTTAGACCATGTGAACTTTTATTTTCATTTGCTAGTTTTCTTGTTTTGATTGTTTTTACATAGAGGCTCTTTTATAAGAGCAGTATTCAATATTTAGTTGAGCGTCAAAGCCTCAATGTGAATGTGGCAAGCCAGAAGTCATTGAGATACCCATGGAAACTTCTGCCAGGAGCAGAATGCCTGTAAATGAATCTTTTGTCTGCATTGTTTCAAATACATATGATTTTGTAGGAATGCAATAATCACAGACCTGCATAAAACTGTGATGCTTAGATAAATACCAAACCTATATGGTTTTGTTCAAGATGTATAGGTAATTTTCAAATTCTTGGATATGACCTTTTTTATTTGATTTATCATCCACTGAAATGGGTTTTATTCTTTATGCAGCTATTGCCGCCATACTTTTTGTAAGGGAGTGGCGCTTGTTTTCTCAGGTAAGGCTCTCCATCCAACAATTTTGGGGATGCATGCTACATAAAAATACTTGTTGGAGTATTTGGTTATACATCATTTATATGAGAGATGGGTAAATGGATCACTCCAGGATCCATTTACCGCATCCAAGTCTTTAGTCCCACATCTATCAGTTGGGAGATGCGAAGAATCAGTAGGGTCTATATATAGACCCCCACACCCATTGTATCCAGTGAGAAAAGCAATAGACTATCAGTCCTTTGAGGCGTTCTCCCGTGGTTTCATCCTGTTCCTTAGGGAGTAGGATTCCACGTTAAAATCTCTTTGCATTCATGTTTATTTTTCTGTTCTTCATGCTCTGTTTATCATTTTCGCTTACGCATTCCTATTTTCTAACTTGATATCAGAGCGGATCGATTATTGAGGATTTTTATGTTCTTTATTATTTTATTCGAGATTCGATTTTGAAGTTCTTGTTCTTGAAGATGAAGATTATTTGTTAACGTTCCGGAGTTTGATCTTTGATCATCGGATTCGAAAAAACCCTAGATCTGAGGATCTGCGATCTTTGGGGTTCCGCACTTGGAATCCTAAATCATGAAGTTCTTCTTTCTCAGCATTTGGACGGTGCTCGATGCTCCAGGAGGAGCATTTCTCCCATCCAAGCGCAAAAAACATGTTCCATCTAAACGCATCTTCTCGAGCCCCAGGGCATCTTCCTGTACTCTCGCAACTAGTGGCCTCTTCCATCCGAGCTCCAGGCAGAACCTCGCTTCAGGCTGATGCAACACAACCCCTCCAACTTATGGCTTGGTGGCAGCGCCAACCACCGAAGCCGCTCCAAGCGACGCATCTAGCTGCCCTTCCAAGCAAAACCTGCACACCACACACATGTCTAGCTCCTAGCGCGCATCTCCGAGCAGCAACGAGGGCTTCTTCAACATCACGTATCTCCAACAGCCCTCTTGCGGTGGCTGCAACCAAAGGCTGCAGCTCTCAGGCGGCATGAGGAAACTCCTGGCGGCATGCTTTTCCCGGCGCGTGCCTGCTAGGGTTTCAAAGAACCCTTAGGCGATGCCTCTCCATGCAGCCGCCGCATATGGAGGCACCTCTCCATCGTACCGCTCCTCCTGGTGATGAAGCTTCTCAGATCTGTCAGGCGGGAAGCCCCTCCTCCTTGCCCGCACCTTCTTCTTCATTCTCAGCTTGCGACGGCGAGCCTCTGTCGCACCTCCCTTCTCCAGCAATAATTCACAGACAGAGCCCTCCAGCCCTTCGACGATCATCTCCCATCAGCGCAGGCGGCTCCTCTATGCCCCATCTGGGGCGACGACATTCGAAGGAGGGTTTCCACGATGGGAGCCCTAGTGCTGCAGGATCAAAGGGCTCGAAAGCTCTATAAAGAAATCTCTCTGCTGCTTTTTCGGTCAATTGGGCCCGTGAAGTTAAAAAAATGAGAGCATGCTACTATTGTAAGGCCCAAGTCGGACAACAAAAAAGGGGAAAAGGGGGGAGAGAGAGCGCAGTTCAAAAAAAGGGACAACACAATATTTTGGACCCAAGATTGGGCCACAGTTCAAAAAAAAATGAATGAGAAAAGGAGTATACAAAAAAATGTACACTAAATAAAAATAAATAAATATTTTGAAAAAAAGAGAGAGAATAGCCATAAGGGAAAAATTGAATGGCTTATTTACAAAAAAAATAAAAAAATGATGAATGATATAGCCACAAAAAATGCCTATTCATGTTTTCTCCTCATTTATCTTGTCTTCTCCCAACTTGGTCGATGTTTGTTGTTCCGACCAGTCTGGGAGAAAAGGGAAGTATTGTGTAGAGTCACTGGTCAGATTGTCAGATTTTCTAGATTCTCCAGATTCAGAGATTCCACATGCCATTCAGTTTCCAAACTCTATAATTCAGACGATCAGACTCGACGTTCAGGTTTCGAGACTTCAGTTTAAGATGTACACATGTATGCGGTCTTTTCATATGTGCACATGTATGCCATTGTTTGTCGTGTTCCCCATTATTGTTGTTTTCGGCCAATGTTTTCATGTGATCCATAGGGACTCCAGAGTAGAGTACCATTCCCTATGTCATGTTGGCTAGGGCTTTCATATGGTTTCCTAGGGACTCCAAAGTATAGTACTATTCTCTGTGCTAGATGGGAGAGACTCAGTACACAGACGAGGAGACTTTTTCAGACTCCATTCTCAAGCGATCGTGAACTCCAGTACGATATCCTTCCGAGGTTCCTATGAGAGAGAACCCACTTCGCGGTCCCTATGAGAGAAACCCATCTTTAGAGATCTACGTATGGATAATTAGCGATGCTCTTTTCGGTCCTTTTCAGAGATGAAGCAGTTGTCCACATATTGTGATAAACCAGAGTTGTCCAGGTGGAGATTCATTTTCAGTTGCAGTGACTCTGACAGGCGCAGTACAAAGCACATGCTCTTCGATGAGGAGATTCAGTTGACTCAAATTCCAGCATGTTCATCCTCCTCACCTGTACGACACTATGGTGTCCTGTATTGTGAGTTGAGATTTCTTTCTGTTTGTCCAAGCCGAGCATTGCATGCTCTTGCTTGAGGGGGAGTGTTGGAGTATTTGGTTATGTGTCATTTGTATGGGAGATGGGTAAATGGATCACTCCAGGATCCATTTACGACATCCAAGTCTTTAATCCAAGTTGAGCATTGCATGCTCTAGCTTTAGGGGGAGTGTTGGAGTATTTGGTTGTGTCATTTATATGGGACATGGGTAAATGGATCACTCCAAGATCCATTTATCACATCCAAGTCTTTAGTCTCGCATCTACCAGTTAGGAGATGTGGAGACTCAGCGGGGGCTATATATAGACCCCCACATCCATTGTATCCAGTGAGAAAAGCAATAGACTATCAGCTAGGGATGTAAACAGTTACGGATATATCCGTATCCGATCCGTCACCATATCCGTTTTACATAGATGTTGACATTCGTATTCGTATCCGTAAAAACGGATACGGATATGGATATCATTTTGATATCCGCAAACATTCGTATCCGTATATCCGTTTTCATATATAAATATAGTCATAGATTTATTTTTAACCCTATATAACATAATTCTATACCTTCTTTTACCATATTTGTATAATTTTTATGATACAAATACATTTAGTAAATTTATACCATCTGTTTTCCATCCAATTCGTATATATTTAAGTTGATTTTATAGAGTATTTCTAACATTACTAGTATGCGATCAGTTTCCGTTTTACATCCGTATCCGTTTTTTAAGGATATGGTAAGATACTTTTAATATCCGTCAATATTGGTATCCGCATCCGTATTCGTATTCAAAAACGGATAAGGATACGGTAATACCTATATCCGTATCCTTCCGTTTGCATCCCTACTATCGGCTTTTGAGGTGTTCTCCCGTGGTTTCATCCCGCTCCTTGATAGGATTCCACATTAAAATATCTTTGCGTTCATGTTTATTTTTCTGTTCTTCATGCTTTGTTTATCATTTTCGCTTCCGCATTCCTATTTTCTAACAATACTAATGAGGTTAAAACGTTCTATCTTGCAGAGATTTTCGTTGCTATCTGCTCTAATGACAATCATCAGGTTTGCATTTCTGATAGCCTTTTTGAATCTTTATTTCTTTACTTGTTTCTTGGTAAACCCGGCCGGAATGGAAACAAATCTCTCCTGGTAGTATTTCACATAGTTTTTGACAAACTGCACGTCATGAACGTTAAGAGATAAGCTCTCCATGTCTGTTTATGTTTTAGCCACATGCTATTAGGATCGTTATCTGAAAAATATGGCAAATTGACAATAATGGAAACCGAAGTTACTCATTTTTCCTGGAGAACTATTGATTATGAGCAGTCATCCTTGTACCTTGAAAAAACTAACAATGGGGATACCTTGAAAAAATTAACAAGTGGGTAATTTGTTGTAAAGGATTAGAGAATGACACTCCAAAGTTATACTTGAGTCAGCCAATACCTTGCTATTAGCAAAGCTGACCAAATCTATGATAGAGGAACCTCTCAAAGAAAAGTTTATGCACATTTGGATTCTGGCAAGAAGTACCTATCACTTTTTTGTTCCTACAGAAACAAACCTGGAAAGTACCGTATAAGATTGGGTGTACACAAATTTGTGGTTAGCATGGAAAACAATGATCACTATCAAATTTACATAATTATGGAGCTTTCTATAATCATATTATGACGGGGACATGTAAATGTGGCTGAAGAGGAACCGGGGGTTGATGGTGGTAAAGTGCGATAAAACTATTGGGCTGTCTTCACGATTTGATTGCCTCAAGTTTGTGAGATGGTGGTAAAGCTATGCCATGTAAATTAAGTAAGATCTAATTGGATTTTCTATTGGTCCTTGAACCCAATCTGTCCCATTTTTTATCGGCTTCAAGAATTTGTAACCTGACATGTTCAGTTAGAGATAGAAACATGTTTCAACAATCCAGTTGGTTTGGATTGGGCTGACGGATTTACTTGATTCCCGTGCACCCCCAATTTTGGCCATCAACCTAAAAAGCAGGCAGTTTCACTTATCAGAAACCTGTGAAACATTTACACGAGTGTTTCTTTAACATTACAGTGTCATCCCAGAATATTGCTTTAGTATTTTCTCCTTTAAAATGGGTCTGGTATTCCTGAAAACAAATGAAGGGGGTGCGGCATGGTGACCAGATAGAAAAATTACTATCATAACTGGAAATTTCTTTAGACTTGTTTGATCCCTTGGATCTTATTTTATTTGTTCTTCACAGTTTTGGTTTTTGATATTTTCTTTTAGATTCATGAAATTACACCTGCTTCTGCATATCATTTTGGGCATCAATTACATCAAGTCACCTTGGATGTGTTATATACACAGATCCACCGTAAATTTATTAAATTTTTTTGTATTTGGTATCATTGACTTCTTTTACGTTCTGTGCAGTGGTGCTGTGGTAGCTTTCTACATGTACAGAATCATTATCTACCGTCAAAACGAGGGGTCTAGTTTAGATTATGGTTCAGATGAGTAAATGCATGTCTATGCTATGATGCAACTTGGAGTTTTTGGAGAGATGCCCTAGACGTCTAGTTTGGTAACCTTCACAACAGTTAATCTCTGCTAGATATGAAGCATATTTTTGCAAGTTTGTTCCGGAGTTAAGTTCACCAAAGGGATTCATTGTAACTTTTCAAGTTTCCTTCATCACCCTGTAACCTTTCGGAAAAAAAAGACGAGAAGATGCTTGTAATTGTGGTATTTCGTAGGCGTTTGCAAGTGTGCGGTATAATAATTCCCGTGATATGGTATTTCCTTTTGTAGGTGATGCCAAACTACTTGAGCATAATTAGTAAAAAAGTTTTGTTAACAATTTGGACATCTATTATTTCTTCTCAATCTCTTGATTAAGTATGCAACCAAGCTTCCAGGTTATATTGACGTTGCGCATGGCAAAGTCGGCTAGGGGGAGGTGAAATGCGAAGTTTCGACTCTCTTTTGATGTCATGAAAATCACTGAGCTCTGCTTACTCTTCCTGGCTAAGGTATGTCCTCGCCTTCCACCCTTCTCAACGCCTGCCCTTCTCGCTCCTCTACTCCCCCCTCTACTTGCCCTGTCCTCGTCCTTAGTCAACTCTCTCTTGGTTTCCCTTTCCCTCCTAACATTCATGGGGCGCAAGGGTCATGGAAAAGAAGATACCAGAAGTGCATTAAAACCAAGGGCAAACTAATCGACCAGGAGCATGGCTGGAGATCTAATGCTGGTCCAAAAGGTACCCAATAGAACACAGATGGGGATGACGAGGCAACCCGCAGCGTCATTGGTAACTTTGCCACTGCTAAACTTTTCATAAAATAGCCTGCATCCCCTTAAGCAGTCGGAACCGGAAAAGAGTGTTCTCCATATGATTGTGAAAAGATCCAACGGTTTGCAAACTTATGCCTGCAAATCAAAGCGTGCTAAAGATGCTCCCGAAGCATCCAAGGCATCAAAATACCTGCCTCTACCGTCGCACTAATTATGCAATCATTGGCCCAGACCTCTTCCCTCATGACAAAATCCTGGGGAAAATACTCGGGTCATTTGAAGGAGAAAGCTACGGAGAGTTCAAGTAGATCTAATCTCATTTGCAAGGTCACCATGAGCGGCCTAGATTGCTCTTTCGGAACCGACTTTTCCCCATTGGTGCAAATAGATCTAAACTCATTCGCATGCGCACAATGATATGCAGCGAATACCAAAGTCCCAGTGATCAAATCATCGAGGTTGGGCTCAAATAAATTCGTCCATAACATGAGATTAACATGCATTCAACGATATTCTGGTGTTGCGTGCGGAAATGGTCCATGGCGATAGTCAGATCGTTCCCCTCGGCAATATGCCGATCAAGAAAGAGATGAAGCGTTCACAGACTTTGGAACCCTTCATCTTCCACATACATCCCTTTTAACATTTTAAGCATGTTTTTTAAAGAAAACAGTTAAAAAACATTTCGACCATTGAAAATGAACACTCTTCTCCCATTTGCACCTAAATGGCCTCTTCGTCGAAAGGCCAGCTAGCTACATCATCCTGATCATCATCCTGAAATGGTGGGCTGAAGTTTACCGGTTGCTTGTCTTCGCCAAGAAACAACTCTGTCATTGCCTACTCGTAGAATTTTTGAAGGGCTCCTCACGATGGAGGAGGCACAGCTTCTCCCTCAAGATTTGCATATTGCTTGTAGCCAACAAAGCTGGTTGAAATATCACCCCAGTAACACTACAAGGATTTTGTCCAGGTCAAAAACTCTGAGGCATCAACGCTCAATCAAGCCGCGATTCCCATGTTGAGGACGCCTGGGTGTTAACTTCCACTCGGATAACCCATTCCATATGCAGCTCTTGAAATACAAAAACCTTAATATCAGACAGGGAAAAGTCGGCAATGTCCCCCACCTAGAGCTGGAACATTTAAGGCTATCTCCGTCGAGCTCGATGGGGCCTTGGAGGATTTCTTTATTCCTGCACGTATAGTGCACCAAGAAGACATGATCTTGCCTCTACTTTTCTTAAATTCCCTATATGTATAAGATGTGATGCTCGACAGGCTTGCATGTCAAGGCTTCATTCTCGATTTTCGGGATGCCAAGGTGGAGCATCAAATCACAAACATTCAATATACTGTGATGATTTGTTCATTTTCTGAGAAGTCAATGCGTACCATTTGAGGAACCAGATGGGAGCCCTCGAAATCTTCTCCTCGATTTCGAGCTTACCATCAGTCTTGTACTTGGGCTTTCCTCTACCCCTGATCAACTTCAGATGGAAGATCTGCAACCAATTATAATGAAATTCTCTACTAAACCGAGCGGACAAAAAGCGAAAATATCATTGTTTCCATCTCAAGTAGCCTGCTAAACTCACCCCTAACCCCACTGACAAATATCTACTAGAGACTCTTAATATCTCACTCGACTTGCTTAAAATCTTAAAAGCCATTAATCAGGTTAGGAGGGATTTCCTTTGGTGTGGTAAAATGCAGAATTCAATAAGCACCATTTGTTAGCTTGCGATCAGACATGTAGAATAAAAACAAACTACGAGTGGTGAATCCTGGATGAGAAGCAGGCTCAAAAATTGAATGTCCTAAGTTAACCTGTGGGGATTGCCAAATAACAAATCCATTACACTGTGTAGTGGATTGACCACTCTGCTGATCAAGAACAACTGACTCAAGGCCTTTAAAAGGACAGCAGATCATCTATATCCACACGAATAACAAGTACTTGGACGACGACTATATGATATCGTAATTTACTTGAAAATTGGTGTGGATCGAGTCAGCTTTCCTACTGGGAATTCCCCCAAACTGATAGAAGTGTGTACTTATTCATGTGGCACGATCGAATATGTTCAAGTTTCTACATTGGCTTCTGGACAAACGGATTCCATCACAAGGTAATATTCTTTATGTGGTTTTGCGAAAACAACAAGATTTTTATGCGGGACAAGGTGCATGAAGTCGGGATGTGTGGTAACACAAAATCGTAATGCAAGAATGTTACACAAGATTGTTTTTATGCAACCCCCTTTCCAAAACTGTTACACAGGATTGTTGATACACAGAACCAGCTAAGAAAGGGACGGGTTGGAGGAATAACATCAAGGTGACGCAGAATCAATGCCCACTAAAAGGGAAGCAGTCGACGAGGAGAGCAGGATCAACAAGCCTCCCAGAATCGTGGATGATGTAGATTTTGCAGTTCCTTTCTTTGTTCAAGACAATTTCCTTTTGCCCATCTTGGATCTTAACTGAAATTTCTTATGTGTGTTCTGCCATTTGACGCAGACAGCACAACTGGAGCAAGCAACCCCTCCCAGCATCACCTTGAGACTAAATAATTCTGAATGCAGGCTAATCCCTCATGCCCATGTTTTGTCAGGCTGAGAACCGAAAACGCTCAAACCAAACCGAGCGAATCAGTGACAGAAAAAGAGTCAACAGGTAAGGAAATATTAGAGCAATGAAGTTGAGCTCATTAAAGGTTCTAAGTCGCAACTCTCCCTGGATCAAATCACCACATTCAGCATTTATATAGATAAGCATAGCTGTAATTATTCTGAGCAGAAAAAACCACCAATAGAACAGTTCGATCAAGATTATAAAGCATGTTTCAACTATCAAAATGCTGTAGTTTTTTTTAATACAATGTATACCATGAAAGAAATGCAGATACAAATACCAAGCGAGTTCTTAAATCCAAGATTATTTCCAGTATCTTTAAGTTGGACAAGGTACCATACATCAAGGAGTAAACTATTAATTATAATGATGATGGTGGTGTCGATGTCCTCCAAGGCCAAAGCACCCAAGGAAGCAGCTACATATCCCACCAATCATATAACAAGGGTAGCACAGCAGTGCTACCAGCAGGTTCCCATGTTCGTGATGATGGGGATGATGGAGGCGCTCATTGATCGGAACAGGGACGGGGATTAGCATTTGCTCTTGGTAGTGATAATCGACAGATGCAGGAACTGGTAATGGCTGGTGGTGATGATAGTCGATGGATGCGGGGACAGGTAGCGGATGGTGGTGGTGGTGCTCTGGCACATGGTGATGATGCTCCTCGTGGTGATGATGGTGATGGTGATGCTCTCCATGACCCATATCTCCTGCAACATGGAAAATCCTTCTCAGAAAGAACAATGCAAAATCAAGACTAGTAATGTGAATATTGATGATATGTTCCTAAGAAGTGGTTTCAGCTCTTTTAAAGGGACTTCGGATTTTGATTAATTAGCTTTTTCTATCAATCAAGAATTCATGATTAGATTTCCCACCAAAAATCTATGAAAGAAGGTTGTCTTGCAAGTGATTAGCATGTGGGAACTTCTACATATTGAAAATTTGAAAGCCTTGATAGATTGATGGACACACCTCTATCCAGGTTCTACACTCTGAAAATCAGTGATCACTCCTTGATCGTGTTGGAGATGATACTTGATTTAGATGTATTACAGCTACGGACACGATTATAAAAAAAACTTTAAGTTAGCGTTCTTAGACTTAGCTCTGCCTCAACACCAAGGTTTGAAAAAACAAAAGGAGAAACATGGCGTTTTCCCTGGAGACGAGGCGTAAGCTTCAGTTTGTATAGGAAAATAATTATAAAAAATATAATAAATATATTTATTGATGAAAGAATCTAATCTGATAGACATATAATATAATATTGTAATATATGCTGAAATTATGAATATAAGAACATGAAAAAAGATATGTCAAATCAATAAACCTTTCTACTAAATTTCTACCAAATCAAAAAGGAAATCATTGACCACTAAAATATTTATCAAAAAGGGAGTCATTGGTTATACTTGTCATTAAAGATATCCGAGATGTTGATATGAATAATATGATTTGAATCCTAACCGTATGCTCTGTTGAACCTAGTTGAGGAACAATCTGATGTCCCCCTATGCCACCATACCCTGCTAGTACGGTGGTCTCGCTGTTCGGTCAGTGAGCCAGGGGGACGGGGGGGGGGGGGGGCAGGTGGTCCCCCTTGTTACGAATATTATGTGGAGTTTTAATTAGAGAATGCGCATGTGATCTAATTGTGTTGTGCTTGAATGTCATGACGTGCTTGAATGGGATTGTGGATTGTTATATGCTTGAATGTGAACGTGAACTGTGCTTGAATGTGAATGTCATGCTGTTTTATCTTACCTTTCCGCTCCTTTCTCACCTTCTGTCCACTCAAGTCCGCGGACATCATAAACTAAGTTATACAATTTCCACAACTATATATCTATAGGATGCACTCTGACTCGCAATTAACATTCGTTAGCTATAGACCAATTCGCTTAGATAAGTGAGATACACACGCTAGACTAGGGGTTTAGGCAATCCATGGTCAGGTACTAGAGTTTGTAGGATATACTACTCCTAAGGATGCTGATGCCTGATTAAAAAAGATTGAGAAAGTTCGAGATTATTTAAGCACTTGAAGACTGTTGAGTGCCATTTGCTTAATACTCTTTGAGTGGGCATGTCGAGCAGTGTCTGATTGTTTTATCACGAAATTCACCACATTCCTTGACGTGTGACAGTTTTGTGAAGTCATTTAGAGAACAATTTCTTCCTTACTTCTGGGTTAGGAGAAAAGGGAAAGAATTGGGTGAGCTACATCAAGGATTGATGTCAGCTATAAAATATAAGATCAAATTTAATGAGTTAGCACGCCATTCACCAATGCTTGAAATGTGTGAGGATGAATGAATCCTAAAATTTTGGTGGACTTTGACTTGATATTCAACATAAACGTTCTGTTTGGTGACTATCCACCGTCTGCAAGATGGTGGAAGTCGTATCCAACATAGAAGACTTACATCGCAACAATAAGTTGAGAATGACATATGACAATGATGATAAAGAATTTTTCTTTAAAAAATGATCAAGAAATTTTGACGCCTTGCCCAATCACTGACCATGGTTCTCTGTCTATGGAATCAATGAATGAAACTACAACAAGTTCCGCTGCTAATGGACCAAGGGGAAGTGCCCGATCTGGAAGATGTTATAATTGTTAATAGAGGGGGTCATACTCAAGGTGAATGTCCCCAGTAAGCCGATAATGCTAGTGCGGCAAATCTGATGAGCATCTACATGGCATGCATCTGAGATTTGCGGATTCATATATCTAAGGGAGTAATATTAAGATTTCATTGAAATAATTGGACATGTTAATGGTAAATATGAATAAGAAAGAGGTCAAATTTACGCATTCATTTTGTATAAATATATCATCAACTATAAGACCTTCGTAAACATATGAAATTACCAATAGAATCAATTATTTTATTAAGAAGTGCATGGTAAATCTATAACGCCTCAGGTACCGCCTCGTCCCGCCTCGCCTCGCCTCGACCATCTCGATCATCTGAGGCGCTCGCCTCAACAGGGGGTCCGAGGTGGTCAACTAGAGGCTCTTTTCCTCTCCTCTGTCTCTTCGAGGTACATTTTTTCAAACAATGCTCAACATAAGGAGAGATTGCCTGATTTTTTCCTTGAGTTCAGATTATCGTTCACACTTTTTCTCTCTGTTCATAGATCGTGATTCTTTGAAAATAAAACGCGCAACCAAACACGTTTTGAATTTGAATATGTCTCTAAACTGCATCAATCAGGATTCCTCGGAGATGCATTGAACATGGTTGCGAAACAAACAACATGATTCCTTTTCTACTTGTCGGTATCATCTCCTTGTGGGTTATAATTTCTATTTCTTTTTCTCTTCCCTTCAAACAACTACTAAATTTGTTCAAGCTCGCATATTAATCAAAGAAAGAGCAAACAAGATCGCATAACTCCCTCCTATAAACAAGATCCGGATGCTCTGAACATCTCAGATTGGGGAGCCGCATTGTAGGAACCAAACAAGATTATACATCTGGTTTTTGGAATTGGGCGGAAAGAACCACAAAATATTGGAGTAGAGTTGACTGCAGATCGAAAAAGCTGATTGGGTTACCTCTTGGTGCTGCGGATCGATCAGATCAACCGAAGCAAAGTCTGGATCTTGCTGATCTGATTGTCGTCGGAGCAGAACAGTGGCAGAATCCCGTGGCTCCCTCTTCCGCTGCGCGTGAAAATCGTGGCTCTCAGGAATTCGTGCAAGGAAGAAGGGAGGAGTTTACATAATTTATCCTGTGAATGTGTACCATTTACATATAGATTTACCAATGCATGTAAATGTCTATTTGACCCTCCGTCAAAGAGGTGCTGTCACATGCCATTATGTCCTCTACTTCCATCATCGAGATTGCCATGACTAAAACATGCTATGCCATTTTGAACAATGCATCATACATGACAAAAAGTATGGTTTACTACATAACATACACTTTATAGATCCCAAAACTGACACAAAGAAATATTAAGTTTTCAACATCTCAAATGCATGCAAATTCAAAGAAGTTTTAACTATTGACAACATAATTGAATCATGTCTATTAAATGTCCCTAGCTCCTCTATCCTTCCGAAGGTCTGCGACCTATGAATATGGACCTCTTTGTTGCCCTAACTTAAGTGACTCTAAAACAATGTTGGCTAAATTGCGCACACTCGTACGCATGCGCGCGCACACACACAGATATGTGTATATGGGAAAATTTGTGGGGTAGCTAAGTTAGCTATATCTACCCTTCTTTTCTTATTTTTTACGACACTTGAGAGAATTTAGATCACATAGTATCATCGTATTCTCATTCAAAATTAAATTAAATTCAAGATTCTTATCTCATAAATCAAGGATATCAAACTTAACATTTTCAGAATTGTTGAAATTATTGCTTTCCAGATGGAAGTGTTAGAAATATCTGTTATTCGTGAAATTTAAAACATATATTACTCTTATTAGTTTAACTTAATCCCTTCTATGTGTCATTAAAAAGTATGCAAAAATTTAAATAGTAAGGATGAAAATATCTAACTTGGCTACCACACATGGGGTAGCCCGATCTAGCCCCTACACATGTGTGTGTGCATACGTACATGTAGCATGCATCCATACATAAATGCATCCATCCTACACACACGTCTCTCTCTCTTTCCTACACAGACACACACACACACACACACACACACACAGGAGTGATCTTATGAGAGCCAAAACCTGTGAGAGCATGAGAGCATGCATTTTGGACAACATGATTCAACAAGGAGAGAGAAGACCAGGAGAGAGAAGACAGAATCATGTGGTCCAGAATGCATGCTCTCTTGCTCTCACATTTTTTTGCTCTCATATGATCACACACACACACACACGCATGCACGCACGCACGCACGCGCGCACACACACACACACACACAGACACACTCTCTCACACACACAATGGGGCTGTCCCTTGGGGATAGTTAACTTGGTTCACCCACATCATTTCGCCCATTTTATTTATTCTTTTTTGAAAATTTCTTCTGTAGATTTTCATCAATATATCCCTGTATTACGTCATTCAAATTTCTCGCGAAACAGAGACTCCTACGGCCTCTATCCCGAAGGGTCGTTTCTAGCAATTCTGTTACCGTTAAAAAATGACTATCTGGATGGAGGCCGTAAGAGTCTCTATTTTGCACGAAATTTGAATAGCATAATATAGTGATATAGTGATGAATATTCACGGAAGAAATTTTCAAAAAAATAAAAAAAATGCATGAAATGATGCGATGGGAGCCAAGTTAGCTCCCCCTAAGGGGCAACCCATTGAACTCTCTCTCTCTCTCTCTCTATATATATATATATATATACACACACACACACATACATACATATGAGGAGTGATCATATGAGAGCAAAAAGTTGTGAGAGCATGAGAGGAATGATTCTGGACCACATGATTCTGTTTTCTCTCTCCTGATCTTCTCTCTCCTGGGTGAATCATGTGGTCCAAAATCACTCCTCTCATGCTCTCACAATTTTTTTTCTCTAATAGGATCACTCCTCATATACATATATATATAGATACATATAGAGGAGTGATTCTATGAGAGCAAAAAATGTGAGAGCATGAGAGGGATGATTCTGGACCACATGATTCTGTTTTCTCTCTCCTGGGTTAATCATGTGGTCCAGAATCATCCCTCTCATGCTCTCACAAATTTTTGCTCTCATAGGATCACTCCTCCTTTTATATATTTATTTTACCTTTGTAAATAATTAATAAAAATACAATAAAAATCATTTTATATTCCATATTTTATGATATAAATAAATAAAATATAAAATTGAAATAAATATACATAAATAAAATAATAAAAATAAAATTAAAAAATACATAGGTATACATACCTGTATGTAATAATAATATAATGTAAATACGTAGTTTATATTTCAAAAAAAATAAATAAAAATCACTAAAAAATACTTTGAAATAAATAAACATTTTTCATTTTGAAAATATTTTGAAATAAAGCCATTAACTATTTGTAATTTAATTTACAAATAATTAATAATTGGCGGCTCCTGATTGGTCCACGGGGGATGTTGACCCCCGGTCAACTCTCCTCCCAGGACCACTGGACCCGCGGATTTGTGCCCCGACCCGACCTTCTCTCCTTTTTCCAAGCACGATCCGATTGCCATTCACTCTAACCCCGGGCCCCGATTAACCTTGATTCATCCCTTATCCACGCCTGGGGATCTTCCTAGGGATCCGTGCACCAGAATTCCATGCACGACTCCATCTTTGCTGGATCCCTACCATTATATAGTCGCGTCTTCCTCCGCCATTTGCAGCACTTTTGGCTCTCGTCTTTGACTCCCAGGACCTCCACCGTGTTCCTTGAGTGACAGCGAGTAAGTGCGAGTGTCTGAGTGAGGATTTGGAGGGGTATTATTCATTCAGCCTTGAAACTTTGTTTTTATTGCGTACAGGTCCCTGTATGCTGTAGCCTTTGTACCGATTGAATAAAATATCAAATTAAATCCAAATCCAGTGAAATTTAGACACGTGGCTCCTGCCATTGTGTGAAAATTTCACTAGATTTTTGGGACATTTTGTTGCTTTTTTCTATTTTTAAAAAATCAAAAACCTTTATTTTTACTACTGTTTGAAATAAAAAATCAATTAAAATATAAAAACTTTTCTAAAAATTACAAAAAATTAAGGCTTTTTGTTTTGTTGTCTTTGAGTTTCTATCTAATTTTTAGCCTTTTTAGATTTATGAAACCCATAAAAATTTAAAAACCCTAAAAAACTTATTAAAATCATTAAAAATTCTAAAAAAATTCGAAAAAATGCAATTTCTCTTTATGTAGCTTAGATTTTATTTCCAATGTTCATAAAAATTGCCTTCAGATTTTTATAGGCTAATTAAATATTTTAATTAGCCTTTCAAATCTGACTGCACATTACTTCACTGTTTTTGCCTTTTTCCATTTTTATAAAATCAACCAAAATTATAAAATCCTTAAAAAATTTCCATAAACACTTAAAAATATAAAAAACACAAAAACAATTTTGTTTGAATTTTTTAAGCTATTTGTGAGTGTTTAATAAATTGTGGTTTGAATGCTTTTTGCCCTTTCCTTCATATTTTCTTTATAATTAAAACACAAAAAAATTAAAAAATACATAAAATCCACCAAAAATATATTTTATCTTTTTATTCTTTTTGACTACTTAGTAGGCTCCTTTGAGTCAATTATTGCTCCTTGACCTGGTCGCTATACCAGGTTAAATAAATAGTGAAGACCACTATTCGGATTTCATTTCTGATTACTGTTATTTGGTGGTCTATTTTTCTTGTTGAGTCCGATCTGCAAGATCTGGGTCGCAACGACCCTTGATTTATTTTATTCATTCTCGAGTCTTGTGGGATTTTCGGCTCATCACCCCTATACTTAGAATCAAACAATCCTAAATATAGAAGACTCTACACAAAGCAGGGAGGGTGAAGGGTGAGATTGAACAGATTATACATAGACTGTCTCCCCCTATACTTAGGGTAAGATATCCCGAAGTATAGACAAGAAGAGGAGACAGTGGAGAGGACCAAAGAATGAAAGAAATCAGGGTGCACACCCCACTATACTTAGGATAAAGTACGTCCTAAGTATAGAAGACTAACGAAAAAGGGGTGATACCTTTTTGATAGAAAAAGAAAATAGAAAAGAAAAAGAAGAAAAGAAGAAAAGAAGGAAAGAGATGTGAAGATGAGAGATGAAGATAGAAGAGGATGGAAGAGAATGTACACATCACTCCCCCTATACTTAGGGTAAAAGAGGCCCTAGGTATAAGCAACAACATGAGCAATGAAACAGAACGATGAAGGGACACTCGGCTCATCCACCACCCTATACTTAGGATAAAGTACGTCCTAAGCAAGGTACACACAAGAATGAGGTGAATGAGCGAAACAAAAGATGCAATGAGGTAAATGAAAGCGAATATAAAACAGAGGTGGATGTACAAAGCATCAAGAAGGCTAAAAGCAAACCTTCTTGCGAGACCGCTGAGGAATGCATCTGACAAGATGGAGGTCGATATCGGGGTCCACGGTTGATAGAATCCGATCAGGATTTACCTGGTGAAGATCCTTAGTAGTCCTAGGGTGAAGAGGCACAGGCAGATTAGTGGAAGTAGTGTGTCTAAGTATGGCCTTGGGTGTATCGCTGATGTCAAAGTAAAATGGGACGAACTCATCATCGGAAGAAGTGGAGTCAAGGTCGTCCTACGAGGTCTCATCTAGGTCAAAACCAAAAGGAACAAACTCATCAGTGGAAGTAGTCGAATCATGTTTGTCCTCAAGAGTCTCAATCGGATCATCATGCTCATCAAAAGGCCTGAATTCCTGAGTAAAAGCAACAAGATCAAATGCAGCCTTAGTCTTATCAATCTCTACTCTCCGCTCAATAGCATCAATCGTGTAAATCCCGAGGATGTCATCAACACATCACCAAGTCCCAGAAAAAGGAACTCCAAGGTCCATGCTTTCCGAGTATTCCTCCTTGGAGAGGAATTCTCAGATCTTAGTGGAGTCCAACATGCAACAAAAGTCTTTGATCGTCTCATCAAGGTTACGGTCCTCGAGGTCAACCAAGATAGGTGAAGTCACATCAGGTGCAAGTCTTTGGTCAACAGTGGGTGTAGTGATGATCACCTCGCTTTCGTCAACATGACGGAAGCGAATCTCTCATAATCCATAATCTATAACGATCCTCGCAGAGGTGAGGAATGGTTGTCCCAGGATGATTGGAGAGTGCTACCTGATGAATCTACGATTCATCATCTCAATATCTTGACCTTAGCAAAATCTCTGAGTAAAATCTCAAATAAATGTACGTAAATCAATAAATTAACAAAATGACTCTTGTAAATAAAATACACACTTATTATTGTATATTAAATTGTACAAAATAAATTGCCCATAAAAAGTCGCAAAAATAAAGGAGTTTTATACATGTAAATAGCCCAAAACTTCATGTATTTTTAATAATTTCATTTCAACTCCTTTTTAGCTAATTCTTTCTCTAATTTGTTCATAAAACGTATATACAAATATAAAAATATAAAACAAATTTCACCTCAAATAAATGCTCCTAGATCCCAAAGAGAAAAAGCTGTAAAGTCCAACTTCCAAGCCAAATTCCCGCTCCGTATGAACTCTGAATTCACCAAACTCACTTTTAAAGTTCAAGTTAGAAAATTATCTATCCAACAGAAGTAATTTCATTAAAATCGGAGCTCATTTGCAAAAGTTGGGTTTTAGGACCTATATGCACATTGTATATTATGTATATAATTATTCTTTCTTTATCTTTCCTAATTACTAAAAATACAAAAAATCATGGTTGTATTGTATTTTGATTGTATTATTTTATTGTATTTTTCTGTTGTAAATATATCTTATTAAAAAGACAAAAAAATACATATCGGAAAAGCAAACAAAATTGTACATGTTGTATGTATGCCCATGTAAATTCTCCACTATTTTTCCTTCTTTATATTTTTTATTGTATTTAAAGTAGCCTACTTTATTTTTATTTTACATTCTCTACAATAACACCATTCAACTCCTTTCTACCACCAACCTCCATTCAACCCCATCATTTTTTAAACCTCCCATTCAACTTCACTAATAATATAACCTCCCACCACTTTAATAACCTCTCATTTCATCCCCTTTATATACATCCCCTCCTCAATTTGCACTTGATCCATCTTTATGTGAGGAGAGCCTAGTTCCCAGAGTTGAATCGGTGACAACGACGCAACCGCGGTCGGGCGACGTGATGAATCGCGTATTCATCACGCTAAAAGCCGCAAATTAAACCCCCTGCTTAATCAATCCAATAAAAACCACCTTTAATTCCTTGTTTTTATAATGTATTATATTGTGTATAAATTACCATTAATTTATTGTATTTAATATCCTTTATTTTTCTTGTAATTATTTTATCCTCAAAAACCTCTAAAAATTAGGTAGAATAATTATCCATAATTTACTGACCATTAAAAACACAAAAAAATACAAAAATATCTCAAAGCCACAAAATCAGTATTTTTATCCCCCCTAAAAATACCCCCAAAAATATGTTTTGTACAAATGACCTCTTTTGGCTTTTTGACCAACATGGAAATTGTAGATCTCGTCGAGACGAGCAACTTTCATGTTTTGACTTTTTCCTAATTCGGCCTCTAACTATTTCTTTTGTAATTTTCTTTGTATTTTTATTTGATTTTCTCTGATTGGGCCACGTGGCGCCCTCTGGAGCCGCCACACGGCCCACTTCTGCTCGCGCCACCCGGCGCCTTCCTGGGCCACCGGATCTCTCCCTGATCGCCTCAATCCCCGCCGTCCAACCTCGCCTCGCTCACAGTCGTTGGATCTAATCTTCAGATCTGATCTCAACCGCACACTAGCACCTAAACCACAACCCTCCGATCGATCTCTCATCCAACTCTTATCCTCGCGCCACGTCTTCCCTCCTTCACAACCGCCCAATTCTACTTTCATCCTACGGTTGACAACGCTCCACATCACCCCTTCAATCACGACCGTTGGATCTTCCCCACCTATCCATCTAACCGCTCATCGTCATCAAATACCCACCGTCGGATCGGATCTTTGGATCTAATCCTCGCCGACCTCTCGCGCTCGCATCCTAGCCGTTGGATCACTAGATCCAACGGCCAGGAAGTCGACTTCCACCTCGCGAACCCCCCTTCCCCGGCCGTTTCATCTCGCGAGCCCATCATCCCCTTCCATTTTTGGAAGGCGCCCTTGACCCTCCCTCCTCATCGTAACGCCACCAATGCCTTCCCTCATCTTCCGCCTCCCTCGTGCAACCACCATCAAGCTCCGCCATCACTTCCACTCCATTAAAATCCCCGCTCAAAAATCTCTCCGACCACCTCTGTAACGCCTGACCAACTCCACCTATAAAACCCGATCCCTGCCTCCGTAAACCCTCGTCCACCATTCTTGGATCTTCCCCTAGTCTCCTCCGCCCCTCCGGTGACAGCGGAGGGGCGGAACGTTGAGGTGACGACGGGGTTGATTCGGTGTCGACCCGCGGTGCCTCCGTCGCGTATCGGTGACCTCCGGGCACCTCCGAGCTCCCTGCCAAGGCCGGACAGGCCAGGGCGACGACCCAGAGCTCCACCAGAGCTCAATCACAGGCTACCTCCTCCGCCAACTCCTCGCTCCAGCGAGGAGATTTTTTATTCCTATTTTTCTCTAATTTCCCCTCCGCCGATAGCCACCTTCACCCTATTCTAACACCCCTACCAGCTTCGCAACGCCACCCTCGTCTTCGCCGACCTTCCTTTCCCTTCTCCAGACCTCCAATTGCCCCGACCCACCTCCTCCTCCATCTCGCCGGAGGAGGAGCATTGGCCTCCACCTCCGATCACCCCAAGTCTACTCACTCACCATTCACCTTGCACCCACTCGCACAAGCTTCGGCTAAAGCTAACCCCTGCAGGTACACTGACTGGCCGGAGTTTGCGTCAGAGCGCCTTCAAGAAATTCTCCTCCGACGAAGCTCCTCTGATCTCCGCTTCCGACTAGCGTCGGAGCTTCGCAGCACCGCCGGACCTCCATCAAGCTTCTTCGACCCTTCAGAACAACCTTTGAGCACGGAGGAGCTACACGCGGGTCACCGGAGCCCCGCCTCCTCCGGTGATCTGCGGAGGAGATGAAGTTACAGGTGCCGTCCGATCAGCTGGATCGGACGGCTATGATGAAGCCACAAGGGTATACCGAGCCTCCATGCCAAACCTACAGGCTCGGGTTCATCCGAGCCTCGCGCCGTACCACCAGATGCTGCCACGTGGACCGAAGCTGAGGGTCCCTCTCGAGCCTGGCCCCTCACGTGCACCGCACGTGAGGGCCTGGGTATTTTGCAGAAAAAGACCCGGAAGTTTCAAGTATTTTCATTTTGGTCCCCAGGAACGTGCCTCACGTGCGCACCTGGGTATTTTACAGGGAAGCCCTTTTCCTTTTTGAAAATTACAAAAAGGCCCCCGCACATATGGAAAAATTGCATCCAGGCCCAGGCGGTTTTTGGTAATTACATTTAGGTCCTTCCAGGGACCTAAATGTAATATTTATCCTTTATTTTCTTGCATTTTTATTACAATTATTCCCCTGCATTGTTTTCTTCATATCTTGAGCATCGTAGGTCCAAATTGCATGATTTTAGTGTCGTTTTGATCCTTGTTTTGTTCTCTACATCTTAGCATATTTAATTTTCTCATCCGACATCATATTAAATGAAGTGAATTTTTGTGTTAGATGATGACTCTACTCTACTAATGCTTGCTATGATTGGCTGACCGTTTTTAATGATGGATTAAATTGACTCTGATTTCTATTCCTATTATATTGCTCATATTCTTAGGGTATAATTGTAACCTTGTATTTAGCATACATGTTCTCTTGCATATTTTCTCATGCATCATCTTTAACTTGCCTAAAAATCGATAAAAAAATAGCATGCATCATGGCATTGCCTTGTAAATAGCATATTGCATCATGAGGACCTGAACTGAAATTAACTCACTCTGTGCTTCATGAATTGAAATTCAATAAACATATTAAGCAGCCGTGTCCCTGTGTTCGACCTTGGTACACTTTCCAAGTATAAATATTCCACGACATTCGTGGTTTTTGCTGAACCGAATTCGCCTCCTGTACTACGACCTTATTTCACACTCTTATAGAGGCGAAATTTCTCGATCATCAAATGGCGCTGTTGCCAGGGACATGACTTTTCTTAATTTTTGAATTTTGATCTTTTGTTGAATAATTTCAATATTTTTAGGACCTCATTTCACGCATAAATTTTTGCATCATATCTGTTGATTTAATTCCTCGGTATGCCTAACTTGTCTCTTTTGTGGCAGGGCCCATGATGATCGAGGACGCTTGATCCTCATGGAGGCGAGAAGTCGGGAGCTTCCGCTGAAGAGGCCGCAAAAGAACCAGTGAAGGAATTCGAGAATTTTACCAGTAAAATTGCATTGCATATTGTAAAAAAAATCGCATCTGCATATTTATTTCTAGTTTTGCATGTTGTACACACCAACCCCCCCCCCACACACACACCTACACTTGCACATACTCACCCCCACCATCTCCCCATGTATATTTCACTCTCTCTCTCACTCTCTCCCTCTATCTCTATCTCTATATCTCTTTCTGTGTGTATATTTTTCACGAACCCCCTCCCCCTCACCCTTGTATCATAGAACCCCCCTAACGCAGACCTTACTTAGGCTATTTGTAGCCTAAGTATAGGGGGGACCTGCTTGCTCCTCCCTCCCTCGTTCTGTCTTCCTGTACTTAGGCCGATTTTGGCCTAAGTATAGGGGGGACCCCCCTCATCAGTTCCGCTATATCACCCTATATTTAAACGAGCCTTGGCTTCATGGCACTTGTGCTATGAGGACATAGCAAATTTTAAGTATAGGGGGGTATACCGTATATTACTGTATATTTACTTTAGCCATAGCTCGTATTTTTAAAACTTTTTAAAATTTTATTTTTGGGCTGGGTTTTGGTAAACTTGTGAACTGAGTTTTGTAAAAACCTTGTAAAAATATTTTCTTAAAAATTTGACGGATTAATCTTTGTAAATAACCCTTTTTCAAAAAATTTTTTTGAAAAACTAAAAATATTTCTTGGAATTTGACTCTGACTACTAGGCTTAGTAGACATTTTCAGTGAGGGAACTTCGGTCTTCCTTAGCAGAGTGGGTGGTTTAAAGGACACTGCATATGGCACCGTCCTTAAGGATCACAGGTCTCGGCCCGTTGACGAGTCGCTAAATACGATATATAATTCGAGCATGTTGTAGCACGTGTACTTAGCGATTCAATCAGAATCGAGAGAAGATCTCCGTGAAGAGTGTCTCGACTTTAATTTATATCCCGAACAAGTCCGGGGTCGAACTCAGGGAGGCAAAGGAACAACTTGGGTTTAATTTGGAAACTTAGGTCTAGATTTCCAAGCGATATTTTTTTTAGATTATTTTAATGCGAAATGAATGTCAAATACAAAATGCGGTGAATTAAGTACTAAGAAATCACACAACTTAGCCAAATTAATTTTAATGTCAAATTAATCCAATTCAGCCAAATTATATTTTTCCTAGAATCCTAATCCAGTGATGAATGCGAGACACATTTTTTTGTATTTTTAGGAAATAAAATGTAACAACTAAAAATGCACACTTTTTATGGGGTTTTTCACAATTTTTCGAACAAACAGTAAGTAAAAAATATGAAAATTTTAATGGAATGAAAGCATGATGCAAGGAAGCTACAGTAATATTTTTGGATTTTTTTGACAAAGTATGAATTTTTTATGGATTTTTTAGTGAAATCAGAGCGACAGTGAGTAAAAAATTTCTAATAAATCCACAATACCAAATTAATTAGAGTGTGAATTATCTCAAAAATCTATTTTTATATGGAATTCAGGAGATTTGAAATTTCGCAAAAAGGATGTATGTGGATTTAATTAAAAATCAAATACTAAAAACACTCTACAATTTATTTCAGGCACAAAATATTCCACTTTGGATGAAATTTGGATAGTAAGTTAATAACATGTCAAGGCATCATTCCTAATTTTTGTGGAATTTGTAGAGCAACCATATATGAGTAAGTGCTAAAATGGGTAAAATTCGTAATATTTCAGTTAAAAAATTTTAATTAATTACCCAAAGACAACAAAAATATAAATAAATATCCATGAGGTAGAGAATTAGTTGCTCAATATAATGACATTTTTCATTGAATAAAATGATACAATACAGATGTCGAAATTAAAAAGCAAATACAGGAGTTTTTATGCAAATTCCGAAAGCAAAATTTATAAACAAAACAAGCACAAGGATTTTATTGTTAACACAGAAACTATGAATAGAAAATTTGCAATTTTTACAATAAAATAAGAAAGAAATTAAAGATCTTCTCTTCTTCTTCGGCTGTGCAAGGGAGGAACCCAACGGGGAGGTCGACGGCGTCGGCGGCCGCGCCGCACCGGCGCGCGGAGGGGCGGCGTGGAGCGTAGAGGGACTGCGGCTGATCGACGGAGGGCTGGCAGCGAGGGTTGACGGCGAGGCTGCGGTGTGGAAGGAGGGCTGGCGGCTCTCGCGCCGCCGCGCAGCTGCGGATACGGGCGTCGCACGGTGGTGAGCGGCTGCGGTGGGAGGGGGCCGGCTGGGGGAGGGCTGCGTCAAGGCGGCGCTGCCACGAGGGGAGCCGGCTGGTGGAGAGGAAAGGGGGTGGCGGCGGTGGGTGCTCCCACCGCTGTTGCTCAGTTTTTTTTAATTTTTTCTTTTGATTTTTCTTTTACTGCTGCAATAATAAAAAGAACTTTTTTTTGTTTTAATTTTTTTTATTTTTGTTAAGTTTTCTTTAAACAGAAGATGAAATGAATGTGGAGAGAAAAAAATATGTGATGATGATGGTGTTTGATAAATCTAAACAAATGGAGGATGTGGGGAAGGATGTGTGGTGATATGATGTGATATAAAAGAATTGCAAAACTAACAAGATGATAAAATGAGACGAAAAATTACCGACGATGGAGACGATCGCCTATGGAATGCTCACGAGAGCACGATCTTCGCTCGAATCGCCGACGAGCGATGAGCTCGAGTAGCGCGTGGGTGCGGCTGCGATGTTGGCCAAAAAACCAACAGATCTCACCGGAGAGAGGTCTGTCGTTGCTCGACCGCGGTTGCGTCGCAGTCACCGATTCAACTCTGAGAGCTAGGCTCTCCTCACATAAAGATGGATTCAAGGCAAAAATTAGGAGAATGAGATGTATATAAAGAGAATGGAATGGGAGGTTATTAAAGTGGTGGAGTTGAATGGGAGGTTGAATTATTAATGGAGTTGAATGGGAAGTTGGAAAAAATGGTGGAATAATGGAGTTGAATTGGTGGTTATTGTAGAGAATGTAAAATAATTAAATAAATAAAATGAAATAAAGTAGGCTACTTTAAATACAACAAAAATAAAGAAGGAAAAATAGTGGTGAATTTACAAGGGAATGCATACAACATGTACAATTTTTTGTTTGCTTTTCTAATATGTATTTTTTATCCTTTTAATAAAAGATATTTACAATAAAAAAATATAATAAAATACTATAATCAAAATACAATACAGTCATATTTTTTTATATTTTTAATACTTAGGAAAGATAAAATAAAAATAAAGAAAGAATGAATATATATACATAATATACAATGTACATCTAGGTCCCAAAACCCAACTTTTGCAAATGAGCTCCGATTTTAATGAAACCACTTCCATTGGATAGATAATTTTCTAACTTGAACTTTAAAAGTGAGTTTGGTGTATATGGAGTTCATACGGAGCGGGAATTTGGCTTGGAAGTTGGACTTTACGGCTTTTTTTCTCTTTGGGATCTAGGAGCATTTATTTGAGTTAAAATTTGTTTTATATTTTTGTATTTTTATATACATTATTATGAACAAGTTAGAGAAAGAATTAGCCAAAGAGGAGTTGAAATGAAATTATTAAAAATACATGAAGTTTTGGGCTATTTACAAGTATAAAACTCCTTTGATTTTTGCGGCTTTTTATGTGTAATTTATTTTGTACAATCTAATATACAATAATTAGTGTGTTTTATTTACAAGAGACATTTTGTTAATTTAATGAATTTATGTATATTTTTCTGGGATTTTACTCGGGGATTTTGCTAAGATCAAGATATTGAGATGATGAATCGTGGATTCATCACCCCTACTTACACCCATACTGGCTGAGAGTGGATACTTTTATTCATTTGAGCCTGGACCTGTCATTGTATCTCCAAGAAATTTAAAAAAAATTAAAACCCATAAAAATATGCAAAAGTCAAAAATCACTAACCCAAGGAGTTGGTGTATTCTTGACACATTCACACTCACGCAAGGATTGAGGATTTTGAGGACACTAGATTTCTGTGATATTGAGAGTCTGAGTTAACATACCTTAGTCATTAGGGTCATTAAGACTTAAATATCCACACTTCCCTGGTTTGAAAGATTTGAGCGCTATATTGCACTCTTCATCTCTACCTTCAAAAGAATATGATCAACACAATCACCTCCACAACTGCATGATGGATGAGATGAGTTGAGGTATCACTTGAGGAACTAGGATCAGAGATTTGAGTTTAGATCTGATCTAATGATATTCGAGGATGGGATAAAGTTAATGAAGGCTTCAGAAAACCTATGTGTCAACAAAACCCTAGCCAGTATGTGAACAAGATTCATATGCTATCTCTTTGATATTTAGCTAAGTGCCAGAGTATGATGAAACTTAATGATTATTGTTGACCAGTGTGCGCCAACTTTTGGTAAAAGCAGTGGAGCTAAGCCAACAAAAGCAATGAAATGTCAAAGAAAAAGCTCAATCATCAAAGTCAAATTATAAATGAGCTTCCACCAATGGCGAGCGCTCCCAAACCTTTTCAAAGTGTCCACTTGGACCAAGCGCTAATTAGGATCAAGGAGTCGGGCTGACACAAAAAAAGGGCTTTGCATCGTAAATGCTACAAGTCTGGGTGTCGAAGGTATCTTAGATACTCAAAAGAGACACACCCCGGTGTACTCCCAGAAAAACAAGTGCAGACGACTCCAAATCTCTTGACGGACACATTGGACAACAATTTAAAAATTTTATATGTGTTGAGTAAAAAGGCACTCGAGGGGTCCCTTGTTCCAATCCGAGGGTGAGAAAAATAGACACAATCCCATCACCTCCATTATCTGGCCGTCCATCAACATTTCAAGTCTGACAAACTAATGAGACGGTTGACTGAAGCAAGCATAGACTTATTCCCTAGTATTGGGGATTAGGTCTAGAGGAGAGTCTTTGGGACTGTAACTTTGAGTGATGCATCGACTCGGCTCTCATGAAATGCAGTACACTAAATGTCATATCCTTATATTATATGTACAAAAAGGGAGTCTGATAATCAGAGAAGTTGGATTCCTTCTGACTAAGGCTTGGATGAACCTGGGATTTTAGGAAAACTTAGGTCAAGGGTCTTCGAAAGATCAAGCCTTGAAAATTTCACGCGCACTGTCAGGAATTAATCCGACTCCTTCATTCTTTAGATGCTCGAGGACGAGCATGGTTTAAATATACGGGTATGATGAATCTCGTATTCATCATGCTAAAAGCCGTAAATTAAACCCCCTGCTTAATCAATCCAATAAAAATCACCTTTAATTCCTTGTTTTTATAATGTATTATATTGTGTATAAATTACCATTAATTTATTGTATTTAATATCCTTTATTTTTATTGTAATTATTTTATCCTAAAAAATCCCTAAAAATTAGGTAGAATAATTGTCCATAATTTACTGACCATTAAAAACACTAAAAAATAGAAAAACATCTCAAAACCACAAAATCAGTATTTTTATCCCCCTAAAAATACCCCCAAAAATATGTTTTGTACAAATGACCTCTTGTGGCTTTTTGACCAACATGAAAATTGTAGATCTCATCGAGACGAGCAACTTTCATGTTTTCACTTTTTCCTAATTCGGCCTCTAACTATTTCTTTTGTAATTTTATTTGTATTTTTATTTGATTTTCTCTGATTGGGCCACGTGGCGTCTCTGGAGCCGCCACGCGGCCCGCTTCTTCTCGCGCCACCTGGCGCCTTCTTGGGCCGCCGGATCTCCCCCTGATCGCCTCCATCCCCGTCGTCCAACCCCAGCCGTTAAATCTGATCTTCAGATCTGATCTCAACCGCACACTAGCACCTAAACCACAGCCCTTCGATCGATCTCTCATCCAACGTTCCTCCTCGCACCACGTCTTCCCTCCTCCACAACCGCCCGATTCTACTTTCATCCTACGGTTGACAACGCTCCACGTCACCCCTTCAATTACGACCGTTGGATCTTCCCCACCTATCCATCTAACCGCTCATCGTCGTCAAATACTCACCGTCGGATCAGATCTTTGGATCTGATCCTCGCCGATCTCTCGTGCTCGCATCCTCGCCGTTGGATCCCTAGATCCAACGGCCAGGAAGTCGTCTTCCACTCGCGAACCCCCCTTCCCCGACCGTTTCATCTCGCGATCCCATCATCCCCTTCCATTTTTGGAAGGCGCCCTTGACCCTCCCTCCTCGTCGTAATGCCACCAACGCCTTCCCTCATCTTCCGCCTCCCTCGCGCAACCACCATCAAGCCCCGCCATCACTTCCACTCCATTAAAATCCCCGCTCAAAACTCTCGCCGACCACCTCTGTAACGCCTGACCAACTCCTCCTATAAAACCCGATCCCTGCCTCCGTAAACCCTCGTCCACCATTCTTGGATCTTCCCCTAGCCTCCTCCGCCCCTCAAGGTTCCAGTCCAAGAGACTCTCCTAAGGACCCGATCCTCAACACTAGGGAATAAACCATTTCTTGCATCCAATCCACCGTCTCTTTAGTTGTCAGACTTAAAAGTGTAGATGAAAGGCCAGTTGATGGAGGGCATAGGATTGTGTCATTTCTTCTCTCCCTCTCATTGGAACAAGGATCCTCTCGAGTGCCTTATTACTCAACGCATATTTTTGGTGTTGATCAGTGCGTCTGTCAAGAGAAGTTGGAGCCGTCTGCACTGGTTTTCCTGGGAGTACACCGGGGTATGTCTTTTTTGAGTATCTATTATACCTTCTACACCCAGACTTGTAGTATTTACGATGCAGAGCCCTTTTTTGGTGCAAGCCCGACTCCTGCTCCTAATAGCGGTGGTCCAAGTGGACACTTTGAAATGGTTGGGAGTGCTCCCCTTTGGTGGAAGCTCTTTTGATAATTGACTTTGTGGAACGAGAGATTTTCTTTGACATTTCATTGCTTTTTAGTATTTTGGCTAGCTCCACTGCTTTTACCAAGAGTTGGCGCACACTGATCAATATTTTTTATTTTATCACACCGTGGCACATAGGTAAATGTCAAGAGATAGTACAAGAACCATGTTCTCATACTGGCTAAAAATGCTGACACTTAGGTTTCATGAAGCCTTCATTGATTTTATCCCATCCTCGAGCATCATTAAATCAAGTCCAAACTCAAATCCCCCATCCCAATTCCTCAAGTGAAATTTCAACTCATCTCATCATAACTGCATTCGTGTATGTGAGGTGCTGATTATATTCTTAAGGTAGAGACTAAGCATGCAATATAGCACACAAATCTTTCAAACTAAGGAAATGCGAATAATTAAGTCCAAGACCCTAATGACTAAGGCTGGTTAACTCAAAATTTCAAGAGCTCATAAACCAAGTGTTCTTGAACATCACTAGTCTTGTGTGAAAGTGAATTGTGTCAGGGATTAAACCAACTTATTAGTTAGTGTTTTTTTTGTGATTTTTTTAAAGTTTCAGAAAAAAGGTTTTTTTTGACAAACAAAGGCAAAGAAGATTTTTTTTAGAAAAAGTTTTGCTTCTTTTTTTTGTTTTTTTTGTGTAAGAAAAAGCTTTGTTTTTTTGTTTTTTTTCTTCTTGAAAAGTTTTTTTTGAAAAGTTTTTTTTGAAAAGATTTTTTTATTTCTCCTTTTTTTTAAAATATAGATAAATAAGAAAGGACACATTTTTTGAAAAAAAATTTTTAGAGCAAATAAGGAAAGAGAACAAAAAACATTTTTTTGAAAAGTTTTTTTAAAAGTTTTTTTTGAAAAAGTTTTTTTTACCCACCCCATAATTATTGTATAATATATACAAAAATACGTGAAAGTATGAGCTATGGGTAAAGTATATATGTAATATATACACGCCCCCTATACTTAGCATGTGCTATGTCCTCATGGCACAAGAAGCGAGAAAAAGACATAGCTCGTGCTAAGCGTAGGATGGATAAAATAATAAATAGTATAGAAGTTGATCCGCCCCCCTATACTTAGGCTCTAGTCTGCCTAAGTGTAGAAGAAGAGCAAAAATGGGACGGACAAGGTCAAGAGGAGAAATAGATGAGTATATACACATGGACGGCATCGGTTCACCCTATACTTAGGCTCTTGGTAAGCCTAAGTATAGGACAAGAGTAAGTGTAAGAACCGATGTGATCTAGAGAATATACAAGCAAGGGAGAATGTACAAGAGTGATTGAATCTTCTAAGATGTTGAATCTTGATGCTGCATCTTCATGATGAGTAATAAGATGTATCTGCTAGTGCTCACTCTGTATGAAGTTGATGACCTCAACTTGGACTAACTGCTCTTTCGAATCAACAAAATGCTTCAACAATTGTCCATTTACCACATGAGACTGTGCACCATCTGTGAGATCAACTATCTCTACACTTCCATTCTCGTGCACTTTCTTAACAACAAAGGGACCCGTCCATTAAATTTGAGCTTCCCATGGAACATCTTCAACCTGGCATTGAACAACCATACCTTTTGTCCAGGGACAAAGTCTTTGCACCTAATGTGCTGATTATGCCATCTCTTTACTTTGTCCTTGTAAATCAAACTATTGTCATATGCCCTGTTTCGGATTTCCACGAGCTCGTTCAAGTTCAAGTCTCGACAAAGCTTCCCTAGGTGACAACTCCAGTTAATCTTCTTAATTGCCCATTCGGATTTAGGAATCAATTCTGCGGGCAAATGGCATGGCTTGCCATAGATCATTCTAAATGGTGAAGTACCCAATGGTGTCTTGTAGGCTGTCCTATAGGCCCACAGAACTTGGTCCAAGAGCTGAGACCAGTTCTTCCTATCGGGACGAACCAATTTCTGCAAAATACTCTTCACCTCTTTGTTCGAAACCTCTGCCATGCCGTTGGACTGTGCGTGGTAAGGACTAGTAACTCTATGCTCAAATCCATAGTCCTTAGCTAAAGATCTCATATCTTGGTTCACAAAATGGCTACCCCATCAGATATCAAAACTTTTGGCACCCCGAACCTAGCAATAATATGGTCTCTCACAAACTTACAGACAGTCCTGCTGTCTGTGGTTCGGGTTGGGATAGCCTCCACCCACCTAGATAGATAGTCAACCGCCAACAATATGTACTCATATCCTTGGCTGTTGGGAAAGGGACCCATAAAATCTATACCCCATGCATAAAAAACATCACAAATAATCATCGGTTACATGGGCATCCCATCTCTCTGTCCAACTGTCCCTCCCATTCTTTGACAGATCGGGCACGACCGCACAAAATCAATAGCATCTCTAAACAAGGTCGGCCAATACAATCCACATTGAAGTACTTTGTGAGCAGTTCTCTTTCCCGAATGGTGTCATCCAACCTCGAGTGAATGACAATATGTGAGGACACTCTGGTATTCCTCCTGAGGAATACACTTTCTCTAAACACAATCCGGTCCTTCGAAGAAAAGGAAAGGATCGTCCCAGTGGTATCTCCTCGAATCCGACTTCAGTCGATCAATGCTGCTCCTAGTCCAACCATGGGGAACCTGCTTGGAGACAAGATAGTTCACCATGTTGGCATACCATGGGAGTGAGTCAATAACACAAATTGACTCATCTGGGAAGGTCTCTCTAATCCGCTCATAATCAGGAGAATCCTTAAGTTCAATCCGAGAAAGGTGATCAACCACAACATTCTTCACTCCAGGTTTATCTTTTATCTCCAAATCAAATTCCTGGAGGAGTAAAATCCACCTAAGACACGCCTTCGCGTCCTTCTTTTCCATTAAGTATCAAA
Source organism: Ottelia alismoides (assembly GCA_037367405.1). Lineage (NCBI taxonomy): Eukaryota > Viridiplantae > Streptophyta > Magnoliopsida > Alismatales > Hydrocharitaceae > Ottelia > Ottelia alismoides. The sequence continues at coordinate 82,930 of JAZKJV010004302.1, read as the reverse complement.
TGGCTATGTGATATGTGTAAATTGTCACCTTAGAGCCCAAAATATATGATCTGAACTTCTTGAGGGCCCATACTACCGCGAGCATTTCCTTATCAGTCACTGTATAATTTTTCTGTGTAGGATCTAAAACTTTGCTCGCATAATGAATCACAAACGGAATCCCCTCTCACCGTTGTCCTAACATAGATCCTATAGCAAAATTTGAAGCATCAGTCATGATCTCAAAGGGGAGAGACCAGTCAGGAGCTTGTAGGATAGGCGAGGCACAAATCTTCCTCTTCAAGAGCTCAAAGGCCTCCAGACACCTGTGATCTACAATGAACTCTGTGTCTTTCCCTAAGAGCTCAGCCAGTGGGCGGGCGATCTTTGAAAAATCCTGAATGAATCTCCTATAGAATCCAACATACCCTAAGAATGACCGCACTGACTTCACGTTGGTAGGTGGATCGAGTTTCTTAATCACCTCCACCTTGGCAGGGTCAACCTCCATTCCCCTTTTGGAGATGACATGCCCCAACACGATACCCTCCGTCACCATAAAGTGGCTCTTCTCCCAGGAGAGTACCAGATTCACCTCTCCACACCTTGTGAGGACTCGGTCCAAGTGCGCTAAACATGTATCAAATGAATCACCATGGACCGAGAAGTCATCCATGAAAACTTACAGGAAATCTCCCACCATCTCGGCAAATATGGCTATCATGCACCGCTGAAATGTTCCCGGGGCATTGCAGAGCCCGAATGGCATGCGCCTGAAAGCATAAGTACCGAATGGACATGTGAATGTGGTCTTTTCCCGGTCCTCAGGGGCCATGGCCACCTGATTGTAGCCAGAGTACCCATCAAGAAAATAGAAGAACCCTTTCCCTGCTAGTCTCTCCAAGATCTGATCAATAAACGGCAAGGGAAAGTGATCTTTCTTGGTCGCGGCATTCAGGCGCCTGTAGTCAACACAGACACGCCACGTCGTAGGTACTCGTATCACGATCTCTACCCCCTCCTCGTTGGTGACCATCTGAATTCCCGACTTCTTCGGGACAACATGAAGCGGGGCCACCCACTTGGAGTCAGAAATAGGGTATATAAACCCTGCTTTGCACCATTTCTCAATTTCTTTCTTCCCTACTTCCCGTAGGTTGGAGTTAAGTCTCCTTTGGAACTCACAAGAAGGTCTCACATTATCCTTAGTAAAAATGTGGTGCGAGCAGAGAGCGGGGTTGATGCCCACGAGATCCGACACTATCCAGCCTATTGCTTTGCGATTCCTCTCTAAGACTTCTAACAACCTAGACTCCTGTTCTAAAGTCAAGTCTGAGCTAATGATGACATGATATCTCTCTTTGGGTCCCGCAAGAAAGGCGTACTTGAGTGTAGGAGGTAGTGATTTCAGTTCTGGCAATGTGGTATCATCAACCAGATCTGGCTGAACTGAATCTGAATCTGGTTCCGTGCTTCATGAAGGTGGGCTAAGCTGAGTAGTACTCGCCACCAACTCAGAAGTAAAGGGAGTCGGATCGCCAAAGAAACGCGGTAGTTCGGCCAAAGCCGCGTCCGACTCATCATCTATATCCCATGATCGTTCCGAAGGGGATGGAACTGACAGATCTAGATGGATCTCTGTGTCATCATGGAAATAGGTAGATGCATCTCTCACAAGATCAGACAACACCTGGCAATCCGCATCATCCACTATACCCTTTCCAGATGAAAGGGACTCGCTCTGTCTTGAAGGAATCTGTCCCCAAATCCCAACTGTGCTAATCATACTACAATCTGCCTCTGAAGATGAGTACTCTGTGCTACTCTTTGAATCGGGTCGCTGACACTTGGTTTGCTTCATCTCAAGGTTCACTTCTCCGCCTAGAGAACGTAACTTCATCATTCCCGTACCATAATCGAAAGCTGCGCTTGCGGTCCTAAGGAAGGGCCGCCCAAGAATGATCTGAGATTCTCTCCAATGATTGGGGGTCTCCATGTCCAAGACTATGAAATCAACTTGATAAATCTGCCCCTCAATCGAGATAACGACGTTCTTCACTTCTCCCTTAGGTCTCTTCACTGAACGATCTGCGAATTGGAGTACAGCTCTAGATTTGCGAAGTGGTCCCAACTCCAATTTACAATATAGTGCTAAGGGAAGTAAGTTAATCAAAGAACCGCTATCTAAGAGTGTGCGTGCAAACGCAATGTCGTCAATACGACTCTCCACATAGTGAGCACCCATGTCTCTCTTTTTCCTTGGCAAAGTTTGATTCTTGAGGCAATAGGTTGTGGCTACCGATAAGACATGTGTCTTTATATTTCGGTTATCTTTCTTCCTGCTAACTCTTGTAGGTGTGCATCTCACCTTAAGGTATTTTTGGAAGGCATGATGGTTAGCCACATATTCATCAAATGGCACCTTAACTGCGATATTTTCTTTACAAAACCGTACCATATCGGGGTCATCTTTCTGAATCTTTTTGATGCGCTTTCCTGCAGTAAGAGCACGGGGGAAAGGGATGGAAGCTAGAGAAATAGAAGACGAAGAGTCTGAATCATGAACTGAAAGACCATTCTTGGCATTAATGGAAACATAGTTCTTCATACATGAATCTTTTTGATGCAACATGGGATCGAAATCAAAACTATCTACTACAGGTTGTGGAATAGAAGCTGGAGTGTTATCAGCCACAACCGGAGATGCAAGGTCCTCCGTAGACTCAGAAGTGTATCCATGCTGCCGATGCTGCATACGTGCTCTCCTTCTCCTCTCGGCTCCTTGAGTAGAAATCCTCGAATGATGCTGATGGGGCTCCGAAATATGATGCCTCTCCTCCTTGTCCTCTGAAGACTCCTTAGGTAGAGCTTCAAAGATGCCCCTCCTCGTATCCCTCGCCCGGTCAGGTACGGTCACGGTCCTTCCGCTCCTGAGTGACATGTGGTTGCCTCATCACACGAAAGAATCTCATGTTCAGATCTAGGAGATGCTGAATAGTATACCTGACCAAAGTGCTGCTGAGAACTAGATCTATTCAGGCTATTGGGGTTAGCCTGAACTTGGGCTGGGATAGAGGTTGAAGGTGCAGTCTGCTCGTCTCACCATCTGGACAGGCGGTTGACATCCACCCGTAAGTCATGAATCTCGTTCATGTAGGAACGTAGCTCGTCGAGTATCTGCTGCTGTATATCCATGGGACTAGACGAAGAAGGAAGTAGATAAGACTGGGAAGAAGAACGGGAAGACTGGTCCTGTTGGCCAAAGTACTGCCTCTGCTGCTGCTGCTGGGGTTGCGGACCCTGCTGGCCCGCCTGGTAATGGCCTTGTCGGCCATGCTGCTGGTACTGCTGCCTCTGCTGCTGGGGTGGCTGGAATCCAGGGCTCTGCTGTGAAGGAGGTGGTACGGAGGTGAATGCAGTGTTGTGAAAGGTAGGGGGACGCTGGTAGGTTTGTCGGTCTCCCGTACTTCCCTGCCTGGCAGGGTCCTGAGTATACCATACTCCATTCACCTCCCAAACCGGTGGAGGCTCCTCCTGGACTGTCTCTGCTAATGAAGGTGGCTGCTGGAAAGAGTGGGTGTAGGATTGGTCCTGCTCCCATGGATGGGGTTGCCCTGACACCAGCTGCTCCTGAATATGGTGAACTCGGTATACGGGAGCAGTGGGTGCGGTCACGGCAGGTATCTTTATCTTATATACCTTTTCAGTCAACTCCTCCATCTGTTTTGGAAGTTTGGAGATGCTCCGGTCTAACTCATCAATCCTCCTGTCGATCCTCTCGACTACAGTAAGCTTGTCAGCAAGGAGTCCCATGCTAGGGATCACATCCTGAAAGAGATCGACTATAGCTGGTTTTCCCCCTCCAGATGAGAGTGAACTGGGGGATGGTGTATAGGCCCTGCTGACCATCTGTGAGAGGCTAGTTTTAGCCATCTGCTCGAATACCCTCCAGACGGTATCCGCTCCTCGTGATGTATAGCTGCCTCCACAGGCAGTGCTCACTAAACCCTGCATCTCAGGGTTGAGACCAGTGAAAAATGATTGGACCAAGATGTTATCATCTAAATTGTGACAGGGACACTTCTGCAGGATGTCCTTGAATCTTTCCCAAGCATCACAAAAGGCTTCATGGGTTAATTGGGAAAAACTTGTAATGTGCGTCCTCATCATGTTAGTTCTACTCAACAGGTAGAACTTATTTAGGAATAGGTCCTTGAACTGGGCATAAGTGGTGACAATGATTCCAAGATTCTTCATCCAGTAATTGGCTTTTCCACCCAAGGCAAATGGAAGGGCTTTGAGCCTAATATAATCCTGGCTAACATTATTATGTTTGAGGTTAGTACAGATGAGCTCAAAGTCCCTTAGGAATGCATACGGCTCCTCAGAAGCATTCCCATCAAAATGTGGCAGCAGGTTTAGAAAATGCGGCTTCAATTCAAAATCAACATTAGGTTCGGCCAGACTCAAGTAGTTGTGAATCTGATATTGTCTGGGGTTATATGTTGCATCCATTGGTGGTTCGACCCCAACATATAATTGTCCTAACTGAGCTCTCAGTAATGCATGTTGCTGCTCAGATGCAGCTAATCTGGCAAGTATCATTCTCATTGGGTCTTCCTGATTCTCTTCTTCATCATCTCTCTTCTTTGGAGGCATTTTCCTTGAATCTTCTTTAGGTCCTGAATCAGCAACGTGTTCTGGATGAAGGATATGGTTAGATCCTCAAGCGCATCATGGAAGCTTGTTCGTCGTATCGGATACAACGAAGAACGACTAGTCGCACTAGTTGTTCTATGCAACGAAAATTAAAATTTTTTTATGTGACGAAACCACATGATCCAAGAACACTTCTCGGATCGTTTCGTCTAAACCACAAACAAGTATTAGGGTTACCTCTTGAAGCGTGGTTGCGATCGAGTCTCTAAAAAAAGAGACCTCCTGTCTCAAGTCCGATCCGACGGAGGAGACGCTAGCGAGCGCGGGGATGAACCACGTGCTTCTCGCAATCCATGTTGATGATCCAAGCGGTGGATCTCCTGATCTCGACACACGAGATCCGACATCTTCTTCATGAGCAAGGCACGGCGAAGTAGACGGAGTTCCACGAGCAAAACATCGGGCAACATAACGACGATGCCGCGGCGATGTAGAACCTCTCTAGGGCATCCATGGTGGACGACCATTAGAGGGAGAGAGAGAGAGAGAGAGAGAAAGAGAGAGAGATTTGCTTCTCAATCATTATTTGTTTGCGTGTGTCAAGAAGAGCAATGGGGTGCCTCTCCTTTTATAGGGTTTTGGGATCCATGGATCTCAATCCATGTGTCAACACAAATCCAATGGTCCACATTAATTTGCGTTTCTTTCAATGGTCATGATTTGTTGCTAAAAACACAACAACAATTAATTTAATTTAGATTAATCTATATTGATAAATCAACATAATTCAATCACCAAATTAAATCAATCCACATTGGAGATAATGGAAAGGAGGCTCCTCCCTTCCATATTGGTGGCCATCCCCCCTCTCCTATTAGGAAAGGGAGATTCCAATGCAATCTCCAAGATTGCATATATCTCCAATATTTCAACAACTTTTGTTGCAAATTATTTCACAAAAATAAATCTAATTTATTTTGTGAACTTGCAATCATGCCATTGGAAATTTGTGAATCACATTCACAACCCAAAATAAAATGTAAATTACATTTTCAATTTAATGTCCAATGTGAATCCAATTCACATTAACATTTAATTAACAAATGTAAATGACAAATAGCTCTCTCTTATATATTATAAATCACATTTATAATATATATGACTAATATGGATATTGCTATCCACATTATTCATATCCATGATAATTAAATCATATTTAATCATCTTGGATCTCTATTCTCTTGTGTCCAAATAATATGAATCACATTCACATTATTTACATCTTTGACAATTAAATCACATTTAATTATCTTAGATAACTCTCTTTATAATATGAATCAAATTCATATTAATCATGATAATAAAATCACATTTAATTATCCTTTTTCTCAATGCTCGGATACATATATCAACAATAGAATTATCCCTGAAACCTTGGTCTTCCTACCGCAGATCTCTTGCTAACTAAGCATTCCGAGGAAAGGCTTTCTAGCTAGAAAGACCCTTTTTTCAGGCAAATGCACATCAAACCAACGAGACGGAGCGAATGAACGACTGTAGTGGGAAGGGAGGTAGGAGAGATAAGAACAAGTCGGGGAAGTAGAGAATGATTGACTGCTTTTTTAGTCAGATATGATTCAGACGAGAATTTAGGTTACAAGGAAATACGTAGGGTAAGCTGTGAAAGGATCTAATAGCTCGAAGCGAAAGCGTAGTGTACGAGTGGAGGCTCTTTCAAAGATAATGCGCTTTCTCCGCAGATACTTAGAGATAAGGACAGGGCGATTGTATTGTTCCACGTATAGTGACTTGGATATTGAGATCATATCTCAAATCCAGATCGTGGGCCTCCCATAGATGCTTGATCAGACCAAGACCGCAAATCTAATCTTCTTATTGTATCTGAATCACATTCAGATAAATGTCCAACATTTGGACTAAGATCAGATTACTTCTCTACTGAGAGGAGTCACTAAAATCCAGCCCCGCTTCATCACTCCCTAGGAATGGAAGCGTCATGGTTATACAATCGTTTATGAGCACATCACCCTCATGTATTCCCAATACCTGTACATCCTGCATACTGGAAGAATCAGATTAAACCTGAAGTATTGGATCTACTTTATACTGTCTACTTCATGGTTTTATCAGTAAGTTTCTCATTTGATCATTGGGAGTCGGTATTGATCATATACTTTCCAAAAGCATATATCATACCTAGGTCTTGATCATATACTTTCCAAAAGTATATATCAAACCTACAAATTCAGTCAAGCTTCCAAAGCGAGATGACCGTGCGCACGGAATTTGATTCTTCCCAATATCTCATGAGTGAGCTCTTGTCTTCCGGTTCAGTAAATGAACCTGTATGATCCCTTTGATAGATCGTATTACTCATATGCCCTTACATGCACACCAGCGCGCCGGTGTATAGACCTTGGTTAGGTCATCAACCTATTGGTCTGCCAAATGTACATACTCAAACATATAGTAACACATCTGTCTCTGATCAGAGGATGCGTGCCTATATCATGACAGCATACGATATAGGACTTTGGTTATCTCGATCTCGTTAAGTCAACTCTTTGACCTAACTAATCTGACACCTCCGAATCTCTATTCCTATGCAGAGGACCTGCATCAAGAGATCGGCCAGATATCAGCCTTTAGAGATAAGGATTGCCATCTCCTACTCAGGATGGAGATCATCTCTTAACAATCATTTGACGGTGCTTGATGAGTCCTCAATCTAACTCTTTAGATATTCATCCAAGCACCAGCCTCTATGATTCAACAGTTGAATCAACAGCTGTATGATCATCAAGATGGCCATGGTACATAACCCTAATTGTACTAAGGGACCTATTATGCAAATTATTCATTCTCCATTTCAGATAAGGGAATGACATTTGCAATAACATTTATTGCTTAATGGCTCGCCGTGGGCTCGCAATTCCAACAATCTCCCACTAGCCCAAAGAGCCATTGATGGGCTAATCATTTAAACCCACACTCATGTGACAATCATAGACTATTTAGAAAATAGCTAGGTAAGATGATCAGTCACTCTGTTCCTGCGAGACTATGCCAAGTCCTTTTACGGCACTTGCATATCCCCAGTAACAGTGCTCGCATTTAATGCGAATGTTGCATCTCATGCAACCAATACTCAATTTTGTTAGTCATAGTGTCCTTGACACTACAGCTTAACAATTATCATAACCAATATTTCCATAATCCTTATCAGAATACCCTTATTTCTGAAGATCTCTATCTCCAAAGGTATCTAGGGTTAAGACCCTCATAGATCACTATCTACAAGGTCTTAAACTTTTGAAGATAAGACTTTGAGATCACTATCTCAAAAATCTCATCATCTATGAAGATTTTGTTATTACTACAATCAAGTGTTTTATCTCTATATTAGAATTAGTAACACTTTACTACTCCCACTGTATGACAGATATCTGGTTTCTGTACACATTTAGCGTATACTCAGCTTCTCGTAACTAATGCACAAGTGCAAGTAGTTCTAGCATTCACTTCCTCAACTCTTTGAGGTGCTATCCCTTTAGACAGGTCAAAAACATATCTTAAGGGATGGAAGCCTTTCTTGAAATTTTTCAAAAATGGAATATGTTCAAGGTGTACTACTATTGTGACAGTCCCAATACCCCCTTCTCTTTGCTTCTGAACACCTTCAGAACTAAGATCCAAGAGGTATCCTTGAGATCATATCTCAACTTGTAGAACAACCAGATAATAAAACACTTATTATTATCCTTATATCACTTTTAAATGATTAGGATATTATCTACATTTAGCATGATGAACACAAAGGAACTCCCACTAAGCTTCACATGGCTCATCAAGATTCCATTTGAAATCATAACATTTATAATTTCATCAAATCTTAAGGTCCAACTTCAAGAAGCTTATTTGAGTCTATAGATGGATTCCTTAGCTTGCACACCTTGCTTCCCTCAATCATGAAGCCCTGGGGCTACTTCATGTGAATATCCTCAGAGAGGTATTCGTAGAGGAATGCAATATTGACTTACATCTTGAAGATGCAATAGTCAAGTTGTGTAGCTAAGGTTAGCAATATTCTGATGATTTTAAGCATGGTCACCGAAGAGTAAGTCTCATTGCAAGCAATGTCTTCTCTTCCGGTGTGTAGCTCATGGCTACGAACCGTGCTTTGAAGGTCTCTACCTTCTCATCAGGTTCCCTTTCTCTTGAAGATCCATTTACACCTTTACATGTCTTACCCATATAGGTGGATCCTCGAGGGTCCATATACAACACTTGTATATGAAGTCTACATTAGACTTTTATTGCTAACATCCATCTATCCATGCTATGATCTTCAGAAGCATCATCACATGAAGTTCGATCATTGTCAGATTTCTCTGATACATGGAATCCATCCTCAAACTTATTTGAAGAGGTATTAGTGTTTCATCTTCAATTGTCCTTTTTTTTAGTTTCCAATTTCAGGAGCCTCATTATCTTCTCAAGGTTAAATGAGTTCCTACACTTCATTTTTCTTCTTGATTCTCAAGAGTCTCAATCTATAAGAATCATATTCTCAGAGATGAGATATTTTAAGAATCTCAAGGTCATAAAGTAGGTATCCAATACCATCCTTTATTTTCCTAATGAAGCAGCACTCTCAAGTGCTAGATTCCAGCATGCATGGAACCTTATTAATGATATATATTGTAGTCTCTACTACACATATATATACCTGGAAACTAAGGGATAATTATGCTAAAATTCATCATTGATAAGATAATGTCACACATGATCCAATTGTATCTCCCTATAACTCTATTGAGTTAAGGCGTGTTAGGAGGATTGAGATAGAAATGATAATCATATCTCCATAAGGCATTCTTTGAATTCATCTAACAGGTACAAGCTACCTAGATTAGATCAAATTCATTTTATCTTCCTTCAAACTTTGGTTGTAGACCAAAATTATGTGAAATCTTTGAACACTTCAAAGGTTTCTAGGTGAAGAGAAGAAATCTCATATCATACATAATCATCAGTAGATATCATATATCCATAATGTTTACTATGATATAGATGATCCGCATACATCAGTATGTATGAGATCCTAAATACCTTGACATCTTACACCATTCCCAAAGAAGGGTGTATTGGACATTTTTCCTTTTGAATACAATATTCATAAGTATGTAAGTTTTGAAATTTTAGATATTCTAAAGTTTCATCTCTTACTAGTCTATTGATCAAATCAATAGCCAAATGTCCAAGACTTGATGCTAGATCATTGTCAAATGATCTTCATCCTCCAATTGATCTTAAGGTTTAATTTCAGTATTTAGAAATTTTAATGAACCATTCATTAATTTTCTAATTTAGTGGAGTCCACTAGATTTTAGATTACTATCTGAAATATCTCCATCATAACTCTTTATGATAGATTTATTATAGAATTCATGTTTATTTCCAACATTTAGAAATAAATAATGAATATATTCTAATATCCAGGTCATAGAGACATTCTCTAAGACTAAGGGCTCTCCCACTGAAATTATGAAGTCTTTCAATACAATAGAGATTGTTGCAACAATTGCATCAATATCCATGTGAATGACTATTAAACCTTTAAGATCAAATTTCTAATCTTCTAATACATATGCAACCCATTGCAAGTATTGTTAGAAGATTGAGATACAATTATAAGTCTTTAAGCAAGTCAATTTCAATGATTTATATGTAGATTATTCTGATGCTCTATCTGAGTCCTTCTCTAAGGATTCTAGACAGACTTGATAGTCATACTATCAACACATCAACTTATTGCAGTATTGGCATTCATCCAACTCTTTGGATGTCATATGGAAGTCACAGAAGTACAGCCAACTCTTTGACTATACCTCTTACTTGGGTCCAACCCATGCTTCCACTACGCTCCCTTTATCTATAAACAACCATTGCTTAAGACTAAGCATCTCTTATGTTAAATTCAAAAGAATTCAATGTAAGAGTATTTCAACATTTATACATGCCTTATTAAATTCATACAATATGAATATTATGAAGCTTCATGAATGACTAGAGTATAGACAGTAGATGATGACATTCATCATGTCTACATCCATCTAGACCCTTGAAATATTGGTTCAGGTAGGTATTCAAACATTTTGAATACATCATCTCTCATGGAGCCACCATTCTACATGATGCAGAGAACCACGTCAATCGTGATTAAATGTCAAGAGCACATATGTATGCCAGAACATCTTCTTAGATTTTATAAGAATTAATTAACAATCGCGATCATCATCGACATGTCACTTCCAAAGTACATTCAATGAGATCAAGACTATAGAGACATATAAACCCTAGGGTTGTAGTCCTATTATCTATTTTAATTGTCATTCCTCAGTAGTATGAGGAGACTTGCATGTTGCAACCACATACATTATATGTCCAACTGCAAGCACAAAATCTGGATCATGAGTCCAATCCATGATATTTTACTGGTTATTATTGAGTATAGAATTGAGTGGGTTTAACGAAGGATTATCTGAAATAAGAAATTTGCATAAATTTATATATACATATTTTACTTTGATTTAGGATTTTTATATCAAAGTTGTCTTGCCTTGTCAACACTGAAAGTTCATTCCCTTAGGGTTCGTTTGGTTGCAGGGTTGGGCAGGGTTGGGTACTATTCACAGGGCTGGGTGAATAGTAAACTGTGAGGAGGGAGTACCCCTGTGAACAGTACCCAACCCAACCCAACCCTGCCCAACCCTGCAACCAAACGAACCCTTAATCACTTTCAATGTAAGAGATATACTTACCAACATATCTCAGCAAGATCTGGGATCTCCTTCCTTATCTTTGTTACATCCCAATAATATGAGAATCTGCAACTCGGATAAAAAGAAGCGGGAACACATTCCGCCTTGCAAGTCCAACTTGCATTTCCCAATTCGGTCTTCGACACCCGGGCCCACCACCTCTAAGGCGATGTTGACCCGTCATTAATTGAATCAACTGTCAACAGGAATAGTACTCGTTATGCATAATCCAATATCGCCCCAATAATATGAGGATACGATATTGGGGTCACTATGCATACGGCCTTACTCTTTCGAGAAGCAAAGAGCCCGATCCAGATGCGCTTGCATTCAGGAGCTATCACTTCGGACAGGCGTCTCCCACATGCAATCCCTGACGACGGAACTCTTCGCCTTGACGGGAGACCATGGATGTCACTTATGTGATCCTCCATCTCATATTCAAATTTTAATTAATTATCATGAATCACATTCATATAATTAATTCTTCCAAGGGAAATAATAACTCTATTTATAATAGAGTGTCTCAATTAGACATAATCAATTTAATCATATTAAATTGATTATCAATCCAATTCAATCAATCAAACTTGATTATTTTACTTGAATATATATGGTAATATCTCAAAATACGTGTTAATTCGAATTTTAATAATTAGAAAATACACCTTGATTTTCTCCGGCATTATACAGTCCCTAACCGCTGTCATGGCCAGTACCGACGAGAGTGGGACGGACCACATACGTTGCAACCCGCAACCCCAATGCTCTCCGACTAGACACCATATCCACCTCGGGAAAGCATAATGCCAGATATATCAATTTATATTTGAGATGATCATCGGTTTTCAACCGAAATTATACCATATAGTAATAATCAAAACATTTTTGATTATAAGGAAATTTGCTACACAAATTCCCAATCCTATTCAAGCATCAAGTTTGAAGATTTTGTTTCCAATTATGATTTGGATCACATCCAATCAATTTATTGGTTGAGGCCAAGTCAATTAGGCAAATAATCATATTCCAATATTTCACAAATATTTTTCAAGATTATTTCACGAAATTAACAATTAATTTCACTAATTGACAATCACTTGGTTCTAGATTAGGACTGCAATTTTAGTAGTGACCCCTACTCACTAAAATTAACATATCTCTTTCAATTTAAATCCAAATTAGACAAAATCAATTTTCAAAGATTGCTAACTTGATCTAGGACAGAAGCCAAGTGATGTTTCACGCATTTCGAGGCAGAAGATAACAGTAATTAACTCTTTATTAATGTTAAAATCTACTGTTCCCGCAACAGTGCATACATGTTCATTAAAACAACCATATCTAGAGCATACGAAATCCGATTTACACAAACTCAGATCCTATGGTTTCCTTATTTAATGGGGAACAAAATATAAGTAAATAATTCGTGCTTAAATAATTTAAACATGGTCGAAATTATTTACTAAACAGATATGCGAAATCAAATGCGATAAAAACTTTCGCGACCTTAACGAACCCAAGTCGTTCTCGGTTTTCGAATTATATTCGAAACCATTGACCTATGACTCTGATACCACTTGAAGGATATGGTTAGATCCTCAAGCACATCACGAAAGCGTGATCGTCGTATCGGATACGACGAAGAACGACTAGTCGCACTAGTTGTTCTATGCAGCGGAAATTAAAAATTTTTTATGTGACGAAACCACATGATCCAAGAACACTTCTCGGATCGTTTCATCTAAACCACAAACAATTATTAGGGTTACCTCTTGAAGCGTGGTTGCGATCGAGTCCCTAAACAAAGAGACCTCCTGTCTCAAGTCCGATCCGATGGAGGAGACACTTGCGAGCGCAGGGATGAACCGTGTGCTTCTCGCAATCCATGTTGATGATCCAAGCGGTGGATCTCCTGATCTCGACACACGAGATCCGACGTCTTCTTCACGAGCAAGGCACGCCGAAGTAGACGGAGTTCCACGAGCAAAACATCGGGCAACATAACGACGATGCCGCGGTGATGTAGAACCTCTCTAGGGCATCCATGGTGGACGACCATGAGAGGGAGAGAGAGAGAAAGAGAGAGAGAGATTTGCTTCTCAAGCATTATTTGTTTGTGTGCGTCAAGAAGAGCAATGGGGTGCCACTCCTTTTATAGGGTTTTGGGATCCATGGATCTCAATCAATGTGTCAACACAAATCCAATGGTCCACATTAATTTGTGTTTCTTTCAATGATCATGATTTGTTGCTAAAAACACAACAACAATTAATTTAATTTAGATTAAATCTATATTGATAAATCAACATAATTCAATCACCAAATTAAATCAATCCACATTGGAGATAATGGAAAGGAGGCTCATCCCTTCCATATTGGTGGCTGTCCCCCCTCTCCTATTAGGAAAGGGAGATTCCAATGCAATCTCCAAGATTGCATATATCTCCAATATTTGCCATGACTTTTGTTGCAAATTATTTCACAAAAATAAATACAATTTATTTTGTGAACTTGCAATCATGCCATTGGAAATTTGTGAATCCCATTCACAACCCAAAACAAAATGTAAATTACATTTTCAATTTAATGTCCAATGTGAATCCAATTCACATTAACATTTAATTAACAAATGTAAATTACAAAAAGCTCTCTCTTATATATTATAAATCACATTTATAATATATATGACTAATATGGATATTGCTATCCACATTATTCATATCCATGATAATTAAATCATATTTAATCATCTTGGATCTCTATTCTCTTGTGTCGAAATAATATGAATCACATTCACATTATTTACATCTTTGACAATTAAATCACATTTAATTATCTTAGATAACTCTCTTTATAATATGAATCAAATTCATATTAATCATGATAATTAAATCACATTTAATTATCCTTTTTCTCAATGCTCGGATACATATATCAACAATAAAATTATCCCTGACTTCTTTCAAAGATAATGCGCTTTCTTCGCAGATAATTGGAGATAAGGACAAGGCGATTGTATTGTTCCACGTATAGTGACTTGGATATTGAGATCATATCTCAAATCCAGATTGTGGGCCTCCCATAGATGCTTGATCAGATAAAGACCGCAAATCTAATCTTCTTATTGTATCTGAAACACATTCAGATAAATGCCCAACATTTGGACTAAGATCAGATTACTTCTCTACTGAGAGGAGTCACTAAAATACAGACCCGTTTCATCACTCCCTAGGAATGGAAGCGTCATGGTTATACAATCGTTTATAATTACATCACCCTCAGGTATTTCCAATACCTGTACATCCTGCATACTGGAAGAATCAGATTAAACCTGAAGTATTTGATCTACTTTATACTGTCTACTTCATGGTTTTATCAGTAAGTTTCTCATTCGATCATTGGGAGTCGGTATTGATCATATACTTTCCAAAAGCATATATCATACCTAGGTCTTGATCATATACTTTCCAAAAGTATATATCAAACCTACAAATTCAGTCAAGCTTCCAAAGCGAGATGACCGTGCGCACGGAATTTAATTCTTCCCAATATCTCATGAGTGAGCTCATGTCTTCCGGTTCAGTAAATGAACCTATCTGATCCCTTTGAGAGATCGTATTACTCATATGACCTTACATGCACACCAGCGCGCCGATGTATAGACCTTGGTTAAGTTATCAACCTATTGGTCTGCCAAATGTACATACTCAGACATATAGTAACATATCTGTCTCTGGTCAGAGGATGCGTGCCTATATCATGACAGCATACGATATAGGACTTTGGTTATCTCGATCTCGTTAAGTCAACTCTTTGACCTAACTAATCTGACCCCTCCGAATCTCTATTCCTATGCAGAGGAACTGCATCAAGAGGTCGGTCAGATATCAGCCTTTAGAGATAAGGATTGCCATCTCCTACTCAGGCTGGAGATCATCTCTTAACAATCATTTGACGGTGCTTGATGAGTCCTCAATCTAACTCTTTAGATATTCATCCAAGCACCAACCTCTATGATTCAACAGTTGAATCAACAACTGTATGATCATCAAGATGGCCATGGTACATAACCCTAATTGTACTAAGGGACCTATTATGCAAATTATTCATTCTCCATTTCAGATCAGGGAATGACATTTGCAATAACATTTATTGCTTAATGGCTCTCCGTGGGCTCGCATTTCCAACACTGAATTAGAAGAGGATTTTTGAATCATGATATTCTCATCGAGGCGAAGGTCTTCCTCGGTGAGGTGGGAAGAGAGAAAGGGAATGGTTTGAGAGTAACCATCCCGAGAGTGGGTGATCCTGGGCTCAAGAGGGTCATGAGTCCAGGTTGGTCCATGTTGCGCATGGACCTGTGAAGACATACTTCTTGGAGGGTTCAACGGGAGATTCGCAAAGTCCGAATAAATATCCCCCCAATCAGTCATCTTCGATATCAAAAGAACCGATTAGAACACGATATTCAATGAGGTGCTAGTTCTACGGTGCATGTAAATGTGCAGAGTAAACTCACACAATACAAACACAATCGAAACCCTCAGTTTTACCAACTCAACACGTGAAGGTCGTAAGAGTTCGGCCGAATTATCTTGTCAATTTTAGTCGGTGAGAAATACAATCTTGGAAAGATCAACGAGCTGTTAGGTGCCCATATTTCCCTACAGACTGACCCGGTTCTTACGACTAGTTTGGCCTACTTTCAGCCAGTATAGGAGTAAGTACAAGCCGAAGCCCGTTCCTTGAGGACTAAAGCGCCCTCTAAACCTCCCACTCTGTTAAGGAAGTCCGGACCGTATGAATACGGCTACCCGTATTCCTCACTGAAAAGTAGCTAATCGCATGAAAATAATGAACCAGTAGTAAGTAAGAAATCCAGACTTGGCTCTATCCTAGGGTCGTCTCTCTCTCACTTGCAAGTAAAACAAACAATGAGGGCTTTATGCATCCGAGAACATGGGTTCTTTTTATTCCAATTATTTTAAATCGACCTGCTTAATCTAGTCCCAATTTTAGAGTTAGGTTATCACTTGAAATTTATGTGAACATACAAGCACGTCTACCGTTTAGTCCCAATTTCCTTTTGACCTTAAGTTGTAAAACAAGAGGGGAATCGGAAATCAGAATGCAAACAAGAAACTATGATACATGCTCAGAAGAAGGTATACTTACAGTGAATCCCAGCACTCTCCATGTGTTATGCAGAACATAATTTGTAAATTTTACACTAAATGCATGCAGATCGAGAAAACCGCACCTAAATAATATACTATTAGCGGGGAAGAATTGATTTGATTTTGAGCTAAGTAGTACGTGTCTATGTGCATCTCATTATGAATCTTATAAGATAAGTGAATCTTCTAATATATGTGTAGCCTAATTTATGATGGGCACAAACAAATTTGATTCAACACTACCGTGTGCCTAATCCTTAAATTCGCCACTCAAGTCGAGCCCCACCCTCACCGGAGAGTGAAACAGGTCTCGACACACCACAAATGAAGTCCAAGTCTTTTTTACACACGCGAGCTCTCAAACAAGAGCCGCTATAAATGAGCAACTACCTAAATAATTACAACAATTTACAAAAGCTCTCTCGAAATAAATAAATTCTCCAAGCTCTTCAGCAGTCGGCATGCGTCACGTCCGTCGACCTCCGATGCACTCCAAGTCCACCGGGCCCTCGCAAGGAAAATGATATTTATATTAGAGAGATAAAAATAAAATATATACAAAAATATGAAGAAAAATAATTAAGAGGAAAATGGACTAAATACAAGGTGGCTCGGGGGTTAGACTACCCGAGTAAGTGAAATCTAAATCCAAATTTTTAAATTAGTCCCTAAGCTGTTTGCCTCCCCGGCAACGGCGCCATCTGACGAGTTGCTAAATACGATATATAATTCGAGCACGTTATAGCATGTGTACTTAGCGATTCAGTCAGAACCGAGAGAAGATCTCTGTGAAGAGTGTCTCGGCTTTAATTTATATCCCGGGCAAGTCCGGGGTCGAACTCAGGGAGGCAAAGGAACAAATTGGGTTTAATTTGAAAACTTAGGTCTAGATTTCCAAGCGGTATTTTTTTAGATTTTTTAATGCGAAATGAATGTCAAATACAAAATGCAGGTGAATTAAGTATTAAGAAATCACACAACTTAGACAAATTAATTTTAATGTCAAATTAATCCAATTCAGCCAAATTATATTTTCCTAGAATCCTAATCCGGTGATGAATGCAAGACACATTTTTTCGTATTTTTAGGAATTAAAATGTAACAACTAAAAATGCACACTTTTTATGGGTTTTTTCGCAATTTTTCGAACAAACAGTAAGTAAAAATTATGAAATTTTAATGGAATGAAAGCATGATGCAAGGAAGCTACAGTAATATTTTTGGATTTTTTTGACAAAGTATGATTTTTTATGGATTTTTTAGTGAAATCAGCGTGACAGTGAGTAAATAATTTCTGATAAATCCACAATACCAAATTAATCAGAGTGCGAATTACCTCAAAAAGCCATTTTTATATGGAATTCAGAAGATTTGAAATTTCGCAAAAAGGATGTATGTGTATTTAATTAAAAATCAAATACTAAAAACACTCTACAATTTATTTAAGGCACAAGATAATGCCATTTTGGATGAAATTTGGACAGTAAGTTAATCACATATCAAGGCATCATTCCTAATTTTTGTGGAATTTGTAGAGCAATCGTGTATGAGATATAAATTTAAGTGCTCAAAATGGGTAAAATTCGTAATATTTCAGTTAAGAATTTTTAATTAATTACCCAAAGACAACAAAAATATAATAAATATCGATGAGGTAGAGAATTAGTTTCTCAACATAATGACATTTTTCATTGAATAAAATGATGCAATACAGATGTCTAAATTAAAAAGCAAATACAGGGGTCTTTGTGCAAATTCTGAAAGCAAAATTTATAAACAAAACAAGCACAAGGATTTTATTGTTAATGCAGAAACTATGAATAGAAATTTTGCAATTTTTACAATCAAATAAGAAAGAAATTAAAGACCTTCTCTTCTTCTTCGGCTGTGCAAGGGAGGAACCCAACAGGGAGGTCGGCGGCGTCAGCGGTCGCGCCGCACCGGCGTGCGGAGGGGCGACGAGGAGCGCGGAGGGATGGCAGCAGGTCGGCGGAGGGCTGGCGGCGAGGGTTGGCGGCGAGGCTGCGGCGTGGAAGGAGGGATGGCGGCTCTCGCGCTGCCGCGCAGCCGCGGATGCGGGCGTCGCGCGACGGTGAGCGGCTGCGGTGGGAGGGGGTCGGCTGGGGGAGGGCTGCGTCAAGGCGGTGCGGCCGCGAGGGGAGCCGGCTGGTGGAGAGGGGGCGGCGGCGGTGGGTGCTCCCACTACTGCTGCTCGGTTTTTTTATAATTTTTTTGATTTTTCTTTTACTGCTGCAATAATAATAAGAACTTTTTTTTGTTTTAAAATTTTTTATCTTTTCTAAGTTTTCTTTAAACAGAAGATGAAATGAATGTGGAGAAAAAAATGTGATGATGTTGGTGTTTGATAAATCTAAACAAATGGAGGATGTGTGGAAGGATGTGTGGTGATATGATGTGACATAAAAAAATTGCAAAACTAACAAGATGATAAAATGAGACGAAAAATTACCTACGATGGAGACGATCGCCTATGGAGTGCTCACGAGAGCACGGTCTTCGCTCGAATCGCCGGCGAGCGATGAGCTCGAGCAGCGCGTGGGTGCGGCTGCGATGTTGGCAAAAAAACCAACAGATCTCACCGGAGAGAGGTCTGTTGTCGCTCGACCACGGTTGCGTTGCTGTCATCGATTCAACTCTGGGAGCTAGGCTCTCCTCACATAAAGATGGATCCAGGGTAAAAATGAGGAGAATGAGATGTATATAAAGATAATGGAATGGGAGGTTATTAAAGTGGTGGAGTTGAATGGGAGGTTGAATTATTAATGGAGTTGAATGAGAAGTTGGAAAAAATGGTGGAATAATGGAGTTGAATTGGTGGTTATTGTAGAGAATGTAAGATAATTAAATAAATAAAATGAAATAAAGTAGGCTACTTTAAATACAACAAAAATAAAGAAGGAAAAAATAATGGTGAATTTACAAGGGAATACATACAACATGTACACTTTTTTGTTTGCTTTTCTAATATGTATTTTTTTTGTCCTTTTAATAAAAGATATTTACAATAAAAAATATAATAAAATACTATAATCAAAATACAACACAATCATATTTTTTTATATTTTTAATACTTAAGAAAGATAAAATGAAAATAAAGAAAGAATGAATATATACATAATATACAATGTACATCTAGGTCCCAAAACCCAACTTTTGCAAATGAGCTCCGATTTTAATGAAACCACTTCCATTGGATAGATAATTTTCTAACTTGAATTTTAAAAGTGAGTTTGGTATATTTGGAGTTCACGGAGTGGGAATTTGGCTTGGAAGTTGGACTTTACGGCTTTTTTTCTCTTTGGGATCTAGGAGCATTTATTTGAGTTAAAATTTGTTTTATATTTTTGTATTTTTATATACATTATTATGAACAAGTTAGAGAAAGAATTAGCCAAAAAGGAGTTGAAATGAAATTATTAAAAATACATGAAGTTTTGAGCTATTTACATGTATAAAACTCCTTTGATTTTTGCGGTTTTTTATGTGTAATTTATTTTGTACAATCTAATGTACAATAATTAGTGTGTTTTATTTATAATAGATATTTTGTTAATTTAATGAATTTATGTATATTTTTTTGGGATTTTACTCGGGATTTTGCTAATATCAAGATATTGAGATGATGAATCGTGGATTCATCACCCGTACTTACACCCCATACTTGCTGAGAGTGGATACTTTGATTCATTTGAGCCTGGGCTAGTCATTGTCTCTCCAAGAAATCTAAAAAAAAAAATAAAACCCATAAAAATATGCAAAAGTCAAAAATCACACAAAAATCACTTACCCAAGGAGTTGGTGCATTCCTGACACATTCACACTCACGCAAGGCTTGAGGATTTGGAGGACACTAGATTTCTGTGATCTTGAGAGTCTGAGTTAACATACCTTAGTCATTAGGGTCTCTTAGACTTAAATATCCACACTTCCCTGGTTTGAAAGATTTATGCGCTATATTGCACTCTTCATCTGTACCTTCAAAGGAATATGATCAGCACAATCACCTCCACAACTGCATGATTGATGAGATGAGTTGAGGTATCACTTGAGGAACTAGGATCAGAGATTTGAGTTTAGACCTGATCTAATGATATTCGAGGATGGGATAAAGTTAATGAAGGCTTCAGAAAACCTGAGTGTCAGCAAAACCCTAGCCAGTATGTGAACAAGATTCATATGCTATCTCTTTGATATTTACCTAAGTGCCATGGTGTGCTGAAACTTAATGATTATTGTTGACCAGTGTGCGCCAACTTTTTGTAAAAGCAGTGGAGCTAGCCAACAAAAGTAATGAAATGTCAAAGAAAAAGCTTAATCATCAAAGGCAAATTATAAATGAGCTTCCACTAATGGCGAGCGCTCCCAAACCTTTTGAAAGTGTCCACTTGGACCAAGCGCTAATTAGGACCAAGGAGTCGGGCTGACACCAAAAAAGGGCTCTGCATCGTAAATGCTACAAGTCTGGGTGTCGAAGGTATCTTAGATACTCAAAAGAGACACACCCCGGTGTACTCCCAGAAAAACAAATGCAGACGACTCCAAATCTCTTGACGGACACATTGGTCAATAATTTAAAAATTTTATATGTGTTGAGTAAAAAGGCACTCGAGAGGCCCCTTGTTCCATTGTGAGGGTGAGAAAAATAGACACAATCCCATCACCTCCATCATCTGGCCGTCCATCAACATTTCAAGTCTGACAAACTAATGAGACGGTTGACTGAAGCAAGAATAGACTTATTCCCTAGTATTGAGGATTAGGTCTAGAGGAGAGTCTTTGGGACTGGAATTTTGAGCGATGCATCGACTCGACTTTCATGAAATGCAATACACTAAATGACATATCCTTATATTATATATATACAAAAAGAGAGTCTGATAATCAGAGAAGTTGGATTCCTTCTGACTAAGGCTTGGATAAACCTGGGATTTTAGGATCACTTAGGTCAAGGGTCTTCGAAAGATCAAGCCTTGAAAATTTCACGCGCAATGTCAGGAATTAATCCGACTCCTTCATTCTTTAGATGCTCGAGGACGAGCATGGTTTAAATATAGGGGTATGATGAATCTCATATTCATCATGCTAAAAGCTGCAAATTAAACCCCCTGCTTAATCAATCCAATAAAAATCACGTTTAATTCCTTGTTTTTATAATGTATTATATTGTGTATAAATTACCATTAATTTATTGTATTTAATATCCTTTATTTTTCTTGTAATTATTTTATCCTAAAAAACCCAAAAAATTAGGTAGAATAATTGTCCATAATTTACTGACCATTAAAAAAACTAAAAAATACAAAAACATCTCAAAAACCACAAAATCGGTATTTTTATCCCCCTAAAAATACCCCCAAAAATACGTTTTGTACAAATGACCTCTTTTGGATTTTTGACCAACATGAAAATTGTAGATCTCGTCGAGACGAGCAACTTTATTGTTTTCACTTTTTCCTAATTCGACCTCTAACTATTTCTTTTGTAATTTTCTTTGTATTTTTATTTGATTTTCTCTGATTGGGCCACGTGGCGCTCTATGGAGCCGCCACGCGGCCTGCTTCTTCTCGCGCCACCCGGCACCTTCCTGGGCCGATGGATCTCCCCCTGATCGCCTCCATCCCCGCCGTCCAACCCTGCCTCGCTCACAACCGTTGGATCTGATCTTCAGATCTGATCTCAACCGCACACTAGCACCTAAACCACAGCCCTCCGATCGATCTCTCATCCAACGCTCCTCCTTGCACCACGTCTTCCCTCCTCCACAGCCACCCGATTCTACTTTCATCCTACGATTGACAACGCTCGACATCACCCCTTCAATCGCGATCGTTGGATCTTCCCCACCTATCCATCTAACCGCTCATCGTCGTCAAATACCCACCGTCGGATTAGATCTTTGGATCTAATCCTCGCCGACCTCTCGCGCTCGCATCCTAGCCGTTAGATCACTAGATCCAATAGCCAGGAAGTCGTCTTTCACCTCGTGAACCCCCTTCCCCGGGCCGTTTCATCTCGCGAGCCCATCATCCCCTTCCATTTTTGGAAGGCACCCTTGACCCTCCCTCCTCATCGTAACGCCACCAACGCCTTCCCTCATCTTCCGCCTCCCTTGCGCAACCACCATCAAGCCCCGCCATCACTTCCACTCCATTAAAATCCCCGCTCAAAAATCTCGCCGACCACCTCTGTAATGCCTGACCAACTCCTCCTATAAAACCCGATCCCTCCCTCCGTAAACCCTCGTCCACCATTCTTAAATCTTCCCCTAGCCTCCTCCGCCCCTCCGGTGACAGCGGAGGGGAGGAACGTTGAGGTGACGATGGGGTTGATTCAGTGTCGACCCGCGGCGCCTCTGCCGCATATCAGTGACCTCCGGGCACCTCCGAGCTCCCTGCCAAGGCCGGGCAGGCCAGGGCGACTACCCAGAGCTCCACCGGAGCTCAATTACAGGCTACCTCCTCCTCCAACTCCTCGCTCCGGCGAGGAGATTTTTTTATTCATGTTTTTCTCTAATTTCCCCTCCGCCGATAACCACCTTCACCCTATTCTGACACCCCCACCAGCTTCGCAACGCCACCCTCGTCTTCGCCGACCATCCTTTCCCTTCTCCAGACCCCCAACCGCCCAGACCCACCTCCTCCTCCATCTCGCCGGAGGAGGAGCATTGGATTCCACCTCCGATCACCCCAAGGCCACTCACTCACCATTCACCTTGCACCCACTCGCACAAGCTTCGGCTAAAGCTAACCCCTGCAGGTACCCTGACTGGCCGGAGTTTGCGTCGGAGCACCTTCAAGAAATTCTCCTCCGGCGAAGCTCCACTGATCTCCCCTTCCGACTAGCGTCGGAGCTTCGCAGCACCGCCAGGTCCTCTGCCGAACCTCCATCAAGCTTCTTCGACCCTTCAGAACAGCCTTTGAGCACGAAGGAGTTACACGCGGGTCGCCGGAGCCCCGCCTCCTCCGGCGATCTGTGGAGGAGATGAAGTTACAGGTGCCATCCGATCAGCTGGATCGGACAGCTATGATGAAGCCATGTGGGTATACCGAGCCTCCATGCCAAACCTACATGCTCGGGTTCATCCGAGCCTCGCGCCGTACCACCAGATGCTGCCACGTGGACCGAAGCTGAGGGTCCCTCCCAAGCCTGGCCCCTCACGTGCACTGCATGTGAGGGCCTGGGTATTTTGCAGAAAAAGATCCGGAAGCTTCAAGTATTTTCATTTTGGTCCCCAGGCACGTGTCTCACGTACGCACCTGCGTATTTTACAGGGAAGCCCTTCGACTTTTTGAAAATTACAAAAAAGCCCCCGTACATATGGAAAAATTGCATCCAGGCCCAGGAAGTTTTTGGTAATTACATTTAGGTCCTTCCAGGGACCTAAATGTAATATTTATCCTTTATTTTCTTGCATTTTTATTACAATTATGCCCTTGCATTGTTTTCTTCATATCTTGAGCATCATAGGTCCAAATTGCATGATTTTAGTGTCGTTTTGATTCTTGTTTTGTTCTCTACATCTTAGTATATTTAATTTTCTCATCCGACATCATAATAAATGAAGTGAATTTTTGTGTTAGATGATGACTCTGCTCTACTAATGCTTGCTATGATTGGCTGACCGTTTTTAATGATGGATTAAATTGACTCTGATTTCTATTCCTATTATATTGCTCATATTCTTAGGGTATAATTGTAACCTTGTATTTAGCATACATGTTCTCTTGCATATTTGCTCATGCATCATCTTTAACTTGCCTAAAAACCGATAAAAAATAGCATGCATCATGTCATTGCCTTGTAAATAACATATTGCATCATGAGGACCTGAACTAAAATTAACTCACTCTGTGCTTCATGAATCGAAATTCAATAAACATATTAAGCAGTCGTGTCCCTGTGTTCGACCTTGGTACACTTGCGAAGTATAAATATTCCACGACATTCAAAGATCGTGGTTTTTGCTGAACCGAATTCGCCTCCTGTACTACGACCTTATTTTACATTATTATAGAGGTGAATTTGATGTTCATCACGACAACAACCCTCTCTCCGATGAGATCCATTGGCTTTTCGGCCAACATCGCAGCGACATCCGTGCGTTGCTCGAGCTCATCGCTCGCCGGCGATTCGAGCGAAGACCGTGCTCTCGTGAGCACATCACATGCGATCGTCTCCATCGTAGATAATTTTCCCTTCATTTTGTCATAGTGTTATTTTCTCAAATTTTAAGCACATCTCATTACCATCCACTTACTCCCAGTTGTTTATTCCACATCATCTTTACCACCATCATCATATCATTTTTTCCAGCATTTGCATTTCTTATTTAAAATTTAAAAAATTTAAAAAATCTAAAACAAAAATGGTATTATTACGACAATAAAAAAATAAAAAATAAAAAAAAAACAAAAAAAACACGGGGCAGCAGCCAGCGGCCGTTGCCGTCACCCCCTTCCTTCTTCCACGGAAGCGGCGACGTCGCCCCCTTCCCTCCTCCACACGGCCGCCAAGCGCGGCACCGCCCCCTTCCCTCCTCCGCGCGGCCGGCTGAGCGCGGCGCCGCCCCCTTCGTGGCCGCCGATCGTGACGCTGCCCCTTTCCCTCCTCCGCGCATCCGCGCGACCGGCCTCCACCTCGTCAACCGCCATGTGGCCTCCACCTCTCCGCCCTTCCTTTAGCTGTGAGGGCCGCCAGGCCTCCGCTCCACCACAGCCGTCGACAATCCTGCGCCTCCTCAGCGGCGCCACCCCGCACCGCCCCGTCGATGCCGTGTTGGGTTCCTACTCCTGCGCCCAACGAAGAAGAAGAAGATCTACTTTTCTTTCTAATTTTTTAATGTAAAAATTACATTGTGTATCTTTCATGTTTCCGTTATTGCAAATAGGTCCCCTGTACATATTTGTTTGTAAGTTTTCAATTTCTGAAATTGCATGCATACCCCTGTGTTCGTCTTTTAATTTGGACTTTATTTTCGTATCATTTATTTAAGTGAAAAATGTCATTGTGTTGACAACCAATTCTCTAACTTGTGGATTTTTATTTATATTTTTCTTATATGTGAGTAAATAATTAAAATTTTCTAACTGAAATTCTACACATTTTACCCATTCTGTGCTCTTAAATTGATATCTAACTCATGATTGCTCTAAAAATTCCACAAAAACTTGAGATGATGCCTTGATAATCGATTGAATTACTTTCCAAATTTCATCCAAAGTGGAGTTATTCTGTGCATAGATTAAATTGTGGAGTGATTTTCGTTTTTAGTTAAATCCACATACATCCTTTTCACAAAATTTCAAGTCTCCTGGATGCCATATGAAAATACCTATATGGAATAATTCGCTCTCTGGCTAATTAGACAATATGGATTTACTAAAAATTAATTACTCACTATGACTCTGTTTTCACTAAAAAATTCATAGAAAATCACATTTTATCGAAAAATTCCAAAAAACTTACTGTAGTATCTTTGCATCATGTTTATGCTCCAGTAAAGTTTTCATTATTTTTGCTTATTATTTGTGTGAAAAATTGTGAAAATACCCATAAAAAGTGTACATTTTTAATTGTTGCATTTTAATTCCTTAAAATACAAAAAATATGTCTTGCATTCATCAATAAATTAACATTCTAGGAAAAATATAACTTGGCTAAATTGGACTTATTTTCTATTTAAATTAATTTAGCTAAGTTGTATGCTTTCTTTAGTGTATTAATTCAGTCGCATTTCCATTTGCATTTGTTTTTGCATTAAAAGAATATAAAAAAATCCGCATTGGAAACCTATACCTATATTTTCGAACCCAAAGTTGTTCCTTTGCCTCCCTGTGCTCGACCCCGGACTTGCCCGGGATATAAATTAAGCCGAGACACTCTTCATGGAGATCCTTTTCTCGGTTCTGACTGATTTGCTAAGTACACGTACTACAACGTGCCCGAATTATTTATCATATTTAGCGACTCATCACTACCCTGTGGAGGTCTTCATGGACAATACGACAAAATCGATAGTGTAATTCAGGCCCTGAATCGAGATGATGACGTTTTCAAGTATACCCTTCAGCCTCTTTATTGACCCATTAGCAAACTGAACGCTCATTCTAGCTTTCTTTAGAGGCCTTAAGTGAAGAGACTGAAGGATATGGTTAGATCCTCAAGCGCATCACAGAAGCATGAGCATCATATCGAATATGACGAAGAACCACTAGTCATACTAGTTGTTCTATGCAACGGAAATTAAAATTTTTTCATGTGACAAAACCACATGATCTAAGAACACTTCTCGGATCGTTTTGTCTAAACCACAACAAGTATTAAGGTTACCTCTTGAAGTGTGGTTGTGATCGAGTCTCTAAACGAAGAGACCTCCTGTCTCAAGTCCGATCCGTCGGAGGAGACGCTTGCGAGCGTGGGGATGAATCGTGTGCTTCTCGCAATCCATGTTGATCATCCAAGCCACGGATCTCCTGATCTCGACAAACGAGATACGACATCTTTTTCACGAGCAAGGAACATCGAAGTATACAGAGATCCACGAGCAAACCATCGGGCAGCATAATGACGATGCTGCGACTATGGAGACTCTCTCCAGGGCATCCATGGTGGACGGCTGATGACGCGAAATTAGATGTGGTTAAGGTAGAAGATAAATCACAATGTCGTTGTCCTTAATCGATCAATTCGGTCAACGAGAAAAATTTGTATTTAAACCACTTATAAAGGATCAAATCAATCAAAAGCAAATGTAAGCGGTCTTCGCTATTCTTTTTACCTGGTATAGTGACCAGGGTCGAACACAAGGAGCATGATTTAAAAACTAAGTAGTCAAATTTCAGAAAATGATTTTTAGTGGTTTTTTATTTTTATATTTTTTTTGTATTTTTCGAATAAGCACAAATGAATAAAAGTGGTAAAATACACAGTACATACTCTTTTTGTATTTTTCCAGATGATCAAAAATATACAGAAAAGTCCAAAGAAAATGTTTTTGGGTTTTATATATTTTAAAATATTTTTGGTAGTTTTTTTTCGCAATTTTCCGATGTTTTTGTGATTTTTTAAAAATAAAACAATGTAAAATAAAGAGACTATTCACAACCAGGAGTATTTTTCAATTTAAAAATTCTTTAAATGCTCAAAACTCCTGGAAATTATTTTTAATAGAAAGTACAATTAAATATCTACAAACAGAAACTGAAATCACTATTTTTGGATTTTTCTACAATTTTCAGCAATTTTTATAATATTTTTCGTTTTTCGCAAATTTTTTTGTGTTTTATCAATGAAAAATGCACAAGATTTGGTCAGAAATTAAAACAAGTCAAAACACATCTACACTATTTTTTTTGGAATTTTTAGGCAATTTCTCTAATTTTTATAAATTTGCAAAGTTTAGACATGCAAAAAGACACTGTTTTTTTTATTTTTTAATATTGTCAAATAAAGTCAAAATGCTATGAAAATTTTGTACAATGTCAAGGCACATATCAGGAGCACATAGGAATTTTGTCAGAATTTTTACAATCATGAAAACATTTATTCCATTCAAAAAGCATGCAGACTTTATTGTTCGAAATACAAGGACGTAAGCGCAAATAATTATAGTTTTTGCATCAGAACTTAACAGAACTAAAAGATTGAGACAGAGTCACGATTTACCCAATATATCACATGCAAGGCATGTGCTTTGGAGTTGAGAGGTTGTAGGATCTTTGTAATTCCAGTAAGCTTCAGGGGGTGACCTGTAATTTTCTCAACACCCTTTTTTATTCAAACCCACCAAACCTAGGGTTGTCGTGTATCTCTTCAACCCAACAGATGGAGTGGGCAGCCGCCGCCCACCACCAAAGAGGAGGAGCGGGGCGGCGCGGGACTGGGCGCAGCAAGGCGGACGGAGGCGCGGTGGCGCGCGGGGCTCGACGGTTGACGCTGCTGGAACGGGAGGTCGCGGAGGGCCGGCCCGCGCGCGGGGAGAAGGGATAGCGGGCCTGGAGATGGCGCGGGGCCAACGCGGTGCGGCTCGCCGACGTTGGATGGCTGAGGAGCAGATCGCGGCGGGGCGGCCGACTGAGGGAGGACGGCAAGCAGGTGGAGTGCCGGGCGGAGGAGCCGTGGCCGAACAAGGGGCAGGGCGGCAGGGGGTGACGACCTTGTCGCTGTTGAGAGGAATTTTTTTTGTTTTGTTTTTTTTGTTTTATTTTTTTATTTTTAACCTGCAGGAAATATGTTAGAGAAAAAAATGTATTTATTTTTTTGTGTTTTTTTAAACAAGAATGTAAACAGAAATATAAAAAGGAATTTTTTTATATTTTTTATTTATGTTTTTTTTGTTCTCCTGCAAAACAAAATTAGAGAGAAGATACAACAAAAATATTTTTTTTATTATTTTTTTATTCCTGCAAACAAAATGTTAGAGATAGAAAAACCAAATATATATTTTTATTTTTATTTATTTTTATTTTTATTTATGCACAAGTGGAATATGTGAGATGATCGGATCTTGACGTAGTGAGAGATAGATCCACGGACTCCGACCACCGTGCGTGGTCGGAGATGAAAAGTTGTGCGAGATAGAAATGAAAATGGAAGGGCACAGGAAAATGAGATGGAAATCGATGTCGGATCGGAAAATGTGCGGTGAAGATTTTTGGTTTTTAAGTATCTAAAGGCTAATCAACTGGGAAAAAAAACTAAACCTACGATTACCTACGAGAAATGACAGGAAATAAAATTCGGATCTCACCTTGGGATCGGAAATGCCATGATGGCCTCGACGAAGCACATATCGCTGTCACCGACCGGATCGGAGGCTGGGCACCCTTCTGCAACGAGTAGCTCTCTGTGAATGAGGGAGGAGGTGCCCATTAAAACGAGAAAAAAAATCAAAAATGGAAGATATTCACAAATGTGGAAAGTGTTTATTGGTTAATTAAATAAAATAATTGAATAAATAAAATAAATAAATAATTAAAAACGAATTTCGTAATTAATTAAAATAAATAAATTAAATAATTTCCAAAAATCAATTAGCCACCTTAATGGTGGCTATTTAAGGCACAAAATCAAATCTTTACATAAAAGGTAAGTTATCAAATCAAATAAAGAATTAAATAATTAAATATAAATATAAAATTCGTAATTAAATTAAATTAATTAATTAAATTTAGATATTTTATTTTTTGGTGCCTTTTTTATTTAAGGAAGTTAGTTGTATACATATATTATATACATATAATATAATGTACATAGGTGCAAATAAGGAAATAATTTTTATAAAAGATTTTTTTTAAATTTTTATTTTTTTCAATTTTGTTTTTAATGAAAACAATATTTACAATATACATTATGTATAAAAATAAATATAAATAAATATGTTCATCAAATATATAGGAAAACTGCACAAAACACCCCAGAAACCCGACTTTTTAACCGTAACTCCAAAAATAATGAAACGCATCCATTTGAAAGATAATTTAATTTACAGTACAATGGAAGTGAGTTTGGTTCAATTTGAGCTTGTGTGGAGCCGGAATTGATGTTTCAATTATCACTTTGTGGCTTTTTCTGTGTGTAGTTATTTGCAATATATACAATATTTTATTTTACAAATATTTTTATTATTTACAACACAATTTTATTTACAACTTTTATTTACGAAAATAATTAGTTTGAGGTCACATTATGTACAGATAAAATAGTGTAAGTTTTGTACAAATATACATGAAAAATATTTACAAGATATTTTTGATTTTTCTGACAAACGACCCTATCTCCCCCTACTTTATTCCTGGTCGATCAGGTCAAGTCTTGACCTTCTCTCGCGGTTTGAGTCAGTCTGTATTTATTGCATAACTACATCCTTTATTTTTCTTTTCTTTTTCTTTTCTTCTTTATTCTTTTATTTATGAACAAAAAGTGTTAAAAATGCAATTTTAACAGATGCATGCAAAATGGTAAAATTATGAAATTAATGGGTATTTACAGGTGTTTGACTAAGAAATTGAAGCTAAAATAAAAGAATAAAGGCGATGAATTGTGGATTCATCAACGACCATGAGAGAGGAAGAGAGAGTAGGCATGTAGAGAGAAAGAGAGAGAGAGAGAGAGTTCCCCTGAAATTAAGTGGATTAAGGTCCAACTAAGCTCCATTCTTCAAATTTATTCAGACTTAGTTTAATTATCAAGACTACCCTGAAAAATGCACATGTCAATGCAAGAAAATATGTACAATGCGAAGAAAAATAAAAATCTTTTTGTGAAATCACTTTCAAAATTTTGAAATTTTTATGGATTTTTGAAAAATAATGCACATGCAAAAGTTTTTTTTGCAAATAGTCAGAAATATCTACAAGTCTATACATTTTTTTTTAAAAAGATAAAGGTTAGGGATTATATACACCTATTTACAAAGGAGTGAGTCAATTATTTTCAAAAGTCATGAGACAGGATTTACAACTTGAGTAATTTATACAAGCATATACATAGTTGTTTTTTTTAGTTTTTTATTTCTTTTTTTAATTAATTATTTTTTTTGTGATGCATATATTCCTCAAATTTATTTGAAAATAATTTTACAAATAATTTTCAAAACTATAGTCCAAAATATTTTTTCACACAATTTTACAATCATTTGAAAATATTTTGCAAACATTTTTCATACAGTATATATAAATTTTTCAAAATAATTTTTCAACCATTTTTCCAAACATTTGCAAATAATTTTACAAAATCTTTTTTTTCACTCAAAGAGAAATTTTTACAAGGTGCAAACTTTTTACAAAGGTTGAAAATATTTTTCAAACATTTTTCAAATGGTTTTCAAAATATTTTTCAAATAGATTTTCAAACTACTTTCAAAATATTTTCCAAAATATTTGAACCTGATTTATTAGTCAGTATGTACAAGAAAAAATTTTGAGGAAATTTCTGCATCTCTTCTTCTTTTTTTAGTATTTACACAGTGTTTTAGCCATATTAACAATATGAAAGTACGAGTTATGGCTAAAGTATATATACAATATATACGACACCCCCTATACTTAGCTCGAACTATGTCCTCATAGTGATCAAAGAGCTGGAAATAAAGACATAACTCGTGCTTCGTATAGAAAAGTGAGAAGAATAGTATACTACAATGACAAATAAAAGAATAAAATCAATAGAAGTCGGTGATCCCCCTATAATTAGGATCAAGTAATCCTAAGTATAGAAGACTGTACACAAGGGGAAAACCGAGGAATAGAATGTACTGAGTTTACCCCCCATATACTTAGGGTAAAATATCCCTAAGTATAGGCAGCAAAACAGAGGTAAAAAGAATCAAACGAATAATCACAAGTCTGACACCCCCTATACTTAGGGTAAAGTACACCCTAAGTATGGAATGATCATGAGATGAATAAGGGGTGTGAGATAGAAAGAATGTATGATATGGACATATGGTCTATATAGATGTGAGAGGAAGTGATAATCATGCTTGAGATATAAAAGGTGCGAGTCCAAAATCACATCTCATGCAAAATGAATAGGGACAACATCGACAATCAGCGGATCATGATCTAGATATGGTTTCAGGCGCTGACCGTTAACTCGGAAGGTAGATTCAGATGACGTTTCAGATATATTAATGCTGCCATTGTCATGTACTTTCCGGACCAAGTATGGTCCCTTCCACTTGCTCTGCAACTTCCCTGGAAATAGTTTTAGCCTGGCATCAAATAACCATACTTTCTGATTCGGCTCAAACTGCTTATGGCTGATGTGAGAATCATGCCATTTCTTCACTCGCTCCTTATATTGTAGACTACTCGAAAAGGCTGTATCTCTAAGCTCCTCCAGGGCTTCCAATTCTGCCTTTCTCTGATCTCCTACACTCTCTGGATCCAAAAATATCTCAGTAACAGCCCATAGTGACTTATGCTTCAGCTCAACTGGTTAGTGGCATGGCTTGCCATAAACGAGTCGGAATGGAGATGTACCCAATGGAGTCTTGAAGGATGTCCGATATGCCCATAAGACCGAGTCCAAAAGTTGTGACCAATCCTTTCGGTCTGGGCGGACTACCTTTTGCAATATAGTCTTAATCTCCCTGTTGGAAACCTCAGCAAGACCATTCGTATGTGGATGATAAGGAGTGGCAACTCTATGATCTATGCTGAACTCGTTAGCAAGGTCCCTTACCTTGTCATTGATAAAATGAGTCCCCCCGTCTGATATCAATACTCTAGGTACCCCGAACCGTGAAATGATATTTTTCCTCAAGAATTTGCAAACGGTGTTAGCATCTGCGGTTCGGGCGGGGATGACCTCAACCCAACGACTCACATAATCTATAGCTAGCAAGATATACTCAAATCCCTGACTCTTAGGAAATGGGCCCATGAAATCGATGCCCTATGCGTCAAAAACCTCACAGAAATGAATGGGCTGCATTGGCATCATATCTCTCTGTCCACAAGTGCCCATTTGGTGACAGACAGTACACCTCTTCACGAATTCATCTGAATCCTTGAAGAGGGTAGGCCACCAAAGGCCGGATTGAAGCACCTTCTGTGCTGTCCGTCTCCCAGAATGATGTCCTCCTGCCTCAAGCTTGTGGCAATAGGTGATGACACTATGTTGCTCTTCTTAAGGAATACACCGTCTCCAGATGCTATCCCCTCCTTCATGATAAAGAGTGGAATTCTCCCAATGGTACGACTTGGCTTTTGCAAGAAAGGTCTCAAGTCGCCGTCTGGGCCAATCTTGTGGGACCTTCTTCGTGACAAGATAGTTCACAATATCAGCGTACCATGGAAGTGAGGTGATTGCAAGGATCGCCTCATCTGGAAAAGTCTCTATAATAGGTGCAATCTGATCCGAATCCTCAAGGTTCTCTAAACGGGAGAGGTGATCCGCCACAACATTTTTGTCTCCAGGTTTATCCTTAATCTCTATATCAAACTCCTGGAGTAGAAGGATCCATTTGGTCAATCTGGCTTTGGCATCCTTCTTTGCCATTAAGTATCGGATGGCGGTGTGGTCAGTATAGATAGTCACTTTAGATCCAAGAATGTAAGATCGAAACTTATCCAAGGCAAAGACTACAGCTAGCATCTCCTTCTCTGTAACTGTGTAATTCCGCTGAGCGGCATCCATTGTTCGGCTAGCGTAGTGAATGGCAAAAGGCACTCCATCTCTCCTATGTCCTAGCACATCCCCTATGGCAAAATCAGAAGCATCCGTCATGATCTCGAATGGGAGAGACCAATCAGGCGGCTGAAGGACATGAGCTTCTACAACTAGATTCTTGAGAGTCTCAAATGATGCAAGACACTTATCATCTACAAGGAACTCAGTGTCTTTCGTCAACAAATCTGTGAGCGGTCGGGCAATTTTGCTGAAGTCCTGTATGAACCGTCGATAAAATCCGACATGCCCCAGAAAAGACCGCAATTGTCGTATATTGGACGGTGGATTGAGCTTCTTGATGATATCCACCTTGGCCGGGTCGACCTCCATGCCTCTATTGGAGATGATGTGGCCAAGGACCGTCCCCTGAGTCACCATGAAGTGACTCTTCTCCCAAGACAAGACTAAGTTGACCTCAATGCAGCGCTGAAGTACTCGGTCTAGGTAATCAAGACATGCATCAAAACTGTCACCATAAACCGAGAAATCATCCATGAAGACCTCTAAAAATTCACCAACCATGTCCGAGAAAATAGAGAGCATGCACCTCTGGAATGTAGCCGGGGCATTACATAATCCAAAGGGCATCCGTCGAAAAGCATACGTCCCAAACGGACAGGTGAATGTTGTTTTCTCTTGGTCTTCGGGCGCTATGGCCACTTGATTGTATCCCGAGTACCCATCCAAAAAGCAGTAGTAACTCTTCCCAGCTAATCTCTCAATGATCTGATCTATGAATGGTAGCGGGAAGTGGTCCTTCTTGGTGGCCTGATTCAATCGTCTGTAGTCCACACAGACCCTCCAAGAAGTGGGTACTCGGGTGGCTATCTCCTCTCCAGACTCATTCACAACTGTGGTGATACCCGTCTTCTTGGGTACCACATGCAATGGACTAACCCACTTAGAGTCAGTTATGGGGTAGATAAAATCAGTGCTCTACCACTTAGATATTTCCTTCATAACCACTTCTCGAAGATTCGGGTTCAACCTTCGCTGGAACTCACGTGAAGGCTTGGCGTCTTCTTCGAGATAAATGTGGTGGGAGCACAGGGCCGGACTTATCCCCTGGAGATCAGCCACACTCCATCCTATTGCCTTGCGGTTTCTTTCAAGAACCTCCATCATACGAGATTCTTGGTCTTCAGTCAAATCTGCTGAGATAATGACTGGGAACATATCTGGCTCACCTGCAAGGAATCTATACTTCATGCTCTGCGGTAAGGTCTTCAATTCTGGACAAGTGGGAGCTGGTAAATCTGGCTTCTGGAATGTTTGAGTGAATGCCACCAGATCTGTGTGTGAGAACTCTCGCTGCAATGGTAAATCTGACAAAGATGGCTCTGTTGGTATATCTGTCAACTGTCCTAGCTCACTCTCCATCCTAGCTGTCGGCTCTGTAGGCACCAGACATGGTAAGTATTCATCGAACTCCTGCCAAACAAAGTCGGTGTCTGTGTCTGAGGAATCTGAGTCTGAAGCGCATGAGATAAAATCGTCTTCGCTATCCTGATCATGGTATTCAGCCTCTACTGTATCCTGTTCCAAGAGTGTGCTCTCCGAACTCTCATCTGCCATGATCTGTGAATCTTCACTGAGAGAAGATGTGGCAAGAGCTCGTGATGCGGGACCTGCCCAAACTGCTTCGTCGTCTGTAATCACAAAGTCACACTCCTGGTGGATGTCTAGCTCTGCATCTGTCATTTGCTCTGAGTCGGTCACCTGATCTGAGCACTCTGAATCTCTAGATCTGGTCTCCTCGATCGTCTCTATTTGTACACTTTCACCCTCGATGCGAAAGTATACCTTCCCACTATCATGGTCGGTCACCGCCTTGGCTGTGGCCAAGAATGGTCTTCCTGAAATGATGGGGGCATCGATCACACGTTCAGGGATCTCCATGTCCAGTACAACAAAGTCCACGGGGAATTTCAGGCCCTGAATTCTGATGACAACATCCTTAAGTAACCCCTTTGGCCTCTTTACAGATCTATCAGCAAACTGAAGGATCGTCCTACTCTGTCTAAGAGGGCCAAACTCGAATCGATCGAGTAAGGCAGCCGGAAGGAGGTTAATCGAAGAACCACTTTTCAATAGAGTACGATCAAATTACTGCTCATGAATGTGGCATCTGACATATGGAGCTCCTGCATCAGGTTTCTTGGCTGGCAATTTGTTCTGTATAGCGAAGCAAGTGTAACGTGTAAGCACATGGATTTCTGCATTCCTCTTCTTCCTATGTACAGTGGTCTTCTCTCTCAAGTGCTTCTAGAATAGAGGGATGTGCTCTAATGCCTCCTGTAGAGTCAGCTGAATATGAAATCTGTCAATCATCTGCTGGCTGAACTCTAACTGTTGTGATTTTTTTTTGGATTTTTTGTTTTCTTCCCTTGCCCTAAGCAGAGTGCTTGAGGGAAGGGGATCGCCGGACCCTCCTCAGAGAGAGGGTCAGGAAGAGGTTCTTGTTGCTGGAAAGGACTGGAATCCATACAAGAGTGATCATGCAACACATATGGACTCTGAGTATATGAAGAAACCTTTCCTTTATTCATTTTTTTGTTATTTTTGATAATGTCCTGAGATACATAGATATGAGGAAACACAACTGGACTAGAAATGGTGGCATCAACACCACCCACTGCATCTGTCTTCGTGACATTAGCACCGCGCTCTGGCTCAGCATCACATCTAATAGTGGCATCAGCACCACCAACTGCATCTGGAGAAATGACGGCATCAGTACCGCCGATCGTCATCCTTGGTGGCGTCAGCACCACCGTCATCAGCATCATTAGCGGTGTCAGCACCGCTATCCTCCTCGTCTGAAGCTCTGGAATTGTCAATGGGTTGTCGGTCAGACGAGGTGCCGCCGGCTGGCCTTCTACCGCTCCTAAGTTTTACAAAATCAGCATCAAATATGGGAGAAGAAATATCATTCAAAATATCACTAGGAGTGGCGGCCTCTGTA
Organism: Ottelia alismoides; assembly: GCA_037367405.1. Classification (NCBI taxonomy): domain Eukaryota; kingdom Viridiplantae; phylum Streptophyta; class Magnoliopsida; order Alismatales; family Hydrocharitaceae; genus Ottelia; species Ottelia alismoides. Next base: position 46,106 of record JAZKJV010004302.1, on the reverse strand, counting down.
AACTGTACCTGCTCAGACTTCCTCTTCAGATTGTTTGGGTTAGGTTCAATCTGAGCGGGTATGACGGCTTTTCCCTTGATTATCTCCCTCATTTCCTGCCGGAACTCATCCATCTCTCGCCGGAAGGACGCCTGCTGGTCAGTGAGTAAGCAGGCGAGGTCATCAAGGGCCGGGTTCTCATAAACAGGTGCATGAGAACCAGATGGGTTCCCTCGTTGGAACTGAGGGGGAGGCTGAGAATACTGTTGAGGCTGCTGCTGCTGCCTCCACTGTTGTCCCTGATGGTAAGGACGAGGACCCTGCTGGAAGTGCTGCTGAGGCTGGGAGTAATGGGGTTGCTGCTGCTGCTGGCTGCTCTGTCCACCCTGAGCTGGAGGCTGCTGCTGGGACGAGGTACCTCCATTAGACCATCTGAATCCGAGGTGATCTCGACGTATCCTGGGCTGCTGGCGGTCGTACCAAATCCCATTGACTTCAACCAATGTCTCCTGCTTGTAAGGCGAAGGGGGAAGAACTGCCAGTGGTTGATCCGGCTGATACACCACCATCTGAGTGTCCTGAGATGGGGGCAGATGAGAGTAGTGCTGCTGCAACTGCTGAAATGGCTCTGCCTGAATATGGTGAACCTGGCGATACTGGGCAGAGGGTTGGGAAGAGTTGCTGCTGCGGGAATCAACACGTGACCTGGGATGAGGCTGAGAAGCCTCCTGTACCTCCTAGAGACACATGATGTGGGTCTTCAGATCACTAAGAGTTTGTGCCAATTGATCTATCTGTGTCATGCACTGGCACTGCTTCTTTTCTATTATCTCTATGCGGTCCAATTTCTCACTAATAATACCCATGTCAGCGGCTGAAGATTCTGCCTGTGCTGCTGCAACTGACGAAGAAATGGGCGGACCTGCATCAACCCGTGAGATCCCATGATAGGACACGGCATGGGGTTGGGGTTTCCCCTGGGCATGGAGCCTAGTCTGGGACATCACCATGTAGTTTTCGGCCATCTCCTCGTAGATGGCCCAGACCTGATCGTGATCCTTGGCGAAGTAGGAACTGCCATAAGAAGCATTCACCAGGCCCTGCAGCTCTGGTGTCAGCCCGCAAAAGAAGCTCTGAACAAGGTTCGGCTTCGAAATGTCGTGGTGCGGGCATCTGTCGGTAAGCTCTCTAAACCTCTCCCATGCCTCGTGAAACTGCTCATTGGGGAGCGTGGAGAAGTTGCTGATCAGGGCCCTCGCCGCATTAGTCCGTCCGAGTGGATAGTACTTGTTCAAGTACTCGGTGCGGAGCTGCTCCCAGGTGTGTACAAATCTACCTAAATGCTTCAGCCAGTTGGCTGCTCTGTCTGCCAGGGAGAAAGGAAAAGCAATCATTTTAATGGTATCCCCGTCCACCTGACGGTCGTGGACGGTACTACAGATAGTCTCGAACTCCTGGAGATGAAGATGGGGCTCCTCAGTGGCGAGCCCATGGAATCGGGGTAGAAGCTGCAGAGTGTTCGGGGGGAACTTGAAGTCCCCCACGATGGCTGGTAGTACAACCCACCGGTGCGTCAGTATCGATCCGGGGTTGTGCAACTCCCGCATCAGTCTCGGCTGCTCGGCCGCTGCTACAGGCTGCTCTACTACCGGCTGGTCTGGACCTCCGTCTCCAGTAGCTCGCTACATTCTCATTTGCTCCATCTCTCTCCTTATCTCGATCATGAAGGCACCCTGATCCCTCAACTGCTGCTGAACTGTCTCAAGGGAGGCGATCAGGGTGTTGTTGATCGCACCCTGGTCCAGGACAAATGTCTCCTCTGCTCGGGGACCTCCAGTGCGGTCGTCGCTGCTATCGGCCATGGTCTCTGCAAAGGCAAAAGACCCAAACTTAGGTGCCGATAAATCATCTACATGCGGTCTCTCATCTTGCACAAGTGTCTCAGGGGTGGTAGAAGGGTGGTCAAGGGGGGACAGGGCGGAATCGACCTCGGGTTCGAAGAGCGGGATTGAGCTCTCACGAACCGACCTAGATGAATGGGTTGGAGTGCTGAAAAGCGGTGCAGCCAGAGGCTGCCTAAGAGACCTACTGCCCATCATCGTGATCTGGCGAGTCGGGCGGATGGGATCTGATAACAACTATGATCAACAAGCAAAACCCCGGATTCACCTACTCAACACGAGCTGAAGATCGTAAGAGTTCGGTCAATTATCTTGTCAGTTTTTATTAGGTGATCAAATCAAGATAATAGAGCGATTACGTGACCTGTTGGGATCCAATCCACCAACCAGACTGTCCCGTATAAAAGGCCGGTAATCTGATCGGGGCTCGGATGTGGCTCTAGCCTAGTGTGCGGGTCACTCTCTCGCGCAAACAAACCAGACAATGAGGGGGTTGCTATCCCCAAGACAAATTTTTCTGTGAAGTGTCTTTTAGGGTCAAGTTGTGTTAGCAGTCCCAAATTTTATGTTTTTTTAATATTTTTCAAACAACATCTAACGAATTTTTCGGTTCTCCTGATTATTTTAAGTCCAAAATAGGGGGAGAAGTCGAAAAAGTCAATGCACGGTCAAACACGATGATGCATGCAGGGATAGAAAATGCGTACCTTACTCCATCACTCTACATGCAATATGATCCACGCAAAAATTAAAGACAGAATGTAAACTAACTATATGATGCACGAGGAAATCGACCTTAGACAAGCAACTTCTATTGATCGTGAAGAACAATAGTTACCTAACCGAATTGAGTCCGGAGTCCGATCTTGAGAGTCACTCGGTGCCCGCCACAACGGGTCCTGCCAGCGCTGTATGTGACTCCTCACGGCACGTGGTCTCAAATCCAATTAGACTAACTTTTTCAATTAATTTTTATCCAAGGTCCAATTACGTTCTATCGGAACAGATATTCTATTAGGTGCTGGGCCTTAGAAATTTACGTCACAATCAACAAAAATCCTACGTCTAGGGACCAAAATCACGAGAATCAAATAGTAAGTTCTAGCGGTGAAATCAAAAACACGAGAAAACAGCGGTGAGGTCCCCCAAGTGCACCGGCACTTGGCGAAACAAACCCCGAAGAATGTCCAAGTGCATAGTTCAAAAGTCCTAAATTATTACAAAATTTATTGTTCTCTCTCAAAAAAAATCTTCTTCAATTCCCTCCTCTTCCTCCTGTGCGGGTCCTCCAAAAAGTAACTCCAAGTTTTCCAAGCAGTACCTCGCACAAAAATCCAAGAGAGAATGTCAGAAATCAATTATAATGTAGAGAGACAAAATCGAAAAATGACTACAAAGCCGTGCTCCCTGCCAACGGCGCCATTCTGATGACGCGAAATTCGATGCGGTTAAGGTAGAAAATAAATCATAATGTCGCTGTCCTTAATCGATCAATTCGGTCAACGAGAAAAATTTGTATTTAAACCACTTATAAAGGATCAAATCAATCAAAAGCAAATGTAAGCGGTCTTCGCTATTCTTTTTACCTGGTATAGCGACCAGGGTCGAACACAAGGAGCACGATTTAAAAACTAAGTAGTCAAATTTCAGAAAATGATTTTTAGTGGTTTTTTACTTTTATATTTTTTTGTATTTTTCGAATAAGCACAAATGAATAAAGGTGGTAAAATACACAATATACACTCTTTTTGTATTTTTCCAAATGATCAAAAATATACAGAAAAGTCCAAAGAAAATGTTTTTGGGTTTTATATATTTTATAATATTTTTGGTAGTTTTTTTCGCAATTTTCCGATGTTTTTGTGATTTTTTAAAAATAAAACAATGCAAAATAAAGAGACTATTCACATCCAGGAGTATTTTTAAATTTCAAAATTCTTTAAATGCTCAAAACTCTTGGAAATTATTTTTAATAGAAACTACAATTAAATATCTACAAATAGAAACTGAAATCACTATTTTTGGATTTTTCTACAATTTTCAGCAATTTTTATAATATTTTTCATTTTTCGCAATTTTTTTGGTGTTTTATAAATGAAAAATGTACAAGATTTAGTCAGAAATAATAACAAGTCAAAACACATCTACACTATTTTTTTTGGAATTTTTAGGCAATTTCTCGAATTTTTATAAATTTTCAAAGTTTAGATTTGCAAAAAGACACTGTTTTTTTTATTTTTTAATATTGTCAAATAAAGTCAAAATGCTATGAAAATTTTATACAATGTCAAGGCACATATCAGGAGCACATAGGAATTTTGTCAGAATTTTTACAATCATGAAAACATTTATTCCATTCAAAAAGCATGCAGAGTTTATTGTTCGAAATACAAGGACGTAAGCGCAAATAATTATAGTTTTTGCATCAGAACTTAACAGAACTAAAAGATTGAGACTGAGTCACAATTTACCCAATATATCACATGCAAGGCATGTGCTTTGGAGTTGAGAGGTTGTAGGATCTTTGTAATTCCAGTAAGTTTCAGGGGGTGACCTGTAATTTTCTCAACACCCTTTTTTATTCAAACCCACCAAACCTAGGGCTGTCGTGTATCTCTTCAACCCAACAGATGGAGTGGGCGGCCGCCGCCCACCACCAAAGAGGAGGAGCGGGGCGGCGCGGGACTGGGCGCAGCAAGGCGGACGGAGGTGCGGTGGCGCGCGGGGCTCGGCGGTTGACGCCGCTGGAACGGGAGGTCGCGGAGGGCCGGCCCGCGCGCGGGGAGAAGCGATGGCGGGCCTGGAGATGGCGCGGGGCCGACGCGGCGCGGCTCGCCGACGCTGGATGGAGGAGGAGCAGATCGCGGCGGGGCGGTTATAATCACACTTTATCGAGGGTCTAAATACGTCGCTGTGGCGACCCACAATAAAATGTAATTAATCAACAATGAACCCACAATCAAGTATCAAACAACGAAAAACAAGTGTGGAGTCAAATTTATTTTTAACTCTGCACAAATGGTGTATAGTGACAAGTATGCAGAGAGTTCGAACACAGGGAGCAAACGTGGTAATTCACAGAAGTGTGCACAAGTGTGTGTGTGATATGTCTACACTAAGCAAGCAATCAAATGAAATTTTTGTGGGTTTTTAATTTTTTAATTTTTTTGTTTTTAATTTTCAATTTTGTATTTTGATTTTTAATTTTCTGATTTTTATAATTTTATATATTATATTTTTTTCCAATATTGGAATTTATAAACAATGTAATACAAGACAATATAAAATATTTATAAAAATGTGCAAAAATATCCAAAAATTCAGAAATAAAATGTTTTTAGTATTTTTAGGATTTTTTACTGTTTTTGAGATTTTTGGGGATTTTTCAAGGTGTTTTTGGTATTTTTGAGTACTGAAATAAGACAAAACAGTGGAAAAGGTGTTGGCTGTGAGTAAAATGGGATTTAGAAATAGCAACCAGCACTCAAAATGTTTCACACTAATTTTCAAATAAAGCTACTGAATTGTACAACAAACAGGAGTTGAGTTTGTATTTTTTGGGAGTTTTTCTTGATTTTTCAGAATTTTTTGAAGTTTTAGAGTGTTTTTGAATTTTTAGTGTTTTTCTTTTGAGATTTTTAATGATTTTTGGACTGACACTAAAATAGGGTAAAATAGACACTAGGTAATTTTTTTGGAATTTTTGAGAGGATTTTGATATTTTTTTGGCATTTTCTAAGCTAGACAGTGCACAAAAAGCGAGTTTTTTATTTTTAATAAATATGAAAATAAAATAAAATCAAGAACTAAAATGATAGCGTCAAAGTACACGTGTCCAGGAACCTATCCCTATTTTTGTGGAATTTTTGAATTTCAAATGATAGTTCAAATAAATAAAACAAGCATCCAATCAATAAACAGGCCTGATAGGGGCATTTATGCAATTTACAAACATCCAGGGGCTTACATGCAACTTTCCACAAAATATTGAACTGAATATTCGATTTATAGCACTACAACGCAATTACAAAACCCGCCTGGGTACACTAGCAATTTTCCCACCAGGGCGCGTGACTTGCACGCGCCTGGCGAGGACTAGAATGTAATAACCCAAAACACTGGGGACTTACTTGCAAAATATCCAAAAATATAACACGTGATTGTCACAGATTTGGTACTAAAACGAAATACAAACAAAGCCGAGGGTCCAAATGCAAAATGCCCACACCTCACGTGTACAGGTCACGTGAGGTGACGTGGCGGAGGACTTGGATGCAAATATGGAAAGCTCGGGGGTCTTCGTACAAATAACCCAAAGTTTTTACACTACAGGCGAAAGTTTAAATACTAAATAATAAATACAAAAGGCGCGAGGGTGTAGATGCAAAATACCCTCGCTGAGACGATCCTCAGGTGAAGCGTGGCGCAAATCCAACGGCTGGGAGCTGAGCGCGATCCAGCGGCAGGGGACGTGCCACTTATCCACGTGGAAGCACGGGGACGGCCGATGACGGTTCGCTTCGACGTCTGAGATTAGATCTCAGAATAAGATCCAACGGTGGCTGGGCTCGGAAGATCTGACGGTCGACGAGCGATCTGGGACTCCACCCTTGATCGGACGGTGGCGAAGGCGGCTGGAAGAACACGGCGGAGCTCCGACTGGGCGAGGTTCCTCGAGCTCCTCCGGCCGACTCCGGTGGCTTCTGGGCTTCAAAATCGGGCTGGAGCCTCCTCTGGTCCTCCTCTATCTCCTGGGGGCGTCAAAAAGCCACGGCGGTGGCCGTGGTGCTCGCTGGTGGCTGGCGGAGCTGGAGGGCTTCGCTAGCTCCAGCGAGCTTCAAAACTCGCCTCCAGGTGTCTTCGCTTGGGCTTTGACCTACAAGAATGGTCAACGGGTCCAGGGCAAACTGCCTGGACCCTTGGATGGTCGGGGAGAAGCGCGAATCGAACTAGGGGTGCACGGCCGGAGGTGCGCTCCGGCCAAGGTGCTTGATTAAGCGAGATAGTCGATGGAACTTGGATTTTTTTGTAGATTTTCGAAGCTAACGGTAACAGGAAACTAATGGACGAAATAAAAAGGCGGGGGAAGCCCTCGATGGAGAAAGCCAGAGGGAGGAGCAAACTTCGACCGGCGACTTCGCGGGAGGTAGGGGAAGCACCTCCGACCTCGGGAGTCTTGGCTGAAGAGCCCACGACGGAGCTGTCACCTCCAGGTAGCTCTGGAGCACGAGAGAGGCGTGAGGGGTGGACCGAAGGGTGTTCGAATTCGAATCGAAAGGTGGGGGGTTGGTTTTAAGTGGGTTGACCTGAGGTGATAGGGGTCCAAAGATCAACGATTCTGGAGCGTCTTAGTGATGCCATCTCCGAGGTAATCATAAGGCGGGTAAGGTGGTTGGTAGGGGAAGGAGATTGCAGAAGGGTGCGAGGCGAAATGGTGAAAGGGTTGGCTGGGAAAAAGCCAAGAACACGACTCAAAAACCAAGCCACTGACGCCGCACATGGGGAAGGACGGCCAGTTGACCTGGGTCAACTGGGACCGTCTCCTGATTGGTCCACGTGGACCAATCAGGAAAAATCCCTGGTAAATACTTTATAAATTCAATAAAAATAGAAAAAGGCCGAATTTAATAAAAGTTGTAAAATAAAAAATGCTTAAAAATTTATGTAGTATTTTATTTTGATTTTTAATTAATTTTATGAGGTATATTTTTGTAAGTTCACTTTTTACTCTCATGTAGGTATATTATCTACGTATTTTAGTATTTAATTTTTGTTTTGTGTATTTTATTCTTATTATTTTCATTTCTTATTTTCTAAAATTATGACATACTTTTATAGACTTAAGTATATTTTTATTTTATTATTCTGAAGTGTTTTGTATATTAAATAAAATCTAAGAGTGTTTAGTACAGGAATGTGTATAGGCAGTATACCTATATGTTCTTTATACAAGTATTTTTATTTTGTATTTTCTTTGCATTTTTATTTTAATTTTAATGCACATATATATTATAAGTAATATTTACATAATTATAAAAATATAAAAATGAATAAATAGTGAATAAAGAATAAATTGAATATTTTATTCAGTACAAGTATACAATAGGGGTCCAAAACCCAACTTTCAAACCGTAGCTCTGCCAAATGCGGATCCACCTCCATTGGATAAATTATTTTATTCTATATACAATTAAAGGTGAGTATGCTGCATTTGGAGTTGTCAGTTGTGAGATACGGGTCTGGGAAGTGGGGATTCTGGATTCTTATTCAGACCATAACTTTTAATCTGTATATTATTTTTCTGTGAAATCAATTTTGTATTTTTCTTTATTAAATTATCTACAACTTTCATGTACAAAGTTTCTTTATTTGATGTATAAAAAGTGGAACCAAAAATAGGTCCCAAAATGAATAAAGAATGAATAGAATATATAGGTATTTTATCTGTATTTCTGACCTTATCTCCCCCTACTTAATTCCTGGTCGACCTATTCATCAAGATGCCTAGGTCTTGGGGGTTTTTGGGTCACAAAATATTTACAATATTTTATTCTTTTTCTTTTCTTTATTTATTCTTAATTTTGGCTTTAATTACAGTATTTTATACACTATATAGATGCACATGCATGAATGCTAAGATGCTCTATTTAAGGGTATTTACAGGCATTTGCTAGGGTTTTTGGTGCCAAAATGATAGAATAAAGATGATGAAATGTGGATTCATCAGGCGGCCGACTGAGGGAGGACGGCGAGCAGGTGGAGTGCCGGGCGGAGGAGTCGCGGCCGAACGAGGGACGGGGCGGCAGGGGGTGACGACCCTGTCGCTATTGAGAGGAATTTTTTTTGTTTTGTTCTTTTTTGTTTTATTTTTTTTATTTTTAACCTGCAGGAAATATGTTAGAGAAAAAAATGTATTTATTTTTTTGTGTTTTTTTAAACAAGAATGTAAACAGAAATATAAAAAGGATTTTTTTTATATTTTTTTATTTATGTTTTTTTGGTTCTCCTGCAAAACAAAATTAGAGAGAAGATACAATAAAAATATATTTTTTTTATTATTTTTTTATTCCTGCAAACAAAATGTTAGAGATAGAAAAACCAAATATATATTTTTATTTTTATTTATTTTTATTTTTATTTATGCACAAATAGAATATGTGAGATGATCGGATCTTAACGTAGTGAGAGATAGATCCACGGACTCCGACCACCGTGCGTGGTCGGAGATGAAAGGTTATGCGAGATAGAAATGAAAATGGAGGGGCACGGGAAAATGAGATGGAAATTGATGTCGGATCAAAAAATGTGCGGTGAAGATTTTTGGTTTTTAAGTATCTAAAGGCTAATAAACTGGGAAAAAAACTAAACCTACGATTACCTACGAGAAATGATAGGAAATAAAATTCGGATCTCACCTTGGGATCGGACACGCCGTGATGGCCTCGACGAAGCACAAATCGCTGTCACCGACCGGATCGGAGGCTGGGCACCCTTCTGCAACGAGTAGCTCTCTGTGAATGAGGGAGGAGGAGCCCATTAAAAAGAGAAAAAAATCAAAAATGGAAGATATTCACAAATGAGGAAAGTGTTTATTGGTTAATTAAATAAAATTAATAATTAATTAAAAATGAATTTCGTAATTAATTAAAATAAATAAATTAAATAATTTCCAAAAATCAATTAGCCACCTTAATGGTGGCTTTTTAAGGCACAAAATCAAATCTTTACATAAAAGGTAAGTTATCAAATCAAATAAAGAATTAAATAATTAAATATAAATATAAAATTCGTAATTAAATTTAATTAATTTCTTAAAGTTAGATATTTTATTTTTTTGGTGCCTTTTTTTTATTTAAGGAAGTTAGTTGTATACATATATTGTATACATATAATATAATGTACATAGGTGCAAATAAGGAAATAATTTTTATAAAAGATTTTTTTTAATTTTTATTTTTTTAATTTTGTTTTTAATGATAACAATATTTACAATATACATTATGTATAAAAATAAATATAAATAAATATGTTCATCAAATATATAGGAAAACTGCACAAAACACCCCAGAAAACCGACTTTTTACCGTAACTCCAAAAATAATGAAACCACAGCCATTTGAAAGATAATTTAATTTGTAGTACAATGGAAGTGAGTTTGGTTCTATTTGAGCTTGTGTGGAGCCGGAATTGATGTTTCAATTATCACTTTGTGGCTTTTTCTGGGTGTAATTATTTGCAATATATACAATATTTTATTTTACAAATATTTTTATTATTTACAACACAATTTTATTTACAACTTTTATTTATGAAAATAATTAGTTTGAGGTCACATTATGTACAGATAAAATAATGTAAGTTTTGTACAAATATACATGAAAAATATTTACAAGATATTTTTGATTTTTCTGACAAACGACCCTATCTCCCCCCACTTTATTCCTGGTCGATCAAGTCAAGTCTTGACCTTCTCTCGGGGTTTGGGTCAGTCTGTATTTATTGCATAACTACATCCTTTATTTTTCTTTCCTTTTTCTTTTCTTCTTTATTCTTTTATTTATGTACAAAAAGTGTTAAAAATGCAATTTTAACAAATGCATGCAAAATGGTAAAATTATGAAATTAATGGGTATTTACAGGTGTTTGACTAAGAAATTGAAACTAAAATAAAAGAATAAAGGCGATGAATCGTGGATTCATCAACGGCCATGAGAGAGGAAGAGAGAGTAGGCATGTAGAGAGAAAGAGAGAGAGAGAGTTTTTGTCTCACTTGTTGTGTGTTAAGAAGAGCAAAGGGGTGCCTCTCCTTTTATAATATTTTGGGATCCATGGATCTCAATCCATGGACAACACAAATCCAATGGCTCTCATTGATTGTGTTTCTTTTAATGGCTAAGAATTGTGTTGGTAAAAACCAACAACAACTAATTTAATTTAGATCAAATATATATTGATAAATCAATATAAATCAATCTCAAATTAAATCAATCAAGCATGGAGATTTAGGAATGAAGATTGCCTCCTTCCATAATATTGGATTTGGTGGCAATCTCATGCAATCTCATGAGATCTCATGAGATTCCATTATTTCATGGAAATATCCAAGATTTACAACAACACTTGTTGTAAATTATTCTACAAAAATAATTCATAATTATTTTGTGAATATTGCAATCTTGCCATTGTAAAATAGTGAATCACATTCACAATCCAAAATAAAATGTGAATTACATTTTCAATTAATTGTCTAATGTGAATCCAATTCACATCAACATTTAATTAACAAATGTAAATAACAAATAGCTCTCTCTTATATATTATATATCACACTTATAATATATATGACTAATATGGATGTTGCTATCCACATTATTCATATCCATGATAATTAAATCACATTTAATCATCTTGGATATCTATTCTCTTGTGCCCAAATAATATGAATCACACATTCACATTATTTACATCTTTGATAATTAAATCACATTTAATTATCTTAGATAACTCTCTTTATAATATGAATCAAACTCATATTACTCATGATAATTAAATCACATTTAATTATAATTCTCAATGCTCGGATACATAATATCAACAATGAAATTATCCTGAACCCATTCAAGGATAATGTGCTTTCTCCGCGGATACTTGGAGATAAGGACATGGCGATTGTATTGTTCCACGTATAGTGACTTGGATATTGATATCATATCTCAAATCCAGGTCGCGAGCCTCCCATAGATGCTTGATTAAATCAAGACCGCAAATCTAATCTCCTCATTGCATCTGAATCATATTCAGATCAATGTCCAACATTTGGACCAAGATCAAATTACTTCTCTACTGAGATGAGTCACTAAAATCCAGACCCGTTTCATCACTCCCTAGGAATGGAAGCATCATGGTTATACAATTGTTTATGATCACATCAACCTCAGGTATTCCCAATACCTGTACATCCTGCATACTGGAAGACCCAAAATAAACCCGAAGTATTAGATCAACTTTACACTGTCTACTTCAAGGTTTTATCAGTAAGTTTTTCATTTGATCATTGGGAGTTGGTATCGATCATATACTTTCCAAAAGCATATATCATACTTAGGTCTTGATCATATACTTTCCAAAAGTATATATATCAAACCTACAAATTTAGTCAAGCTTCCAAAGCGAGACGACCATGCGCACAGAATTTGATTCTTCCCAATATCTCATGAGTGAGCTCATGTCTTCCGGTTCAGTAACTGAACTTGTATGATCCCTTTGAGAGATCGTATTACTCATATATCCTTATATGCACACCAGTGCGCCGGTGTATAGACCTTGGTTAGGTCATCAACCTATTGGTCTGCCAAATGTACATACTCAAACATATAGTAACACATCTGTCTCCGGTCAGAGGATGCATGCATGTATCGTAATAGCATATGATATAGGACTTTGGTTATCTCGATCTCATTAAGTCAACTCTTTGACCTAACTAATATGACAACTCTGAATCTCTATTCCTATGCAGAGGACCTGCATCAAGAGGTCGGTCCGATATCAGCCTAAATGAGAAAGGATTGCCATCTCCTACTCAGGCTGGAGATCATCTCTTAACAATCATTTGACGGTGCTTGATGAGTCCTCAATCTAACCCTTTAGATATTCATCCAAGCACCAGCCTCTATGATTCAATAGTTGAATAAATTGTTGTATGATTATTAAGATGGCTATGGTACATAACCCTAATTATACTAAGGGAACTATTATGCAAATTATTCATTCTTCATTTCATATCAGGGAATGATATTTGCGATAACATTTATTGCATAATGGCTCGCTGTGGGATCGCATTTCCAACAGAGACTGTACCAGCGAGAAAGGTATGATGCTAATCAAAGCACTACCGCCAAGGAGAGTGTGATCATATGTGTTCTCAGAGATGGTGCAGTTGACGAAAGGTATGACGGCGTTCATCTTCTTAGGAATAGGATGGTGTATGATGGCGTGGTAAGTGACCATGGTCAAGATATGATGGTTAGATCCGCTCCTCCGCTTTCTCTTCTTATGATGAGTAGATAATTGGGCCATGGCCTGGCAAAGTGGGGCATCATTGATCTCATGAATAGCGGCCACCACTTCGGGTTCAGTCAATATTTTTTTGAATTTTTGGATCTCCTCCATACAAGGAAGGAGATCAGAATCATCATCTACAAGAGGATTGCCAAGAGCAGTCTGTACAATGGCATCCTTAGGGTCAAAGGTGGGACATGGTGTGAAAGGATGTGTGGTCAAAGGGTCAAGCAAGTGAGCACTCTCCTCACAGTCTAGACCAACCAAGTATCTCCTAATCTCTTTTTGAATTTTTATTTTTTTTCTAATTTTTTGTATTTTGGGTGATTGCAAGCTCTCATGGAAATCCTCGAGTGAACCCATATCATTAAATGATGGAGAGTCATGATTTCTCTTATTTATACTAGTGAGGTCGTCAATCGTCAATCCTCTACATCATATGCTCCATCATCTGGGTCAAGTGATCAAGGGTGCTTTCCATGAAAGGTGACTCCAACAGATCAGTCTCGGGTGGATGCGAAGGGAAATGTGAGGGGGGAAGAGGATACAAATCTGAGGGCTGAAACTGTGGGTTGATCGGATATGTACAAAAGTCAGGGGCAAAGTCCTTCTGAAAAAAGGGAGGTGGACCAGCTGGAGTGTGTGAAGGATCCGTAAAATATGGATAAAAATAGCCCCAATCGTCTGTCTCGAAACAAAAGTAAAATATTTGGGAGAGCATTATGATCAAATCAAGAGGAATGAGAAGAAAAGGCGTAAATGCGCAGAGGTGATCTAGAATACACACAAGCAATCACGGATTAACACACAAAAAGAATCCCTCATTCACCTACTCAACTCGGTGAAGACCATGAAAGTTCGATCTTTTTTATTTTATTTGTTTTAAAGTTAGGTGGGAAGTCTAAATTGTACAAATACTTAGGATACTTGATAGGATTTGGGCACTACTCCGTAGCGTGTATACGAATAATTAAAATGAAGACAATGAGGGGATTACTCGCCCCAAGACAAATATTCTTTTTGATCTTTTTAGGGTCAAGTAATTTTAGCAGTTCCAATTTTATTATTATCATTTTTTTGGATTTTTAGTGAGAAACACACACACACACACCTAATGAGGAATCAATTTTACTTACCACATAGGTGATCAAAATCATAGGGAGAGTCGAAAAAGCAATGCAAGCAGCAAAAATATGATGAATGAAAGTGTAAATGCTCACCTAACCTCCAACACTCTACATGCAAAGATGCTCAACAGAAGTGAAACCTACACTATATGCAAATGCAAGATGATAAAATCTCCCTATGTTCAGAAATTGCTATTAGCGTGAAGAACCAATGCTAATGTCTCAGAATAGAACCTAAGAGTCTGGTCTTAGAGTCTCCTCGGTGGTCACAATAATGGGTTCTGCAAGCGCTGTATGGAGGACTCTCACGGTGCGTAGTTCAAAAACTGAGTGAGAAGCAATTCAAAATTTGACTAGATTCATACGTAGTCTATAGGTACATGCAAGTATAATTAGGTGTTTGGACCTAATACTATCGACAAGCAAATCCTAAAGCTAAGGGCTCAATCACACAAAATAAGTAAAACAAAATCGGGAAACAAAGGAAAAAAGGTGATGAAAACGTGACAAAACTAACGAGGCCCCTAAGGGAACAATCCCTCTGACACAGTACATCGTGAAGTGTGAAGCAGTGTCCTGGAGAGTCCTGAATTATTACAAGTTTAATGATAGTCTCTCTCTCACTTTAAATTACACAAATAAATACACAAAAATAAATGCTAAAAAAATCTATCTTCAAAATCCCTCTAAGCCTCCTTAGTGCTAGGTCAGCAAGCTGCAACTAGCTTCACGTGGGTGCACATGCACATTAAATAAAGCACCTTCATCGATCCATGATACCTCGTACAAAGTCTACAAGAAAGGGGTGATTAGACAAGTCAAACAATTATATCAAATATAAAGAAAATAAATGAGTCAAAAATATAGACAAATAAAATCACAATCAATCAATCTATGACAACATATACGCTGTTGCTCCCCGATAACAACGCCATTTGTTTAACCCAAAAGTCGAGCGATCTTATGTTCCACACAAGACGGGAACACAGTCGTTGAGGCGACCACACGAAGTCCGGATTAAGACAACAATTAACCCAAAATGATAATTAGGCAATAAAAAGCAATGCAGAGTTAAAATTTATTATAACTATATAACGATGATGTTTTTATAACAATGATGTGTATAGGTGCAAGTATGTAGAGGTCAAACACATGGAACAAGCATGATAGATCAAGCAAAAATTTCACAAAAGTGATTGTGATGTATGTGTCTATATGTTCTTTTTAGGATTTTAATTTTATATTATTTATTTTTATTTTTGTTTTATATTTTATATTTTTATTTTTAATTTTCTAATTTAGTATTTTCTTTTTATCTTTTTATATTGTTTTTCTTTTAATATATATATATATAAAGCTATATACAAGGGAAAATGGTGCTGCCCCCTGAGGACAGCCAACATGGCTGCCCCCACCCTCATTTTTCATATTTTTTTATTTTCTGAAAATGCCATCATGTATATTCATCCCTATATCCCTTCTATATGCCACTCGAATTTTGTCAGAAATAGAGACTCATACGACCTCCATCCAGACAAGCATTTTTTAACGGTCGCAGAATTTTTTAAATTGATCCCATCCAGATGGAGGCCGTAGGAGTCTCTGTTTCTGATGAAATTCGAATGGCATATAGGAAGGATATATTATGAATATATATAATGATATTTTCTAAAAAATAAAAATATATGACGAAAATGGGCAGGGGTAACCCCATGCAACCCATATATTAAGATATATACACTATAAGCTAGAGTAGATATGAAAGTTAATAAAAATAATAAAAAATACGAAAATAAAATATTTTTGGGTTTTAATATTTTTTACTATTGTTTTTGTAATTTTTAGGAATTGTTTCTATTTTTAATATATTTTAAAGTAAAAATACCCAAAAATAGGTATAAAATTAATAGACCGGATTTAAATGAAGATTAAAAATAGTAAACAGTATCAAAAATTCTCCAAATTAATTATAATATAAAGATAATATTATAAAGAAAATTCAGAGATTAAAAGTATATTTTTGAGATTTTTAGGAATTATATATTATATATATATATATATAAATATATTTATAAGTGTTTTTAGTTTTTTTCTATTTTTTACGTTTTCTTATATATTTTTTAGTTTTTTGGTTTGAAAGATATAAATACATAAATACATAAAATATTTTTTTTTGAATTTTTCAAAACATTTTTATATTTTTTATTTTCTATTGCTAACAAGGACAAAAAGAGATGTTTCATATTTTTATAAAATAATAAAAAATCCTAAAATTGCAAAAAGTAGATGACGTGAAAGTTGTGCAATAATAAATCTACGCCTATTTTTTGGGATTTTTTGATTTTAATTGCTATTTAAAATGAATACAAGAAATAAAAGAGAAAATGTAATACTAACAAGGGCATTAATGCAAATAAAATAAAGTACATGGCTAACATGAAATTTCACCAAAATATAATACACAGTAAAAATGTTTCGAGGCTAAATAGAAATAAAAAGAAGCCCTAGGGGTCTGCTGAAAAATGTCTCATCATGTGATGTGTCACGTGAGGTGACATGACTTGGATCAGATTGCAAATAACAGAAGTTCAGAAGACTTTTTGCAAAATTTACAAAAATATATAAAAGGAAAATGAAAGTTTGCATCCTAATATCTAAGTACAAAAATGCTTGGGTTAAAACTACAAATACTCCAACAAGGGTGGAAGCGCACGACGAGATCTACTTCACTTGGACACGTGTCGCTTCCAGGATGACTGATGATAGTTGGACGTAGATTGCTATGATTAGACCATCTGGGACGATCCGATGGTGAAGGCTCGTGGGGATCGAATGCCTTTAAGAGAATGTTTTTAACACTTGGAAATATGTCGTAGCAGTCGGGCCAATTCGGGCTCATCAAAGAGATCATCTCATTTAAACATGTGTATGATAGATCAAAATGAGATGATCATCTATTTAATCAAGTGTTGAATTGAAGCAAATATAGGTCAAGGCATGTAAGGAGATAATAATGCAAAGCAATGTAAAGTAAACATGCATTTTTTAATCATTTTTTTATGCAAATAGATGCCATGAAATGCACTCAAATATACCCTAAGTCAGAGCAAATATGATGAGCAAATAAAATAGGAATCAATTTCAGATTTGCTTAAAATATTAAGCTTGATTGATGATGTGAACAAGGCATAAGTTAATAATAAGGGATACAAGGTGAATACAATAACACATCAGAATTCATGTACCCAAAACTGAGAATTAAACATGCCATTAAAAAGTGCATCAAACAAGCTTCGAAATGGAACTGAAATCAACTAAATCGGACACATGTAGCTCAAGATATGCATAAAGGAAAGCAAGGGCATAAATGCAAGAAAACATGAAAGGATAACTACAAATAGGTCCCTGAGAGGGACTAAAATGTAATAAAAATAAAGCGCGAGTCCTTCCCTATAAATATACCAAACGCGCGGGGACTTTTTGCAATATTGAAGATTACGTGGGCTCCTCTGCAAATTACCCACAAGACACGTGCTCCACACGCGCCATCCAGGCTCGGACGTTGGCTCGAATTCGGCAGAGGCTTGGCGTAGCTTCGGCTAGGCTTGGATACTGGTTCGGGCTCGGGAGCAGGCTCGTGCTGGCTCGGGAGCTTCCAAGCCTAAAGACACGGACGCTAGGCTCGGAGTAGCTATGACATCTTCCACGTGGCTGGTTGTGAGTCATCCGATCGTGGTGATCGAATGGCTCCTGGAGTCGATGACGTGGCCGCCCCTCAGCCGTTGGATGAACGCCTGGAGGAATCATCCAACGGCGCCTGTATGTTCTCCTTCCTCTGTTGCTAGCGGCGGGAACCGAGCTCCGGTGAAGGAGCTCCTCCTCCGCCGCTTGCTCCCGACTACGGTGGACTCCCCCGAGCTAAAGGACAAGTCATCGATGAAGCTTGGAGCTCGAGGAAGGCCCAGGACCCTCTGGCGTCGCTCGTCGGAGCTCGGATGGGAACTGCGAGGTTGATGAAGTCTGCTCCGATCGAGCTCCGGCCATTGAAGATCTCGAAGACCTACAGCGTTAATAGCATATCGCCGAAGCCTACAAAGTGCGTGCGTGAGGTGGAGTGGAAGCTTATATGGCGGAGAAAATGGGAGCTCGGAGCTCCTCCGCCGTGGGTGGCGGAGGAGATGGGTCGGAGGTGGCTGAGGGTCTGGAGGAAGGAGGAGGTGAGCGGAGCGATGCGCGGCGAAGGGGGTTGAAGGCGAGGCTCAGAGGAGGGTTAATGGAGTTCAAGGACGACCAAGGCGGCATAAAAATTAAGTAAATTAAAAGAAAAATGCAGAGGAAGAGAAAGGAAAGCTTACCTGGTCGGAGGCGGAGCGGGGCCTGTGCTCGAGGTCATCGGAGGACCTCGGGCTCATCGCTGGACTCCCCCAGCTACGAGGAGCAGCTTGGTGGAGGCGAAGCTCCGCAAGCCTGGCCAACCATGGCCAGGGGTCGACACCGGGGCATACCTTCATCGTCGCGCTCCTCACCGCCCCCTCGCTGTCACCGGGGGGCGAGGGCTTGCTGGGAGGTTACCCACGTACAGGTGGACGAGCTGATCAGAGGAGAGGGACGGCTTATTTAAAGATGGCGAGTGGCCGGTTTATGGTGGTGGTGAGCGTGGGTTTCGAGGATTTGTGGGTCGATAGGGAGGACGATTGGGTAGTGGAGATGCCTCGCGAGGTAGAGGGCTGATGGGGGAAGACCAGGAGGTGGTTGGCGATGGGCGAAGTTGTCGGAGATGGCAGGAGAAATGGGAAGGGTGGACGGGTTGCGCGAGGTGGAAATCGTGTGAGAGAGGGTGGCTGGAGGTAGACGACGGAGCCCGACCGTTGGATCAGGAGATCCAACGGTGGAGAAGTGGGCGCGGAGAGAACGGATATGATGAGATCAAGGGCGAAGGATCGACGGGCGATGCTGAAGCCACATGTCGGGCTGAAGCGTGCGCGCTAATGGGCGGCCTGGATTAGACGTTAGGGTTGATCAAGCGGCAGAGGAAAGAGGTGGAAGCAGCGACTGAGATGAAAGATCTGAAGCACGATCGAAGGGCGCACACCGTGACACGTGTCAAGCTGAGGGAGAGGTGTGAACGGACGATCACAATGCAGAGAAGGCACGATCGAAGGGCGCATAACGCAACACGTGTCAAGCTCCTGGATAAGGCGCTAACGGGCGGTGAGGATCTGGGATGGAGATGATCTGACGGTCGAGGAAAAGGGTGTGCATGGGAAAGCCTGGGATCGTTGGATCTCAGGAGGAGATCCAACGGCTGGAAGAGGAGGCGGATGAGACAAAGGGGCCGGGCCACGTGGCGCCCCCAGAATGGGTCACGTGGCCCAATCAGGTTATTCAGAGAGCAATTTTTTATTTTTTGAAGGTCTAATTGGTCGAATTTGAGAAAACTCAAAACATGAAAGTTGTAGATCTTGATGAGATCTACAAGTTTCATGTTGACCAAAACTGGAGATGAAATCAAACAAGGACCCGAAATATTTTTAAAGGTATTTTTAAGGTTAAAAATACCACGAATTTTTTATTTTGCCATTGTTTTGTGGTTTTTAGTTTATTTGAGACTCTGATAATTATCATGACATTAACTGTGTTTTATTGACACTAAGCTTAAGCAAGGGGGTTAATAATGGAAATTATGATGATGAAATCGAGTTTCATCACCCCCCTATACTTAAACTATGCTCGTCCTCGAGCATAAAAAAGAATGAATAAGTTGGATTAACCCCTTGTGCATGTGAGTACAGGATCCAATCTGTCCAAGTCGACTCAATTTTAGAGATGCAAAATTCTTGAGTTCAACCCATCCTAAATCAAGAGGTATCCAATTCCTCTAATTCTCTAGACTCTCTCTGATATACATATAATCTAAAGGATATGACATTTAGTGTTAACCGCAATTCTGAGAGTAGAGTCAAATCTTCACCCAAAGTCTTGGTCCAAGAAATTCTCCTAAGGACCCAATCCTCAACACAAGGGAATAAATCCAATCTTGCATTCAATCTACCGTCTCTTTAGTTGTCAGACTTAGAAAATGTAGATGGCAGGCCAGTCATGGAGGGCATGGTATTGTGTCATTTCTTCTCTCCCTCTCATTGGAACAAGGATTCTCTCTAGTGCCTTTTACACAACACATTTTTTTGGTTTTGATCAGTGCGTCCGTCAAGAGAAGTTGGAGCCGTCTGCACTCGTTTTCCTGGGAGTACACCAGGGTGTGTCTTTTTTGAGTACCTATCGTACCTTCGACACCCAGACTTGTAGCATTTACGATGCAGAGCCCTTTTTTGGTGCAAGCCCGACTCCTGGTAATAATAGCGGTGGTCCAAGTGGACACTTTGAAAAGTTTGGGAGCGCTCGCCTTTGGTGGAAGCTCTTTGATATTTGACTTTGTGGAATGAGAGCTTTTATTTGAATTTCATTGACTTGTATAATTTTTGGCTAGCTCCACTGCTTTTACCAAGAGTTGGCGTACACTGATCAACAATTTTTATATATATTTCATACCCAGACACTTAGGTCAATATCAAGAGATTAGTAATAGAACCAAGTTCTCATACTGGCTAAAGTTGATGACACTCAGGTTTCATGAAGCCTTCAAAGATTTTATCCCATCCTCGAGCATCCTTAGATCAAACCCAGACTCGAATCCCTCATCCCAATTCCTCAGGTGAAAAGTCAACTCATCTCAATCAACAACCACAGTCGTGCATGTTATGTGCTGATCATATTCTTTTTGGCTGAGATTAAGCATGGAATATAGCATGCAAATCTAGAGACCTAGGGGAATGTGGATGATTAAGTCTAAGACCCTGATGACTAAGGCTGGTTAACCGCAAATCTCAAAGACCTCATAAATCAAGCTTCCTTGAACATTTCAGATCCTGGGTGAAAGTGTAAGAGTAAAGGTTTAATCCAACTCCTTCATTCAAAAACATTTTTTTCTTTTGAATTTTTCTCATTTTTATGGGTTTTAGTTTAAAGTTAAAACATAGGTTAGACTCAACTTTCCTTGATAAAAGATTTTCAGAACCATGTCACACAAATAAAAGATTTTCAAAACATTTTCAAAAGATTTTTCAAAACAAGAAAATCTCATTTTTAAAATCATTTTCAAAAATATTTTTATCAAAAATAGTGCAACATAGTATAGAAAAGCCGTGAAATCATTTGAGTTCTCTTAGTTCAAAGAAATTTACTTTAGCCAAAAAGTTTTAAATTTTTCAAATTTTTCAAATTATAGCTAAAGTAAGTAAATTGTATATACGGTATACCCCCCTATACTTAAACTTTGCTATGTCCTCATAGCACTAGATGTTACAAGTACATAGGTCCATTTAAGTATATAGGAATATACGGGAGCTAAGAGGGGCTCCCCCTATACTTAGGTTAGAAATAACCTAAGTATAAAGGCAAGGAAAGATGAGTAGAGAAAAATCACGGGGACTCGGGTCCCCCCTATACTTAGGCTGAGATTAGCCTAAGTATAAAGATGGGAATTGATGTTGGGATGGACCCAAGGTGAACGAAGAAGAGGAATGGATCTACAAGTGAGCGGTTGAATCTTCGGAGATGAAATGGAGTGACTAGGGTTTTAGGGTGTGTACCGAAGCAAGCATGGCTCAATCAATCAAGCAAACCCTTAATTTCACCAACTCACTCATGAAACCAATCGAAGTTGGTTTATTATCTTGTCGGTTTTATTGGTGATAAAACATTAGGTTTTTATGCAAAGAAAAGATGTGAAGTAAAAAATCATTGCGTAAGCGAGGGTATTGCTCTCCCAAAACCAAAGTTTTACTCCATTTTAGGTTGACTTGCAATTAACAGTCCCAATTTTATTTTAGGTTATCACTGAATTATGGTTAGCACAAAATCAAGAAATCATCGTCTACCATTCATTCCCATTTTCCGTTTATCCTAGGTGATCAAGCTAGGAAGAGAAAGCCGAGAAAAACATGTATTCGATAAAAACCACGATCTAGGCTAAGCGAGAAATCATGCAGTGATTTGACGATAAATCCGTGAAAAACTAGGGCCATTTTGAAATCCAAATTCAACATATATGCAAGTCAAAAAAGCCGCACCTAATCATGCATCTATTAGCATTGATTGATTTTCATTAATTTTAGCTAAGTGATGCGAGATTATGTGCATCTAAATTTAAAGTGTGTCCTACCTACGAGCAAACACGTAAAAGATAAAAAATGGAATATGCTCAAAGAGCCGCATGCCTGATCCTAGGTCGACACTCAAGTGGGGACGATCCCCACACAACCACATTCGTTCGATTACACACGCGAGTCTTCGATCGAAGACCGCTGTAAAAGACGAGTATATTACAAGTTCATGCATGGAAATTAAAATGAAAGAAAAATTTTTTTTCTTTCTTCTCGATGTACTCCAACCTTGATCCATCAAGGGCCCTGCCACAGAAACAATGATTAGAGATCAATCGAAAAGAAAATTTTATAATGCAAAATAAATGAACAAAAATGACCTATAAAAAAGATACACTTAAATAAACAAAAAAAAATCCAAAAATAAAAGAAATGAGCCGTGTCCCCGGCAACGGCGCCATTTGATAAGCCGCAAAATCGGCCCTTTAAGAGAATGTTTTTAACACTTGGAAATATGTCGTAGCAGTCAGGCCAATTCGGGCTCATCAAAGAGATCATCTCATTTAAACATGTGTATGATAGATCAAAATGAGATGATCATAATTTATTATTTTTTTACTTGGTAAGATACCAAGGTCGAACTCAGGGACACGAGCCTCTCAAATATTAATCGGATTTAAATCTATTTAATCAAGTGTTGAATTGAAGCAAATATAGGTCAAGGCATGTAAGGAGATAATAATGCAAAGCAATGTAAAGTAAACATGCATTTTTTTAATCATTTTTTTATGCAAATAGATGCCATGAAATGCACTTAAATATACCCTAAGTCAGAGCAAATATGATGAGCAAATAAAATAGGAATCAATTTCAGATTTGCTTAAAATATTAAGCTTGATTGATGATGTGAACAAGGCATAAGTTAATAATAATGGATACAAGGTGAATACAATAACACATCAGAATTCATGTACCCAAAACTGAGAATTAAACATGCCATTAAAAAGTGCATCAAACAAGCCTCGAAAAGGAACTGAAATCAACTAAATCGGACACATGTAGCTCAAGATATGCATAAAGGAAAGCAAGGGCATAAATGCAAGAAAACATGAAAGGATAACTACAAACAGGTGACGACGCGAAATCCTCGGAGACCGGGTGAAGGTAATAAATCAAGGGTCGTTGCGACCCGAATCTCAGAGGAGAGGTCAATCAAGAAAAATGTCGAACCGCGAAATAAATCAGAGATCAAAACACGAAGTGCGGTCCTAGCTATGGGATTAACCTGGTATAGCTCCCAGGGTCGAACACAAGGAGCACGGGTTGGCCAGAGGCCTACGAAGTAGTCGAAATGAAATAAAATAAAGACAAAATATTTTTAGTGGTTTTTAATGATTTTTATATTTTTTTTGGATTTTTACAAGTGAAGAAAATAAAAGAAAGTATAAACAAGCACACTTGAGCAATTTATTTAATGCACCAAAAATCAAACAAAAATTCAAGAAAAATTGTTTTTATGTTTTTTAGGTTTTTAAGTGTTTTTGATGAATTTTTGGGATTTTTATAATGGGTATTTTATTTTCGAAAAATCAAACAATACTAAAAAGAGAAGGTACTGTCCAGCAGGGCCCAAAACCCAAAAATAAAATATTTAAGGATCTCAGATGGCCCTGGAGGTAATTTTCCTGTATTCTAGATAAAACAAGGAAAATTTGAGCACCAAAATTATTGTTTTTGGATTTTTAGATTATTTAATATGATTTTTATGAGTTTTTAGGTGTTTTTCAATTTTTAGGGTTTTTAATCGATGAAAAATAGCCAAAATTGGGTAGAAAATCAAGAAACACAAAAGAAACAGTACCTAATTTTTGTAGAATTTTTAGGGGGGTTTTTATATTTTTTTTAAGGGTTTTTCAAGTTAAACAGTGCCAAAAATGAATGTTTTTGAATTTTTAAAAATAGTAAACAAGATCAGAAATGTCCCCCAAAATTCTCAAAAATTCTACAACATGGCAGGAGCCATGTGTCAAATTTTCATTGAATTCGGAGGTGATTTGATATTTTATTTAAAACTCAAGAGGGGGCACTGTGCACAGGGACCAAAGTGCAAATACCCAAAGCTCTGGGGGTCTCGGTGCAATTTTCCCAGCAAGTCACGCGCGTGGCGCGTGCCTGGGGCACTCAGGGACCCAAATGTGATAAAAATAAGTTCCGAGGACTTATTGGTAACAAGTACCAAAAGTCCAGGGGCTTATCGGCAAAATACCCAAAATATAACGCACATGTTCAATTAAAATACTCACAGGGGTATATATGCAAATAAACACAAACTTTCATTCATTCATTAACAGTCAGAACTACAGGGGTAAGATATGCAAATAAGCCAAAAACTCACGTGTCGATGCACGTGTCAAACCATACACAGGGGCATAAATGCAAACTAAACAGAGTACGGGGTCCTCTATGCAAATATCCCAAAAACTAAACAACTATATTACGTATTTACAGGACTAAATGCAAAATGAAATAAACATGAGGGCCTAAGGGTAGTTTACCCTTTATTAATGGAGCGGCTGGATGGAGGCCACGTGGAACATCTGACGGTGGCGAACAACGGGCTCTCCACATCTAGGCTCAATCGGGCGAATCCGACGGCGGGGGTTGCTCCACGTGGAGGATCGAACGGTGGTGGCTCTCTGTGGCTAACCCTCGAGCATCGGGCGGTCCAGATCTATCCTCCTCAGATCAAACGGTGGCTGCTGCTCCTGAACGGACGGCCCAGATGCAAACTGGAGCAGGAGGTCTGATCGGACGGCGGCTGAAGGTCGAGGAAGAACAGGTGGCCGGCGAAGTTCGCCGGCCCAATACGTGCGCTCCTGACCTCCCCTGCTGCGCCTGAAGATCGGAGAAGCTCCGGCTTGAAGATGCGCAGCTGCTGTGGGTCTCCGATGCCCCAGCCGAGCTCGGATGAGCTCCGACGAAGGTGGCGGAGCTGAAGCTCCTGGGCTGGATGTGAGGGGGGACGGTGCGTCGGGGTGCGCGAGCTCCGGCGAGCGGAGGACGGTGGAGCTCGAACCCCAGCTCCTGTGCGAGCTGGGTTGAACGGATGGGCGTAGAAGGTGCGTCGAAGGATGGTGAAGGTGATGGTGTGTCCCGATGATCGAAACGATACACTATGTAGCCGGAATCAACGGAATACGGCGGAGCTTCGATTTGGGGGAAACAAGAAATTAAGCGAAATAAAGAAGCTCTAAGGTTACCTGGGTGGAGCGGAAGACTATGCTGGAGCTTAGCTAGCTCCTGGTCGTCGCCTCGAAGGGTGTCACTGCCTGAGGCTCGAGCTCCTGCACGCGGCGGAGCACGGCGGCGCAAAGCTGCCGGATCAGTGGTCCGGCCACCTCCTCCTCGCTGCAACACCGGCAAACGGGAGCTGTCACCTCACTGGATGCGATGGAGGTCACGGGAGTGAGAGTGGAGAGCCAAAGATGCCGATTGAAGGTGGCGGAGCTCGAGATTTATATGGGTGCCGACCCGACTAAGGCTGGTCGGGTAGGGCAGCATGAAGCGCGGATCCCGAGGCGAGGGCTCTGGCGAGCATGTCGGATGCAAGGAGAAGAATTAGGACCTGGGGTTTGGGTTAAACTCAATCGGGTTTGGGCGCTAAAAATCAAGGAACTCGGGTCGGGCGCCCAAATCCGCGAGAAGTGGTCCTGGGGGGGCCAGTTGACCGGGCGGTCAACATCCCCAGGATCCAATGAGGATGGGCCACGTGGCAGGATCTTGAAGCTCAAAATAAAGGTAGCTAGGGCCCGATTCTCCAAAAACTCAAAACACAAACTATTTTTATTTTATTTTTTTCTATTTTTTGGTGATTTTTAATTAATTTTTGGAAACAAAAATAAGCTATATACATAATATGTATCATATAGGTATATGTACATAGTGAAGGGTTATTTTTGGATTTTTGACTTTTAGATTTTTATTTTGTTTTTAATAGTGTATAAATATGTACAAATTTTTACAAAATATTTACAACATATTTTTGGGTGAGGAAAATATAATTTATTTATTTACATAGGTATTTACACATGAGCCCCTATCTCCCTCTACTTTGGCTTTTATGCGGTCAGGCCCATGCTGAGCCCTCCCTTGGGTTAGGTTGCTCAATATTTATTCCAAATATTTCCCTCTTTTTCTTTTTGCTCTTTATTCTTTTATTTTTGCACAAAAACATACTAATTATAAGTTTTTACACAATGCATGCTTTTGGTAATTATTTATATTTACACGTATCTACATGTATTTGCAAAGGTTTTTGTAGCTAAAATAGAAGAATAAAGAGTGATGAATGGGTATTCATCACCCCCCTATGCTTAACTTTGCTAGTCCCTTAGCAAACACTTATTTGAAAAAGAAGTGAAAAAGAAAGAAAAAGAAAAAGAAAAAGAGGATGTACATGGATCAAAGTTGAATTATTAAACTTTCCTTCATTAAATTGAAATATGGAGCTCGATCAGATCTTTGGATTATTAATGTGTCGGAACCTTATTTAGACTTAAGCTTAAAACTCAACAGCCTATAAGTTCCACCAATCTATGGACAAGACTCCTCAATAAACCAGATCAGAACAAGTCTACATACACAAACTCTAATGACCATGAATCTTTCCATGCAGTGTAAGTGATATGTGGCTCCCCACCTCAGAAGCAACAAAGAAACAACCTCCCTCAACCTGGTAACTCTAATACCTCGGTCTAGCAACTCTTTCCTCGAGAAGCGGGGTATTCCCTTCTAAGTTCAAGTGCAACCGGCTCAAGAAGAGGGGAAGAAGTATAGAGTTTTGGAAGCTTAGCCAGTGTAGCTAAGTCTCCCGCTGCAAGCTTCATGAGATGTAACGTGGATACCATAAGCTTTTGCTTTATTTGACTATGTACACTCCGGTGGGGTTATTAAATTTTCAATCCGACCCACCACTTTTTTGGAGTTCTTTTTGCATTTTTGCATTTTTTTTTCAAAGACTTCTGTACAGCATATCTACATGGTGCAGCATATATACAAGAAATTTCCTCTTGCGCCAGTAGACTATCCCTCTTTTGAAGCTTTATTGCAACCCACAGCTTCTGTCTTTAGCCTTCATCACCACTAGACCAAGTTGAGGTGCACTTCCTTCACTAGAAGAAGAAGAGAGGTTCCGCCTAGAAGTACTACCCTCATATGCTACCCCAAGCCAAAGGAAACTGCCTCCTCACCACCTCATCCGTGGAGAGCCATGTGTAAAGTGCAGGTGCAAGTCAAGCCATTGTCTCTAAGAGTCATGCGTGTGTTGTTAAGTGTTCTACTTAAGCTCATCAAGATGACATATGCTCATAGCCTAGTGGACTCAAATGAATTAAGTCCTTATGGACCTGAAAAGCCTTAAACCTAAGTCCTATAAGGTTCCTCTTAAAGTTAAGTGGGTTAAGATCTTACTCAAGCTCCATTTCTCAATTTAATTCCAGGCTTAGTTTAAATGTCAACTCTCATCCAGGAAAAACTATATACATGTATGTACACAAGATGCTATTTACAAATATTTACAATCATGCAAAATTTTTGAAAAATGTTTTGAAATCATGAATGAATGATGCATGAAGTGCAAGTTTTGCAAAAAGATATTTACAAACATTTACAAGCATTTACAAAACATTTTTGCAAACTTTTGATTTTTCAAAACATTTTGGAAAAATTTTGTACTATATACATAATTTTGATACAAAAATATTTACACAAACTTTACACAAAAGGTTTTTGAAATCATTTTTACAAAAATACTTTGTACACTAGCTATGTATGTGCAAGGATAAAAGAGGTTTATATACATGAAAATTTTTTTAAATTTTTGTGATTTTTAGCCATTTTATTTATGAACACACTCACACAAAGTACGAGTTATGGCTAAAGTATATATGAAATATATACACACCCCCCCTATACTTAGCTCGAGCGATGTCCTCAGAGCGACCAAGAGCGATGAAGAAGACATAACTCGTGCTTAGTGAAAGGGAAGTGAAAAGGACTGGCTATGTACAGGAACGAATAAATGAATAGAATGAGAGGAACTCGGTGGTTTCCCCCTATACTTAGGATTAACTAATCCTAAGTATAGCAAGCTGTACATGAAGGGAAAGTCGAGTGAAGAAGATACAGAGTCTGCCCCCCCTATACTTAGGGTAAAATATCCCTAAGTATAGGCAGCAAAACAGGAGCAAACCGAATGAAAAGAATACTCGCAAGTCCGACATCCCCCCTATACTTAGGGTAAAGTACACCCTAAGTATAGCATAATCGTAAGATGAGAAAAGGGATGTGGGACTAAAGAATAGAATGATATGGACAACTGGATCTATACAGGCGGAGGAACAGTGAAAATCAGGCGTGAAAATCAGGCGGATGCAAAAGATGTGAGTCAAGAGACTACATCTCACGCAAAATGAATAGGGGCAACAATAACGTCCCGCGGCTCATGATCTAGAAATGGCTTGAGCCGCTGGCCGTTCACTCGAAAGGTGCTCTCAGAAGACAACTCGGATATATCAATACTACCATTGTCGTGCACCTTTCTGACGAGAAAAGGTCCCTTCCATTTGCTCTGTAGCTTCCCTGGAAATAATCTAAGCCTCGCATCAAACAGCCATACTCTCTGTCCAATCTCAAAATGCTTGTGGCTGATGTGAGAATCATGCCACTCCTTCACTTTTTCCTTATAATGTAGGCTGCTTGAGAAAGCTGCATCTCTAAGCTCCTCCAGGGCAGCTAACTCTGCCCTCCTCTGGTCTCCTATACCATCTGGATCCATCAAAATATCTGTAACTGCCCAAAGTGACTTGTGCCTCAGCTCAACAGGTAAATGGCATGGCTTGCCATAAACGAGGCGAAAGGGAGATGTGCCCAATGGAGTCTTGAAAGACGTCCGATATGCCCACAAGACCGAGTCCAAAAGCTGTGATCAATTCTTTCGGTCAGGGCGGACGACTTTCTGCAAAATATTCTTGATCTCCCTATTCGACACCTCAGCTAGACCATTCGTCTGAGGATGGTAAGGTGTGGCAACACGATGATCTATGCTGAACTCGCTAGCAAGGGCCTTTACCTGGTCGTTGATGAAATGAGACCCCCCATCAGAAATGAGAACTCGTGGAACCCCGAACCGCGTGATGATATGCTTCCTCAAAAATCTGCAAACTGTCCTCGCATCAGCGGCTCGGGCGGGGATAGCCTCAACCCAACGACTAACATAATCTACGGCCAACAGAATGTACTCAAATCCCTGACTCTTAGGGAATGGACCCATGAAATCGATGCCCCATGCGTCAAAAACCTCACAGAAGTGAATGGGCTGCATCGGCATCATATCACGCTGTCCACAAGTGCCCATCCTCTGACAGTCAGTACACCTCTTCACGAACTCATCAGAGTCCTTGAAGAGGGTAGGCCACCACAAGCCGGATTGGAGCACTTTCTGTGTCGTTCTCCTCCCAGAATGATGTCCTCCTGCCTCAAACTTGTGGCAGTAAGTGAGGACGCTATGGTGTTCCTCCTGAGGAATACACCGACGCCAGACGCTATCCCCTCCTTCGTGGTAAAGGATGGGATCCTCCCAGTGGTAGGACTTGGCCTTCGCAAGGAAGGTCTCAAGCCTCTGCCTGGGCCAATCTTGTGGGACTTTCCCTGCAACGAGAAAGTTCACAATATCGGCGTACCACGGGAGTGAGGCGATAGCAAGGATCGCCTCATCTGGGAAGGTATCTCTAATGGGATCAATCTGCTCAGAATCCTCATGTTGCTCTAATCGGGAAAGATGATCCGCCACCACATTCTTGACTCCAGGCTTATCCTTAATCTCAATGTCGAATTCCTGGAGTAGAAGGATCCATCTAGTCAGTCTGGCTTTGGCATCCTTCTTTGCCATGAGGTACCTGATGGCGGTATGATCTGTAAACAAAGTCACTCTAGATCCAATGATATACGATCTGAACTTATCTAGGGCAAACACTACGGCTAGCATCTCCTTCTCTGTGACCGTATAATTCCGCTGGGCGGAATCCAATGTGCGGCTAGCATAGTGTATGGCAAACGGAACTCCATCCCTCCTCTGTCCCAGCACTGCCCCTACGGCAAAATCGGAGGCGTCCGTCATGATCTCGAATGGGAGAGACCAATCAGGCGGCTGGAGGACAGGAGCCTCAATAACATGCTGCTGGAGAGTCGCAAAAGACGAGAGACACTTGTCATCGACAAGGAACTCGGTGTCTTTCGTCAAGAGGTCAGTCAACGGACGGGCAATCTTGCTGAAATCCTGAATGAATCTCCTATAAAATCCAACGTGCCCCAGGAATGACCGTAGCTGCCTCAAATTGGACGGCGGTGTGAGTTTTCTAATGACATCAACCTTGGCTGGATCAACCTCCATGCCCCTGCTGGAGATGATGTGGCCAAGCACCGTCCCTTGAGTCACCATGAAGTGACTCTTCTCCCAAGATAGAACCAAATGAAACTCGATACATCGCTGGAGTACCCGGTCTAGGCAGTCAAGACAAGAATCGAATCCGTCGCCGTAGACCGAGAAATCGTCCATGAAGACCTCCAAACACTCCCCTACCATGTCCGAAAAGATCGACAACATGCACCTCTGAAAAGTCGCAGGGGCATTGCATAGCCCGAATGGCATGCGTCGAAAAGCATATGTGCCGAAGGGACAGGTAAAGGTGGTCTTCTCCTGATCCTCAGGAGCGATGGCCACCTGGTTGTAGCCCGAGTACCCATCCAGGAAGCAATAATGGCTCTTCCCTGCCAGTCTCTCAATGATCTGGTCAATAAAAGGCAGGGGGAAATGGTCCTTCTTGGTGGCCTGGTTGAGTCTCCTGTAATCAACACAGACCCTCCAAGAGGTGGGTACTCGTGTAGCGATCTCCTCTCCCGACTCATTGATCACAGTCGTGATGCCCGTCTTCTTGGGCACCACATGCAAGGGGCTGACCCACTTGGAGTCAGAAATGGGATAAATAAAATCTGCGCTCCACCATTTGGATATTTCCTTCATCACGACCTCTCTCAGGTTGGGGTTCAGTCGCCGCTGGAACTCACGCGACGGCTTCGCCCCCTCCTCGAGATAGATATGGTGGGAGCACACTGCTGGACTAATCCCCTGGAGATCCGCTACGCTCCATCCGATCGCCTTGCGGTTCTTTTCAAGAATCCCCATCAAACGGGATTCTTGCTCTCCAGTCAACTCGGCTGAGATGATGACTGGGTACATCTCTGGATCGCCCGCAAGGAATCGATACTTCAGCGAAGTAGGGAGCGACTTTCGCTCTGGAATGCTGGGTGCTGGCAAATCTGGCTGCGGAAGAAACTGAGTGAAAGCTGCTAAGTCTGCCAAATCTGCCTGGGAAAGTGAAAGCGTACTCTCGCAAACTGGATCGGGAGAAGGCTGCTCAACTGCACTGTCTCTGCTCGGCTCTGCATCTACCTCCTCCTCATCTGTAGGCTCAGGTGGACTCAAGTCTGGCATCTGATCATAGTAATCGGCCCAATCAGACTCTGAATCCGAGGGATCTATATCATCCGCGGTGGCATCAGTACCACCGAACAACAAGGTGGCCTCAGTACCACCGTCACTGAACATCGTGTAGCGATCAGGGACCGGCTCTGCTGCCTCTATGGTATCCTGAACCAGGGCTGTGCTCTCCAGACTCTCCTCTGCTATCATCTCGGCATCGGCTGTGTCTGAAAGTGAGAGGATGGTCTGTGTCTCAAGATCTGCCCAAGCTGCCTCATCGTCTGAAATCACAAAATCGCAGTCCTGGTGGATGTCTGGCTCTGCGTCTGTCAGCTGCTCTGTATCTGTACTCGCATCTGAGCGGGCTCTGAGTCTGGCTTTGTAGTCCTCGACCGTCTCTATTTGTATACTCTCGCCCTCGACGCGAAAGTACACCTTCCCACTATCATGATCAGTCACTGCCTTGGCTGTGGCCAAGAACGGACGACCAAGGATGATGGGGGTATCGGCCACTGACTCAGGGATCTCCATGTCCAACACTACGAAGTCCACGGGGAATTTCAGGCCCTGAATCGTGACGATAATGTCTCGTAATAACCCCTTCGGCCTCTTGACAGATCGATCAGCGAACTGAAGGACTGTCCTGCTCTGTCGAAGAGTGCCCAACTCGAAGCGGTCGAGAAGGGCTGCCGGAAGAAGGTTAATCGACGATCCGCTATCTAGAAGAGTACGGTCGAACCTCTGCTCACTGATCTAACATCTGACATACGGGGCCCCTGAATCTGGCCTCTTGGCTGGCAGGCGGTTCTGGATCGCAAAACACGTGGCTTTCGTCAGCACATGGATTTCTGAAGTGTGGTTCCTCCTCCTCCTCCTGACTGTAGTCCTGTCTCTCAAAGCACGCTGGAGAAGGGGGATGTGCTGCAAAGCCTCCTGGAGGGTCAGCTGGATGTGGAATCGATCGATCATGCTTTGGCTGAACTCCTCAAGCTCTCTCTTTTTGGGATTTTCTTTTTTCTTCCCCTTCCCCATCTGAAGGGCTCTAGGGAAGGGGATCACTGGGTCCTTCTCAGATGAAGGACTAGGAAAAGGTCTAGAGGGTTCAAGAACCGGATCCACACATACATCATGCACCATAGTGGGACCAAAAGAAAGTAAACCTTTTCCTTTATTCATAGCAGAGTTCCGAGATACATGAGTGCGAGGAAAAACAACATCTTTCTCTGTACACACACCGGTGGCCTCAGTACCACCACGGGCTGGCTGCTCTGCTGCTGCTGCAGGTAGACGTCGTGCGGCATCAGTACCGCTGGCTGGCTCGGCTGAATGGGTGGCATCAGTACCACCTCCTCGAACTGGTAAAGCGGCGGCCTCAGTACCGCCGGTGGGATCAGCATCCTTGGTGGCCTCAGTACCACCGTCATCGTCGGGAGCGGCCTCAGTACCGCTCTCCTCCTCCTCCTGTGGCGCCTCGGGATGGTGCTCAGATGAGGCGCCGCCGCCTGCGGGGGTCCTACCGCTCCTAAGTGTGACAAAATCAGCATCAAATAGATCCGAAGAAGTATCATCAAAAGGGTCACTAGGAGTGGCTAACTCAGTATGTACTACCTGCTCAGATTTCCTCTTAAGACTATTCGGATTCGGCTCAATCTGGGCTGGTATGGCGGCCTTCCCTCTGACCAGGTCCCGCATCTCCTGGCGGAACTCGTCCATCTCCCGTCTGAATGTGGCCTGCTGGTCCGTGAGGAGGCGGGCGATGTCATCCAAAGCGGGGCTCTCGTGGGAGCCTGACGGGTAGCCTCTCTGGGGGTGAGGCTGCTGGATCTGCTGCTGATGGTGCTGGTGAGAGGGGTAGGATGGAGGGTGCTGCTGGTATCCCTGGTGAGCCTGCTGCTCACGTCTCCAAGACTGTCCCTGCTACTGATAGGGACGAGGACCGTAGGATGACTGCTGCTGATACGCTGGGGGCTGCTGCTGCGGCTGGTGCTGGTCTCTCTGCTGGGAGTACTGCCCTCCCTGTCCTGACGGCTGCTGCTGGGGCTGGGCACCACCACTCCCCCACCTGAATCCGGGATGGTCTCGTCGGATCCCAGGCTGGGGGCGGTCATGCCAAATCCCGTTGACATCCATCAACGGCTCTGCATCGAAGGGGTCTGGCGGCAGTACTGCCAGAGGCTGATCCGGCTGGTAGAGCACCATCTGCATCTCTGGAGATGGTGGAGACTGGTAGGTGGGTTGCGGCTGCTGGTACGGCTCCGCCTGTACAAGGTGAACCTGTCTAGGCTGCTGTGAGGAGCTGGAGCGCTGGGACGAGCTGCTGCTGCTGCCGGTATCGCCTCGCGACAGAAGACGGGGCTGTGAAGCCGTCTGTGTCTCCTGAAGACACATGAGCTGGGTCTTCATGTCGCTCAGAACCTGTGCCATCTGTTCCATCTGCGTGATGCTCTGGCACTGCTTCTTCTCTATCAGCTCCATGCGGTCCAACTTCTCGCTGATGATACCCATGTCCGCAGCGGATGACTCTACCTGTGCTGCTGCGACTGCGGACGAACTGGATGGACCTGCATCTACCCGTGCTATCCGCTGGTACTGCACGGGTCCTGGCTGATGTGGCTGGATCTTCTGAGTATAGAGCCTGGTCTGAGACATCACCATATAGTTCTCGGACATCTCCTCGTAGATGGCCCAGACCTGCTCATGGTCCTTGGCGAAGTAGGACCCGCCACAAGAAGCGTTCACCAGACCCTGAAGCTCTGGCGTCAACCCGCTGAAAAAGCTCTGAACTAGGTTCGGCTTGGATATGTCGTGGTGCGGGCATCTGTCTAGGAGCTCTCGAAACCTCTCCCAAGCCTCGTGGAACTGCTCGTTGGGGAACATGGAGAAGTTGCTGATCAGGGCCCTCGCTGCATTCGTCCGCCCGAGTGGATAGTACTTTTTCAAGTACTCGGTGCGGAGCTGCTCCCAGGTGTAGACAAACTTCCCTAAATGCTTCAGCCAGGTGGCTGCTCTATCTACCAGTGAAAACGGGAAGGCTATCATCCGGATCGTATCCTGGTCCACGTGGCGATCGTGGACAGTGCTGCAGATCATCAAGAACTCCTGGAGGTGAAGATGGGGCTCCTCAGTAGCAAGCCCATGGAAACGGGGCAGTAACTGCAAGGTGTTCGGGGGGAACTTGAAGTCCCCCACGATAGCTGGCACTACCACCCAGTGATGCATCAGAGTCGATCCGGGGTTGTGTAACTCCCGCATCGGTCGTGGTGGTCCTCCTGCCGCGGCGGCTCTCGCTGCAGCGGCGGCGGCTGCTGCTGCGGCTGCGGCTGCGGCCTCTGCATCAGGCATCTCCTCAGGCTCGCTCTGCTGGTCTCGCTCTCGTCTGAGCCTCTCCAACTCTCTCCTCATCTCGATCATGAAGGCCCCCTGATCGCGTAACTGCTGCTGAACGGTCTCTAATGATGCGATCAGGGTGGAGTTGATCGCCCCCTGGTCAAATACCACATGCTGATCTCCCTGCTGACCTCCGGGGTAATCGTCTGATCTGGCGGCCATGACGACGTCTGAAAAATCAAATGAGCCCAACTCAGGTGCTGTCAAATCCGATAATCTCTCCTCGGGCTCATGTCTCTCAGTACCAGAAGAAAGGGGGTCGAGAGGGAATAGGGCGGAATCGTACTCGGGCTCGGAGAGCTGGTCTCGGCTCTCGCGGGCCAACCTAGATGATCGGGTAGTCGTGCCCGAAAGCGGTGCAACCAGAGGCTGCCTAAGAGACCGTCTACCCATCATCTTGATCTGGCGAGTAGTGCGGATGAGATCTGGAATCAAATATGATCAAAAACAAAACCCCCGGTTCACCAACGCAACGCGAGCTGACGACCGTAAAAGTTCGATCAAATTATCTTGTCGATTTTATTTTGGTGAACACACAAAATATCAGAGCGCTTACGTGACCTGTTAGGATATCCGATGCTATCCCAACCGACTGGCCCGCACAGAGAAGTCGGTAATCGGTCGGGTCTAACACCGGGAGGCTCTACCTAGGGTGCGGGTCACTCTCTCGCGCATCCAAACAAGACAATGAGGGGGTTGCTCTCCCCAAGACAAAGTTTTTAGGGTGAGTGGTTTTTAAGATCAAATATGATTAGCAGTCCCGATTTTATTGTTTTTCTTTTTAATATTTTTCAAAGCAAACAAAAGGCCTAACGAATTTTTCGGTTCTCCTGATTATTAAGTCCGAAAACAGGGGGGAGAAGACGAAAAAGCCGATGCGCGATGAAATCAATGATGCATGCACGAGATAGAAGGCGTACCTTGCTCCAGCAGTCTACATGCAATATGATCCGCGCAGAATTGAAAGACAGAAAATAAACTACCTAAATGATGCAACGGGAAAAACCGAGTCCTAGATGAGCAATTTCTAGCGCAGAACCGTCTAACTCAGTCGCTCGCCCTCGATCCAAAGAGTCCAGTCTTGGCCCACCCCTCCTCTTCTCGACAGGTCGAGTTCAGGAGTAGCGCTTGCGGGGCAGGCTCCCGGCACGTAGGCTCGCAGGAAAGCAACTAAGTTATTTTTATTATTTATTATTAGTAGGTCCAATTAACGATCTATAGGAACAGATGAGCAGTTAGGTGTGTGGATCCTACTAATTACGTCACAAGCACCAGAAATTCCTACGGCTAGGGGCTCGATCAAAAACCGCGTAAACACCGGAAAGGCAGTAAAAAAAAAAGAAAAAGGAAACCGCGAAAAAGCCGCGAAAAAACCGCTAAAGTCCTAAAGGGTCCCCCGACCACACCGGTGCTCGGCGAAACAGACCCGAGAGTGTTCAAGTCCACAAAAGTAGTCCCTGTATTATTACAATAATAATAAAATGTCCTAAGCTAACCTCACCCACTCAGCTCTCTCTCTCTCGCTCTCTCCTGCGGCTCCGTGCAGAAGGGAGCCGCCTCCGAGTCCTCGGGTGCACCGGCGCTCCTAGGAATGCCGCCCTCGCTCCTCGGGCCCTCGCAAGAAACAGAGAGAAAAGTGGTCAGTCCGATGTTATTTGTCAGAAAATATGAAAAATATATAGATACAAAAATCTATACAAAAAGCCGCGAAAATCGAAAAGCCGCGGAAACTAAAGAAAACGACTACTAAGCCGTGTTCCCCGGCAACGGCGCCATTCTGACGACGCGAAATCCTCGGAGACCGGGTGAAGGTAATAAATCAAGGGTCGTTGCGACCCGAATCTCAGAGGAGAGGTCAATCAAGAAAAATGTCGAACCGCGAAATAAATCAGAGATCAAAACACGAAGTGCAGTCCTAGCTATGGGATTAACCTGGTATAGCTCCCAGGGTCGAACACAAGGAGCACGGGTTGGCCAGAGGCCTACGAAGTAGTCGAAATGAAATAAAATAAAGACAAAATATTTTTAGTGGTTTTTAATGATTTTTATATTTTTTTTTGGATTTTTACAAGTGAAGAAAATAAAAGAAAGTATAAAGAAGCACACTTGAGCAATTTATTTAATGCACCAAAAATCAAACAAAAATTCAAGAAAAAATGTTTTTATGTTTTTTAGGTTTTTAAGTGTTTTTGGTGAATTTTTGGGATTTTTATAATGGGTATTTTATTTTCTAAAAATCAAACAATACTAAAAAGAGAAGGTACTGTCCAGCAGGGCCCAAAACCCAAAAATAAAATATTTAAAGATCTCAGATGGCCCTGGAGGTAATTTTCCTGTATTCGAGAGAAAACAAGGAAAATTTGAGCACCAAAATTATTGTTTTTGGATTTTTATATTATTTAATATGATTTTTATGAGTTTTTAGGTGTTTTTCAATTTTTAGGGTTTTTAGTCGATGAAAAATAGCCAAAATTGGCTAGAAAATCAAGAAACACAAAAGAAACAGTACCTAATTTTTGTAGAATTTTTAGGGGGGTTTTTATATTTTTTTAGGGTTTTTCAAGTTAAACAGTGCCAAAAATGAATGTTTTTGAATTTTTAAAAATAGTAAACAAGATCAGAAATGTCCCCCAAAATTCTCAAAAATTCTACAACATGGCAGGAGCCATGTATCAAATTTTCATTGAATTCGGAGGTGATTTGATATTTTATTTAAAACTCAAGAGGGGGCACTGTGCACAGGGACCAAAGTGCAAATACCCAAAGCTCTGGGGGTCTCGGTGCAATTTTCCCAGCAAGTCACGCGCGTGGCGCGTGCCTGGGGCACTCAGGGACCCAAATGTGATAAAAATAAGTTCCGAGGACTTATTGGTAACAAGTACCAAAAGTTCAGGGGCTTATCGGCAAAATACCCAAAATATAACGCACATGTTCAATTAAAATACTCACAGGGGTATATATGCAAATAAACACAAACTTTCATTCATTCATTAACAGTCAGAACTACAGGGGTAAGATATGCAAATAAGCCAAAAACTCACGTGTCGATGCACGTGTCAAACCATACACAGGGGCATAAATGCAAACTAAACAGAGTACGGGGTCCTCTATGCAAATATCCCAAAAACTAAACAACTATATTACGTATTTACAGGACTAAATGCAAAATGAAATAAACAGGAGGGCCTAAGGGTAGTTTACCCTTTATTAATGGAGCGGCTGGATGGAGGCCACGTGGAACATCTGACGGTGGCGAACAACGGGCTCTCCACAGCTGGGCTCAATCGGGCGAATCCGACGGCGGGGGTTGCTCCACGTGGAGGATCGAACGGTGGTGGCTCTCTGTGGCTAACCCTCGAGCATCGGGCGGTCCAGATCTATCCTCCTCAGATCAAACGGTGGCTGCTGCTCCTGAACGGACGGCCCAGATGCAAACTGGAGCAGGAGGTCTGATCGGACGGCAGCTGAAGGTCGAGGAAGAACAGGTGGCCGGCGAAGTTCGCCGGCCCAATACGTGCGCTCCTGACCTCCCCTGCTGCGCCTGAAGATCGGAGAAGCTTCGGCTTGAAGATGCGCAGCTGCTGTGGGTCTCCGATGCCCCAGCCGAGCTCGGATGAGCTCCGACGAAGGTGGCGGAGCTGAAGCTCCTGGGCTGGATGTGAGGGGGGACGGTGCGTCGGGGTGCGCGAGCTCCGGCGAGCGGAGGACGGTGGAGCTCAAACCCCAGCTCCTGTGCGAGCTGGGTTGAACGGATGGGCGTAGAAGGTGCGTCGAAGGATGGTGAAGGTGATGGTGTGTCCCGATGATCGAAACGATACACTATGTAGCCGGAATCAACGGAATACGGCGGAGCTTCGATTTGGGGGAAACAAGAAATTAAGCGAAATAAAGAAGCTCTAAGGTTACCTGGGTGGAGCGGAAGACTATGCTGGAGCTTAGCTAGCTCCTGGTCGACGCCTCGAAGGGTGTCACTGCCTGAGGCTCGAGCTCCTGCACGCGGCGGAGCACGGCGGCGCAAAGCTGCCGGATCAGTGGTCCGGCCACCTCCTCCTCGCTGCAACACCGGCAAACGGGAGCTGTCACCTCACTGGATGCGATGGAGGTCACGGGAGTGAGAGTGGAGAGCCAAAGATGCCGATTGAAGGTGGCGGAGCTCGAGATTTATATGGGTGCCGACCCGACTAAGGCTGGTCGGGTAGGGCAGCATGAAGCGCGGATCCCGAGGCGAGGGCTCTGGCGAGCATGTCGGATGCAAGGAGAAGAATTAGGACCTGGGGTTTGGGTTAAACTCAATCGGGTTTGGGCGCTAAAAATCAAGGAACTCGGGTCGGGCGCCCAAATCCGCGAGAAGTGGTCCTGGGGGGGCCAGTTGACCGGGCGGTCAACATCCCCAGGATCCAATGAGGATGGGCCACGTGGCAGGATCTTGAAGCTCAAAATAAAGGTAGCTAGGGCCCGATTCTCCAAAAACTCAAAACACAAACTATTTTTATTTTATTTTTTTCTATTTTTTGGTGATTTTTAATTAATTTTTGGAAACAAAAATAAGCTATATACATAATATGTATCATATAGGTATATGTACATAGTGAAGGGTTATTTTTGGATTTTTGACTTTTAGATTTTTATTTTGTTTTTAATAGTGTATAAATATGTACAAATTTTTACAAAATATTTACAACATATTTTTGGGTGAGGAAAATATAATTTATTTATTTACATAGGTATTTACACATGAGCCCCTATCTCCCTCTACTTTGGCTTTTATGCGGTCAGGCCCATGCTGAGCCCTCCCTTGGGTTAGGTTGCTCAATATTTATTCCAAATATTTCCCTCTTTTCTTTTTGCTCTTTATTCTTTTATTTTTGCACAAAAACATGCTAATTATAAGTTTTTACACAATGCATGCTTTTGGTAATTATTTATATTTACACGTATCTACATGTATTTGCAAAGGTTTTTGTAGCTAAAATAGAAGAATAAAGAGTGATGAATGGGTATTCATCAACAGGTCCCTGGGAGGGACTAAAATGTAATAAAAATAAAGCGCGAGTCCTTCCTTGTAAATATACCAAACGCGCGGGGACCTTTTTGCAATATTGAAGAATTACGTGGGCTCCTCTGCAAATTACCCACAAGGCACGTACTCCGCACGCGCCATCCAGGCTCGGACGTTGGCTCGGATTCGGCAGAGGCTTGGCGTAGCTTCGGCTTGGCTTGGATACTGGTTCGGGCTCGGGAGCAGGCTCGTGCAGGCTCGGGAGCTTCCAAGCCTAAAGACTCGGACGCTAGGCTCGGAGTAGCTATGACATCTCCACGTGGCTTGTTGTGGGTCATCCGATCGTGGTGATCGAATGGCTCCTGGAGTCGATGACGTGGCCGCCCCTCAGCCGTTGGACGAACGCCTGGAGGATTCATCCAACGGCGCCTGTACGTTCTCCTTCCACTGTTGCTGGCGGCAGGAACCGAGCTCGGGTGAAGGAGCTCCTCCTCCGCCGCTTGCTGAAGGACACGCAAATCCGAGCGACTAAGGTAAAGGTATCTATATGGTCGTTGCGACCTCGGTCACTCAGGCGTGCCAATCAAGAAAAATCAGACCACTAATAAAAGATAAAGTAGATCAAAAACGCGATAGCGGTCTCGCTAATGGATTAACCTAGTATAGCGACCAGGGTCGAACTCAAGGAGCACGGGTTGGCCTCTCGGCCTACGAAGTAGTCAAAAAAAGGATAAAATAAAAGGAGAAAATATTTTTGGTGGTTTTTAATTATTTAAGATTGTTTTGGGTTTTTAATGAATTAAGAAAATAAGAAAAGTAAACAAACTCACACTTCAACAAATTATTAAATGCACTAAAAATCAATCAAAAATTCAAAAAAAATATTTTTATGTGTTTTATATTTTTAGTGTTTTTGGTGAATTTTTGAGAATTTTCTGACGTTTATTGAATTTTCTAAAAATCAAACAGTAGCTGAAATCAAAGGTACTGTCCAGCCGAGCTAAAAAGGCCTAGATAAAATATCTAATAGCCCTAAACTAGCTGGGAGGTAATTTTCCTGTAAAGAGAATAAATCAAGAAAAATTCAGGCACCTGTTTTATTATTTTTGGGTTTTTGGTTTAATTATTAGAATTTTTATAAGATTTTAGGTGTTTTTCAATTTTTAGTGGTTTTCAGTAATGAAAATTTTCCAAAATTGGCTAGCAAATCAAACACAACAAAATGGACAGTAGACAATTTTTTTGTAATTTTTGGACACTATTTAATATTTGTTTGTGATTTTTAAAGTTAGACAGGAGCAAAAATAGATGTTTTTGATTTTCTAAAAATATCAAACAGTGACGAAAATGTCTCCAAAATTTACAGAAAATTTTACACCATGGCAGGAGCCATGTATCCAATTTTCATTAAATTTGGAGGTGATTTGCTATTTTATTCAAAAATAAAGAGGGGCACTGTGCAAAGGGACCAAGGTGCAAATACCCAAGAGTCTGGGGGGTCTGGTGCAATTAACCCAGCAAAACACATGCGATGTGCGTGTCTGGGGCACTCAGGGACCCAAAAGTAAGAAAAATAAGTTCCGAGGACTTATTGGCAACAGGTACCAAAAGTCCAGGGGCTTATCTGCAAAATACCCAAAAATAAACGCACATGCTCAAAAGTTTCATGCACAGGGGTATAAATGCAAATAACTAAAAACATTCATTCATTGAAGAACAACCAGCACTACAGGGTAGATAATGTAAAAAGCCCAGAAAACGCACGTGTC
This sequence comes from Ottelia alismoides, assembly GCA_037367405.1. Lineage (NCBI taxonomy): Eukaryota > Viridiplantae > Streptophyta > Magnoliopsida > Alismatales > Hydrocharitaceae > Ottelia > Ottelia alismoides. The sequence goes on along the minus strand of JAZKJV010004302.1, from coordinate 4,186 downwards.
GATGCACGTGTCAGACCACAACAGGGGCATCTCAGTAAATACACGTAAGCACAAGGGTCTCGATGCAAATAACCCTAGAACTAAACAACTAAACTCAATATTTACAGGACTAAAGCGAAATAAAGTAAGCAAGGGGGCCTAAGGGTAAATTACCCTTTATTACGTGGGGCGGCTGGATGGACGCCACGTGTCTGATCGAGCCGTCGAGGGCGACTGGGGTCCAACGCTGCTCTCCTTGGGATGATCCAACGGCTGGGGCTAGTCCACGTGGTGCATCGGACGGTGTCAGGCGCGGATGGCTAACCCTCGAGCCTCGGATGGTCCAGATCTCTCCTTCTCCTGATCGAACGATGACGGCTGCTCCTACACGGACGGTTCAGATGAACCTGGAGCGAGAGGGACGATCGGACGGCTTCTGAAGGTCATGGAAGAACAGGTGGCCGGCGAACTTTGCCGGCCTCGTGAGTGCGCTCCTGACCTCCTCTGCTGCGCCTGAGGATCGGAGAAGCTCCGGCGTGATGGTGCGCAGCTACTGATACCCTCCGATGGCCCAGCCGAGCTCTGGGGAGCTCCGACGAGGGCGGCGGAGGCGAGGCTCCTGGTCTGAATAACCCAAGCCCTTAGATGGGCTTGGTGGCTCCTGCAAAGATCACCAAGAGACTCGCGGGTCGAGGGCAAATTGCCTCGACCCGGTTAGGCGGAGCGACGGTGAACGATGGGGCGAGATGGACGAGCTCCGGCGAAGGGCGGACGGTGAACCTCGAATCCCAGCTCCTGTGCGAGCTGGGTTGGATGGAGGGGTGAAGAAGGTGCGTGGGAAAGTCGGCGAGGGATATGGCGATGCCCGATGATCGAATGGTGGTCGGAAGCGATGGGAATCGACGATGGACGGCGGCGGAGCGATTTGGGGGTAAATGGGAAATCAGCGAAAAAGGAAAGCCTAAGGGGATACCTGGGTGGTCGAAGAGACTGGGGAGTAGCTCAGGAAGCTCCTGGTCGTCGCCTCGAGGAGCGTCTCCCTCCGAGGCTCGGTGCTCACGCTGGTGGCGGAGCAACGGCGGCGTAGCTCGTCGGATCGATGGATTCTCTTCCTCTCCTCGCTTCGACAGGCTCGGACGCGAGCTGTCACTCTCGCGCACTCTCTGGAGCTCACAGGTGAAGGATTCGAATGGCCAAAGATCCAGAGTTAGGGTGGCGGAGCTCGAGCTAAATATGGGCGAGGGTCCGGGAAGACGAGGTCGGGTAGGGCGTGGAAGCGCGCGGATCCCGAGGATGCGGCTCCGGCGAGGATGTCGGATGTGTCATTAAGGATTCGAACCCGGGGTTTAGGTGGTAGGCACTCGGGTTTAGCGGGGAAAAATCCCGAGAAGTAGGGGACCCGCTAAGGACCCGAGTGGAGTGGTCCTGGGGGGGGTAGTTGACCGGGCGGTCAACATCCCCAGGACCCAATAGAAACAGGCCACGTGGCTGGATCTTGAAGTGAAAATTAAGGGTAGCTAGGGGCCGATTTAGCAAAAACTCAAAACACAAAATATTTTTCTTTTATTTTTTTCTATTTTTTTGTGATTTTTAATTAATTTTTAGATATAAAAATAAGGTATATACATAGTATGTACTATATAGGTATATGTACATAATTAGGGGTTTTAATTTTTGATTTTTTAATTATTATTTTTTGCAATTTTATTCCTATTTTATATTTTATTTATTTCCATTATAAAATAAGGAATAAAAAGGTATTTTTTATTTTATTTTAATTATTTATATACATAGATAAAATAAATATATATATACATTTATATATATGGTATATGTACAATATATTTTTTGTGTTTTTAATTTTGCTTATTTTATTTTGTTTTTGTTTTAATTGTTTTTATTTTATTTATTTGCATTTTATAATGTAGAATATTTACAAAAATTTTGGAAATTAATTTTATTTATTTACAAGGTTAAATAAATAAATATATAAGAGTGGTTCATGTACATGATGAAAGTGGTGTTTTTTGTTCTTTTGATTTTTACCCTTTTTCTTTTGTTTTTATACTTATAAATATGTACAAGTATTTACAAGCATATTTTGGGCTATTTTTGTGAGGAAAAATATTTATTATTAATTTTTTTATTTATTTACATAAATATTTACACATGAGCCCCTATCTCCCTCTACTTTGGCTTTTATGCGGTCAGGCCCATGTTGAGCCCTCCCTTGGGTTAGGTTGCTCAATATTTATTCTAAATATTTCCCTCTTTTCTTTTTAATCTTTATTCTTTTATTTTTGCACAAAAACATGCTAATTATTAAACTTTATACAATGCATGCTTTTGATAATTATTTGTATTTACATGAATATACATGCATTTGCAAAGGTTTGTAGCTAAAATATAAGAATAAAGAGTGATGAATGGGTATTCATCACCTGCTCCCGACTACGGTGGACTCCCCCTGAGCTAAAGGACAAGTCATCGATGAAGCTTGGAGCTCGGGGAAGGCCCAGGACCCTCTGGCGTCGCTCGTCGGAGCTCGGATGGGAACTGCGAGGTTGATGAAGTCTGCTCCGATCGAGCTCCGGCCATTGAAGATCTCGAAGACCTGCAGCGTTAATAGCACATCGCCGAAGCCTACAAAGTGCGTGCGTAAGGTGGAGTGGAAGCTCATAGGGTAGAGAAAATGGGAGCTCAGAGCCTCCTCCGCCGTGGGTGGCGGAGGAGATGGGTCGGAGGTGGCTGAGGGTCTGGAGGAAGGAGGAGGTGAGCGGAGCGATGCACGGCGAAGGGGGTTGAAGACGAGGCTCAGAGGAGGGTTAATGGAGTTCAAGGATGACCCAGGCGGCATAAAAAATTAAGTAAATTAAAAGAAAAATGCAGAGGAAGAGAAAGGAAAGCTTACCTGGTCGGAGGCGGAGCGGGGCCTGTGCTCGAGGTCATCGGAGGACCCTTGGGGTGCTCTAGACTCCCCCGGCTACGGGGAGCAGCTTGGCGGAGGCGAAGCTCCGCAAGCCTGGCCAACCATGGCTAGGGGTCGACACCGGGGCATACCTTCGTCGTCGCGCTCCTCACCGCCCCCTCGCTGTCACCGGGGGCGGGGGCTTGCTGGGAGGTTACCCACGTATAGGTGGACGAGCTGATCGAGGAGAGGACGGCTTATTTAAAGATGGCGAGTGGCCAGTTTATGGTGGTGGTGAGCATGGGTTTCGAGGGAGTTGTGGGTCGATAGGGAGGACGACTGGATAGTGGAGATGCTGCGCGGGGTAGAGGGCTGATGGGGGAAGACCAGGAGGTGGTTGGCGATGGGCAAAGTCGTCGGAGGTGGCAGGAGAAATGGGAAGGGTGGACGGGTTGCGCGAGGTGGAAATTGTATGAGAGAGGGTGGCTGGAGGTAGACGACGGAGCCCGGCCGTTGGATCAGGAGATCCAACGGTGGAGAAGTGGGCGCGGAGAGACGGCTATGATGAGATCAAGGGCGAAGCGATCGACGGGCGATGCTGAAGCCACATGTCGGGCTGAAGCATGCGCGCTAATGGGCGGCCTGGATTAGACGTTAGGGTTGATCGAGCGGTAGAGGAAAGAGGCGGAAGCAGCGGCCGAGATGAAAGATCTGAAGCGCGATCGAAGGGCGCACACCGTGACACGTGTCAAGCTGAGGGAGCGCCGCGAACGGACGATCACGATGCAGAGAAGCTGCGATCGAAGGGCGCATAACGCGACACGTGTCAAGCTCCTGGCTATGGCGCTAACGGGCAGTGAGGATCTGAGATGGAGATGATCTGAAGGTCGAGGAAAAAGGGTGTGTGTGGAAAGCCTGGGATCGTTGGATCTCAGGAGGAGATCCAACGGCTGGAAGAGGAGGCGGATGAGACAAAGGGGCCGGGCCATGTGGCGCCCCCAGAATGGGCCACGTGGCCCAATCAGGTTATTCAGAGAGCATTTTTAAATTTTTGAAGGCTTCATTGGTCGAATTTGAGAAAACTCAAAACATGAAAGTTGTAGATCTTGATGAGGTCTACAAGTTTCATGTTGACGAAAACTGGAGATGAAATCAAATAAGGACCCGAAATATTTTTAAAGTTATTTTTAAGGTTAAAAATACCACGAATTTTTTATTTTGCCATTTTTTTGTGGTTTTTAGTTTATTTGAGACTCTGATAATTAAGGACATTAACTGGGTTTTATTGACACTAAGCTA